>CM076849.1:29293245-30009039 GCA_039519185.1 Astragalus membranaceus | reverse complement strand
CAAAGCTACGTGCAAACTCGGATTCGTCAAAGAGTTCGTTTAAGGATTACAGGTTTTAGGCAGCCTGGGCAATTTACCGTTTTCTGCACGCAAGTGCCCATTTTACTTTTCTGTCTGCACCCAAGTGCCCATTTTACTTTTCTGTCTGCACGCAAGTGCCCATTTTACTTTTCTGTCTGCACGCAAGTGCCCATTTTACTTTTCTGTCTGCACGCAAGTGCCCATTTTACTTTTCTGTCTGCACGCAAGTGCCCATTTTACTTTTCTGTCTGCACGCAAGTGCCCATTTTACTTTTCTGTCTGCACGCAAGTGCCCATTTTACTTTTCTGTCTGCACGCAAGTGCCCATTTTACTTTTCTGTCTGCACGCAAGTGCCCATTTTACTTTTCTGTCTGCACGCAAGTGCCCATTTTACTTTTCTGTCTGCACGCAAGTGCCCATTTTACTTTTCTGTCTGCACGCAAGTGCCCATTTTACTTTTCTGTCTGCACGCAAGTGCCCATTTTACTTTTCTGTCTGCACGCAAGTGCCCATTTTACTTTTCTGTCTGCACGCAAGTGCCCATTTTACTTTTCTGTCTGCACGCAAGTGCCCATTTTACTTTTCTGTCTGCACGCAAGTGCCCATTTTACTTTTCTGTCTGCACGCAAGTGCCCATTTTACTTCTCTGTCTGCACGCAAGTGCCCATTTTACTTCTCTGTCTGCACGCAAGTGCCCATTTTACTTTTCTGTCTGCACGCAAGTGCCCATTTTACTTTTCTGTCTGCACGCAAGTGCCCATTTTACTTTTCTGTCTGCACGCAAGTGCCCATTTTACTTTTCTGTCTGCACGCAAGTGCCCATTTTACTTTTCTGTCTGCACGCAAGTGCCCATTTTACTTTTCTGTCTGCACGCAAGTGCCCATTTTACTTTTCTGTCTGCACGCAAGTGCCCATTTTACCTTTCAGTCTGCACGCCAAGTGCCCATTTACTGCTTTCTGCACGCCAAGTGCCCACTTTACCGCTTTCTGCACGAAAGAGCCCATCTTTTCAAAAATATAGAAAAAGCAAAAAGAGGAAAATTCGGGTTTCCCTAAGCAGACAAAATCGGTATAATTTCTGAATTCTTTATTTCTATTTTGCCTCGAAATATGTCCTGCGCAATTCATATTTCTTGTCAAAATCCAAATAAAGAGGGGCAGCTGTCATACCCCAATTTTGTCCGGCTTAAGTCAAAACCCTATTTTTCTCCACAAAAAAATAAAAATAAATTATGCATTGCATTTTGAATCCTAGAAACCGCTCCAAAGTTTTTGGAATCATTCTTAGGGATAGAATGCACTTTTTAAGAAACTAGGGTTTTGAAAATACGTTATGCATGCATGGCAAGCTTTGAAAAATATTTTATGCATGTATGGCAAGGACCTAAAAGCATTTTTTTGGAAAACAAGAATTGATTTCTAAGCCAAGAATCGATTTATAGTATGTTGCATAGGTCTTGAAAATCGATTTTTAAGCTCTTCCATAGGCCATGAATCGATTCCTCATTGCTTTAACTAAACATGGAATCGATTTTCACCTATTATATATGTCCTGAAAATCGATTTCCCTCTCCTTTCATAGGCCTTGAAATCGATTTTCAGGCCATTTTAAAGAGGTGAAAATCGATTCCTCCTTTTTTCCATAGGCCATACAATCGATTCTCATCATTTCCAAAAATAAAGAATCGATTCCTACATGTTTCCAAAGACCACAGAATCGATTTTCAGGATCTCCAAAATGTCCTGAAAATCGATTCCTACCATTTTCCATAGGCCATATAATCGATTCTTGTCATTTCCAAAAATAAAGAATCGATTCCTACATATTTCCAAAGGCTCAAACAATCGATTCATCCTTGCCATAAATGTTTTTAAAAAATCCTACGCTTTCCTAAGCCTATAAATAGGCAGCCTCAAATCACATTTTGGGAGGAGACTTCACATCTTCACACACAGACACATCACACAAGACCAGAGAAGAATGGCTACACACATTTTTCACGGGATCTGACACATTTTTCACGAGATCTGACGATTTTCACAAGATCAGAGAGATTTTCACAAGATCAGAGACATTCTCACGATCTATCACTTCAGAAAACTCTTATATTTTTTCGCACCGCTGGTCCGTCAAGAGCTGATCCTCCGTCAAGAGCTGATCCATTTCTATCTCCTCCATATTTGCATTTTCTTCCCTCAAGTAAGTGCATCTAGACCTTATCCTTGCATATTCTCCTCATTTTTCATATTTGTGAAATTTCATTTGCAAAGATGTAGATCCTTACTTTGAGCACCATTTTTTTGTACAGATTTTAATCCTACGAATCTTTGTTGTTATGCTTTGATTTCGGGGTTATGTGCATGATTTTGTTTTTTAGTTGAAATAAAATATTGTTGTTAGTGATTGATGATCTAGCAATATGATTCCCACTAGTGCCTAGTGCACCTCGATCTAAGTGGTGAAGATTGCTAGAAGGGACTCAATTTAGCTTACGTGTTCAACCTCCCCCTTTCAAACCCTTTTAGTTTATATGTTGTTTAAATTGATGATTGGCAATGTGATTCACACCTGTGCACTTATGCACTTAATCTTAAGTGTGAGGATTGACCAAAGTGATTCAACATTCTTTGATACTTTGGTCGCTAAATAATTTGCTTGCTTATGCTGGCCAATGATCATGATTGAGGCAACTCTTTTGCTTGAGCTTACAGTGTCATCGTCTACTCTCATATAGAATATCATCAATACTTAGATAGGTCCATTCCTTACATTGCATCTTCCACTAGATGTGCATTTAGATTCCCTTGCGTTTTGTAGAAATATTTGAGTATGGTTCTCGCCTAGCATCTTCCACTAGATGTGCATTTAGGTTCAATCTTGCCTACTCTTGTATTTTTGCTTGATGCCCAATTCAAGTTCCCTCTTTGCCTATCTATGCGTTGTGATCTACTATGTGTAGTTTAGACTTGATTTTTGTCTGCGAATTCAAATATTGTTGCTTAATGATTTGATTCCACTGATTGTGTTATGCTTGAATCCACCAATTCTTTCTTGCATTCATTGTTTTCATTTCTAAACAACCTGGCACAAAAAACGGTTACTAGTGGCAATCCATCACAACCTTTGTTGGTTTGATTGCCATGAAAGCCTCAATTTCAAAAGAATTGTCGTAAGCATAAAGCAAGCTACTAGTGATAATCCATCACAACCTTTGTTGGTTTGATTATCATGAACGCGTCCAATTTCAAAAAGCACTTATTCTAAGTATCAAAGAATCAAAAACAAGTTATTAGCGGTGGCCCATCATAACCATTGTTAGTTTAATCATCAAAGCAAAAGACTTTCATTTTTAAGGCTCGTTAGAACTACGTCGCTTTGATTCCCATTTGGGATACGTAGGAGCGAGTCACATTCTCGTCAAGCGCAACCATAAAAAGTTTAGCATTTGCATAACAAAAAGAAAAGAGTTATTTTCATCACTTTTGCAAACCAAGATCATTTTCAGGACGAAAACCTTTTCCTTTCTAAAAACCATTTTCAACCCATCATCGCTAGTGGTTAATCAGAACCTTTGTTCGTCTAGCCATTGGTGGCGATGTCTTTTTCCCAAAAGAATAATAAGCGATGATCACTCATAACCTTTGTTAGCTTGATCATTCGTACCAATCAATCCCTTTCGAAAACCACTTTCAAAAAGACAAATAAAAAACGGGTTGCTACTAATAGTCAATCAGAACCTTTGTTCGTCTGACTGGCGGTAGTGACTCTCATTTTCAAGAGTACTTAGCGGTGATTACCCATAACCTTGGTTAGTTTAATCATCCACTAAATGCTCGTCCTATTTCGAAAACTCAATGAAAAGATAAAAAACAAAAACTTTTCAAAACCAAAAAAGAAGAACTACGTAGTTTTGAGTTCTCCATCGCACCGGGAGATACGTAGGAGCGGGCCATGTCCCGTCAAGCACCTTTTTTCTAAAAAATCATTTTTCCCCCTTTTTCATAATAAATAAATATTTTCATTAAGAATTTTTCAATGAGAAGTAGAGAGGCAAAAATCAAGTATTTTCAAGTCAACACACTAAAACCACACATTTAATTAAAGGTTCCCTCTCAGTAGAGAGGACGTGTGGGGTGCTAACACCTTCCCTGCGCGTAACCGACCCCCGAACCCAAAACTCTCAGTTTTCAAAGGCCAATCGCTTTCCAAAAAGGTTTTTCCTAATATTTTCCTTAATAAATATTGGTGGCGGCTTCATTGTCTTAGGAAAAGTTGTGAACGAGGAAGGTTCTCCCTCGGGGACTTTTTCGGGCGCAACACCATCTTGATTGTTTTCTTGAACCAGCTCATTGCCACTCCTAAGAGTGACAGTCTTGCAATGCTCATTTCTTGGATTAGGCTCAGTTTGGGTAGGCAGAGAGCCTTGAGGCCTTTGAGACAACACAGTAATGAGATTTGAGATTTGACCCTTCAGGCTTCCAAATTCGTTGTTCATGGCTCCAATTTGGCCCTCCAAGCTTCCAAATTCTTCATTTGTCTGTTGCATAAACCTTGTCAACACATCATTGGTATCCAACTTTTTCTCCTCTTTCCTTTGCACATGTGGAGGCTTATAGGAGTTCGAGCTTTGCTCCTTTTGTTGTCCTCCCCAAGAGAAATTAGGGTGATTTCTCCAACCCGGATTGTAAGTGTTTGAATAAGGGTCATTTTGGGTCAGGTTGGAATTCTGAATCTAAATAATTGCTCAAATTCAAGTAAAATAAGTGTTAAATATAGTTCTATATATAAAATAACAACATTCAAAGGTTTTAAAGGTTAAAAGTATGACTTAGCATTTTGCATATATATTGGTATGTTTGATGTGTTTGTTCGGTGCAGCTGCAGTTGACGCACCTACACCAGAATACAACAGTGCACCTGCACTGGAAACAGACTACAATGCTCGAAGATATCTTAGACCATCAAAATGCTCCAGCACTCAATGCACCAGCATTCGTGGCAGACTGATGCACCAGCATTACATTTACGAGTGAGAAATTACTCCAACCTTAGAAAACCCATCCATGAAGTAACCTCACTCAAAGGAGCCACCTTTTGAGGACATGTGTCAAATCTCTATAGGACCCCTTTACTATAATAAAGCAATTGTCCAATCTACTTTTGGAGGCACATGGATTCAAAAGAGGTCAAAGTTTTCTCCAAAGAAACCCAACCATGAAGAAAACTCACTTAGGGACACATGTTAATGCATTATTGGATCTCCCTTCATGGTTGAGTGATTGATTTGAATTGATTTATGGGCTGGAAGGATAAAGGCAACCCTAACTTCATCATCAAGCAAACCCTCACATGAAGGAAAGCTCAACTTGAAGCCTATATAAAGACCTTCATTCTTCATTTGGAAAAATAATCTAAGATCTTCTTAGATCATCTCATACACTTCAATTTACATTTCAAGAATTTAGTTTTAGTTAGTTTTTAGATTGTAAGAAGGTAAGCGAGGAATTGACAACTTCTTTCTTCACTTCTACATAGAGGTAGCTTAGTGCAGTGGAGTGGTGCACCTGCATCACTTGGCAATTCCATGCAAAGGGAACTCCAACCGTGTAACTCTTATCTTATTGTTTCCTTTTATTATTTCAATTATATGAATATGACTTCTTCTATTTATATAAGCCTTTGTGATGACTAGCATGAACTAAACTCTTTTAGTTGGAGGTTTTAATCTTATAATGATCTTTTAAGTAAGTTATTATGTTCATATGTGATGTATGCATTTTAGTTCTTGCATGATAACTCTTTCATATTCATCTTTAGAATTGGCCAACTAAAAGTGAATGCAAATCATAAATACAGACATGGTTTATGATTAGAACTCAAGAACTAATATGGATAAGTGTTTAATAAGGAAACTTTGTT
Organism: Astragalus membranaceus; assembly: GCA_039519185.1. Lineage (NCBI taxonomy): Eukaryota > Viridiplantae > Streptophyta > Magnoliopsida > Fabales > Fabaceae > Astragalus > Astragalus membranaceus. The sequence goes on along the minus strand of CM076849.1, from coordinate 30,003,096 downwards.
AATTCCATGCTAAGACCTAGACATAGGATAGCATAGTCCTTAGGATGATACAGTGGGCACTTAAAATACAGGAGTGAACTTATTTAGCATCTTAGACAAGAATTGTAAGAAGGCGAGAAAGGAATTGACAACTTCTCTCTTTACTTCAAGACAAGGTTTTAAGAGCTTGTAATGAAACTCTGAAGACTGGTTGAAAAGCACAATTCTAATGCAACTGCATCCAGTGCACCTGCACCACATATAACACAAAACTCTTAAAAGTGACTTATTTGATAAAGAACATCCCAACTATCATTTTCCACTGATTTCATACATCTTTTACTTGCTTGTTTATTTTATGTTTGTTTACATTCTTGCACTCCTACCATATTGTTTATTGGTTACCTATCACTAGTAAACTATTGATCTTAAACTTGTAAATTAATCCAATCCCTGTGGGAACGATACTCTACTTTCACTTTATTACTTGTTGTCGACTGTGTATACTTGCACATTACCTTTTCGCACACCAAGCATCCAGCTTTATGTTAACACTAGTCTCATCTTCAACCTTGTACATCCCAGTTGATTTTTTGATGTGTCTGTCACTTGTCTCCCATTGGGCATTATCGGCTGCTATCTCTGCAATTAAGTCATATACTGTCGTAGGTTCTCCATTCATTAGAGAGCCTCCACAAGCCATATTAACAATTCCCCTATTTTGAGAAGATAATCCGTTGCAAAAATATTCAAGCAATTGCCACTTCTCAAATCCATGATGTAGACAACTTCGGAGTAAGTCTTGAAATCTTTCCCAAGCTTCATGTAAAGATTCTTGCTCGAGTTGATCCCAAGTGGTAATGGACTCAGTGTTGACTCTCTGTCATATGATATAAGTTGCTTAATTTTAGAACCAAAACTACAGGGATTTGATTGTAAATTCTGTTGATTGCCAGGGAATTAGCTTAGTTTAGATCAATGTATTAGGATTCATTTTGTAAGCTAATTCTCTCACTCCTGGTGCTAATTGCAATGGAAGACCTTCAAGTTGTCATAGCATCAACTAGCGAACCAGACATTTGCCTAGTGGTGCAATAGGAAGCTGAAGGAGAACTTTCTGTCAGATTTCGCGTCGCGACCAGGAGGCGTCGCGTCGCGACGCAGCAGAAGTATTTCGCAGGATTTGGTTCTGGAAGATTTCGCGTCGCGACGGGTGCGGGTCGCGTCGCGATGGTGCATAAAAATTAGGGTTTTTAAGGATTTTTCAGCAAAATTTCAAGGAGTTGGTCATTGGAGCGCAGCTAGGGTTTGGAACAGCTTGGAGGTGCGATTTTGGAGTCTCCCAATCACTTGGGAACAAGGATTGAAGGTGTCTATGGCTTCCTCTATTTGCTTTTTCTCCTTTATCTTATGTTGTACTCTTTTCACCATGTGTAACTAATTTCTTTTGATTAGGGAGAGATGATTCTCCCAAAAAACCTATCGTATGGATTCTTTGTTGTGGTTAATACAATTAGTTGTTTGATTTATCATAAGTCTATACCTCTTTGTTTAATGCTTTATAGTTACATATGATAATTATAATGATTTAGGGTATGTGATCACATAGGGATATGGGTTGCATGCTTTGTATGGGGTTTTAGATCATAAACTTGTGATCACCATAGGAATGTGGAATTGGATTTATGAATTCTTTAATTCTAGGGTTCAAGGCTTTACCAATTGGCATGATTCACCTAAGGAATTAGGGTAACTCAATTAGGTAAAAGAGGTTTTGAGGCAAGGAATTGTCCTTAACCTAATGTAGTGAATTGAATCTGGTATTTCAAACAATTAATTTGTGATTAGCTGAAGGTCCATAAGATAGGTGAGGGGAGAGGATTCGACCCCTAATCGCTTTCCTTATTATTTCAACAACCGTCGTATTTTCGCGTTACTAAATTCTCAAATCAAATCAATTTTCACAATCTAAGAATCGATAATTTTGCCATTGTAAAACAACACGCAATCCCTGTGGAGACGACCGGTCTTACCGTTTTTTTATTACTTGCGACATTTGGTACACTTGCCAAAATTATAACAAGTTTTTTGCGTCGTTGCCCGGGATTGTTGATTTAGTTGTCAACAAGGCAAACGAGTTGATACTTAGATTTTAGTTTTACCTTTTGTTTTTATTTTTATTTTTTTTGGTGCTCAGTGATTTTATTGGACTTGTTGACGGTTTGCTTAGTATTTCAGAAATTTGTTTATGCGGGACAAAACTGCGAGAGAATTGTTATTTGACCCAGAGATTGAAAAGACAGCAAAAGCAAACCGAAAGAGAGCAAAGCTAGCTAAGCAACAAGCCGAGAGAGAGTCACAGGTGCACTCAGCTTCAACCTCTGTTCCGGAAGATTCTTCGACTGAAGAGGTAGAAATGGCTGAGAATCCACCTCCAAGACGCACCCTCGGTGACTTCGGGAGGAGAAATCAGGGCGCTCAAGCATTCACTTTCCAACCAGTGGGAGTTGCCCAATTCGACATCAAATCTTCTGTGCTCACTGCCTTAAAATCAGAGCAGTTTTCAGGATCAGATGCAGAAGACCCCAACCAACACCTTTTCCAGTTTTATGAGATTTGTGGAACTACACACCCTGAGGGAGTTAATGAAAGAGCCAAGAAATTGCGCCTGTTTCCATTCACACTAACAGACAGGGCTAAGGATTGGTTGAACACCATACCAGCAGGAACTGTGAACACTTGGGGTGAACTGGAAAACAAGTTCTTGGAACGATTCTTCCCAATTTCCAAGTTCATTAAAAAGAGAGCAAAAATCTCAAACTTTGCACAAGGGGATTCTGAGTCCCTATATGATTCCTGGGAAAGATTTAAATTATTGCTAAAAAAATGTCCAGGGCATGGTATTGATGATTTTCTGCAGCTGCAAACGTTCTGCCATGGGTTGCGACCTCAGACCAGGATGATGCTAGATGCCTCAGCTGGAGGATATTTAGGCACTAACACATGGGAGGAAGCAAAACAGTTGGTAGAAGATATGGCTTCTAATGAGTACAGGATCCAGAATGATCGTGGAGCTGTGAGTAAAAAGGGTGTGCTGGAATTGGACTCTAACAGTGCGGTGTTGGCCCAACAAAAGTTAATGTCTATGAAAATTGAAGCTCTTACTAAGCAGTTAACTACAGCTTGCGAAGTTGGTTCAAAGGCTCAAGCAACCGTTCAAGCAGTGCAAACGGGTGGGTGCAACTATTATGGTAGAGAAGCCCATGAGGGTGATTGCGCAACTCATGGAGAAATGGTTGAACAGGCAAGTTACATGGGAAACTTTCGAAAGCAAGGTGGGAACCCGTATTCTAACACCTACAATCCTGGGTGGAAGAATCATCCTAACTTTTCTTGGAAGAATAATGAGGCCTCAAGTTCAAACCAACAGCAGTCTCAAGCACCTGCTCAACAGCAAAAGAACCCTTCTCGATTGGAAGATACTTTGACCCAATTCATGCAAATGACCAGGGATACTTTCCAATCCCAATAACAAGTTATGAAAAACATGGGGAAGAACCTTGAAGCATCAATGAAGAACTTGGAGATTCAGATTGGTCAGTTGTCAAGGCAACTTGCTGAGAGATCTAATGGTAGTTTCCCTGCTAGCACTATGGATAACCCCAAGAATGAGGGTTGCAATGCTATCTCATTGCGAAGTGGTAGAGAACTGAACCCTGTTGGGGTAACCAAACTCAAACCTAGAGAAGAGAGTAGTGAAACTGAGGTGTTGAGGGAGGATTTAAAAAGGAAAAGTGAAGGAGTCGAAAATGAGTTGAGTGAAAAAAATGCGGGAGTTGTGAAGTCTAACCAAAAAGAAAGTTTGTTCAATGAAAAATTGTAGGTAGACGACAAGCTCAAGGAAATTCCTTCATACAGGAAATTGCCATACCCTCAAGTGCCCAAGAAGAATCAGAAAGAAGAGCAATTCACTAAGTTCTTGGAGATTTTCTCGAGTCTCCAAATCAACATTCCTTTTACAGAAGCCTTAGAGCAAATGCCCATGTATGCAAAGTTTATGAAGGAACTGTTGACTAAGAAGAGGAGGTTCAAAGATGATGAAACCGTGGCTCTGGCTGAAGAGTGCAGTTTATTCAAAGAAAACTTCCTCCCAAGTTAAAACATCCTGGAAGTTTCACCATACCTTGCACCATCGGTAACTTGACAATAGGGAAGGCGCTCTGTGATTTGGGAGCAAGCATTAATCTGATGCCCTTGGCTATGTGGAGAAAACTTGGCGGAGGTGAGGTTAAGCCAACCAACATGACCTTACAACTTGCGGACAGATCTATAAGGCATCCTTATGGGGTTGTAGAAGATGTCCTGGTGAAGGTAGACAAATTCCTCTTCCCAGTGGATTTTGTGATCCTGCAACTTGATGGAGACACGGGTGTCAAAAGCTCCATGAATGGAGACAATGACATTCCATTCATTTTGGGAAGACCCTTCCTGGCTACCAGTAGAGCAGTAATTGATGTGGCCGATGGGACTGTGACATTGAGAGTCCAAGATGAAGCTGTGACTTTCAATGTGCTTGAGTCCACCGCCCCGAAGAAGGAAAAAGAAGGGTGCCACTGCATTGAGACAACTAATCCTTTGATGGTTGGAAACAGAACTCACATCTACTCACCCCGTGAGAAGTCACCTGTTATATGGGAAGACCTTAAGGAAGTTTCAGGTACATCAGATCATAACTGCAAGCTGGAGGTAGAGTATGCCAAAAGAGTGCTGAAAGAGGCACTGAAGAAGCTGAGTACTCACCCTGAGCCAAAATGAGACATTCTCTAACCGTCAAGCTAGTGACGTTAAAGAAGCGTTGAGTGGGAGGCAACCCACTGTGAGGTAACAAGTATTTATTTTAGTTAATTTTTAAGGCTATACGTAAAACCTGGGGTCTGCGAATTTTGCGTCGCGGCGGAGAGGACTTACAAAAGAAAATTTCAAATTAAAAGTGTTCTGTCTGTTTTCGCGTCGCGAACCTCTAGGGTCACGTCGCGATACGTTTAATTTTTTAAAAAAACTGACAGTTCTGTCTATCATCGCGTTGCGATGGCATTCTGTCGCGTCGCGACGCGACACAGTTTGGCCTGTTTATTCAGGCATGCGCACAACACCACACACACAAACACATTTTGTGCGCCAAGTTTCAAATTATCCCCCTCCCCATTACGGTTTTTGCTCCAAATTGGTGTGGATTCTCGCAACTTGGCACGAATTCTTCATTGCAAACATCTCCAGGTAACCATTACCCTCAATATCAAGCACGAATTTCAATCTTTTTAGTGGTTATGTGGGGTAAATTGGGGGATACGAATTGTGGGAAGTAGAAGTAAAATTAGGAGTTGATTATTGTGCTACCCCCTTCTAAATTGCATGCTTGCTTGTTGTCTCTGAATTTGGGGGGAGTAGTAGTTTGAAATTTAATAGGAAAATAAATTTTTGGCGGTGTATGCAAGGTGTTTGACAAAAGGTTTCAATGAAAATTCGGTGTAGGCAAACTGTTTGACAAAATGCTTCAATGAAAAAAAAATTGTGTAGGCCAAGTGTTTGTTAAAATGTCTCAATGAATTTCTGCTATGCCAACCAACTGTTTGTGAAAATAACTGAATGAAGATTTTGGTTGCTAGTTTATGCTTAAATTGTGCAATGATCATGGAACCTTAAGGTAGATGACTTGGTGCCCAGAAACTATGGTTTGGCTATTTTGTTACTTTCTCTGCTGGAGTGGGGCCCACACCAAGGACCCACTGAGAACTAACAATTTGTGCTGGATTCTGGTTTTTATTTCATTGCAGGACATTTACAGGTAAACAAAAATGGTAAAGCCAAACAAGACAGGCGCCACCAAGAGAAGACGGGGGGAAGCTTCTTTTGATTCTGACAGGTTTTGCTCCCCTAAGCATGAGGAGCGGTACCAGCTGGTTGTCAAAGGCAAAAAGATTAATCCCCATCATCTTTGCCTGTTATTCAGTTCTTTTTGATCAAACAGATACTTTAAACTTTTGTGATCACTAAAGATTTCGAAACGAGACCCATACAGGTAATGTCTCCAAATCTTCAGCGCATACACAATAGCCGCCAGCTCCAAATCATGAGTTGGATAATTCTCCATCAAGAGACTTTAATTGCCTGGATGCATAAGCTACCACTTGTTGATTCTGCATGAGAACACATCCTAAACCCTTCCCAGAAGCATCGCTGTAAATTTGGAATTCCAAAGACGGATCCGGAAGAATCAGGATCGAAGCAGAAGTCAACCGAATTTTCAATTCTTGAAAACATTCTTCACAATCGGCATCCCACGTAAACGGCTGACCCTTACGAGTTAACCGAGTAAGTGGAAGAACTAACTATGAGAACCCTTGAATAAATCTCCTATAGTAACCGGCTAGACCCAAGAAACTTCTTTTCTTGGAGTACATTCATAACAATGCGGAGATGTTGTACATGCTCCTCAATGGTCTTCGAGTACACCAAGATATCATCGATGAAAATGTCTACAAACTGATCCAGGTACGGGTGGAAGACTCGGTCCATGTAATCCATGAATACCGCTGGAGCATTAGTCAAATCGAAGGGCATCACTACGAACTCGTAATGTCCATACCTAGTACTGAAAGCTGGTTTTCGGAATATCTAAGGCTCTAACTTTTAGTTGATGATACCCCGACCTTAGATCAAATTTTGAAAACACCACAACACCTCGAAGTTGATCAAGCAAATCATCTATCCTTGGCAGGGGATATTTATTCTTGATCGTCACTTTGTTGAGTTGTCGATAATCAATGCACAATCTCATGCTACCATCTTTCTTTTTGACTAGCAATATCGGAGCACCCCATGGAGAAGCACTCGGTCGAATAAACTTCTTTGATATCAACTCTTCAAGTTGGGATTTCAATTCCTTTAATTCTAAAGGAGACATTCGATAAGGGGCAATAGATATTGATCCTATGCCAGGAACCAATTCTATAGAAAACTCTACCTCTCGATTTTGAGGTACAGGAGAGACTTCATTCGGAAAAACATCCAGAAATTCATTCACAACTTGAACAGATGACAAATCTAAACCAGTTTCAGTGGATGCAGATAACGTAATAACATAAGCTTCTGCACCTTGGAATAATGACTGGCTTGCTGAGGTGAAAGAGATAACTGCTTTAGAATTTGCCTTCGTCAATTCCACGGATTCAGAGGCGAAATTGATAGTTCACTTGGCACAGTCGATTGTAACTTTATTTGCAGTCACTCAATTCATACCCAGGACGATGTACATACTTCTCATAGGCAAACAAATAAATTCCACTACAAATTTTCTGTCTCCTATGACAAGTAGACAATTTTGATACAAAGGTTGGGTCTGGACACGACCCTTAGCAGCAGTAAAAATAGTTATTGGCTCGGACAACGGAGATAACGCTAGTCCCAACCGATCCACACATGATTGAGCTATTATACAATGGGTTGCACCCGAATCGTATAATATACTAACAGAGTTATTGAAAACTGATCTCATACCCCTCAGTAAATTGTCTGCAGGTGTGACTGTCTGGGCATCCAAAGTGTTAATTCGCCCGCGTGTTGGAGCAGCTTGAGCTTCTTTGAAACTCTTCCTTGCTGGACACTCTTTACCATAGTGACCCACTACATTACTTTAAAAGCACCGATTAGATCTTTGCTTACAGTCACCACTGTGAATGATTCCCACAGTTAGAACATCTTCTGACCTTTGAAGAATCGAAGAATTGTACCTCCTTTTCCTTTGATGAAATTATCTTAGGACTTTGCATTCGGAGTTGATAATTCAACTACCTTCTTTCCTTTCCAGTACTCTCTTTGATATCATCCTCGGCGACATAGGCTGGTTGAACTAAGGCAGCATAATTGGTGAGAGTATAAGAACTGAGACCCTGAGTCATATAAGCACGAAGGCCCATCTTATACATCTGCATCTTCCATTCCTCATTCGGAGCATACTTTACCACTTGGTAAAACTGAGACAACTTCCCATACTTAGCGATGTATTCTTCCACCGTCATGTCACCTTTCCTGAGGATGCACCGGTTGGAGATTCCGGTCTTGGTTGAGGATTGCGTCTTGGTCATCCTGCCATAATTCTGCTTATGATGCACTAAGTATTGAGTTGACCAGGCCCAATGTCTCTTAGCATCACAAGTATAATTACAACAAATACTAACAAGGAATCGACTCAACCCTAAACTAAGTCCGACTAGGTCGAACTGCTCTGATACCAACTATAACACCCCAGTATTTCTAACAAGTAGGAATACCTAAGTGCCCATTCATAACTTCATCAGAGATATTATTTCCTGTTTTCATACTGAACATCACTATAAATTTTTCACTGAATAACAACATGACAGTCTTAAACATAAATAAGATCATGTCGATTCTCAGACCATAAACCATCAGTGAACTACAATGTTCAGTATCATACAAGAAAGCGGAAATAAATACATAACGCTAAAGACAAAATGTCTTGATACACAGATAACAAGGAAAGATATAAACTTAAGCATAAAACTAAGTCTTCAGCAACCATCCGAGTACCACCTACTCGTGCCTCTTGGATCTCCACTTTTCCTGTTTATTTGTAAAACCACAACATATAAATAATGAGATACAATCTCAGTGAGTTCTACCGAGACCCCTATCTACGCTCTCGGTTCAATTATGAATTCTATTTAGCTTAACACGATACCGACTGCGCGAACGCTAACCCCGGTGAACCGTATTATAGAACTTTCTTTCATTAGTGGTTCAATTCATAACCACGTACATTATCAATCAACACGACACCGCCTGTGCGAACGCTAAACCCCGGTGAACGTGTTATAATCCAGTACGACACTGATTGCGTGAACGCTAACCCCGGTGTATCGCACAACAAACTTTTTAATATAACACCGCCCGTGCGAACGCTGAAACCCGGTAAACCCCCTTACCAATAGTACTTTCCCTAATGGTATACGGGCCTAGGGTAAGGGATCATGACTGCCCCGTCTAGTATGTTAACATCATGGGTCGTCACCCAAACTCGATATAATATATAAATATATATATATATATATATCCACCCGCATTGGGCCGTCTCCTAAACTCGATATAGTTTATATATCGTAACTATCACCTGAACATTTAGTTCCTTGACATTAAACCGTTACTTGAACGTTTAGTTCTTTATAGTAAGCATTTTACGGGTTCGCTCACGTACACTATTTCACGATTTTTCGAGTTAAACATAAATTTGCAAACCATTATTAAAAAACTTTGAAAACATATTCAAAATCATGGCATTATAAGCCTAATATCATTGGAAAAGGGTTAGGAAAGGATTAGAAGAGGATTGGAATCGAACGGGATCATTTCGGGAATTTTTCTAAAATCTTGACAGAACACTGCGCACGGTCCGTTCTCCCATACGCACGGGTCGTGCGCCCTGTAATGCATTTTCGAAAACAGAAACTGAACGGGACGCACGGTCCGTGCGCCTGGGATGCACGGTCGGTACGCCTTGGACGCACGGGTCGTGCGCTTTTGACAGCACTGAGTTTTTATCCCGTTTTCGCATTTTTCATCGTTTCGGTCAATTCCGATACCTGTTTCAGTCTAGTCCCAACATAAAAACAGTCCAAAAACATATTCAAACAATCCAAAAACCAATTGGACATAAAACGTGATTTTCGTACAAAAATACTTTTTCGACACGAATCAAAAACCAAAACACATTTCACAATTTAAGTTTATTAATTCAAAAACCTAAACGTGAGTAAAACTCACCAGTTGTGATGAAAATCACAATTAACCGAGATCCACCAAAACGGAATTCTCCACATAACCACACGAACAATCCCCGCATCTACTTCGACGTTCCGACGACAATCGAATCCGCTCCCAAATCTTCCCATTCAACCATGAGTCACCCAATGACACTATTCATCATCTTCAAGCTCTAATCACTATTCATCCATAGACCCCAAATTTGATTTCTCAAACCCTAACCTTTGAAACACTAATTCTTCCACTCCAAGCTAGTACTCAACCACCTATTTGAACTTCCCTAACCTCTATGACAAGAAATGGAAGAGAGAACTCAAGATCCCTCAATTTCTCTATTAATTTCGAAAATTGTGATTTGAGAGAGAGTGGATCATATGTTGTGATGTTTGTATCAAATTGAAGAGGATGAAGTGGTGATCATTTCTTGTGTAGGAAGGAGGAAGTTTTGATGAACCTAAATACCTCATTTTTCCTCTTCTTCCATAAAACCCATTCTTTCTCTTCTTTCTCCATTTCCTCTCTTTTCTTCTTTTTTCTTCTTTCTCTCCTCTGTTCGCATTCCTCTTCTTTCTTTCTTTCTTTTATTTCATTTCTTTCTTTCCTTATCTATATTAAGTGGTAATATGGTCAAATGACCATATTGCCCTTAACCTCTTATTTCTTCCCTAAATCACCCTTATTCCGTATTATTCGCTTAACATCCCCATAGCATTCGATAATTAATTTAGCACTCAATTAATAAATCAAGTACTAAAATAAATTAATTTGGGTTAACATCAAAATAATTCGATTAATTATTTTGGGGAGAGGCCTAGGGTCACGGTTTCACTTGCAAGCTTCGATTCTCCTATGTCTAATTCTACTTGAATTCCTTTATTTTATTCGATCACCAATCCCTTTACTAAAGCTATTAATTCGTTTGGTCATTCGCTATTAATATTCTTTTTCCTAAATTAACCCTTGTTTGGTCATGCAAGAATTTAAATTCAAGAAAAGCATAAAGAGCAAAAAGGTTGGATGATTGGAAGACTAAATTAAAGTTTGGTCATGCATCAATTATAGTCTCAATTATCCTATAGGTCCACCAACTAATTGCAGTACGGTCGCTGATCAACTAATTGATTATGAACATGCAAAGGGTTGTCAATCCTAATTATGTGATAAAAACAATAAGATAATATTAATTGAAATAAAAGTCGGGAATTCAAAGCATAAATTAAAAAATAAAAAAGTCTCTAGTCTTGCAAGATCCACCTAGACCCTAGTAGAGGATTTAGCTATCCATAGAGACTAAGAACAATGAAATAAAATTAGGAGTCATGATTCACAGAAATAAAAATAACCCGGATTAGAGAAAATATTTATCTTGAATTTCCTGTCTCCTTTTTCTGCATCCAAGCTCTCTCACAGTGTCAAGAACGAGTATCCCAAACTCTTCTTTCTCCTTGCCGGCGCTACTCTTTTTCCAACTTTGTGCAGCTGCTGTGTTGTGTATGTACGGCTCCCCCTGTTGTGTGTGTGGCACTCCTTTTTATAGAGATAGCTTATGAGTATTAGGTTATCTGCTTGCCAAGTTTTCCAAATTCTCTACTTTCACGTTGCCGACCTTCTCAATTTTTGTCATGTGTGTGACTTTTTTTTTCTTTCTAATCATCACGTTTAATTTCTCTCATTGCCTTACTAAATGCTTTTGGGCTTTGACAATTGGGTTAATGGGTTGATCTTCTTCTTTTTTAATTTAAGCACTCCTTTTCTTTTGGGAATTGAATTGTTGTGACCAATTCAAATCATGGGCTGCTCCCATTTGGCACATCCATATATATATATATATATATATATATATATATATATATATATATATATGATTTAAGTCACACTTTTATTCTTTTAATCCATTTCCACCTGCAAAATATAGAGCAAAATAAATTAGTAATTTATATAATTGATAACGATTGCTCTAAAAAATGACTTAAAATTAATTCTAAAAATGCACTAAATTGGAGATTATCATATGGATTTAACTTGACTAATGCCTTAGTGCTTTGCATATTGACAAAATTATGACATGCGTGGAATTCATCTAGCTCACAGTCAAAGAAAGTGTCTGCTCAACTCACTAATCGATCATGCGTATCATATAGAGATAGTAGCATAGACTCGACCTTAATGATGAGACAAAGTAAAATCAAATAAGAGCATTTTCTTTTGGACTACGCGATAAGAGATAATCAACATTTGTCAACGAATAATATCAAAAATATATGTGAGCACATTGAGCGACAACTCTAGTGTTATCAAATAAAATATCAGAGGTGCTAAGCTTCATCGGTTTGGCTCAATGCACTCGTACAGGGGTGGTAAGCTACATCGGTACATCGACAAACTGACCTTCGTCGAGGATGTAGGCACACCGGGACAACGGTTTTGTAAATACATCTCGGTAGAAGGCATGGTCGCAGAGACTAAGTCGATGCCGATGTGTATCTTGAATCCTGGTAATGGAATCAAGTGTGCCATAACGTGCCAAAATGAAATAAAGCTTGTCGGTTAAAAGGGTGGCATGAGATCGACGCTACAATCGTTTGCGTTTATCCCTATATATTGAGGCAGGAGTCTCGTGACTCTCTCGATTCAATGACTTTAAAGGTAGTCGCGCCCTCTTTGGAACAAGTTTGATCCGAGCCAAGTTCTTGGTAAACTGGGCCAAAGGAGGACGAGTCGTTCTGACCATCTTAACTCAAAAGTCTCGAATTCAAGCATAGTCTCGCCTTCTTTGAAACGAGTTTGATCTGAGCCGAGAGCTAGGTAAACTGAGCCAAAAGAGGACGGATTCACACATCAGTCTTTCTAACTTGGGATAATTTTCATGGTCATGTTGTGGTTATAGAACCGACATGCGAATGATAAATTAAAGCGAAGTAAAAGAAAGCTTAACCAGCTTAGCTTGACGCACTCGTGTACTGGGGGGATACGATTCATCAGAGACAAGTATTTAGAATTGGATCTAGCCGACTTCGTTGCATACAGGACACAGTGCTACGAAGGAACCCCTGCTGACCTAGGAAGGTATTAGCGGCTTCCTGGTATTAACCCCGACACGGCTGAGGAAGATGAATTCAGGTAACCTCCTTCCGCAGATCGAGGTGGCCGATATACATACAACCGAATGAACGTGGTCCCACTGCGGTGCCCGTCTAAGATCGATTAGGGAGAACCCCATTTGACCGACGTATACCTCGGAAGAATATAAGGTTGGGATCACAAGGCCTAACACACCGACCTGGCGAGACCGTGTATCCAGTAAGTGAAGTACCGGATCAAAAACTTGCTAAAATCAAGTAATAGAAATGACATGTAGACCGGGGTATCGAAATATACTTGGTCGAAAGTCCCCGAGGTCCAAACCTCCCTGGTTTGGTGTTGAAATCGAATGCGGTGATTATAACCGACTTGGGTTCCGCGGGCTAGCTTTGGGCTTGCACCTCACTAGATATTGTCGATCTCACCCGTAGAATAGGGTGTGGGTTTGGTTTGGGGGTTTAAGTGAGCCTTAGCAATGGAATTAGCAACGGCCTAATTTGTCGCTAAAGGCTTCGTAATCCACGCTGGTCAAATTCAACATTCCGCCCCCAATAGCGACATAATCAAGGGATTTAGCGACAAACAACTTTATAGCGTTGGACGGTTCCATCGCTAATTCCCTCGGAAACCGTTTCAGAATTTTCCCCTAAATTTTGTTGCTGTTTTCCATCACTAATGAACTTTTTAGTCATTTCGTCGCTAATTAGTGTTATTTTACTAATTAAAGTACAATTTCATTAATTACAAGTGTCTTTTTGTAAAATCTAATAGAAATAAATAAGCATTATATATATATATATACACCAATGACTAATCTACATTGGGAAACTTGACTGCCCTCGTGTACACGGTTTTGTCAGTCCATATGGTACTCCTCTCTCAATAGAGTTTTTCCCGCATGAAAGATTCAAACTCGAGACATTATAATGGGATCCGAACTCAGTTACCGCTCGGACCAACCTTTGTTGGTATATATATATATATATATATATATATATATATATATATATATATATATATATATATATATATATATATATATATAAATAGATATGTGTGTGTGAAATTATATGGTAATAATGTGTGAAATTTAATAGTATTCATTAGTATTCATTAACATATCATCTTTAATGAATAGACCATTGAATACTTTTTTTTTAGTATTCAATGGTCTATTCATTAAACATGATATGTTAAATGCTATTAAAGAGTAATACTAATAAATAGTATAAATATTATATTTATTAAGCACAATATATTAAAATTTTTTTGACAAGACAATATACTAAATTTAATAATACATGTTTGTCTTTTTTTCTATAAATATCATTTTCTCTTATTTAGTCAAACACTCTTATCTTAAATATAGCAGATTATATTTTATTATTATAGGTTGACAGACACTTCTGGTATTAATTAATTAAGTATAGAGAAAAATTAAATATATTTTATTTTCTTTTTTCTAAAAAAATATATTAAAAAAAAGTATAGAGAAAAATCGAGTCAAAAAATAGAGAAAAATATGTAGACCACATCAAACTTGTCATATCTAAACCAACATTGTTGATCCAATGGCTTAATCTACCTTAGGACACGAGGGATCGATCTAGAGCTCCCAGGTTCGATTTTCGTAGTGGACAAACTCAGAGTTGGCCAGTGCAAAATTTGATCATAAGCACTAGTGGAGATTAGTCCAAAAAAAATACATGTCATATCTAAAATTCTTTAAATAAACCTAGAAAATTTCTTTATCATATTAGGCGGAATTATTTATAATTATTTCCCAAAGAGGCTAAGACAATTAATGAATGATACTCAATTTATAGTGCAAGAATCTCTAATTAATAAATGCGCGAATCAACTTGTATCTCAAGTTTATCTATATAAATAACATTACTCAAGTAATGAGATAGCCACAATAAAATCTTTTACTGAATTTTCGACTCGCTCCTTTCATTTTGTTTTCTGATCACCAGCTATCATGGTTAGAAAAAATGTGAAGCTTGCATACATAACCAATGCCTCGAAGAGGAACGCGGCGTTCAGAAAAATGAAAAATGGTGAGAAATTAGCTTCTCCGTTATTTATATATACCATGTATGATATATCATTGCATACACATCGTAACCAAAAAAATTTGCATTCACATCATATGTATTTTGCCATAAGAAAATGATTATCAATATGAAAATCATTTAGATGAAACCTTTTGAGCTTGATACTTTTTTGTTTTATTTTTTATTTATGTTGAGAATTTAAATTCTTACAGTCTTGTAATTACAGAAATTTAAATTTAGTTAAATTTATGGTCAGCTTAGACGAAATAGAAAATCACCACCATATACACTATCACACGGTCACATATGGAGGTGTCAATTTTGGCACAATCCAACGAGATGACCTGATGGCCAGTGTTTTGAGCTGCATTGGGCTCGCTAAATAGAGGCCTAGAAAAGAACTAGACTGTTTTGGGCTAGTCCAATTGGGCAATGGGCTAGACTGGCCTACTTTTTATGATTTATTAAAACATTTTTTGGTTTACTCTGTTAAAAAGTTGGGGCAGATCGAGTCGGTCTGTTGGCCATGTGTTTTGGGTGGGGCTACCAGTAACAAAGCCCAATAGACAATTGAGCGGGCCCAATCCAACCTGTTGTTATGTTTTGGCCCCATAGGCAGGCGACCTAGTTTGGCAGCTCTAGTCACACCCGGGAGTTTGACGTTCTCATATAGTTGAAATTGACAATGCAACAAGCAGTGGCGGACATAACTTAGTTATTCATATCAAATAGATAAAATTATACTTTACCATTGGGTTTAGAATTTTCATTTTTTCTCACTTTTCTCTCAATTGCTCTTGTCATGGCTCTTCTTATATGTATTTCAACAGATTTAATCAAGGAGCTCGATGAAATTAGGACTATTTGTGGAATTGAAGCATGTGCTGTAATATCCTATCCAAATGATCCCCAACCTGTAGTTTGGCCATCTGAGTCAGAAGCCCAAAGGCTGATATCTAAGTTTAATGCAATGCCTAAAGAGGAGCAAAACGAAAGTATGTTAGATCAAATTGCATTCTTGGAGCAAAGGAATCTGGAGCTTCAAGAGCAGTTGAAGAAAAAAAGGGAGGACAACAAAAAGAAGGAGATAGCGCTACTTATACAACAATACATGGAAAATGGTCAAAAATTTACTAACATGAGTGTAGCTGATGTAAACACTCTCGTTACATGGGCTCATGAAACGCAGAGGGAATTCGAATATAAGTTCGATCAGATGCAAGCCCCAGAGGTGATTCAAGATGATGGGCCACAAGATGTGAGTACCGGAGGAGATCAGCAAAATACTGGCCATTCCCAAGGACTCGTGACTAGTGATGGAGAGCAAGAAAATATGGGTCATGCTCAAGGTTCGGAAATCAACACATTAGTTAACGAGGTTCAAGAACAACATTGATGGTGTGCTACCATTTGGATATGTTGATGTCTTATATCATATGGCGTTTGTCGACTGTCAAGTAGTATTTATGGAGACTATTCTGTTTCAATCGTTTGTTGTTTGATTTTTATTGTCTTTGCGTTTATATGTTTGTGTTTACAATTGAACAATCCAAGTAGTTTAATTATCTTATGTGTGTGTTGCTTGTTAAGATTTTGTTAAGATTGAGAAAATTCAAAAAGAAGAGGGTTGGTTGAATAGGTTCGTTGTGCAGCTACCTTGCACATGTTTTGCTTAGAGCATAACATTGGTGAGTTTTTATTTGTTTCATAATTGTAAAAACTAGAATTTTCGTGGTTCACCATCAGAGTTCACCACATAAACAATACATTTAAAAATGAGTTCCTTTAGAAGCAACGGTTAATAGCAATAAACTAAACAGAAGCAATAAAAGGAAAAATATTTATCGGGAGAGGTCAATCCCTTAAACGGATCTATGATACGTTGAAAGATAAGTCTCCACGGTTGTCGTGAATGATACATTGGTTTACCAAAAAGTAAACAAAAGCTTACCAAAACAAAAAAGTAGATAGAAAAATATAATTTTGGCTTAATTACAGTTTTGGTCCCCCTATTATGACTAATTCTCGATTTTGGTCCCTGAAGTTTTAATTTGACGATTTTGGTCCCCCTATTTTCCCAATTTGAAAAATCATAGTCCCCCTGTTCAATTTTGACTGACTTGTCCTACGTGGCAGCCCACGTGGACTGCCACGTAGGCGCACCCCCCACCCCCACCCCCCCACCCCTCCATTGTTCGTCTTCCCCACCGATCCCCCCCACCCCATCCCACCCAACCACCGACCCCACCCCATCCCACCCCACCCCACCACCGAATGAGATCTGCGATCTGCGAGAGCGAGAGAACGGGGAGACGAGAGCGACGAGTGACGAGCGACGAGCGAGAGCGAGAGCGACGGTGGTGAGAGGGAAAGGGAGAGCGACGGTGGTGAGATGCGAAGGAGAGAGAAAGGGGGAGGTGCGAAGGGGAGGGGGGAGGTGCAAAGGGGAGGAGGGGCGAAGGGGAGGGGGGGGTGCGACGGTGAGAGGGAATCGGTGGTGAGTGGTTGTTGGATCTGCGAGCGAGGGGGTGGGAGAAGCGTGAGAGGATTCGAGGGGGTGGGAGGGGGGAGGGGAAGAGGAACAGTGGAGGGGGAGGGGGGTTCACGGTGGTAGGGGTGGGAGGGGGGAGGGGAACAGTGGAGGGGGGGAGGGGAAGAGGGTCACGAGGAAGAAGAAGGTGGGGGTGGGGGGTGGGGGTGGGGGTGGGGGTGGGGGTGGGGGGTGTGCCTACGTGGCAGTCCACGTGGGCTGCCACGTAGGATAAGTCCGTCAAAATTGGGGTGGGGGACCTTGATTTTTCAAATTGGGAAAATAGGGGGACCAAAATCGTCAAATTAAAAGTTCAGGGACCAAAATCGAGCATTGGTCATAATAGGGGGACCAAAACTGTAATTAAGCCTATAATTTTTTATTAGGTTAAAAAGGGGTTTTTCAACAAATATGAAATTATGGGATATAAAGTGAGATAAATTGTAGTTCCCAATTTGAGTTTTTGAGAGAATTCACCAATGGAGTAAAAAATAAATTAATACTTAAAAGTGATGTGGCATTATAGACACTTAAGGACCAACAATTGGTTCACCATTGGAGATGCATTTAGTAATTGTTATGGTAATTAAAATTTCTGCTATTTACACCTCCTCCAAGGCCCAATTGTTGAAAGGCTCATTCAAAAAGCAAAGTCCGCTTTTCAATGGCCAAGATCACCCTGCAAGATCGGACGGCCCAAATCGACCAAAGCAAACACCACTGAAACTCTATAAATACTGCATTCAATGCTCATTAATGGTAAGCACTTTTCTAACCAAACACTCATTCACTCAAATACCGACTTAAGCGTCGGAGTGTCATTGCAGGTACAACATCGCCTCCTCAAGATCTCAAGATCGAACATCTCAAGATCGAACTTCTCTAGATCGAACAAGATCTTCCTCTCAAGACCTGAAGACAGAGACAAAATCAAGGATGAAATATCTACTAACTGTGTAATACCAATCACTAAGATCGGAAGCACAGTATTGAACATTGGCGACCACAGCGGGAGAATCAATACTCTATTTTCTCACCATCTCCTTGATCTTAAAAAATGACACCAAGGCGTCGTTCAAGACCGGCTAGTCCCACGGCCGGACCCGAGGTCGACCCTCAACAAACCCCTGATGGCCACGTTCAGGACCTCACAAATTCGTCACAAGCTCGAAACTGATATCCCAACACAGGTCTGCCCCGGATACATTCGAGCACAGATGAAGCTGGTTTACCACCTCCTCCTCAATTGCTTTCAGTTTTGACCGACGCGGTTCAACAACTTGTTCAGTTACTGGCTCGACAGGAAGCCGTGAACGAAGAGAGAAGCAACTGTTTCACTGACCTTGAAGCCGAAGTAGCGAGGCTCCAGCCTCCAAGCACGGAACGTTCCGGACCAAGAATCGACCGGGCAGGACTCTCTTGAGAAAAAACCAAACTCGAAGGAGATTCTTTCATCGATCTCCCCCAAGGAGAAAGCTCAATCATCGCTCTCCCCCACGCCGCCATCGAGGGAATGGTTCCCGTTCTCCTCTGGCTCAACAATATGATGATCTCGACGATCCTCATTCTCCCCCCACGCCGCCATCGAGGGAATGGTTCTCGTTCTCCTCCGGCTCAACAATATGACGATCTCGACGATCCTCATTCTCCCCCACGCCGTCACCAAGGGAATGGTTCCTGTTCTCCTCCAGCTCGACGTTATGACGATCTTGAAGGCTCGAATAACCCCCCTCAACATCATCCACACTGGGACTCGACCTCGCCAAGACAACGTTCAAGAAGCCATGACAACATTCAAAACAATCAACCTCGACGATACGGACGTCCCGATCCTCATTACGGACATCAACCACAATATCGGGCGAGTCAACCTAGGCGAAAAGGTCCGTTCACAAGAGCAATCGATAACTTCCGAGTTCCACGGTATCTTGAAAAACCACCTGGAGGACTGAAGACTTACGACGGAACGGGCGACCCCGACAGGCATCTCGATCAATTTGACACGACCATGCAGTACCGAAATGTACCGATGGAAATGAAATGCCGAATATTTCCGTTAACCTTGGACAAAATGGCCTCCGAATGGTTCCGGACTTTAAGATCGAACACCATTTCCTCCTGGGACCAATTAGCAAAACACTTCTTGGTACACTTTGCCCATTCCAAGAGTAAACCCAAAAATAATAATGTTTTAGCATCTATCATCCAGAGGGGAAAAGATCCCTTAAGAGAATACATAAAGCGATTCAACAACGAAGCTCTGCAAGTTCGACAGCTAGACGACGCTTTTCGAATCTTCTTCATGGCTCAAGGTCTATTTCCTGGAAGCCCGTTCCGAAAGCATATTAACACCTGGGAACCTAACACCTTACAGGAGTTCCTTGAGCTATCCCAGTGTTACATCAATGAAGAGGAAAATTCCAAAATCGACAAAACATCATCACTTGCAGAACCATCAAAACACCGCATCGAGGTCGATCCTTGAAAGAATTCATGGAGCGTCAGTAAGAAGAATCGTCACCAGGTATATACTGAACTCAACGTCTCCAACGCCCAATTATTGGGGGAATGTTGGAACGTCGAGTTCAAGGACGTCAAACCTCCCAGATCCCTACCTATCCGACCTGGACAAAAGGCTAACAAATACTGCTGATACCACAGAAGCAATGGCCATGACACAAACCATTGCAATGCCCTAAAAGATGACATTTAAGATTTGATAAAACGAGGAAAACTATCTTCTTATGTCAAAAGGGACGAACGACGATTTGACGATGTCAGAAAGGAAAGAAAAGAAGATCCTAGAACAAAAGGAAAAGAAGTGACTGACCGAGCCAGACCACGATGAATCGAATAAAAGATCAAAAGGACACTCGATCATAATGATGATAACAGGAGGTTTCGATCATGAAGGGTCCGGAAAATCAATGAAAAGAAAGTGGAAAGAACTATTAAGTATAGCTTCGACGTCGGCAACCCCAACCAAAACAGATCGACCTCCACTATCTTTCAGCAATGATGATCTTATAGACGGGAAAGCTAACAAACACGTACCTCTCTTAATCTCGGCATTCATAGCCAATAAAGAGGTGCGTAGGATCTTGGTCGACCAAGGAAGCTCATCAGACATCCTTTTTATCGATCTTCTAAACAAAATGGGGATCGACAAAGAGGAACTCACCCCTTATAGAGGAACGGCCTTGTCCGGTTTCAACGGATCTCGAACCAAACCCCTTGGGCATTTGGAGCTGATGGTTACTTACGGAACCGAACCAATGGTTCGAACCATCAAAACCAAGTTCCTCATCTTACCTTGTGAGTCCATATACAACGGTATTATAGGAAGACCGACCTTAGGCAGGCTCGGGGCGGTGACATTCACCACACACTTAAAGATGAAGTTCCATTCTCTCTGCAACAGAGTTATCCCTTCAGAAGAGCTGTCAACTCCAAAACAAGCTAAAGATAGATCGACTGAAGTTAATACCACTAACATAGAGACACGATGCGATCCAAAAGACAACAAGAATAAGGATGTTGACGAGCTAACCAAAGAACTCAAACGAAAAATTAAAAGGCCAGAGCCTAACGGAAAGTTCATCAAAATACAGCTCGGATTAGACCCCTCCAGAACTATCAAAATAGGGATTGACCTACCAGATGAGGTTAAGATCGATTTGACCAAATGTCTTAACGATTTTGAAGACATTTTCGCTTGCTCGGCAGAAGACATGTCTGGGATCCCACCAGAGGTTGCTTGCCATCGGCTCGCAACTAACCCAGAAGCCAAATGGATCGCCCAAAGAAAGCGGGCTCAAAGCAGGGAGAAAGCCATTGCTGCTGCCAAAGCAGTAGACGATCTCATCAAAGCAAACTTCATTTTCGAGGTTAAATACACGACCTGGTTATCAAACCCAGTCTTAGTGAAGAAAAACAACGGAAAATGGCGCATGTGCATCGATTACACCGATCTTAATAAAGCTTGCCCAAAGGATGTTTTTCCTGTTCCCAGCATCGATCGATTGGTCGACAACGCCTCCGGTTTTCGGTTATTACCCTTTATGGACGCGTACTCCGGATACAACCAGATCGCCTTGTTTCCCCCAGATCAAGAAAAAACTGCCTTCATGACCGATTGAGGTAACTTCGCGTACCGTGTCATGCCATTTGGGTTGAAAAACGCAGGAGCGACTTATCAAAGAATGATGAACAAAGTGTTCCAAAAGCAGATCGGCAAGAGCGTAGAAGTCTACCTTGACGATATGATCGCCAAAAGCAAGAATGACAACGAGCATATAAACGACCTAAGAACATTTTTTTATGAGGTTCGGAGAAATAGAATGAGATTGAACCCAGAGAAATGCACATTCGGAGTTCGAGCAGGAAATTTTTTGGGTTTTTTCTTAACAGAAAGAGGAATCGAGGCAAACCGTGATAAATGTCGATCCGTTACAGAAATGCGAACTCCGACATCCAAGAAAGAGGTACAAAAACTCAATGGCATGATAGCTGCTCTATCTCGTTTCATATCTAATGCAGCGTTCAAATCTCTTCCACTGTTCAAACTTCTCAAAAAAGAAGAAAGAGACTTCGAATGGACATCTGAACAAGATGAGGCTTTAAAACAACAAAAAAATCTCTCTCCGAGCCTCCGATATTAACTCGACCAAACGAGGGTGAAACCCTGTATCTATACCTGGCAGTCTCGAAAGAAGCTTTAGCTGCCGTTCTGGTGCGCTAGCTAGAAACCGGACAAAGCCTAGTCTACTTCGCAAGCAAAGCTCTAAACGGAGCTGAGAATCGTTATCAGAAGGTCGAGAAGATCGCCCTGGCTCTCATCATCGCAGCTCGACGCTTCCGAGCCTATTTTATCGCTCACCAGGTGGTCGTCCTGACTAACTACCCCATCAGACAAATACTCCATAGACCCGATCTTGTAGGGAGAATGATTAAATGGGCTGTGGAACTATCAGAATTCGGAATTAAATATGAAGCTCGAACAGCACTAAAAGCACAAGTTTTGGCGGACTTCATGGCCGAAATGACCCCTGCTAACATCGAATCCGATGTATGGATCCTATATGTCGATGGATCCTCTAACCCAAAAAGAAGTGGTGCTGGAATCATGTTAGAAAGCCCAACAGGAATCATCATCGAAGTTTCCCTAACTTTCGGTTTCCCAACATCGAACAACCAAGCAGAATACGAGGCTTGCATCGCCGGACTATGCCTGGCAATTGACCTCCGAGTTCCGCGAATAAAATTACATACCGACTCTCTCTTGGTGGTATCCCAAATCGGAAACCAATACGAGACAAAAGAATCGATCTTGCAAAAATACCTGCTTCGGGTACGGGCGCTATTAGCTAAATTTGAAACAAGCGAGGTAATTCATGTGCCAAGAACGGAGAACCAACGAGCTGACATCCTCGCCAAGCTCGCAAGCACTAAAACCCCAGGAAACCAGAGAACGACCATCCAAGAAACACTCCACAAACCCAGTGTGTCTCTCGAGCCTCTTTTCAACTCGACCATCTGCATGCTCGAAGAAACTAACAGCTGGATCACTCCCATCTTGGAATGCATCGTTACAGGAGCTGAACCCCCAGACGCAAACAATGCTAAATACGTCAGGAGAAGGGCTTCAGCTTTTTCAGTCATCGATGGAACGCTATACAGAAGAAGCCTCTCTTCCCCGTTGATAAAATGCATCGAGGGAGAAGAAGCAGCCTATGTCTTAACAGAAATTCACGAAGGAATCTGCGGCCAGCACATGGGAGCTCGGTCTTTAGCTTGGAAAGCTCTTCGAGCTGGATATTACTGGTCGACCATGACATGCGATGCTAGTGATCATGTGAAGAAATGTAAAAAATGCCAAATCCACGCCAACGTCCACATAGCTCCCCCCACAGATCTCACGAGCTTATCCTCCACATGGCCCTTCGCATGGTGGGGAATAAACCTGCTTGGACCGTTCTCAAAAGCTCCGGGACGAGTCAAATTCTTGATCGTCGCCGTAGACTACTTTAGCAAATGGATAGAAGCGAAACCTTTGACTACCATCACTGCAAAAAACTGCATAAAATTCTTAAGGAAAAACATTATGAGCAGGTTCGGGATCCCCGAGGTATTAGTAACGGATAACGGAACTCAATTCACAGATGCAGGATTTCGAAAGCTAATGCTCAAGCTAAAAATCAAACAACATTTTACTTCTGTAGAGCACCCTCAAACCAAGGGACAAGCAGAGGCGCCAAACAAAGTAATACTGAACGGACTAAAGCGACGTCTTGACGATGCTAAAGGAAACTGGGTGGAAGAATTGCCTTATGTCCTCTGGGGATATAGGACCACCCCTCAAAGCTCCACTGGAGAAACGCCTTTTAGGCTCTCTTACGGCAGCGAGGAGGTCATTCTTGTCGAGATTGGCGAACTTAGCTGGAGAACGGCAAATCCTAAAACTCAAAGCAATAACGACAAGGCTTTAAGAGAAGAACTCGACCTCATCGATGAAATCCGAGGTCGAGCTTCGCTTCGAGAAGCAATCATCAAACAAGGAGTAGCAACCAGGTACAACGCCAAAGTCGTTCGCAGAGATTTCCATCCCGGTGATCTAGTACTCAGAAGAGCTGACGTCGCTCAGAAAAACGCTTCCCAAGGAAAGCTCGCACCGAACTAGGAAGGCCCCTACCGAATTTTGTCTAAAACCGGTAAGGGAGCTTTTAATTTGGAGACCCTCCAAAGAAAAAAGATTGAAAGAACTTGGAACGCAACAAAGTTAAAAAGTTATTATCTTCAGAAAAACGAATCATGTACGTTTCACATAAGGGACACTGTAATGTACTCCGACCTTATGTAAACACGAAGCGAGTTATTTATAAAGAAGAAGGTAACCTTTCAAGTGTTTTCACGAAAAATTCGTCGAGCTTGTCGAGGTTCTTACCAAGTTTCCACACATTCTTGATTTCATCAAACAGAATGTACGGACCAAATTTCCCTCAACAGGAAACAATTGGGACCGATCTTAGATGATCTCCCCGAGCGACCACCCAAGGTCACAAACTCTTTGAGAAACAGTTAAATCCGAGCCGAGTCTCAGTAAACTATCTCAAAGAGACCAGATCTTCAAGGATCGAAACGTCCTAAGAACGACCATCGGCCACAGCTGCTGATACCCCTATAGGGCGAGCTAAATCTGGGCCGAGTCCTAGTAAACTGTCCTATAGGCTCGAACCCGGTAAATCGAGTTCATCATTTACCGACGTTCTTACACCATACAAAACATGCAGAATTAAAAAAGCATTCATAAAACTCATAACGAGTTCCGAAAATAAACTATATAGAAACGACAAACATGACATGCAGAATTAAAAAAACATTCATTAAGCTCATAACGGGGTTTAAAGGATGAAGATCTGGTGAAACGTGTTCCAAAAAATTACAAACATCTCGGATATGACCGAGCCCTCGAAAAGATCCTGAATTACATATCAAAGTTCTGGATCTATGCAAAACCTACGCGGATAAAAGCATATACCCAGAACTTCTGCAAAAAAGAACACACTTAAAAACATCAAACAGTAGAGGTCGGAAAGATGACGGTCTTCTCCTCAGTCTGAGCGTCGATATTAACAATCTGACCCCCCTCAACCTCATGATCGGCATCAATAAACGCCCGATCCAAATGGATAGAAGGATTGACCAAAGCAGCTTGCTGAAGGGCACACTTGAAACCTTCCCTGTATAGCTCGATTACATAATTGGCGGCTTCCCGAGCTTCCTTCGTAGCTTCATTCGCAATTCTCGCAGCCTCCTTGGCATTCTTCTTACTCTGTTGAAGGGCTGCTTGAAGTTCTGCGATTCGAGCTTCAGGATCCCTGCTGGTACCAACCACTGCCTCAGAGGCCTTTCTCAAATCATCTTCTAGAACGACGATTCGATCCTCCAAGCTTATGATTTTTCGATTAGCCTCGGCCACCTGCTCCTCCAGGCCTCTCTCCTTTTCTTAAAGCTCCTTCACACGAGCCTCTACAACATCGGCCCGACGTATAATTTCCCCCTGTCCTTCCTTCAAAGTTTGAAGCTTTTGCTTGGTACGAGCCAACTCTTTTGATTTCAAGGACATATCTTCCACAAGCTTTACCCTTTTTGATTTCTCGAGCTCCAACAAATCTGCAAGCACGAATAAAGAAAATATCAAGCTGAGGGAAAAGTCATAAAGCAAATCAGCAAAAAATAAACGACATAAAGAAACACATACCTTTAGCTCGTTTCTCATATTTTTCCTTTTCGATCTTGTGAACCTCGCCCAGGTTTACCAAAATCTAAACTGATGCTCCAACAGGATCCTCCCGCCACTGAGCATAGTTTTGCTCCAGGAAATTCTCCTCCAAAGGAACGACCTTGTTTTTGTGTTTTGGTCTCCTCGAAGTTTTACTCCTCTTCTCCGGTCTTGACTCACCACCAGCATCAGTTCGCACCCTCTTCGCTGAAGTCCCTGCACCAGTATCGCGAGCAAATGGGAGAGGAGAACCAGAGACAAGATCGATCCTATCATGAGCCAGATCCTCCTGCGTAACGGTATTGATCGGAGAAGCAGGAATAGCCGTCTCGGCTGCGATCTCAGTGTGGGGAGACGCCGGAACATGAACACCCCCTTCTTCAACATCGACAGGAATGTCGACAGTCTTCATCGCCAATGCCTTCATCGCAGTGAGCCTCCTTGGAGCCATGGTATCTAAAAAATAAAGAAAACAGGGTTATGCAACTTACAATCAAAATCAAATACGCAAAATTCGACCCCAGAAAGACGAACTACCTAAAACGTGTTGCACTCGTCTTCGTTTTCCAGCCTGAACTATCTTAGCCGCATGGGATACCCCGATACTTATGTTTTGAAAACGGAATGCTCTCAAATAAATATCAGGATTCTCTTGGTAAGAAGATCGTCGGCACTTAGTCGATCCTCACCCACGAAAAAAGAATGAGTAGTTCGTTCAAAATGGCCTTGACTCCAACCAATAGGAAACTTGGTGGACACCAAGGTCCGACCATCCTCGCTAAGCTTCCCTACTTTCTCAATTGCTTCGTCGGTTACCGGCTCGACCCAATAATACAACTCTTTCCAATTTCCCCTCAGTGAGTCCACATAAGCTTTAAAAACCTTGGCCCCTCGCCTCGAGCGAAGACTGACATGCTCACGACCGGAGTTGTTTTCGCTACTGTTCCGGTTAATCTCGAACAAATGGAAGAAGAGAAATGGAGAGACCGGTCTCTCCAGATGAATGCACATTAATTCATAGGCTCGAAGGAAAGCCCATGCATTTGGATGTAATTGGGAAGGCGCTACATCTAAACTCGCCAAAACCGTCTACTCAAACCAGGTAAAAGGAGGCCGGATATTCATTTCATTAATCAACATATGGTACAGGGTAAACTTAAGCTCTCCGGGCCATAAAGCCACATGCTCTCCTTTCTTCATACCTTCAATCCTCCAACCTCGCTTCGAGCGCCCAGAAGCCTTCCTACCGATCGCCTCCAAATTAAAACCATACTGATACAAAGATTCGATCTCCAAAATATTTCTAGAAACCCAATCATATTGAGAGACCTCTCGTACCGGTACGTCGTAATCCCCACAACCAGTGCTGGAGTAACCATCAAAAGAAGCAACAGAAGCTCGACTGGAACCCGTTCGACTCGAAGGGCGGGCTTCAGTTTGCTTTCCAGCATCGCCTTGATCGGACCCATCACCAGGATCAGAACTTGTCCCGAGGTCGATCTCGGAACCCTCTGATTCCTCTAGTAGGATTTCCTCATCAGACTCAGAGGTAATGGTCATCACATCCACCAAACGATCCTCCTCCATATCTTCGGCAGCACCGTCGTTTGGCTTATTGGCATCACTTACAGGTGAAGAGCTTTCGCCTTCAAAATTGTCCTCCGCCTTATCACTCACAGGGGCAGAAGCAGAATGCTCTTGCACATCAGGAACAGAAACTTCAATAGGATCGGTACGAACTTCAGGAATTTCACCACCAGAGGCCATCACGTTCGTAAACTCCTTACGATACTGCGTAACGTCTCTCCGAGTTTGTTTTGTCCTCGCCAGGACGAATCTGCAGAAATGGGGGATGAAATGCCAGGGTTAGGATCGAAAATGGGTACGCGGGCAAGTCGGAACCCGACCTGACGACCCCCATTCTGAGATCATAAAAGACTGGGGGAGGTCCAGGCACAACAAAAAGAATAGAAAAGACAAACGAAAGAGAAACTAACCTCGAAACGGAGCTGCAAATTTGATCGAATCTAGAAAGAATGCAGTTGCCGATCTACAAAAACCGACCTTAAAGTGCTTCAAAGCTCTCCGAATTTGTTTCACTCGAAAAGAAAGCTCGGGAGCTCTTGAAGATCGACAATCAAAAACAAATAAAGCCAAGCAACAAATGAAAAGGTGTGACCCTTTATTTATAGTAAGGCGAAATTGATGGGCTTGGGCTGGGAAGTCGAAACGTCACGTCCAATCAAGGTCCATTAGGTTCGCACGCTAAAAAACAAAACGTCACCATCATGCGCCGCCACTGTAACACACGCCTTGTCAGAAACAGTAAACATGGCACTGATTCCAAGACTGCACTGATTCCAAGGCGGCACTGATTCCAAGAAGCTGTCTACCTCACTCAGAAGCTCGGCTGATTCCAAAATACTGTCTACCTCGCTCAGGAGCTCGACAGTTTTTTAAACATCGACCAAAATTTTAAGCTCGACATCAGCTCATGACTAAAGAAACTTCTACTCAAAAAGACAAAAAAGCAAGGCTACATCATCTTATCAAGTCAAGATCGCTCCTCAAGCGACCAGACTTGGGGGCCACTGTTATGGTAATTCGAATTTCTGCTATTTACACCTCCTCTAAGGCCCAATTGTTGAAAGGCCCATTCAAAAAGCAAAGTCCACTCTTCAATGGCCAAGATCACCCTGCAAGATCGGACGGCCCAAATCGACCAAAGCAAACACCACTGAAACTCTATAAATACAGCATTCAATGCTCATTAATGGTAAGCACTTTTCTAACCAAACACTCATTCACTCAAATACTGACTTGAGCGTCGGAGTGTCATTGCAGGTACAACATCGCCTCCTCAAGATCTCAAGATCGAACATCTCAAGATCGAACATCTCAAGATCGAACCTCTCTAGATCGAACAAGATCTTCCTCTCAAGACCTGAAGACAGAGACAGAATCAAAGATAAAAATATCTACTAACTGCGTAATACCAATCACTAAGATCGGAAGCACAGTACTGAACAGTAATCAATGTGTTTTATATCATGATTGAAAGTTGAAACTATGAAAGAGTTCCAAAAAAAAGAAACCAAATATGATGGTTGCGAATATGGTTACGGGAAGGGGTGTGTATAATTTCAAATAAATGAAATATCACTAGCCTTTAAAAAACTTATTGATAAAGTTATACTCTGTAAATATATTTTAGGAAGACAGTAAAACTAAAAATAATTATCATAATATAGAAAGACAACCAACAAGGGTTGGTTAATTGTGTTCGAATCTCACTTCAAGGTCTCGAGTTCAAATTTTGGGTGTGGTAAACATTCTATTGGAATGAGTAAACATTCTTCGTAATGGCGCCAGAGGCTTCGTGTTCGCTTTCACTCACCGTTTGGAGCGTTGTACCATCTTGGAAGTTGAACTACATACGATTTACCACGTTGTAAGCCTCACTTGGGGTTGAGGTTTTCGTTGTCCAATCTGATAGTGATGAGGCCATTTCCATCCTGGGAGGTTTGGTTTCCCCTTCGCAATCTCTATCTCATCTCGCCCGAGCCATCAGGAATATTGGGACCGATCCTTGTGAGCTGGTGTGGGAGCATGTTCGTCGTTAAGCCAATAAACTGATAGACTTGCTGGCAAGGGGAAGTTGCATAGAGCTCTGTAACTTTTGTGCCTTTTCGAAAATTGCCCTAGTTTTCTTCTCTTCGTTGTGGAGATGGATAGAAGCGGGTCAAACCTTGTATACCTTTTGTTTATTGTTTTGGGCTTTAGCCCACTCAATTCACCAAAAAAAGGAGAGAACCATACGAACCAGCAAATCAGCTACATGTGGTCAATCAAGTTTCCTGATGGTTACTGTGCACTAATAACACAAAAATAATATAAAAAACAAAAAGACACCAATAGGAGGTTTATTAGCAAAGATGAGGTGTTAATAGTCATCCCAAACCAGACTGAATGTTTAGACCGAAAAGCAAAAGGACCAAATAATGAATACTCACGATTACGACTTCCGTTGAAAACTGGTTCTTTGAAGAGTGAAGGGAGGTAGAAGAAAGAGAGTTTTTTGGTCGTGAGTTGAAGAGAAGAGAATGGCGAGGTCTACCAGCAAGGATGCACAAGACCTTTTCCGTGCTCTATGGTCTGCTTATTCTGCAACCCCCACAAATCTCAAGGTCCCATTTCTTTTTCTCTCTTCATTTCTCCAAAAATATTTACTTTTCCCTAACCCACTTTGTTTTTTCCTTCAGATCATTGATCTCTATGTTGCATTCGCTGTCTTCACCGCCCTAATTCAGGTACTCCTAATTTTTGTCTTAATTTCTTCTAGATCTGATGTTTTAACTGTTGTTTAGTTTAATTTAGTGGTGAGATTAGCGAATTGTGCTTATCTGAGGATCAATATTTGGTGATCGTGGCGGTTTCCAATGAGAGTGAGATTATCCTAATAGCGTTGTTTTAGCTGCATGCATTGTACGAGGCTGAATCTAAGAGATCTTCTTCCATTCCATGTCTTAAATTTTAATTGATTTAAATAATAATAGCAATATTACTTGCCATTGCTCTTATTCAAGTTTATGTTCTTCATATGTTTCCCTGATTTTTTTGGTAGAAAAATGTCTGGATATTACTTTTAAAAAAGAATACCATGAAATAATTATGATTCTGCATGCCATAAAATTTAGGAAAAATCAATAGTCAAGAAATTGGGTTTTATTATCCCCAATAACTAGAAGATATCTGTCTAATCGTGGGAATTTATACATCCTAGCCAAGCAGGGTCCTCAAATATTTTATGACACCAAGTAATGCATTTCAATTGCAGTGCAATATCTAATTATTGCTAGAATGGAAAAGAAAATTGTCTCCTTTTTCACAACTTTAAATTTTGATACCCAAATTATTATACCGTAATTTAGTTGAAATATAAATGCAGGATGAAATAGAATTAAGAGTCATATTGAAATATTGAATAGAGATGTTCCGAACGGAACTCAAGAGAGAGAGGAAAATACCTCACGGCGGTGTATCCGAGGTGAATCCGGGCTTGGTCTGAGCTGGTCCGGGATGAGTCCGACTTGCTCCGGGGTGGTACTACCTGCAATGACACTTCGACGCTCAAGTCAGTGAGGTGGAAGTCAGTATGAGGTAGAGTTAGAAAGTGTACCTTTGGTATTAAGTGCCAGCCTATTTATAGGCGCTAGGAAGGTGTAGGGAGTGCTTTGATGCACAAACAAGAGGTGAGATTTGAGCCGTTCAGCTAGGCCGTGCGATCTCCACCGCTCTTAAGGCGTGGCGCATGGATCGCCTAGATGGGATTACCCTTACATGCTCGGACTGCCGAGACGGGGTGAAATCAGGGGTCAGGCTTCATCCCGATCCGGAACAAGAGATATGTTTAAATTGTTTGAGGTAAAGCAATTGTTCTGCATGTCTCCCAAATTCTGCTCCATAGTCCAGGCCAGTTTCCAAGCAACTGTGCCATTCTACCTACTCCAATTATACTTTGGATAAGTAATTGTGGTAACATATTCAGTTTAACATTTAATTGTTTGCAAAAGCCAAAATAACTTAGACATGCTTCAATTGAAGCAATAGATTACTGCCTGAAATGAGAACCACACAAACCCCACTATGAATTATGATTAAATTTCAATTAAGTTATAAGAATTCAATAATATCACCTAATTTGGTACATCAGTATCATTCAGCTCGTCGCTATGCTTACCCTCTCATGCTTAACCATATGGAGTTTTTACTTTGCTTTTTCTTCCTCCATCCTCGGTCGCCACCCAAAACACTTGCATATCCATAAACTGCTATATCTTTTTCAGGATCCATAGGTGTAATGAAGCTGAAACTATTTCAAACTTAAATGAGGCCAACAAGTAGTAAGACAGTATAAATGTTTTGCACATGCAAACCGAAACAAAATAAAATTAGTTACCTGGTAGAAATGAATCAGGAGAAGGCATAGGATGAACCCATTCCATGAATGGAGGAATAATGAGAGCATGTTTATCAGCATTCAGTAGAAATGCCCAAATTCTTAATTGATAATCCAGAAAATTATCAGCAGGCAAATAGGCCTGGAAATGCCATAATCAAGCAAGACAAGAACATCCACAAGAGCTGGAAACCAACTAACCTCGTTAGCATATGCCAAAAGAGCAATATTAGCCGCCATAGAAGCTGCACAAACTCTAATGGTTTGGTTATCCCTGAACCATTTGTCTGTGAACTGCAGTGACAAGAATTGTTCCTATGGCTAACAAAGGGAGACTGTATTATTGATAAGGAAAATGTTCCTATGGCTAACAAAGGGAGACTGTAGTATTGATAAGAAAATAGACAAAAAGTTTCAGCAAATTTTCGCAAACAAGGTAATTTCCTATGGCCCGGAGCTAAAGCCGAAACTGAAATGGAAAACACACGTAGCCCCCTTTCTCCCTTTCAACTTCTATAATCTGTGCAGTATATTTGCTTTCTCTCTCCTCTAACTAGCTTTTCCTCTCGTTGGCTATTTACAAGTAAATCTCTACACTAAAGGGGGAAACACCCTACCACCTACATAAGTAGATCATTAGGGCCTTATCCACATATCATAGTATAATGTTTGGCACCACCTCTAGGGAATCTCTTCCTTCTATCCTCTGCGAAGGAGTCCCCCATGTACTGAGTATTGGGCATGGGTGGAATTTGAGTTGTGAACATCTCAAATTCCATTGTGTACTTGCCCATAGTTCCCTCTTGGAGAAGCATCTTGAAATGCGAGAATGGGTTCCCAGAATGATATCCTCCATACTGATCAAACACAGATCGTTTCAGTTTGTCTTTGTAAATTCTGATTCTGGCTCCTTCCCTTGAACCAGTGTCATTTCCTTACCTCCATGTAGATCTATGCTAGTAATTGTTGCAGCTCTAGTGGCATGTTTTGCGTAGTGAAGTAAGCCTCCACATACCCATCCAACTCGAGCATTCGTCAATAAGCGAATGGAGCTTGGCGTGATTGGTGTTCAGGTGATATGTAATGACCAGTAATTAATAACACTTAAGACATGGGATAGAATTGTACCATTTTATTGCTGAAAACAGAATTGTCAGTTGCGTAACTGAAATGAATAGTACAATGAAGTAATAGAAGAAGGAATATTAGAGAGGAAGTAATGTCAGAATAGCCGAAGGGAGAAGAATTCAATTCATATCTATTACATGACCTCACCACTCTCTCCTTCCTACTACTTAAGGGCCTTCTACACACAATCCTTGAGTCGGCTGTATGCTCCTGTGTCCCGCTCCCCATCCCACGTCCATGTTTCTAAGGCGAGTTGGGACTAACTCTGCCCTGCGTCTCTCTTTCCACGCATGTATGACCAGCAGGTAATTCCGTTACATGATGACTCTTCCATCATAGTGAGCATGAACGTTTTGGTTGTATTCAACTGGTTCTGAATTCTCTTGCCTTGATCATTACTCACTTTCAAAGAGATGAAAGATGGGTTCGTCGCAGCTGTTGGCGTTGAAAGTTGAAAGTTGAAACCCCTCTAGCATCTCAGTGTTCAATGCTGCGAGGGTCTTGACAATGTCCCTGATGCTGATTGCTGGCTATCCCACCAGAAATGTGTATCTTGCTTTAATGGACACTCTCCCAGTTTTTAGTTTAATGAATTCTCACTTTTAACTTTAAAAAATTGTACAACCACAATTATACTTTTGGTGAAGGTTCACGATTGCTTACTACGTTAATGTTAAAGTTAGTTGCTCTTTGTTGAAACTTATATTCTTTTTTCTTTATGAACAGGTAGTTTACATGGCTCTGGTTGGATCTTTTCCTTTTAACTCCTTCCTTTCTGGAGTTCTTTCTTGCACCGGGACTGCAGTTCTTGCTGGTAAGTCTCTAAGTTCTATTACAATTTGCAGGCAAGCTAGTTGCACATATTTATAGACAACATGTTGAGACTTCTATGCCTACTAGAAACACATGCATAGATAATGAGACTTCTAGACCTACCAGACACATGTACATAAATTTAGTTCATGTCTTTCTTATCTTTGTTATCATCCTTTATTTTGAATCAGTATGTCTCCGGATCCAAGTGAACAAAGAGAACAAGGAATTCAAGGTAAACATTATTTTCTTGTCTATTTTGATTTTTGAGTTGATCCATTGAAGTTGCAATCCATGATATTTGGTGCTTTCTTTTTTATTTGTTGTATTATGTTCTGACAGCCTAGCAGAATTTTGTAGCTTCGAACTTAGATCACTGCATGTTTAACTTGACAAAACAAAGCAAGAAGGAAATGATGTGTTGTCTGCTTATTATATTCTTCACTTGATATATTTTGATATAGTCTTAATTGAATTTGGTCTTCCATCCAACTGCAGGATCTTGCACCGGAGCGTGCTTTTGCAGATTTTGTTCTCTGCAATTTGGTGCTCCATTTGGTGATCATTAACTTCCTTGGTTAAATTGGGTTGTATGGCTTTTGTTGTTTCCAGGAAAACCCTCGGATAAAAAAAAGCAATAGTATTTACTTGGATTTTCTCAATAGTATTTACAAACAGCCACATAACTAGTTACTATAGTTTCATGTTGTTGAACCCCTTACCCCCACTATCTTCATTTCGGGAGTCTTTGTTTTGAACATAGAGATCCTAGATATTTTGTTTGCCATCTTTTAAACTACCTGAGTACTCAGAAAAAACCAACTTGTCTTTTGAAAAAAATTTATAATCTAAGAACGAGAAATGCATTATTTTCTGACGTGTTAGAAGACCATGGAATATAAAAGGAGCCAATGGGGGCAAATTGGTGGGTCGGGAAATATATTGTTGCCGATTCCATGGACTGGTGTGATGTGATGCCTTCAGATGTCGGTGTAACGTAAAGTGAAAACAAAAACATAAGTTGCATGTGCGTTTATTGTCTTTGTCGCTTATGAATTGGGACCGAATAAATTCTGGAACTTAGGCAGCTTATAATTATGCAATAAATGTGCCTATTCTTCCGTTCAATTACTGGTTCATTCAATCAAAGGATATGGATGTCAGTCTGGTCTATTAGCAGGCTCTTATCAATTTGTGGAATGTTTCAGGTCGGTGTGCGGAATATATATACCTTGAGCAGACGTTTTCATGTCTTTGAAATTGCTTATTAGTTGTTTGTTTATGAAAATGATATTTCTTTGTTTTTTGATAATTGAAAATGACATTTCTATTAGTTTTCGGGAAGTGACTTGTTAAAACCATGAGACAATAATCCTTTAAGGATTTAGCCATGTAAATAGGAGATTACCAAAGATTGTGTGTGACGGGAAATGAACCATATTTTTTTGGAAAGCAATAGTCATGTTTCTAATGCTCCAATTTACCAACAAAAGAACTATATGGGAACACCCAGAATACAAATTATGAACCAAATATATTTATCAAAATGTCTCTCTAATTGCAATGAGTCACGCTATTTGGTACAAATGATCTCTTCAGACGAAATGTAAGAATGCTAATTTTAACAAAAAACACGTCAGAGCAAATTCATGAAGTGGGGCTTAAAATTGTGCCACACCATTCTTCAATTTTCGTATCATACCAATAAGTGTTATTGAGTTGTAATAATATTAAAGTGACTAATCGAGCGTTTGTTTCATGAGAATGTAAAAGTTATTTCTAGAAACATGGAGGCTACAAATGTCTCTTTAATTGTAATAATATATCGGAAACTTATTAAAAACGAAAAATACAATATCTCCCCCTTTATAAGGCAATAACGCCTTTTCAGTATGGGAGGCGGGAAACTCAGCCAAAACTACAATCCTATATAACCGTGTTATTCCATGAACCATAGCTGTCAATGCTCTACGGTGGTCTATCCAAATTAACACACGTGCATGTAGTAATTGGTGATTACTTTTCAGTAGCAATTGCACCAAACCTGTCAATGCTCTATCCAAATGAACACACGTGCATGTAGTAAATGGTGATTACTTTTCAGTAGCAACTGCACCAAAGCTGTCAATGCTCTATCCAAATTAACACATGTGCATGTAGTAAATGGTGATTACCTTTCAGTAGCAATTGCAGCCAACAAAAGGTAAGCCAAGCCAACAACCTAATTAATAATAATAATGACATAGCAACCTAACCATAAATTCCACCTTGACCTTGAATCATCTATAATGAAAGCATGTTGTTCTTCTTATGATTACTAAAACAAAAAAGCACCCAAAAAAGGGCTGACCACATACGTAGGAACCTATGGTTAATGGTTAGTGTATATCATTCTTCCTCATTTAGTAGTAGATAGTAGATAGCCAACAACCGAATTAATGATCTTAAATTTACTGAAACCTAACATCCACCCCCTTCCTTTCATATTTGGCAAACCATATGAGTATTTAAGCTATTCTATCATCTCAGTGTAATCGAACCTCCCCCTCCTTACATCCCTATAAACGAACCGCAATCGTCTCAGCCTGACAATGGACATCTTTGGAGAAGACACAAATCGTGAGAGTCACATGCCAGCTAATGGGGAAGGTGGAAACCGCAACATGAATCGACTGGATATTTTTGGAGGAGGGTCAATGTGTGGAGCTCTCCCTACCACCGTAACACCACCTCATCTGCGCAAAACTTCGAAGGAGAAGGTAAAAGAAGCTGCATCCATTGATGATAGCAAAGATTATGTCTATACCGTCGAGATTGTACCTGAAGAGGTTTGTTGTTTCAAATTCCGTTCCATGTGTCCGCATCTATCGTTGATTGTGTTTTGTAGTGTAGTGGATATCTAATCTTGCATGAGAAAATGAAAGTTACTTCCAGTTTTGAATTCATTTAGTTGGTAACTCATTTTTGGTGATAACAAATGGATATAGCAACAGAAAATGATTGGTAATGCATTCTCTTTTATGGTGGTGATAGTTACTTGGGATTGTTTTTGCATTTTGTTTGCTGCCTTCTCGAGTTGTTGGTTTTAAAGTTATAAACCTAGGTATATATCCAACTGATGTTGATATTTGTGAACTTTTTTAGAATTTTGCTAGGATGCCTTCAATGTTTACCAAAAAGTGCAGTGGGTTGGTCCCAACACGTGTTATATTTGAAGATCCTGAAGGGAATGTCATTAACCTATACACGCTTTGTGCTTTATACGAATCTATTTTTATTAATTCTGAAACCTTGGAGTGTTATTAGTTTCTTGGTTTAATGTTGCTGATGTAAAAGCAACAGTTCCATTTGAATTCCCTATATCACACCTCTTTCTCATAAATACATGAACAGGCACACACATACATCATTTTTATGTTTTTTCCTTCATTTATATGAGAATTGTTGCATGAAATGTATTATTTACAATCCTTCTTCTTCCTTGCTGGTGTGTTGATTTTTTTCCGTTTCATCTCTGTTTCGATTTCCATAATTTTTTTAATAGGAAAACTTAGCTTGATTTTTGTTCCAATCTCAACTATGGCTTCTGCGGCACAATGTAGGCAAAGTACTTTATGTTGTTGCATCTAAATGATTGCCACAATTGAAACTATTGGAACTCTTTTGTAACGTTGCCTTACATCAACTTGCACAAATCAAACATATTATGTGATTGATTAAATGTCTAAATAGTGTATGACTGTGTGATCCCTAATAGGTTGCATTGAAGTGCTTGATTTTAATCGAGGTGCAATGGTTCGGTCATAGTCATATTGTGATAACTTAACTACTCTAAGTAATTGTTTAAAACTCTGTAACAGATATAGTTTAAAGGTATTTATCATAGTTTGTTTTACAAAGATCTTGGATAATGCTATGGTTTTTTAGTTGCCCTATCTCTACATGTATCCTTAATTTGTAGATTTATGACACACGTGATCTTTTGTTCTATTATCTTCTTTTTTTTTTGAACAAATGTTCTATAATCTTTTGTTCTATAATCTTTTTATAAGCACATTTTCTGCAGCGATTCCAGCCTAAGGCCCCTCCCTTACTCTGACTGGCGTTGATGTTTTACTTTTCCACATTCTCCACTTCTAATCTTTAATCCTTATGCATTTCTATTTTTAGGTTGTTTATTGTTTCGATTCTTTTTCTTGACAGGCTCTGTTTCAATTCTTAAAGATACGTAAAAGACTCAAACAGTGCAATGGCAATGCATTGAAATGTGGAAATTGCATTCTTTTGGAAGTCGAAACAATTGATGCAACACAAATACGTGCAAGAATCTGTTCTATAAGATTATACTTTTTTGTTCTATAAGATTATATTTTTTTGTTTTTATTTCTACAATGTTTGCTTTGTATGGGTCCTTCTGTCCCTCTAATCAAGGGACTACTTGGCTGCCTAACTTAACTGCTCACGTATCTAGACGTAATAGGCTCCCTGCACATGGGAATAAGTTTACTTGGTTAACTCCTAATTAGTCTTTATAACAAACTTATTTTAATCATTGTTGTTCAATTCTGTCATTACTGTGGTATCAACTACTCCCTCTGTCCCAAATTATATGACGTTTAATGTTGTTGCACAGGAATTAAGGAATGCAATCATTAGTATATGATTTGTAAAAAAAAGTGACTTTCTTCCCATTATGCCCTTAAGTACTTTTTGCTTTATTGGTATTATAAATGCTTTATGAGGGTATAATAGGAAAAACATAGTTTTTGCTTTATTGGTATTCTAAATGGTCATATATTGTGGGACAAAATTTATTGGCAAAATGGTCATATAATTTGGGACGTAGGGAGTAAGTTTTGGCTTTCCAACTGATTAATTTGTCCACGTATGTTTTCTTCTTTTTGTGTAGGATTGCAACCAAGCATAATGA
Source organism: Astragalus membranaceus (assembly GCA_039519185.1). Taxonomy (NCBI): domain Eukaryota; kingdom Viridiplantae; phylum Streptophyta; class Magnoliopsida; order Fabales; family Fabaceae; genus Astragalus; species Astragalus membranaceus. The sequence goes on along the minus strand of CM076849.1, from coordinate 29,964,498 downwards.
TGGTGTGATGAACATTGAATGCTTGCCCTTTTTGCTGTCTTTAGCATTGAATGCATGTTCTTTCTATAGTTGACTCTTTAACATTGAATGCTTCTCCTTTCTATCGTTGACAAATCTTGTAGACATTGGGGAATGTAAACACTGTCACCCTGTTCCCCTGACGAATGCAGGATTATGAGAGTAAAACAAGGTTTGTCTGACAAAGCCACTACCATTGCTGCATAAATCTGAGAAGGCAATTGCAATTGGAATTTTATGAGAATTCTTTTAGTCATTTTTACTTCTTTTTTTGGGTTACTTTTTGAAGAATTTTTGTGGTTCATTGGTTTGGTTTTTTATCATTGTTTTGGGTTTCCTTTATGTAATGTTTCACTTTATTGAATACTATTTGGTTTAAAATTGCTAATAAATCTTGTAGACATTTCTATCCATGTCATTCTCTAACTTTCATGATTCATGTTTTTTCACCACAATCTCTTCGCATGTGCAAAAGGTGGTGGAAGCAAAATCTCATGACATATTATTTGGTGTTGACGAAGAGAAACTAAAACGAACCATCAAGAATCTAAATATTAGTCCCCCCTAGCCATAATCATTCTAAACCTGATTCAGCCTCAAGTTAATGCTGTTATTGACTTCAATTGTTCTAGATTTACATAGACTTGATTTACAGTGAGACTTGGTTGGAGGATTGTAATGAGTAATTAAACTTTTATGCCCGCATTCTTTAATATGTATGTCATGCTTTGGTTTACTACCATTGATTCTCCCTAAAAAATATATAAATGGTGATTATCATAACAAGTATCCATCTATAGTAATTAGAGAGGTAAATCATATTTCCACTTCTCCCTTCTTGTCAAACTTTTCGGTAAAAGATTAAAAGAACCCCTCCCACTAAATATTGCATCTGCATTTTAGAAACGATGATGGACGTCTAAATATTATGTATTCACATGTATAACATCCTAAGCAAAACCTACCCACCAATTATAGCTCACAAGTTGTACTCTTTAGGTGATACCAAAATGTACATAACCATGCTTTTATATATATATATATATATATATATATATATATATATATATATATATATATATATATATATGTGTGTGTGTGTGTGTGTGTGTGTGTGCACAGAACTAGATAAATGACCACAGTAGGTGCCTTTTATTTTTTTTGGTTGCTAAACCATCGATGTGGTTATAGTACATAACTATATCTATATAATGTATATTGAATTATGGTACACAAATTCTTCAAAATTAACTTATATCACTAGCCCGTGCAGAGCACGGGAGCATGATCTAGTACTTTTTAAAAAAGGGATAATAAAATACTAACATCTTAAAACGAGTGATTGTGCTACGTGTGTGTTTATTTAGATAATAATTTTTGGACCAAAAAAAAAATATAATAATTTATTAATTCTACCTACCAAAAAAACAGAGTTGTACAAAAGTCAAGTAAGTAATCAAATATTGTGTCTTCAAAATGCTTACGACTGAAAAAGGGTGGCAATTCATAGTCAATGTTCATCTTATTATGCAGGGTACTTGAACCGTACCTCTCGGTCCCGGAAGATGGACCGGTTTGATGTCTGATCGTGCTTGATTGTTGTATGTAAGTCGGGAGCAGAGTTCAGCTAGAATTGTATCTGCAATGACACTCTGACGCCTAAGTTTGTGAGGTAATAGTCAATGCATGAGTAATTAATGAGTGAATAGTGTACCTGTTAGTGGGGTTTATTGGAATTAATTTCAAAAATCTTATACTGTTAACCTAACAGCTATATCAGTTATATTAGCTGTTATTACAAGTTGTAATTAGTTAAAGTTGTTACTACCAATTCAACAACTATAACTAACTTAGAAGTTTGTTAAACTATATAACAAACTTTCAGTCTATTTTTTTGTATATAAATAGAGGACCTTCAGTCCATTGTTATACACAGAGAATTCAATAATACAGTTTTTCAGTCTTTACAGTATATACCAAAGTCTTCTCTGCTTTTCCTCTTTCTGCGTAAGCTTTCTTTCAGGTTTTGATTCTGAGATCCCTGAGACAGCCCCTTCAACAAGTGGTTGAAGGCAAATCCTCACACAACAAAGAAAATCACAACAGCAAGTCAGCAAATCATTGTTCAGTGACTGAACAACACAGAAATTAAAAGGAAATCAGAGAGAAAGAAAGGAAAACTACATGTTTCTTAAGGAAGAAACATTCTGGAAAACTGCTACTGATTCTTCAAGGCGTGAAGAACACTGTCTTGAAACTCAGTCCAAACTAACAACAGAAAACGTGTTAAAGGGTTTCTGTGCGAAACAGAAACTACAAACAACAATCAAAGGTAAAGATCAAGCGTTATTTTACCTGTTGAAGCTTCTCTGAAGCAGATCCTTCAAGATCTGTACCTGTACAGGGCAAGAACAGAATTTAGGGTTTTGTCGAAGCAAAACCTAGCAAGAAACAGATAAAGAAAGAAGATAAAGGTTCAGAAATTTTACCTCAATGACAGTAGAGAGAGCTTTTCATCAAGTTTCACGCATCAGTCACAGAAGTATCATCACCAAAGCCTCAGCAAGCTGCAACCTCAGATCTCAAGTGACTCAGAGTTCAAACCGAACGGTTCCTCGCATCATTGTCATCAAGGATCATCATCGGTGGAGAGGGACAAGCGTTTCAGTGCTTCATCACTGCAGGAGCAGCAAGAGCACTGAAACTCTAGAAAGGACTCAGAGAGAAGAGGAAAGAACCGAACCAGAAGCAGCAAGAAGAGAGACGCGGTTCTTGGGTTTCTGAAAGAAAACCCTAAAAACAAACCTTTTATACACCGGGTCATACACAACCCGCGTGTTGCTACAGTCTTCGGGTTCTGGGTGCCGCATGGATCAAGCCTGATCCAGCAGCAAATCAATACAAAGCAAGTTTGGGCCTGTCAACAAGAAAGTGTTGTTTGCACCTCCTGGTCTCATCAAAGCAACATGCAAGCAAACATTATCAATTGGTCAATATTTTAACATAGTATCATAGAGCAAGACGATTCAGGGACATTTACTAAACTCAAATCCAGTTCTTAATCTTCTTTCATTATCTTTACAAGTTTTCTGTTGCCTACACAGTAAGTGACTGTGTAGGTGTGTTATTTTGACAGTTTTAAGTGTTTTGAAACAGGTGATAGAAAGTGTTAATCAAGGTTTCAAACCAGCATGTCAAGTGCAAGTCTGTCCACCTAGATTCCCAAGCTAAATGGGAAAAACTGGGATAAATGGTATTTGCAAATGGAAGCCATCTTTGGATTCCATGATGTTCTAGATATTGTTCAAGAAGGGGTTCCTGAGCTACCTGAGGAACCAACTCCTGCACAAACAGTTGAACACAAGGAAAATACAAAAAAGGATTGGAAAGCCCTCTATCTCATACACCAGGGGTGTGATGAGAGCAACTTTGACAGAATTAGAGGCATAAAAATCTCTAAAACTGCCTGGGATCTCCTTGACAAATATTAAAATGGGGCTGCCCCAGTCAAGGAAGAAAAACTACAATCCTTAAGAAAGCAGTATGAGAACCTGAACATCCAGGAAAATGAAAGCATCACTGACTTCTTTGGAAGACTAAAGAATATAACAAATGCAATGAGTCTCAATGGAGAGACTCTATCTGAATTAACTGTTTGTAAAAAGGTTCTTAGATCTCTAACAAGGAAGTTTGGCTTTATTGTAAACAGTATAGTGGACACTATCAAGCCAGCAGATCTGAAGATTGAAGATCTTCAATGCATGCAGGAAGCAAAAGAAATCAGGCTGAATTTTTTGATGGGTGAAACTGAGGAAGACCAAGCCTTGTTTGCAGGCAAAGGCCAGGGCAAGAAAGGAAACACCCAACCAGGCAAAGATTGGTCCAAAGGTAAGGGAGGAAAACCCAAAGGTAAGAGGAATTCCTCCAAGAAAAACTTTGACTCGAATAAGAAAAAGGACAAATCTTAGATACAATAATGCTATAGGTGTGATAACTATGGGCATTATGCCACTGAATGTCCTACTAAGAAAAATGGTAAACCTAAAGAGTCTGAGGAGGAGGCCAATGTGGCCAAGGAGGACTCTGACACTGAATGCACACCTGTGGCATTCAGTATGATTTCTGACTATTAAAATGAGATAGAAACTGACAGCAATAAGAATGAATTAGAACCTAAGGCTGAAACTAGTGTATCTGATATTAATCTACGTATAAACTCAGATTATGTTGTTTTAGTAGTTACTACAGGGAATGGTAATACTATAACTGAATTATGGTACCTAGACTCTGCATGTTCTAATCATTTAACAGGTAACAAAGAATGGTTGGTGGACTTCAACCCAAACAAGAAGACCACTATTAAATGTGCAAGTAACAGATCTATTGAAGCATCAGGTATGGGTAATGTAATGTTCACAAAGGATGATGGACAGGTAGTAATTATCCATGATGTATACTATGTTCCTGGCATAAGCTGCAACTTAACTAGTCTAGGACAATTGGTTGAAAAAGGTTTTTCAATAATCATGAAGGATTTAAAACTGACTGTTTTTGATACTAAGGATAAACCAGTTTTAACAAGTCCTCTAGTCAAAAACAGAACTTTCAGGACTAGTATTAGCACATCAACAGCTGAGTGTTTTAGTGCTACAACTAGTACTGAAAGTGAGCTTTGGCATAGAAGACTTGGGCACTTAAACTTTGGTAGTTTAACTAAACTGAGTGCTAAAGGTTTAGTTAAAGGGCTACCTAAGATTGAGGCACCTAATGGGGTATGTACCACATGTTTAATGGGTAAACAACCTAGAAACAAGGTCCAGGCAGAACTAGCTAATAGATCTAAATACCTATTGCATGTTGTTTACTCAGATATATGTGGTCCTTTTGATGTTTTATCTCTTAGTAACAATAAATATTTTCTGACCTTTGTAGATGAGTATTCTAGAAGACTGTGGGTGTATCTAATCAAAACAAAAGGAAAGGCCCTGTTGATATTCAAGCAGTTCCTAGAAATGTTAGAAAGGCAAAGTGGCAGAAAATTGAAGATCCTAAGGACAGATGGTGGTGATGAGTATACTTCAAAGGAGCTTGAAGAATATTGCACCAGCAAAGGAATTGTTCATGAAGTTACCTCCCCATACACTCCACAACACAATGGAGTGGCTGAAAGGAGAAACAGAAGTCTACTTGACATGGCTAGATCCATGGTCAAGCACAAAGAATTACCAAAGAGTTTTTGGGGTGAAGCAGTCAACACTGCTGCTTACATCCTAAACAGATGCCCTACTAAAAGGATAGAAGGGAAAGTTCCAGAGGAAGTTTGGATGGGTGACAAGCCAAGTGTGGCACACCTAAGGATTTTTGGTTCTCTATGTTATGGTCATGTCCCAAATCAAAAGAGAAAGAAATTGGAAGATAAGAGCAAACCTCTTATCCTAATTGGGTACCATCCTACAGGGGCCTACAGGTTGTTTAACCCTATAAACAACAAAGTAGAGATCTCTAGGGATGTCACTGTGTTAGAAAATGAGCAATGGGATTGGAGCACTGCTGAACAACCTAATTCAGGTCAGTTTTTTGAGCAAGAAGACACAAATTCTACACCTGAAGTACTCCATCAGAATGATGAAGACAATTCTGACTTTGAAGATATGCCTGATATGCATACTCCAGATCTGCCTCCTCAAAATGAGGAGCCTGAAACTCCAAGTCCAAAACCTGTGCAACCAGAATTTGCAAGAGGGCAGAGGTTGAGACAACCACCTAGAAGGTTGGCAGATTTTGAACTTGTGACTGACAGTGAAGTAAGTGAAGATGGAAACCTCATTCACTATGCCATGCTAGCTGATGCAGAACCTATAGACCACTATGAGGCTCTAAAACAAGAAAAATGGAGATTGGCAATGGTTGAAGAGTTGAACTCTATTGAGAAGAATGGTACTTGGTCTCTAACTCAGCTACCTAAGGGAAAGAAAGCTATCAGTGTGAAGTGGATCTTCAAACTAAAGCTGGATCCTAAGGGTGAAATTGTAAAATACAAAGCTAGGTTGGTGGCTAAAGGGTTTCAACAGAAAGAAGGCATTGACTACACTGAAGTGTTTTCCCCAATTGCAAGGCACGAAACTATAAGGTTGGTGACTGCCCTAGCTTGCAACAAAGGGTGGGAACTTTACCACATGGATGTTAAATCAGCCTTTCTGAATGGGCCACTTGAAGAAACTGTGTTCATCAAGCAGCCACCTGGTTTTGAAGTTAAAGGCAAGGAGGATATGGTATTCCAACTACACAAGGCTCTATATGGGTTGAAACAGACTCCAAGGGCCTGGAACAAGAGGATAGACCTGTTCTTTACTGAAAATGGTTCACCAAATGTTCAAATGAGTATGGGGTCTATGTGAAGGGAAACTTACAGAATTATCTCCTATTGGTATGCTTGTATGTAGATGATCTACTTGTCACAAGGAACTGTGCTAAGGAGATTGATTGCTTCAAAACCTCTATGAAACAGGAGTTTGAAATGACAGACCTAGGTAAGTTGACCTACTTCCTAGGGCTGGAATTTCTAAGAGTACATGAGGGTATTATTTTACAACAACTTAAATATGCTAAAGAGATTTTGGCAAGGTTTGAATTGGCAGAATGCAACTCTGCCAGCAATCCAGCAGATGGTGTATTGGGAAGAAAGGAAGTTGATCTGGGTTGTAAAGTGGATGCTACTTACTACAGGAAAATGATTGGCTCTTTAAGATATGTGTCACAGTAGACCAGATATCTTATTTGCTACAGGTATGGTAAGTAGGTTCATGAATGAACCTAGGCAAATACACTTAAATGCTACAAAAAGAATATTGAGGTACATCAAAGGTACACTCAATTATGGTATTTTCTTCCCTAAGAGATATGATGATAACAAGCTAAGCCTAGTGGGTTTCTCTGACTCTGACTGGTGTGGAGACCATGTGGACAGAAGAAGCACCTCTGGGTACCTCTTTAAGTTTCAAGGAGCTTCCATATATTGGAGCTCCAAGAAACAAAATATTGTGGCTCTGTCCTCCTGTGAGGCAGAGTATGTTGCTGGGTGTGCTGCTGCAACTCAAGCAGCATGGCTGGAAGAATTGATAAAGGAGTTACAGGTTGACCTAAGTCAACCCCCTACATTGATGATAGACAACAAGTCAGCACTTAGTCTAGCAAGGAATCCTGGTTCACATGGCAGAACCAAACATATCCAAGCAAGGTTTCACTACCTAAGGGAGAAAGTAACTAATGGATGGCTACAAGTTGAGTATTGTTCTACAAAGGAGCAGCTAGCTGACCTATTTATAAAAGCTCTCAAAGGAGAAACGTTTGTGAAACTTAGAAGAGAGATTGGACTGGTTACTTTCTGACTAAGAAAGCAACCTTAAAACTACTACTTGGGGGCTTGTCTCAAGTGTTTTCTTCAAAGACTATTCCAGGGGTCTGTCCTGATGAATATCCTATCTCTCTATCTATTGTTTCTAACTAGTCTTAGGATTCCTAAGTATAGACTTTTGAAATTAAGGGAAGGTATTGGAATTAATTTCAAAAATCTAATACTGTTAACCTAACAGCTATATCAGTTATATTAGCTGTTATTACAAGTTGTAATTAGTTAAAGTTGTTACTACCAATTCAACAACTATAACTAACTTAGAAGTTTGTTAAACTATATAAGAAACTTCCAGTCTATTTTTTTATATATAAATAGAGGACCTCCAGTCCATTGTAATACACAGAGAATTCAATAATACAGTTTTTCAGTCTTTACAGTATATACCAAAGTCTTCTCTGCTTTTCCTCTTTCTGCGTAAGCTTTCTTTCAGGTTCTGATTCAGAGATCCCTGAGACAGCCCCTTCAACAAGTGGTTGAAGGCAAATCCTCACACAACAAAGAGAATCACAACAGCAAGTCAGCAAATCATTGTTCAGTGACTGAACAACACAGAAATTAAAAGGAAATCAGAGAGAAAGAAAGGAAAACTACCTGTTTCTTAAGGAAGAAACATTCTGGAAAACTGCTACTGGTTCTTCAAGGCGTGAAGAACACTGTCTTGAAACTCAGTCCAAAATAACAACAGAAAACGTGTTAAAGGGTTTCTGGGCGAAACAGAAACTACAAACAACAATCAAAGGTAAAGATCAAGCGTGATTTTACCTGTTGAAGCTTCTCAGAAGCAAATCCTTCAAGATCTGTGCCTGTACAGTGCAAGAACAGAAGTTAGGGTTTTGTCGAAGCAAAACCTAGCAAGAAACAGATAAAGAAAGAAGATAAAGGTTCAGAAATTTTACCTCAGTGACAGTAGAGGGAGCTTTTCATCAAGTTTCACGCATCAGTCACAAAAGTATCATCACCGAAGCCTCAGCAAGCTGCAACCTCAGATCTCAGGTGACTCAGGGTTCAAACCGAACGGTTCCTCGCATCATTGTCATCAAGGATCATCATCGGTGGAGAGGGACAAGCGTTTCAGCGCTTCATCACTGCAGGAGCAGCAAGAGCACTGAAATCCTAGAAAGGACTCTGAGAGAGAAGAGGAAAGAACCGAACCAGAAGCAGCAAAAAAAGAGACGCAGTTCTTGGGTTTCTGAAAGAAAACCCTAAAAACAAACCTTTTATACACCGAGTCATACACAACCCGCGTGTTGCTACAGTCTGCGGGTTCTGGGTGCCGCATGGATCAAGCCTAATCCAGCAGCAAATCAATACAAAAGCAAGTTTGGGCCTGTCAACAAGAAAGTGTTGTTTGCACCTCCTGGTCTCATCAAAGCAACCTGCAAGCAAACATTATCAATTGGTCAATATTTCAACATGGTATCATAAAGCAATACGATTCAGGGACATTTACTAAACTCAAATCCATTTTTTAATCTAGAATAGAATTGAACAAACTAATTTACTATATATATTCAATCATATCCAGAAGAAAGCGATTTCTTTGTTTTTTTGACAATAGAAGAAAGCGATTTCTGTAACACACATAAGAATATAAAAAACAAAACAAAACTAATAAAACTCAAGCCAAGAACAATAAAATACCATCCGTGCAATACACAGATTACTTCAAACGGAAGAAGAAGAAAAAAGAGAAAGAATCTTATCCGTTCATATTAACGTCCGTTGATTAAACTCCACGTGTCGAAACGCTAGTTGCTCAACAACGATTGGTTCTTACAGTGGCTTGTGGGGCATACGAAAAGCACGTGTGCTCGCCAATCTCACCCTCACGAACGAGTCACGACGAATCCTATCCCTCCTTTCCTTCTTCGTCTCTCTCTCTCTCTCTGTGACGTTAGTTCCATTGATTGATTTTTCAAAGATGAGCGATTCTTTCGCTCACAGTGGGGTAAACGCTAATCCTCATTTCCGCCACAAAAAGAAAACTATGTTTAACTTCTCCACACCGTCTTCTACTCCTTCTTTAACCGCATTTTTCGCAGCTCCTAGGGTTTTTTTCTCTCCATCTTCAAAAACTCATACTTCTTCTCTTTATCTACGATCCGTAACCGCTCCATTACCTTCTGTTGCTTCAACTTCCTCTTGCTATTGCTCACTCGCTTTCAAGGTTAAAGCTAAGGAAAACGTTGTTAAAGCTAACATGGCTTCCTCCGTTTCTTCCCGCACTTTCCTCAATGCCCAAAATGAACAAGGTTCCTCTTCCGCATTTCACCTTCTTTCTTATTTCTTCTAAAATTCAAGAATTCGCGCATTTTGACTTTGCTTGATTTTTGGCACTTTCTTTTTGCCTTTTTCTTATTGAATTGAAATAAATTAAGAAAGCATAATTATGAAGTCTAGAGTCAGGGAAAGAGCTTACAGAAAGATTATGACATGTACAAAAGTTAATTTCGTCTTATGTCAAGGATAGCTTATAATTATAGGTTATATGAAAATAGTTTCTTTTTTTATTCATTATATGAAATATGAAATATGAATTATATGAATAGCTTATACATAAGCGCTTATATTATATATACTTAATTTAGTTGTTTATCCATAGGCATAGCCTTAGTTGCTTACTTGATGAGACTGTTGGTTTGCTTCATTTTTATTCTTTTAATTAGTAGGTAGAGTTTTTGGAGTATAGTTCTGCTGATACTGGTTATTCATAAATAACATTAAATTGGTTTGAAGTTTGTTTCTGCGTCCATTTCTTTCTTTTTTTTTGGTTTATTTGAATTTCTTAGGAAAAGTTGGGACTTGAGAGGCTCTGCCAACTACCATGCATTTCTTTTAAGGAGAAGGAAAATACTTATCTTTATCCATATACTGTATATTGATTTTATTTTCGTCATATTAATTGTTTGTTTGCAGATGTTCTTTCTTTAATAAAGAAGGAAGTAGAAGCAGGTACTCTGCCTCCCAGTGTTGCTGCAGGGATGGAAGAAGTATACAATAACTATAAAAGTGCAGTAAGTTTAGATTCCTTTGTCTTGTGTTTATTTATATGCACATGTGCATCCTCCCCACATGCTTTGCTCATGTAAGCTCTCGAGTTTATTCATAGTATGAAATAAGAGGAATGCTATATGTTACGAGAATACATTTTTTTCCTTGACTAAACAATTACTAGTATCTGTGGGTTAAGATGTTTTTTCACTCAATTCACTGTGGAACTGATCTCCCAAATCAGCTTTCTTTAAGTGTGAAGATGTAGTTGTGTTGTGCCTATTATTGCTGTCATCTATTCTTGTTTGTCTGCCTCATTTTCTGGCGCATGCTTGATTGTAATATTATTTTCTGGTACTCTATCGATTGCTTGGTGATGATGGTTTAATATGTTAATCGTAACGTTTTTATTGCAAAATGTAAATCAATTCCAATATCAAATCATGCTTCTACAATGGTTGTAAATGTTTAAAACTTGGGCAGTAGATACTTCAATTTATCAATGCATTAACCAATGAATTATCTGAATTTTTGCACCTGTTTTTAGTTTTGCATTGCAGAGTTATTTTTTAAAGTTTTGTGTGTGTGCTCTACAAGTTACCTAGACCTTATTATTTACCCATTGGTTTGAGTGTGGATATACTCTATGATAATCCAAATAGTCAAGTATTTTTATACAATCCTGTAGTTTAATTTACTAATTCATTTTTTCATCATTCTGGCATCTAAAAGCCTTAAGTGACTTAAATAAGTTTCCTTTTGCATGTATGCACATTTCAGGTTATAAAAAGTGGAGATCCCAAAGCAGATGAGACAGTATTGTCAAATATGAATGTTTTGTTAGATCGCATTTTTATGGATGTGAAGGTAAGTTTGAATTCTAGAATATGCTTTGCTAATTTTTTCCATGCACATAAAATGCTTGATTTTAGAAATTATCATAGCATCTTGCATCTATACACACTTAGTCTGCTACTCTTTCTTCTTATGCAATGCCTTGCTCAAAACATCAGATTGTTTTTTAACAGGAACCTTTTGTCTTTGATTCACACCACAAAGCAAAGAGAGAGCCTTTTGACTACTACATGTTTGGTCAAAATTATATACGTCCTTTAGTTGATTTCAAGTGAGTTTACAAGCTTTAGTTTCTCCTCTTTCTTCTTTTCGCATTGATCAGTTTAGGTTTACTTATTTGACTTTTGCTGTTGATCATCTATAAATGTGGCTAGTCAAAATTTCATGCCGGGACATTATATTCTTGACATAGAATAGGCATTTATATCTTTAGACTTCTTTTAGTAAATTTATTACTACAATAAGCTAAGATACACGGAACTTGTGAATGAAGAATCTGATAGCAGTCCCCTTGTTAGGAAAGTATATGTTAGAAGGAAGGGTAATGCTGATAATAAGTAAAGGGGAGGGTATTTCTGTAACTGACTAGGGAATTGAATGTATAAATAAGCTTAGCATAGCTCCGTTACAGTTAGCTAAGCAAAAAAACAGAAAACAGTTGCTACAGTTTCAGATTGGAACTGAACTCAGTGTAATGAACTCACATTCTTGAGCATTGTCAATAAAAATTCCTCAATTCCCAGTTGAATTCCTTTCAACTGGTATCAAAGCACACGATTTTGGAAAAAAAATTCATGCCGAAGAAGAAGACGACATCTTCAACGATGGATCCAAGAATTGAAGAAAGTTTGGAACGAAGGCTTCAAGACATGGAGAAACGATTCCAAGAAAGTATGGCGGAGATGAAGGCGATGTTCGCCGCATCGAAGGAGTCGGGTCCGTCAGAATCCGGTAACCCGAAAGCGAAAGAGCATTCAAATCACGGCGATAGCGAGCGACGACTCCGCAAGGTGGACCTACCGGTCTTCAATGGGGACGACACGACGGGATGGCTGACGAAGGTTGAGCGTTTCTTCAAGGTGCGCAAAATTGAAGAGAACGAAAAACTCGATGCAGCGCTAATGGCGATGGAAGGTGAGGCGTTGTCGTGGATGCAGTGGTGGGAAGCTAATAGCGAAGTACAGACCTGGAGCGGGTTGAAGGAAGCGATTCTTCGTCGCTTTCAATCAACGGTGATTACTAACGCCTTCGAGATGTTGGTGAATATGAAGCAGGAAAGCACGGTGCGTGAATATCGCAAAAAGTTCGAATTAATTGCGAGCCACATCAAAGTGCAAGATCAAGAATTGTTTGCAGGGATGTTTTCGAATGGTCTGAGGGACGATATCAGGGCAGAGGTGAGACTGCAACGGCCCAAGAATCTCGCAGACATGATGGAGATCGCGTTGCTCGCGGAAGAAAAACTCGGTGCTGCAAACAGATATGGTGGGCGAAGTACAAGGTGGGGAAAGAACACGTATAAGCCCAGTACAGACAATGCTACGACTGGGAAGGGGTCTGAACCTGCTAAGACAAATCTGGCTGCCAACACCAAGTCTGTAGGAAGCAAGGAAATTGAGGAGAGAAGAAAGAAAGGTCTCTGCTTCACATGTGAGGAGAAATACGTGCCTGGTCATATCTGTAAGAACAAGATCCTGAAACTGTTGTATGTGGAAGAGATCACAGAGGGTGAAGATGAAAAGAAAAGTGATGAGGAAGAAGAGATTGTGTGGGAGGCAGCCATCAAGAGTCTACACTTGTACAGTATGGCTGGTATATCATCCAATTGCTCTTTTATGTTAAAAGCAATTGTAGGAGTTCTTGAAGTGTTAGTATTGTTGGATTGTGGAGCAACACATAGCTTTGTGTCCAAGAAGTTGGTCACAGAACAGGGTTGGAAAGTGGATAGCATTCCACCTTGTTGGGTGAAGATTGGTAATGGACAGAAGATTTGGATTAGAGGAATATGCAAGGGTGTAGAGCTCTGTTTGCAAGGACACATAATCAAAGTAGATTGTTATGTCTTTCCTCTAGATGGGGAGGATTTTGTGCTAGGTATGGGTTGGCTGAGAACGTTGGGAGAGATAAGAGCAAACTTCAAAGATATGTCACTCAAGTGGAAGAGGAATGGTGAACCAGTGTGTCTGAAGGGTGATCCCACACTGTCTAGGAAAGAGATGAGTGTACAACAGATTAGAGCAGAGCTGCAGAATCCTGAAGAAATCTATGTAGTGGACTGCAGGGACTTATCTGGGCCAGAAACAGACCAACAACCACTGCCTGAGGTAATACAAGCACTTATTACTGAATTTGAATGTCTGTTTACTAAACCTGAAGGATTGCCACCTAGTAGAGCCGTTGACCATGCTATAGTACTTAAAGAGGGGGCCAATATCCCAAACTTGAGACCCTATAGATACCCCCACTATCAAAAAAATGAGATTGAAAAACTAGTAACTGACATGTTGAGGACTGGAATAATTAGACCTAGCACAAGCCCTTACTCTAGCCCTATTATATTAGTGAAGAAAAAGGACGGAAGTTGGAGATTTTGTGTGGACTTTAGGGCATTAAATAAGCTCACAATACCAAATAAATTCCCTATTCCACTGATTGATGAGCTGCTGGATGAACTTGCTGGATCCACTATTTTCACTAAGCTAGACTTAAAATCGGGTTACCATCAGATACGGATGAAAGAGGAGGATATACCAAAGACAGCCTTTAGAACACATGAGGGTCACTATGAGTATTTGGTTATGCCCTTTGGATTAACCAACGCACCCTCAACCTTTCAGGCACTAATGAATGAGGTTTTAAGACCAATTTTGAGAAAGTTTGCCTTAGTTTTTTTTGATGATATACTCATCTATAGCAAGGATCTGCCACAACATGTGAGACACCTAAGAGAAGTGTTTGGAATACTTAAGGAACATCAGCTGATAGTCAACAAAAAGAAATGCAGTTTTGCAGTGCACAGTGTGGAATATTTGGGGCACATTGTAAATGGTGAAGGGGTGTCTGCTGATCCACAAAAAGTTGTTGCAATGACAAACTGGCCTACACCAAAGGACTTGAAGGGGTTAAGAGGATTCCTTGGGTTGACTGGGTATTATAGAAGATTTGTAAAGGATTATGGCATCATTGCTAGACCCTTAACTGAGCTATTGAAGAAGGATCAATTCTGCTGGAACAGTGAGGCAGAAACAGCTTTCAGTCAACTTAAACAAGCCATGATTTCAATTCCTGTACTCAGAATGCCAGATTTCTCCAAGCCTTTTGTGATTGAAACCGATGCATCTAGCAAGGGGGTGGGGGCAGTATTGATGCAAGAGGAAAGACCTATTGCTTTCTTTAGTCAAAAACTGTCTCTAAGGGCTCAACAAAAATCTGCATATGAGAGGGAATTAATGGCAATGGTATTGGCAATACAAAGATGGAGGCACTATCTGCTGGGGCAATCTTTCACAGTGAGAGCTGATCAACAAAGCTTACAATTTCTCACTGATCAGAATTTACTTGGAGGGGAGAAAGTGAAGTGGACTTCCAAATTGCTAGGCTTTGATTTCAACATCCAATACAAACCTGGCAGTTCAAACAGAGTGGCAGATGCACTCTCAAGACAGATGATCATGGCATCTATATCGAGGGTTACACTTGCAGACTGGGAAGCATGGGAAGAGGAAATAAGGGAGTGCCCTGAATTAAAAACACTACTGCAGCAGGCAGTGTTGAAGGAAGCTGCAGCAACTCAATTCACAGTGAAGCAGGGGCTGCTCTACAAGGGAAACAGTTTGGTGTTGCCTAGAAAGTTTTCCAAGATACCTACCATACTAGCTGAGTTTCACAGCTCTCTACAAGGAGGCCACTCTGGATTCTTCAGGACATACAAGAGAATAGCCAATGTGTTTTATTGGCAGGGCATGAAAACAGATATTAAGCAATTTATAGCTCACTGTCAACAGTGCCAGCGCAGTAAGACCGAGACCTTGGCGCCTGCAGGGTTGCTACAGCCATTACAAATCCCTTCTAAGGTATGGACTGAAATTTCAATGGATTTCATTGGTGGATTACCTAGAGTTGGCAAACAAGACACTATACTTGTTGTTGTGGATAGACTCTCCAAATATGCCCATTTTCTATCAATTGGACACCCGTATAATGCTAGTGATGTGGCTGATATCTTCATCTCTGGGATCATTAAACTTCATGGATTCCCTGAAGCCATTGTATCAGATCGTGACAAAATATTTTTGAGTCAATTCTGGAAGGAATTATTCAAAAGGGCTGGAACAAGATTGAAGTATAGCACGGCATTCCATCCACAGTCTGATGGACAGACTGAGGTCACAAATAGATGTCTTATAGTGTATTTGAGGTGTTTTGTGGGGGACTACCCGAAGACCTGGCCCAAATGGATGTGTTGGGCAGAGTTATGGTTCAATACTAACTTTAGTAGTTCAATTGGCATGACACCATACCAAGCGTTGTATGGTAGAGAGCCCAGTCCAATTATCAAAGGACCTGCCATTCCATCTAACATTGAAGAAGTAAACAATTTATATGAGCAAAGAGATGGATTACTGGGAAAACTGCACAGCAACTTGACAGTGGCACAGCAACGTATGAAAAAACAGGCAGATAAGCATAGGAGAGACTTGACATTGGAAGTAGGTGACTGGGTGTACTTAAAGGCTAGTCCTTATAGGTGGAAATCACTAGCTACTAGAAGGAATGAAAAACTCAGTCCTAGGTTCTATGGACCCTATCAAGTGATTGAAAGAATAGGAGCAGTGGCATACAAATTACAACTGCCAGAGGGTTGTAAAATTCATCCGGTATTCCATATTAGTAAGCTGAAGAGAACTGTCCCAGGAACATATGAGGCTCAACAAATCCCACTTGCTTTGACAGAAGAAGGAGAGTTACAACCAGAGGTTGAGGATATCCTGCAGTACAGATACAGTGCAGAGGGCAACTTGGAAATTTTGGCACGATGGAAGGACCTTCCAGCATGTGAAGATTCTTGGGAAAATGCTGAGAAACTACAAGCAATTTTTCCAAGTCTTCCCCTTGAGGACAAGGTGAAACTCTTGGGGGGGAGTAGTGATAGCAGTCCCCTTGTTAGGAAAGTATATGTTAGAAGGAAGGGTAATGCTGATAATAAGTAAAGGGGAGGGTATTTCTGTAACTGACTAGGGAATTGAATGTATAAATAAGCTTAGCATAGCTCCGTTACAGTTAGCTAAGCAAAAAAACAGAAAACAGTTGCTACAGTTTCAGATTGGAACTGAACTCAGTGTAATGAACTCACATTCTTGAGCATTGTCAATAAAAATTCCTCAATTCCCAGTTGAATTCCTTTCAGAATCTGTGTTAGAAAATATATAAGAGATACATGCACGGGTTGTCCACAATCCATGAGATTATGTTTTGAGGGGAGGTTAACATTCAATTTGCATATAGAGGCCTTGTTTGGAACTTGGAAGTCTCTACATGTTTGACATGTGCAGTGCTGTTGAAGCTAACGGTTTTATTGGGAATGGATATCAATGCAATTTTGATGGTTCATATGTTTCTTCCTGTGTTGTACAAATACAATGTGCTTGTGCATATGGCCTATCCTGTATGATCCTGGGTATTCTATCTTCCAGTGTTGATTAAGCAACTTGATCTCTCTGGCTCTTTTGCACAGGGGTTAGTGAAATCCCATCATGTATCAGGCTGAATGTAAGACAGCCAACGTTAGGCTTAAGGAGGAAATTTAAGTAAAAATAGAGTAATAGGCGAGCAAATGTATGCATGTAAATGAAGTTAATAGTCTCATTGATAAAGTTGCTTATTTGGTTTGTGGAGTCTTGGAGACACTTATCCCATATACCATCTTTCTAGAATCGCAAGTAAATACCTAGAAAAGTGAGACACTGTAGATTAGTCTCTTTCAGTCTTCTGTAGATGTCTGACTGTCTTCTGCCAACTTATATAGCTTGTATGATCTGGTTTTCAATTTCTCTCAATTCTAAAAAATCTGTATATGTTTATGCACAAACTCATCTACCTTAAACGTCACGTTAATTATAGATTTTGGTATTCCTTCTGATATTATGGAACAATTGTAGAGCATTGTTCTAATTATGGTAACAAAAACTGAGGAGAAAGTAGCAGAAGTCTATGAAGCCCCGATACTTCAAAAATGGAGACGTACCCGTGTCGGATACGTATCCGATACCGATACGCACCCGATACGTACCCAAAGAGTATCTAATAATTTTTTAATTCTTTTTAAAAAATATTTGACTCGATACTTTTCAGATACATCTTTGATACTTCTTACCAACTAAGGATACTTCTCAGATACTTTTTTGATACTTCTTACCAACTAAGCACATGATTGTCACTCATATATGATACACTTTAATACCTCAATAACTAAAAGACAAAATTATATGTTTTTTCGTAATACAATAATAGAAGAAATAATACATTGTGATATGAGTGGGATAAATATACATAACTATCTCTACTTGATAAGATCACAAGTATTTATTTCTACAATGTGATGAATATATATTGACTAATGATATGCTTATGTTTTATTGACCAATTACGTACTACTATGAATATCTTAGTCTATAAAAAGTCATCTATTTCTGCCACTGACTATTCGTATTCTACGATTTTGGATGGTCTCAGTTACTTGTCCACCATTACTTTTTATGACTAGTCACTCATACATATGTGTGTCGGTTGTCCTCTTCCTTTCATCCATATATTTTCTGTGATTTTTTTTATCTATTTGGGCAGTTTTTTTTTATATCTATAAAATGCAATATTTCAGTTTTTCATCTTTGTTTTTTTCTATTTGTGTTTCTATTCTATTTTATTTTTTCTGTTATGTTTTTATATATTTAAATTTTAATTTAATTTTTTATTAAAGTATCCCAGCCGCGTCGTATCTTGATTTTCAAAATTTTCCCGTATCCTCGTATCCGTATCGTGTCGTATCCCGTATCGTAGCTGGTATCCAGGCTTCGTAGAAGTAGATGGAAAATATAAGAGTAACCGAGAGAAGCTAAATATGCTACCCTTCCTCAAAGCATAACTCTCCTTAGTTTTCTTCACAGATTCGGTACTGTTCTCTCGCCCAGCTCCCTCCATCATATTGCCACCTCTTCCCCTGCTTCCGATCCCCCCTTCTCCACTGTTCTACTTCCTTGTGTGTCCATACTGCAACACTCTTATTTTTCCCTCCTTACTTGTCCAAAACATTTTCATTCTCACACCTTCCTTCCCCGTCTCTCTTCTTTCTCTGTTAAACATGGTTTGGATACCCATCAGGCCCAGCAATGTGGTGTCCATGATGAGTATTCAATTACATTTGTGCTTAGTTGGAAGTTGCTCATGGTTAACCATAAGATACAAATGAAAAAATAAGACCCAAAAAGTCTATTGCCTCATTGGAGTTATGTCTTTGCAGGCTTTTGACACATCTTACCTGGCTTCATCCTCAATTTTCTATATGCCCTCAAATGGAAATCTCTTATGAATTTATGATGCGTGCAGAAAAGATGACACTCGTTCATCTTTCACACCCTACTTATGATTTTGCATGCAATTTTGTCTGTAGTTAACTTGATCCTTCTCAGTTTTATCTAAAAAAGTCTCTTGGTGTTGAACAAATTATGTGTTCGTTTGTTTGCTGCATATGCTTAATTCAAAGATTTTGAACCGTGCCAATCACTTCGGAAGTAGTTCCTGTGTTGTGCTTCCAGAATTATGATGCTGACATCTTCCAATCTGTATACCCCATTTGCCAAAATCGCGATTTTACTCGCAAAATCGCACGATTTTACGATTCTACGCACCCCCTACGATTCGATTTTGATGCAGAATCGAAAAATATGCTAAATCGTGCGAGTTTTGGTGAAATCGTACGATTCCACGATTCAGAGGCGATTCCACGATGAAAATCGCACAGAAAGTGTGTTTTTGGAAAACAGAGAAACGGGTCGGGTTTGCGACCCGGTTTGCGTTTTTACGCCAATCTACTCTTCGAACCCTAATTTTCTCACTTCTCTCTCGTTCGTCTCCCTCACAGTTCGTCTCTCTGCTTCTGCTTCTGTGCGTCGCAAGTTCTCCACTTCGCAAGTTCTGCTTCGGCTTCTGTGCTTCTGCTTCTGTTGCTGTTCAACGATTTGCAAGTTCTGCTTCGGCTTCTGTGCTTCTGCTTCTGCTTCTGTGCTTCTGCTTCTGCTTCTGCATCATCTTCAATATTGAGGTAACTATTTCAGTTCAGTTACTCTCTGTTTCAGTCTCTCTATTTCAGTCTCTCTATTTTGTTTAAGTTTGCTGCGTTTCTATTACAGTGTTTGTATGTCTAATACTTTGAGTAATATCTTAGGCTTTATGATGGTTGTTGGTTTATGTCTAATACTTTGAGTAATATCTGTATTTTAGTAAAATCTTACGATTTTACTTGCGATTTTACGAGTTACGATTTTGTTTAACCCCTTCCGATTCTAGTTTTTGATACTTTTTTTTTGGGCAGAATCTTACGATTCTACTTGCGATTTTACGATTTCCGATTTTTCTACCCTGCTTACGATCTTGCGTAGAATCTCGATTTTGATAACTATGCCCATTTGTATTCATGGCACTTTAGGGCCCATTTATAATCAACATGAATCAAACAACGTCAATTCCATCTGGCTGCACCTCATACCTATTCTTAAGTGTGATCTTTTTTCTGCAGAAATTCTTATGTTGGGAACATGCCCCTTTTCATTGAAATGGAAGAAAAACTTAAGCAGGTGCAATTTCTAATATGCTTGTTTCTTGTAGGGTTATTCATTTTCTTACTGTACAATATTGGTAGAACCTTTGTTTCCCCTCATAGGGGCGAAGGGAATAATGGAAAGTCTAATATTCCCCCTTTGTTTTGTCTACTATTACCAAATTCTAAGGTTGGTATTTCTATGCATGAGGTTTTACATATATATATGGAGTATATGAATATGACAAGTAAAGGTCAATCTTCTTCAGGTGGAAGACAAAATGCATACTAACTTTAATATGCCACCATGCAAAATATCGCACATGGATTTTTTTTAACAAGTCAGTGTTAGATTAGATTGTGGTAATTGACCCAAATCATGTGGCTGTTTTAATTGTTTTCCATATTGCATTGGTCTTCAGGTCGTTTTCATTTTGAAAGTATGAATGAACTGACTTTGTTTTGAGTCTACATTATTATACCCAGAAACCAAAATTACCATGCTAGATTCTTGTCCCAAATGTGCCAGGAATTTGTCCATTTTAGATACTGAGTTGATGATGCTCTTGTTGTATATCTAATTTTCTCCAGTAAGTTCTAATTATCACTTGCATATCGATGAGAAAACTGGAAGAAAATATTCACTACCTTTAGTGAAATGTCAAACTTGATTCTGATTTAGGGGTTGTTGTATATATTTACCCTATATTAACATTTTCATAGATGTGAGGAAAGATTTTGAAGGATTGAAAATTTACTGCAGGGACACAACATCATCTTGATGTCAAATCACCAAACTGAAGCAGATCCAGCTGTTATTTCATTGCTGCTTGAAATGCGACTTCCATATATTGCAGAAAACTTGGTAACATTTACTTATGTATTGTCTTACTATTTTAAAGTACAGTCTGTACTGCACATTTAGGAATGCGTAACTTATTGAGTTCTGCCTTTTGTTTTACAGACCTATGTAGCAGGAGATAGAGTTATAACTGATGCTCTATGCAAGCCCTTCAGTATTGGCAGGTTCATTTTACTCTTATGTTTTTCAAGTTTTAAATTTATGTTGACATATCTCCTATTTTAATGAAGTTGACTTTGCAATTAGTTAATTGCAATTTTTGTTTATGTAGGAATCTCATCTGTGTTTATTCGAAAAAGCACATGCTTGATGATCCAGAACTTATAGACATGAAAAGAAAAGCAAATACACGAAGTCTGAAGGAAATGGCTACGCTTTTGAGGTATATGCTGATTCATAGCTAGATGACTGCTTTTCTTTATTGATTCCAATTCAGATCGTAAGGCAGTGATTCAAGTGCTTGTTTTTTAGAAAACTGTAAACAGAGACATTAGAATCCAAATCTTAAAAGGAAAGAGCCAGTAATAGCAGTGGGTGTGTTCCCTTAAGATAGTTTCTTTTGTATGTCATAGTTGTTGATTGGTCAAATATCCATTATCTTGGCGGTGCACTGTTAAATGTTAATATACTGCTATTTGTTAACAGGAGTGGATCACAGATAATTTGGATTGCCCCAAGCGGTGGTAGGGATCGACCAGTTCCCGACACTGGGGAATGGGCACCGGTAAGTTCACTTTCTTGTTAAAATAAAATATAAAAGTGCATACATCTTATATCTATCATATTGCATAACTTCCTTGGTGTAATACAACCGATTTGAAGTTTTCTGTACTGATTAAGATCTTTCCATGCTTATGACGTATTCAGGCACCCTTTGATCATGCTTCAGTGGATAATATGCGGAGGCTTGTCGAACATTCGGGTCCACCGGGTCATATCTATCCCTTGGCAATATTGTGCCATGATATAATGCCCCCTCCATTGAAGGTTGTGTACTTGCCTTGGTGAGTCTTCCCTGATATTTTATTTTTATTGAGATCGTGTAATTTTGCAGGTGGAAAAAGAAATTGGGGAGAAAAGAATTATATCCTTTCATGGGGCTGGCATATCAGCGGCTTCAGAGATAAGCTTTTCCAAAGTCACTGCTGCTTGTGAAAATCCTGATAAGGTGAGTAGAATTTGATCACTTCAACTTCCACTTTCTTATATCATTAATTTCTTTAATTTGCAATTGGTTCTATCAGTTTTCTCCTGAGAAGTCAGCCACTGCCATTTTGCTATCCTTGAGCTGACATGTGACACTACTTATACAAACCCATTAAGTAATAATTTTTTTTCTGTCGTTGATGCTGCACACATGAAATCCATGCAAGGTTTTAGGCGTATAAGGAGGGGCCCTCCTCTATTTCACGGTGCCTTTTGAATAATAAATTTGGAGTCTCTACAAAAAGAACACCTCGTGAATTTATGAAACCCTCTACTGAAACGAGTCTTAATAATATTTGCGAAGGTTGCAGGTTACAGAAATTGAGCGTGTAGTGTAATGTGTACCACCTCTGTACCTAAAAGATCTATGTAAATTAAGCCAGTACTCTGTATACTCTGTATCCTTGTGTTTCCTGCTCAGATTTACCATTCTTTATGTGAAAAATAGACCAAGGGTGCTTTCATACATGATTTTCATTAATTGGTTCTTTTCTTTTTTAATTTAATTATTGCAATATGGATTTTATATGGAGTAGGCTAAGGAGGCATATTCGAAAGTCTTGTATGATTCTGTGACTGAGCAATATGATGTTCTGAAGTCCGCCATACATGGCAATAAAGGATTAAAAGCATCAACTCCTGTAGTTTCTTTGTCGCAGCCGTGGAACTAGTTCAGATCTGAATCTTTTATTACACTTTACTCAGATCATCAGGTACAATTCTAGCTTCAGATTTAGAAAAATACAATCCTACTACCACAGATCTTAGACATTTCATTGTTACTTATAATATCATTTTTAATTTTCCGCGTAGTGTTGGTTAATTGCTTGAATTTTTAATTTGCTGAAAATGATTAGGTTCTATTTTTATGTCAAATACTAGAGTACAATGAAATGATCCTACAACACTGGCTAATAGTGATATCATGAATAACTTAGGTAAATAATTGATTTTTATAGCAGGTTTGTTGTTGAATTACTTGAAGCACCTAGAAATTTACTTTTTGTAACATGTTCTTATTACGTACTGATTTCTACCTTGTGTTGTTAATACGTTAATACTTAATATGTTATCCCTAAATTAAAGAATTCAAAGTTTTAAGAATGTAAAAGTTGTAAAGATTTCTTATGTTGAAAGTCTGAACATTTGGATGGTCTTATTATTTTAGGAATTTGAATAAACAATAAAGAGAGGAAGTAAATGAAAGCTTGAAATAAAACACTTGACTAAAAAACTGTAAAATTATATATCTACTACTTTGCTAAACCTAACCGACTATATTTTACGGCTGAAGGCTTCAACCGTTTTTTGCTTCTTTTAGATACAACAAGTTACAAGACGTCAGTCAAACAATTCAGCTGATTCACGTCAGGGATGACTGCCTATTACTGCACCCAATGATTGATGGAAGTTTCCTGTCTAATATTCTTTGTTTTTCATTTTCATTTTTCCTCGAGTTCTTTATAGAACTGAATTAATCAGGAATCTGTCTCAGAAGGTTCAAAATCAGCTGCTTACTGTACAGGTCCCTCTTAGTTCCTTGCAACATCCAGTCCATTCACTGATAGGAGACCAAATATAATTCTTATCTGCAATTTTGTGTATCAGGATTTCTTTTAGCTAGCTGAATAGATAATAGGCAGCTAATCACTTCCATTTGTAATTTTGAGCCATATTTGTTCCATTATAGATAGATGTATAGTTGTTAATATTAGAACTTATTCAGAATTAAATTGTTCAAACGTGCCTCTGCAATGCAATTAGACGATTATTCGCTTTGTTGTCAAAATAAAAGTGCCAGTTACTTTATTGCTTCAAGTTTATGTTTATTTGCATTGGTCAAACCATCGTCAATGGAGTACTCTTCAAATGAGTGTTTAAATGGACTCCGCATTTACACATCACTCTTTTATTGTAACTTTTTAATACTAATACTTAATACGCACTCAATCTCTCCAATGCAGTACCTCCAAAAAATTTCTTAAATGACTCTCACAAATAACTACACATCATCACTTTATCAACAAATAACTCATTATTTTGAAATGGGACTTGCATAAATAAGATAGAGAAAATGCTTGTATTAGCACTTCTTCTTATAAGTATCCAAACTATTTTTCTTTACAATGGTTATTGCTTATTAAGGAGAGTGCTAATAAGAAAAAAGAAGATAAGCACCCCCCCATTGGGGATGCTCTTAGAGCTATTTGTTGTATATACGGCCTTAGTCTAACTTGTGTCTTAAAAGTAAAATCAGGTCAAACTTTACTCATTTTATTATAATCTTAGTCTAACTTGTGTCTTAAAAGTAAAATTTAAGCCCTAAACTTAGTCGCTTACTTGATACAGATCTTTTTAAAGGCTTGACCTGATTTTTGTAAAGGTTTAATCTTGAAAATCTTTTTGAAAGTTTATTTTGTAACGAGATTTAAAAAAAAAAATTATATATTTAGATTATACTGTTTATATTTACATAAACAAATTAGTTTATTAATTTTTAAAGGTTTTATAGACAATCTGATGATTGAATTTTTAGTTGATACAAGGTGTAGCGGGCCAAATAGTTCGCTAACTGTTGGCAATGCTCAATGAAGCTACTCCTTTCAATTTTATTTTAATAAATATGATAACCCATCAATCAAGGATATGAATCCCCTGCTCTGCACAGAATGGTGCTATGCCATTTGGGATCGTTTAGAGAGAGAGAACTTCTTTGTCTAGATCTGACGGTCCCAGTTGGAGCAACGCCATTCTACACGCAGCTGAGGATCCAAGCACTTCAATCAAACTACTTGGGCGAAAAAGAAAAAAAGAAAATAAATTCGTGCAAACGGATTTTGTCAAGTGCTTTTTAAAGCTTAAAGTTGGATTATGGACTAGTGAGTCCATATTTTTCTGTATGTGTGCCATCTATCATTAAAATAAAATACCCCTCATTTTATTTCACATTTCTATATGTGTCGCTTGTCTGTTTTCTGTTTCTAGGTTTGGCCAAGTTTGAATAACATCATTTTATACTACGCATGGTATATGGTAATACCATCAATGCTCCACAGCTAGCTTAAATAGAATCAAATATTTGCCATTCCTGTTTTTTCTAAAAAAAAAGTGTTAGTTTTTATTACATTTTTTAAAATAAAACAGTAAAATAAAATGTATTATTATGCTTAATTCAAGGCCAGTAGTTATTAATTATTACGTTTTTTAAGAAAACATAACTGTAATTGTGGTCGGGTCCATTGAATTGTAGGGAGTGGCGTTACGACACTGCTTAATCGTAATGAAGTTTGGGAGGATGTGATTTGAATAATACTAAAAAAGAATAGTTTAAGATTGCATGCACGAGGCTCCCGAATAATGTCACATTCTCACGCAGAGACAAAGTTAGTATTTTACTAACTTACGATCACCAAATCTTGCCGAGGAGTGTGCATGTCCCTCCCAGAAGCCAATATGTTGTCAAAAAAAAAAGTGTACTCCTCGAGAGAGTCTCGAATATAATAACAGGTTAAAATATATTTTTGTCTCCGTAAAATTTGAGTTTTTTGGATTTAGTCTCTCTAACTTTTCACTACTTTTGGTTACATGAGTTTTTTTATCAGTTTTAGTCTCTCGTGATTTTTAATAGCGTTTCATAATTTTTAATAGCACTTAGAAGTGCAATAAAATGTCCAAAAAAGCACTATTAAAACTTAGAAAAAAAAGTGTTATTAAAAGTCAAGAAGCGCTATTAGAATCATGAAGCGCTATTAAAAGTCATAAAAAATTAAAACTGATAAAAACAAAACTTGGGGACCAAAAGTAGACAAAATTTTTTTGAGTTACTAAAATCAAAATACCCAAATTTTATAGGGACACAATATATTTAACACTAATAAAAAAGAAAGTTATATTTAGTGGGTAAATATTAACTAGTACTATATTTAGTGCTACTACTCCTAATAAATCACCCTTCAACTATTTTGATGTTGGAGCTATTGACACCATATTGTGTCTACCTACACCTCTTAATTGTATAAACTGGCCAAAATACCTTCCAGCCAAAATCCAACTTTCAAAAACTACTCTTCTTCAACGCGTCTATATAAACTCAGATCAAGTACATTTATGTGAACCGAGTTTACATACGTTAAGAAATAAGTTTACAGAGTGGCGGATGCATAGTGTATAGAGTGGGGTCAATTTCCCCCATAACAGAAAACTATTTTAGCTAGGTATATTTGATAAAAATTATTTTGCCCCCATATAAAAAGTGAGGTTGCCCCCATGAACTATTTGTTTTTTAAATAAATGTAGAAAGACTACTAATTTATTCTTTTGTTCTTTTAATTTTTATTGTTTTCGGTCTCTTCTAGCACTAAATGTATACAATAGAAAACTTAAGTATTTTGGTTTTTAAGGAGTAATGACTCAAAATTTGTTTACGAAAAATAGAGACATATTTGTTCTCTGAAATGAAAATTACTAATTTGGTCATTAAAAACTCAATTATTAGTCCAACTAATTCTTAGAGTGACTAAAATGTTTCTAAAATTATTTTAAAATGACTAATTTGACTGATATTTGAAGACTAAATTGATATTTTTTATTTCTCAAAGACCAAATAAGTTTTTTTTGTCAAGTAATAGTACATTAATGTTGAGTCTTTTCCCTTTTTATCGTGAAAGTATATATTTTATAAATGTTTATATATATATATATATATATATATATTAAAAAAATACTAGACTATTTTTTGGCCCCCACGACATAAAATTTCTGGATCCGCCACTGAGTTTACATACACATGAAAATAAGTGATGCACTTATGTGAACTCAGTTCACGTATATTTATGTGAATTGAGTTCATATACATTAGAAAAAAGATATGTACGTATGTAAGCTTAATTCATGCACATTTGTATGAACTGAGTTCACATATGCATGAAATAAGTAATACACCTATATGAACTCAGTTCATGTACATTTACGTGTATTTAATCTTTGGCTCTGTTAGGCAAAAAGGAGCGGATAGCAGTTAAGCTAGCGAATGGCGGATAAGTCGACTCATAGCGGATAAAATAACAGATTGAATTTAAAGTATTTGGTAAAATTAGCGGTTGAACTGGTTTATAAATATAAATAGACATTTGTAATTAATGCTAAAAAATGAAAGAGAAGATTCATTTAATGGAGGATAAATGAGGAATTTAATTAAAATAATAAGGATAAAAATGGAAGAAAAAATGAAACGTTGTAAGCTCAAACGCTACTTCAATTAGCATCTCTAAAAATGTTATAAGCTAGTAAAAAAATGTTATAGCTAATGTCAGACACCTACAACAAGCTTATTCATTATAAGTTATCCACTATAAACTAGTTGATGGTTTTGTCAAAACAGACAGGACCGGCCCAACAACTTTTGAGGCCTAAAGCGAACTCTAATAAAAGACCTTTTTAAAAGTAATTAAAATAATATTTTTATAAAATAACAAAAAACATTGTACCATAAATAATCATTTTTTAAATAAAATCAATGTCGCTTTTTAAATATGAGATAAAAGAACTTTTTTCAATTGCATTTAATTATAAATTTACTTTAGTGTCATTCAAACAAAATAAAGTGTGTAAAAAAAATAAATGATTTTAGACTTTAGAGTAAGTCACAATGGCCCATTAGTTATTAGTATGAACATGACCCATAATAAGTTGTTTACTTGGAGTTGGAGAGATACTTGTGAAATGAAGGATAAAAAGTAGAAATTCAAGTTGAAAAGTCAAAATAGCTTCCAATGAATTTGAACCCGCAACATCAACCTATCAACCTTTCAACATTTCTCATAACCTTCATGTTCTAGGTTCTTTCTAATCTTTTAGAAAGATAAGGTCCGCTTGAGATAGTGAAATATCTAAAGGGGTTAGGTTGGGTATTAACTCAAGTGTAAAAGTTAAGTTTGTTCTATTATCCAAAGAGTTTTGTGTGCTGTCAGTTTTATACTAGGCTTCTTGAGTTTATTGGGTATTACACGGTAGTCTTTCTATATGTCCAGATTTTGAGCTGCCATGTTCTTCAAAATTCCATTGAGTTATTGATTTTTCCTTTATTGTTTAGAGTCATTACTGATCTTTCTTTGGTTGGTAAGAGTTTGTTTCTTCATTTATCATAAGTAGTATCTCTCTTCTTTGTGCCTATGGAGTCAAAAATTTCAAAAAACCAAAACAGCAAGTATTATAAAGCTTTTAAAAGTGGAAAACAGTTATTCAGCAAGAAAGAGCTATAGAGTTTAGTTCATAAAGTCTCTAAGTTGTTTCATATTTGCGTTGATCTAAGATAAAGCTTTCAGTAGCAAAATCTCTAAAAATCCAAGTTTACTGTTGGTTGTCTCTCTTCCAGCAAGCTTTCTGTTTGAGTTTTGATACAGTTTCCTGAAAATAGTAAGAGCAGAAGAGCATAAGAGCTAAAGAGCAAATAAAAGAGCAAAAGTTGAATAGAAAGAGCAAAAGAGCTAATAAAAGAGCAAAAGTTGCATAGAAAGAGCAAAAGAGCAAATATATTTTCAGTTTTCTTGGCCTGTAGGTTCATATTTATTTGTTCCTATGGCTGAAGAGTATCAAAATCAAATTCCTGAGGATGAAAGGGAGCCTATTCTGGGAGGCCTGGCTCCAGCTTCAAAGAGTAATATCGAACAGGCCATGAGAGCTCTTGTAGCTCAGATTATCTCCCACAAAATTCTAAACAAGAAGATAACTAGATCCATCATGTTCAAAACTTGGGATCAATACAGAGATCTCAAAATTACAGATATGGGGGATAACAAATACCTTTTTACCTTTCCTTCCATGGAGAGTGCTGCTGAAGTTCTTCAAAGAGGGCCTTGGTTTGTTATGAATCAGCTCATCAGCTTACAAAGGTGGGGTGAAGGTATAGCTTTTAATGACATCAATTTTGATTTGGTTCCTTTTTGGATGCAAATTCATGGCCTGTCAAAGCATGAAATAAATCCTTCAAATGTTTATATTTTGTTAGAGAAAGTGGGGAGTATTATTGAAATAGATGATAATTTTAGTTCAGGATCAGCCTCTACTCATTTTCTAAGGGCTAGAGTCTTGATTAATGTTAAAAAAGCTTTATGGTCTGGTTGTTGGTTACAAAGATCTGTGAGTGAGAAGTTATGGATAAGTTTTAAGTATGAAAGGCTGCAAGGGGTGTGTTTTGGATGTGGTTGGTTTGGTCATGAGCTAAAACACTGTAATGTGCCTAGGGTAATGTCTGCTTTTGATAAGAGAATTCCAAAGTATGGTGATTTCTTGATTGGCACTAAACCTAGAGCTTTCCATAGAGTTCCTACAGATTCTAGTTATCAGGGTGGTCAATCTCACTCAAATAATCCATACCACTCTAATAGTGTTAATGAGCCTAGTGAGTCTAATGAGAGGAGTGAAAACTGAATCTAACTTCATACCTGATAGTAGAGTTCAGATGTTTAATCCTTTTTATCCTCAGCCAGATATTAGCCATGCTACAAATGTGACTCCTCCTCATCCAAGAATAATCCGTAGGTTTGTTGGGACTGACTTTAAGCTTCCTGCTCAATCTTCTCCTCCTTACTTAGTTGAATTTCCCCCTTCTGATGAGGGGGGGGGGGGGGGGGCTAAGCCAAGTGAGAATATAATACCTGCACAAGTAGAGGATGCTCTTAGCTTTAAATTATCTCAAGGTTTAAACATCAAAAGAAGTAGGGAAAATAAAAATTTAATTATTCCTACTGGTGAAAGTTCTGGTTCTGTGCAAGAAGGGGCAAAAAAAGCTAGAATAATTGCTATTATTGATGGTCAAATGATTATGGATGCTACTGCTATGACTGAGGAGGCGGGTCTTTCCATGCCCCCAAAGTCTCAATGACTGCAATCACTTGGAACTGTCGTGGATTGGCAGCATCCACGACAAATAGAGAGCTTGTGGACCTGTTAAAGGTTTATAAGCCTGCCATTCTCTTCCTTATGGAAACTAGAGCCCATAAGGAGAGAGTTGAAAGAGTTAGAAGGAAGTTTCGGTTTCAGAATTCCTATTGTGTTGAATCTATTGGTACCTCAGGGGGTATATGTTTATTCTGGAATGATTACTATGAGCTCCAGGTCCTTGACTCTTGTTCAAATTACATTCACACTGCAGCTAAAGAAAGAAGAAGTGGCTTCATGTTTGAATTTTCCTTTATCTATGGTAATCCTACTTTTGCAGCTAGAAGGAATTTATGGGCTAAATTATCTAGATTGAAGCCTTTGTTTGATAGAGCTTGGTGTTGTGCTGGGGATTTTAATGAGATGACTTCAGTTCTTGACAAAGATGGTGTTATTGATGTTGAGCCAATTAGAATGAGGTTATTTAAAGAATTTCTTAGTGAGGCTGATTTGATGGATATGAATTTGCAGGGGAATAGGTTTACTTGGTTGAGTAATCCTAGGGATGGGTTAGTTACTAGACAAAAGATTGATAGAGTTCTAGCTAACTGGGCTTGGAGAGTTAATTTCCCCCATGCTGTAGCTACTGCTCTCCCTATTATCAACTCTGATCACTCTCCAATTATTATTAAACCTAGGCCTCCTGTGACTAGTGGTCACTCCTTTAGATATGAATCTTTTTGGGAAGAACATGGTGATTGTAAGCATGTGGTTTCTGCTGCTTGGAAGGACTCAAGTGCTACTGATCCTTGGGATTCTTGGGATAAGAAGGTTAGAAAGTGTAAGAGAGAGCTTCAATCTTGGCACTCTGTCACTTTTAAGAATGCTGCTAAACAGATTCATGCTCTTAAGATTCAACTAGAACAGGCTCTTAATGCTCCTTCTAGATTGGTTAATTGGGAAAATGTTGCTCTTCTTAGGAGTGATATTGATAAGCTTTGGCAGCAGGAAGAACATTATTGGGGGCAGAGATCTAGAATCAGGTGGCTTAACTTTGGAGATAAAAACACTAAATTTTTCCATGCTTCTACTATTCAGAGAAGGGATAGAAATAAGTTATTAAGGATTAAGAATGGAGATGGTGTTTGGCTAGAGGGTCAGTCTGAGGTTATGAAGGAAGTTTTCAAATTCTATGATGATCTGTACTCTTCTGAGACTCCTTCTTGTATTGATACTTGTCTTGATTTTGTTCCTAAGTGTGTTGATGGTTCAATTAATGTTAAGTTGGAGTGTCCTGTTTCTTTTGATGAGGTCAAGCAAGCTGTTTTTGATCTTGGAGCTTTCAAGGCTCCAGGACCAGATGGGTTTAATGGCCTGTTTTTTCAAAAGAATTGGGATACTATTAAACTTGATGTTTTCAATTCTGTCAGTCAGTTCTTCTCTGATAGAAAATTGGGTAAAGATGTCAATTTCACTAATGTTGCTCTTATTCCTAAAGTTCCTCATCCTGAAACTATCTCCCAGCTTAGACCAATTAGTTGCTGCACATTCATCTATAAAGTAATTGCTAAGATATATGTTGCTAGACTAAAACCTTTCCTTTCTGCTATTATTTCACCTCAACAAAATGCCTTTGTTGGTGGTAGATTAATTCAGGATAATTTGGTCATTGCTCATGAGGCTTTTCATTTCCTCAAAAAGAAAAATGGGAATAGAGGAAAAGGAATTGCTCTTAAATTAGACATGAATAAAGCCTATGATAGAGTGAACTGGGAGTTTCTTAGAAGAGTCCTCTTGGCTTATGGTTTCTCTCTTTCTTGGGTAGATTCTGTGTTAGTTTTGGTCACTTCAGTTTCTTACTCTTATCAAGTAAATGGCTTTTCTTCTAAAAGAGTCATTCCTAAGAGAGGGTTAAGGCAGGGAGACCCACTGTCTCCTTACTTATTCATTTTAGTTTTTGATGTTCTTTCTAGGATGATTTCTAAAGCCTGCAGTGTTGGGGATCTTCATGGTATTAAGTTAGCTAGGTCTGCTCCTATTTTATCTCACCTATTTTTTGCAGATGATGCTATCTTATTCACTAAAGACTCTCAAGAGGATATGTATCAAGTTATAAAGATCCTTAATACTTTTACAAGAGCTTCTGGGCAGAAACTTAATCTCAGCAAGTCTGGAATAATCTGTGGGAGTAAGGTCAGCTATGATACTAAGATGGCTGTTGCAAGAATTGCTAATATTCCTTTATGGGATCATCCTGGGATGTATCTTGGTATCCCAGCAGAGTGGGGAGGTTCTAAGGTGCAAGGGCTGTCGTGGATTAAAGAAAGAGTTACATCTAAAATGGAGGGATGGAAATGTAGTCTTCTAAATCAGGCTGGAAAAGAAATTCTAATTAAAGCAGTGATTCAGGCTATTCCTACATACATCATGTCTATTTTGCAGCTGCCTAAATCATTCTGTGCTTCTCTTACTGCTGCTGTGGCAAGATTTTGGTGGCAATCCTCATCTACTAGTAGAGGTATTCATTGGAGAAAGTTTGATGAGTTGTGTTCTCCTAAGCTTCTTGGTGGTCTTGGTTTCAAGGACTTTCAAAAAATGAATTCTGCTATGCTATCTAAGCAAGTGTGGAGAATAATTAAGGATCCTAGTTCTTATTGGGCTACAACATTGAAAGCTATTTATTTTCCTAACTGTGACTTTGGGGAAGCTAATGTTGGTAGAAATGGTTCTTGGGTTTGGAGGAGCTTATTGCATGGTAGATCTCTGATTTCTAAGGAAGCAAGATGGGATATTGGTTCTGGTAGCAGTGTTGATATTGTTAAAGATAGTTGGTTGGCATCAGGGGAGAAAGCAGTTTTGTTGCCTACTTCTACGTTGTCTAAGGTTAGTGAGTTGTTAGATAGTTCTCATAACTGGGATATTTCTAAAATTAGAGATAACCTTCAACCTAGGACTGCTATTGAAGTTCTGAAAACTCCTATCTCATGGTCTTCTTCTTTAGATTTGTTAAGTTGGCCTCACTCTAATGATGGGAGTTTTTCTGTTAAATCAGGGTATAGAATGCTTGTTATTCCTAGTCAGGTTAGTAATAATGCTTCCTCATCAACTGGGATTCCTATTGATGTGTGGAAAATTGTTTGGAGTGCTAAAGTCCCTTCTAAAATGAAACACTTTATTTGGAAGGCTCTCCATAACTATCTTCCTACTAGAGATGCCTTGTTTAAAAAGAAGATATCTGTGTCTCCTAAATGTCCTTTTTGCAGAACTGAGCATGAAACAGTAGAACACCTTCTGTTATTGTGCCCTTGGACTCAACCTCTTTGGTTTGGGCTACAAGTTGTCCATCCTCCCTCTCCTGTTGGTTTATCCTCTATTGTTGTCTGGTTCCTAAACACCTACCTCAGTTTTTCACAAGATTCAGAACAGAGGTTGTCTAAACTTATCTTTATTCTATGGAATATTTGGAAAACAAGAAATGAGGCAATGTTCAATGATAAAATGCCTATTCCTCTAGAGGCTCTCTATAGGATTAAAGCCCTTTGGTCTGAGTTTTTTACTGTGACTTCTATCCCTATTGCTCTTAAACCTTGTACCCCAAACTTTTTAGCTAATTCTGAACCATCTAAGTGGAAGCCTCCTTTGGGGCTTGCTACAAAAATTAATTGTGATGCTGCTTTCAACAAAGCAACATGCACAGGTGCAATTACAGTCATTTGTAGAGACTATCAAGGAAGAATACTTACTACTTCTCACAAGAATATTTTTGCAAGATCTCCTCTTGTTGCTGAAGCTATTGGTGTTAGAGAAGCTTTCTCTACTGCATTGGCTCTCCATCTTCATCTTCCTCTAATTGAATCGGACAATCTTCAAATAGTAGACCTGTGCAAAAATAAGAAGCATAATGCAGAGATTAGCGTTATTCTAAGAGATATTGAAGATTTTCAAAGGAAGATAGGTGGTTGTAGTTTCACCTGGACTAATCGGGATGGTAATAAATTGGCTCATCAAGTTGCTTCTCTTGCTTCGAAAGGACTTCTTCTCAGCAACTGGGCGAATAGACCTCCTGACTCGATTCGAAGAATTATTGTAGAAGACTGTAAGGTTTGCTTTGACCCAGGTGCGTTGAGGTTTGGAAGCTTCCCAGGTTGATTTCAGATGCTTCTCTGCAATAGGGTCGACTTTTCTTGAATCTTTGTTGTCATTGAAGTTTGCTTTCGATAATCGGGTGCTATTGAGGTTGTTTCTGCTTGCTTCTTGGATTTGGTTGTCGGATTAGGTACCTAGGGTTTTCTGGGGTGGGAGATGCGATCTCTCTTCAAATTCCCCTTTTCTTGCTTTTGTCTTCTGCTTCGTTTTTATTTGTTTTTATCTCTTCGTGGTTTTGGTCTGTTGGGCCGTTGACGTTAGCCTGCTCTTGTTTGGGCTTTGGTTGTGTTTTTGTTATTTGCACCATTTGCTTTACTTGATGCTCCCCTTTTTGTTCCTTTGCTTGTATTGGATCAATTTGGGGCATCTATTATGTGTTTGTTGTATTTGGTTGGGGCCTTGCCCGTTTCTATGGTAATCAGTACAACTTGACAAAAAAAAAAAATACAAGTGTTTAACCGGTTGCGCTAGAAAGTGTTTGAAGTAGTTGCAGTACGATAAATATATGTAGCTTCCAGTGAGGCCTTTTTTTAAAGTGAGACCTTTTATTTTGGGTGAGGCCTAAAGCAAGGGCTTTACCCGCTATTACTATTGGGCCGACCTTGAAAACAGAGTATGTTTTATGTTCGTGGTTGCATACAAATTACTCATTTCCCACATGAAGGAAGAGATAAGGCTTAAGTGACCAATAATTAGTCAAAAAACTTCACTCCCCCAATGGAGTGCCTATTTAACATAATAACATGGTGCTAAATAAGTAAAACACTCCTCAAGAAAAAAAACCAGATTAAAAGTAATCCTTAAAGGACAATTTGGCTAATTTTTTCTATTTCGTTGCCGAGACCTGAACCTAGACGATTGTTTAATTCTTTTTTTTTTACAAACGACAATTGTTTAATCTAAACACAATTATTCACCTCCATAAAATGAGAAGAATGGAAAAAACATAATTATGTGCCTATAAACGATGTAATTACTGTAACTTGTCAATTCAGCTACCCCCTTTGGCGATTACTTTTATAAAAAAGTATATTGGTCTCTCCTTAAAAGAAGCCAAATTTTGGATTTGGATTACAAGTATATAGTAATTATCAGTGAATCTTATTAAAAAGGATGCTAATTAAAATTAAAGGGGGTGGAATAAGTGGGAAATTAATGTCAAAAAGGGGAGGAAGAATTTGACTATTGTTGAGAACTAAACGTGAGCAAAAGTAAGAGGTAAGAACTTACATGCAATGACTATTAGCGCTTTGACCCGTCTGGTTAATATAGAATTATTATTGGGTAAAATTTGTTTCTAAAATTGCAACATGAAAAAACATTGTTTAAATCGAAGGTAACTGTGAATTAAAAAAATGGTTGATAAAAAAAGGTACTTGCAAATTTAAAAACTAAAATAGAGTGTGTATAGATATAATCTAGAGCAATTGTTCCATACACATAAACCATAGTACCGATATTCGTTTATAAAATATATAGTTTAATATCTGTGAATAAAAATTAAATTATAACTATAAATTAAATAAGAAGATTATAAAATTGAAATTGGCTATCCATAGATACTAAGAAGAAAGGAATTCAATAAATGAATTGGTAGTGACTGAACTAAATGAATTTAATAAATATTTCGGGCTTAGAAAGATAATGAGAAGAAGTATAAAAATAAATTATTTTTTTAAAGATTCAGAAAAATATGGTCCTAAAAAATATAAAGAGAAAAAGTATAAAAATAAATTTATTTTTTAAAGTGGTGTGGAATCACTAAAATGGTGAGTTGCACAGGTCTGTGTCACGAAATTAATTTTTTTCATGAACTTTGAGTATTTGAACCGTTAAAATTTTTCTGAACGCTTAAGTACTCCAAAACACACTGCTTAGCATCACACTTTAAGTACTCCAAAACACACTGCTTAGCATCACACTTTATGTATTTGACACGAAATTATTATTTGTTTTAACAAATCAGTTATTGAGGAATGAACTTTGAGTATTTGAATGGTTAATTTTTTTTCCTAACACTAAAGTACCCCAAAACACACGCGCTTAGCATCACAATTGTGAATATATGCCTTGACAGGAATAATCAGGTTTTGATGATTGACAAAAGAAGGGCAAAAAGGTCAAGACTACAAAAAGCGGAAAAAAGCAATCAAGCGACAGTCAAGAATTATTTTACTGTTGTGTGTGTTTAGGACATTATTGTAAGTGAAAATAAAGCTCTCAAATATAAAAAAAATCACACACTCACAAATGTTTTTCATATAAATAATTTTGCATGAAAATATTTTTAAACAAATCCCATGCATGCATAATTGAATAGGACAAGCACACATGATATGAAAATGATTTTTGGAAAGCATATAATCGATTTATAGTATTTTTTAATGGCCATAAAATCGATTTTCAAGTTCTCTCAAAAGGCCAAAAATCGATTTCTTATATCATATATTAAAGCATAAAATCGATTTTCAAGCTCTCTCAAGAATCGATTCCTTTCCTTTTCATTCCACTCAAGAATCGATTCCTTTCCTTTTCATTCCACTTAAGAATCGATTCCTTCTCCTTTTTATTTCACTTCATAATCGATTCCTTTCCCTTTCTTTTGAGGCTCACAAATCGATTCTCATGGTTTAACAAAGCAAAGAATCGATTCTTTCATGATTTAACTAAATGCATAATCGATTCCTTATCCTAGATCTAATCAAGCATGAAATCGATTATCCATCTTAGGCAAATCAGGCACACAATCGATTTCTACAATTCTTTATTTCACTCAACGGTCATATTTTCTATACGCCTATAAATAGCAGCCTCACTCTTCACTTTCAATCCACGACTCACTCTTGCATCTGAGATCTATTATTCTTCTCATCACTCTCACTACTCTTACACTTGCAACTTTATTTTTGAGAGCTTTATATTTCACATAGTTTGATATTGTATTATTGTGCTTCAACTTGTTTTATCCACACATTTGAGTGTGTTATCAAATCTTTTATATTTCTTATTTTTTGGGTGTGATCCCAAGATAATCAAGAGAGGTGATATCTCTTGGTTGGGTGAGATCCCAAGGTATTCAAGAGAGGTGATATCTCTTGGTGTTTTCTAGAGAGGTGATATCTCTAGGTTTTAAAGGTTTTACATAGGGAGGTGATATCCCGGTATTTGTAAGTTCTTTGATTGTAAAGGTT
The DNA here is from genome assembly GCA_039519185.1 of Astragalus membranaceus. Lineage (NCBI taxonomy): Eukaryota > Viridiplantae > Streptophyta > Magnoliopsida > Fabales > Fabaceae > Astragalus > Astragalus membranaceus. Next base: position 29,927,125 of record CM076849.1, on the reverse strand, counting down.
TCTAGCTGAACCTGTTTTAAAAGCTAGTGATTAGTTGAAATCCCTTGGAGCATTCCTCGGGGACTGGACGTAGGCCGGTGGTTTGGCCGAACCAGTATAAATCTCTTTGTGTCATCTTCTTTTCCTTCATCTCTTTAATTTTCTTTTCAAGTTAATCTTATTGCTTTATCACTGTTATTTCAAATCAAATTTTCTTAAGCGCTTTATTTGATCAAAATCTTTTAAAGACTTCATTTTTAATCGCAATTTTTAAATTCACAATTCACCCCCCTCTTGTGTTTGAAGTCTCTTGGTCAACAACAATTTGTGTATTTTTTCATCAAATTATATTTTTTCCTCCACCAAACTGGCTATTGAGGCACAAACTTTGCATATTTGAATAGTTGATTTTTTTTGCGAACACTAAAGAATCTGAAACGAAGCTTCGTTGTGCCCATTTTGCAAGCAAACTAGTGAAGAGTTATTTCATTTGTTGGTTGATTGTGTTGTGGCTAAACAAATTTGGAAAGCAATTGAAGATTGGCTTCGGATCGAGTTAGTCCCGTACTCTTGCATTATGGATCACTTTATTGGTTTAAGTTCTGAAATTCACAGGCTCTAAGGCTTCCAAGACAAAACACATCATTTGGCTAGCAGTGTGTTGGAGCATTTGGATGGCGAGAAAGAACTTTGTATTCAAAGGGGTAAAACCTTTGATAGATTCCATTGTTAACCACATAAAATGTACTTCGTGGAGTTGGTTTATATATGGGGTGGGTAGCCATTCCGGTTACTCTGCTTCTGCCTTGCTATGTATAAACTATCTGTAATTGTAGTTTTTTAGCACACATAGTGCTTTCTAATGGAATCATTGCTTATAAAAAAAAAAGAATCCGAAAACACACTACTTAGCATCGTACTTTACATATTTTGTCATGAAATTATTTTTTTTCCACCAAACCGGTTACTAAAACAAACTTTGCGTATTTGAACAGTTAAAATTTTTTTGCCCGATAAAGTACCCCAAAACACTCTGCTTAGCATTGCGTATTTGAATAGTTCAAATTTTCTTAAACCCTAAAGTACCCAAAAATACGCTGCTTAAAACATGAAGAAAAAAAATGAAAGTACGTCAAAATAGACTTCTTAGTGTCGCACTTTACGTATTTCGCCACGAAATTACTTTTAAGATTGAGGAACGAACTTCACGTATTTGTACTTCTATTTTTTTTGTAATTCTAAAGTGCCTCAATACACATCGTTAATAGTCACACTTCACATATTTTGTTAAAATCAATTATTTTTAACGAAATTGGTTATCGAGAAATAAACTTTGCGTATTTGAACAGTTAATTTTTTTTCCGAACTCTAAAGTACCCCAAAACACACCGACAAGAATCACACTTTACATAATTTATTAGAAAATTAATTTTCATCATCATTAATTTATAGTTCTATTTTTTTTCCTAAATGAAAATATGAAAAAAAAGAGAGAGAGAGAGGGGGAAGGGGTGGTAGTTTTGGAGGGAAAGTGGAGTGAGAGACTCTCTAAGATTTATATTCTTAAGATAAGATATGATGTCCTATAAAATCAATTCCAATATATGAAATTTGTTTTTTGGTATGAAATTCATAAACCACTCTTTTCCTTCCATTTTCACCATTTCACCTTGTTGTCCCTCATTGTCTTTCACCTTGTTCTCCCTCATTGTCTTAAAGTTACATGTCATCCTTATTTCATAACACATATTCAAAGATAAAAAAGTGTTTGGATAAACAACGTGAATAGTGTTTATTTACAATTATTAACAATTAGTTTATAAAAAAATAATAGCTAATATATTTAATTTAATTAAGAACTATGAAAATAAAAACTATATAAAGACTTGAAGTGAAAGTGTCTCTTAGAATATACCAAGAGCACTTGGATGAGATAGTAAGAGTTTCTTACAGCTTAACTAAGGTCATGGGTTTGAATCAAGTCTTGGGTATGGAGCAATGTTAAGTCTTTTGAGAGATAGTTTTGCCACCGATTGTTGTTGTTGTTGTTGTTGTTGTTGTTGTTGTTGTTGTTGTTGTTGTTGTTGTTGTTGTTGTTGTTGTTGTTGTTGTTGTTGTTGTTGTTGTTGTTGTTGTTGTTGTTGTTGTTGTTGTTGTTGTTGTTGTTGTTGTTGTTGTTGTTGTTGTTGTTGTTGTTGTTGTTGTTGTTGTTGTTGTTGTTGTTGTTGTTGTTGTTGTTGTTGTTGTTGTTGTTGTTGTTGTTGTTGTTGTTGTTGTTGTTGTTGTTGTTGTTGTTGTTGTTGTTGTTGTTGTTGTTGTTGTTGTTGTTGTTGTTGTTGTTGTTGTTGTTGTTGTTGTTGTTGTTGTTGTTGTTGTTGTTGTTGTTGTTGTTGTTGTTGTTGTTGTTGTTGTTGTTGTTGTTGTTGTTGTTGTTGTTGTTGTTGTTGTTGTTGTTGTTGTTGTTGTTGTTGTTGTTGTTGTTGTTGTTGTTGTTGTTGTTGTTGTTGTTGTTGTTGTTGTTGTTGTTGTTGTTGTTGTTGTTGTTGTTGTTGTTGTTGTTGTTGTTGTTGTTGTTGTTGTTGTTGTTGTTGTTGTTGTTGTTGTTGTTGTTGTTGTTGTTGTTGTTGTTGTTGTTGTTGTTGTTGTTGTTGTTGTTGTTGTTGTTGTTGTTGTTGTTGTTGTTGTTGTTGTTGTTGTTGTTGTTGTTGTTGTTGTTGTTGTTGTTGTTGTTGTTGTTGTTGTTGTTGTTGTTGTTGTTAACAATGGAATCTATCAAAGGTTTTACCCCTTTGAATACAAAGTTCTTTCTCGCCATCCAAATGCTCCAACACACTGCTAGCCAAATGATGTGTTTTGTCTTGGAAGCCTTAGAGCCTGTGAATTTCAGAACTTAAACCAATAAAGTGATCCATAATGCAAGAGTACGGGACTAACTCGATCCGAAGCCAATCTTCAATTGCTTTCCAAATTTGTTTAGCCACAACACAATCAACCAACAAATGAAATAACTCTTCACTAGTTTGCTTGCAAAATGGGCACAACGAAGCTTCGTTTCAGATTCTTTAGTGTTCGCAAAAAAATCAACTATTCAAATATGCAAAGTTTGTGCCTCAATAGCCCGCATTGTACGCAATGCTAATTTCAAAAAAAATGATTTTTTTAGAAATAAAATAAAAAAGTACTATGTTTATATGTTTTTTTTGACCAAATTATATGTTTTTTTTTACAAAATCTATGTTTATATATGTCAGGTGTTGAAACACTTTAAAATTAAATATCATAATATTAAATCATAAGCGTTAGTTTCAACAAATGGCAAAACAGTGCTTCAATCTTAATTCAAACACCAAAGTAATTCGAAGAAAATATACTCAACGTTGTTTAATAGCATAAAATTTTAACTCAAAATAAAGTTGCTAAACAAATGAGAGGAAGTTGAGAGACAATTACAAATGGAAGGAATTCAAGAGACACACACTAGGTCTATGTAGACACTGTGTGTATGGTCCGTTTTTATTTTAATTTACATAACTGATTTCAGGTTATTTGATTGTAATACAATATATATATATAATTATAATTGTTTTATTTTTCAACTTGCGGGCCTGCGGGCTACTCATGGCCCGATCGGGATAGCCCTATGCGGACTCGGGCTTTTCTAGGTCGGGCTAAAAAGCCCGAATATAAAAATGGACTCAATTTTGTTGGCCCAAGCCCTATGATTTTTCGGGCTATCCTGGCTCGGCCCGGCGGGCTCGGCCCATTTTGCCGGCTCTACCTTTTTGTACTTTGGGAAGTTCAAATATGAATCTAACTTATTTTCGCCGTGTTTCTATGTATTTGTTGTGCTTTTGGTTTGCGACATTTCCTTTGTGAAGGTCTTCTGTTTTTGATTTGTTACGTTGCCTATTACTTGCCTTCTAACACAGTCGTCTCTTTTGATAGAACGGTCTTAAATATTCGATCGTAAAGGTCGTACATACTCTCCCATTTAATAATAGGGCCTTACATATAGTTGCCCTCCCTTTTTAATACGAAGGCCTTACATGGTCCTTTATGAGTTTGGGTCTTACGTGGTCGCCCTTTATGAATTAGAGTCTCGTCGTCCCCTCCTTCACTCCTTCATAATGCTCTTTTGAACTTGCCTGAGTATTATAAGTTATCTTCGTTATAGTACGTACTTTTACGGTTAATGCATAATCGCCTAAATCTTGGTTTTAGTAACTTATGGGTGCAACTTGTATTTAATTCGATTTTTAATGAAGGGATCTTACATATCACCCTTTCATTTGATTGCTCGTATACGAGGGTCTCATATCATGCACAATTAGATTTACTTCGAGGGATTTTTATAAGGTTGCCTTTTGATTGAGACTTTCATAACCTTGTCATGGCTTCACTAATATCTAATATTTTTAGTGTGGGGGGATTTAATTAGTCGCCCATTTTATTATATAGGGTCTTATGACTACAAGAATAAGTGCTGTTTCCTACGAAACTTTCCGACAAACTCTTATCCGTCGCAATTTCCGACGGATTTCCGGTGAAAAAGTCGTCGCAAATGTTCAGCAGAAGAGGCGCTAAACTTCCGGCTCACGTTTGCGACGAAGTTGTTGTCCGTCGCAAATTTCTGACGGATATTTTCGTCAGAAACCTCAAAAAGTCTGTCGCAAACTATAAAACCAAATAAAACACAGCGCAGCTTCATCAAACCCTCTCAGTTCTCATTTTACACATTTCAGTCACTCACTCTCCTCCGCCTTCTTCCACTGAACCGCACTCCTCCGTCCTCCACAGTCCCTCCACCGCCCTCCTACATCGTTAAGCGTGGTCCACGGCTAGGACAGTCTCTCGTTCTCCCTCTTCCCATACTCTCGTTCTCCTTGCGGTCCTCCGTTTCGCCGTCGTTTCGCCGCCGTATCTCCGCCGTTTCCACTCTCCCTCTCCTTGCGCGTCCTCCATTGCAGGTAATTTCATACTTTCTTTAATTTGTCCCAATTTTTTTAAACGAAACCCTAACCTTAATTTGTTGCACCTTAATTGAAATTCGACTCTCCATCTCCTTGTTTCGTGTGATTGATGAACGGTGTTTAAATGTTTAGGCAGAGAATCTTGATTTCATTGCATTTCCAGGTAATATTATCATTTATCTGTGATTTTCCAGATTTGGTTCATTTCGGGTGATGTGGTACAGTTGACATTCAGGCTGAGAATCTTGATTTCATTGCATTTCAAGGTAATTTCTTTTTTAGCTTGTTCCGTTTTTTGTTTCCTTTTTTGCTGTGAATTTACCATTTTCTATCTATGAATTTACCTTACAAATGAGATGACTTGCTCTGAATTGACTAGAAATTTTTGCTGTGAATTTACCTTATAAAGAGTTAGTCATCTCATTTTTCAGCAAGTCTCAATTAATCAGAAAGAGCATCAAGCATTTATTCTTGAGAAAATCTGGTTAGAGCATCAAGCATTTAGAGCATCAAGCAATTAATCTGGTCAATCTGGTGGAAGCTCTAAGTACGTATTTAGAGATCTTATTGTTTGTCTTAGAATCTGAAATTGTTTGGTTTGAAATCTAATTGTTGTGCTCTACCAGTCTTCCCTCATGCATCTTCTTTATAATTTCAATATTTAGGGTGCAATATTCTTTGCTAAGCATGAGGAAAGATCAACTAGAGATCAAGGGTATATCTGATTCGGTATTCGTGTGATTGCTTATAGTCCTTTGGGACTTGGAATGCTTACTGGGAAATACTCACCATCTAAAGTCCCAACTGGGCCAAGGTGTTTTGACTTTAAAGCAAATATTTTAAAATATTATTTAGTGATTAACTTTATAGCCAATGCATTCTTAAGTTTTTTGTTATACCTTTGTTATTAATTGCAAACTCACAGGGCACTGCCTGATTTTGGGGTGCTATATTGCAAATACTTGATTTCAATATTTATATATTATATGGCTAGACACTTTTATTTCCATAAATATCTTTCAAACTGATAGAGTACTGACATTCATACATTGAAGGAGTACTCACATTCTTCTATTGGCATCCATATTTGGCTTATGTGCTATTCTAAACATAACTGGCTGGAACATTAATAAGTATAAAATCAGCACGTTCATTTAGTTTCCAGATGTCTTCATTGTCTTGTGTTTTTTGGCATTTGGAACTGCATATGTTTGCATTTAACCTTCCTACAAATAAGTATACAGTGATGCTAGAATCATTCAGCTATATAGTGATACTAGAATCGTAGAACTATAATGAAATATTGAATCAAATAACCTTTCAATTAGCACAATTAATCTTTCAGCTATGTTGTCATTCATGCTAAGATGTATTTGCATTTAAAATGAGGGAATCTTATACTATTTCCTACTGTTGTTTATGCTTTTTTACTTAAGGCAGGTTCTTTCTACTCAACTGCTCATGTTGATAATTTTGATTACGTGCAATAAACAAAGTGAAAAACAAGTTAAAATATTTAGGATTGGATTGTAAATGGTATTTTCAACTGTTGCTTGCTTATGGAAGCTTAAACTCAATTTAGAATCCTCTCCTTCATCTTTGAGATTATTTTCTTTGCTGCACTGATTTAAGGTACTGACAACTATCAACAAAGTTTGTACATATTGATGGTATAATATACACTAAATAATTGTTATGGCAATAAATAAGATCACCAGAACATAATTATGTTGTGCACATATCATAAGATATGTTCATAGCTGTAGCGACCGAAAAATCCGGAGGAGGGATTCTTCGAAGTTCTTGAAATGAAGCCGCCACCAAAGTTTTAGTTTAAGGGCAAACATTGGAAAATCCCTATTGAGTGGATAAAGGGGTCTTGCGGACCAGATTTAGGCTCGGGAGTCGTTTATGCGTAGGGAAGGTATTAGCACCCTACGACATCCTTCCTAAGGAAGGTTACCTTTTAACTAAATGTGTAAACGCTTATTAATTCAAAAATAATGTTTTTACCCTTATAATAATAATAATAAAAATAAAAAAAAGGACTCGATAAACGGTTAGTTGTTTTTTGTACTTTTTGAGAAATAGGAGAGAAATGAATTAAAAGAAAAAAAAAGGTTTTTATTAATGCAATTGACAGAGGTCGGCCGCCCTCTGCTCCTACGTATCTCCTGGTAGAGAATCAAATCACACGTAGTTCTTGGTGTAAAAAATGTTTGTGTGTTTGATGTTTTTTTATTTATTTTTGAAATCGGGAGAGGTACTCGTGACGACCAAACAAGTAAAACTCAGAGTGGTCGTCGCTCATAGCTCGTTGAAAACTAAAGCTGTCATCAACGGTAAAACAAGCTAAGCTCAGAGTGACCATTAGTAACAAACCAATTTTGTGTTTAGGAAAACATTTATTCGCTATTTGGAAAAAAAATAGGTTTGCGAAAGAAAATATTTATTTAGGGAAAAGAGATTTTTTTTTTAAAAAGAAGCAAGGGGTATAGTAGTAAAATGGTGTGTGCATTTAGAGACAGGTGGTTGCATGAGTAAAAATAAAGGGTGCATTTAGCAGCAGCCCAACCCACTATAAGGCTGGCTAACCCACGAAATTGTGGGCTTTCCTAGGGGTTGCAGTGATTGAAATGAGGGGGTGCGAACAGCGAGACCGATTCATTTTTGTGAACTGGGCTGTGTTTAAAAAATGGACCTGTTGTCAAAAAAAAAAAAAGGTGGGCTTACTGTCAAAAACGGCTACGAGTTGGGCTTGTACTTGGTGCTGTATGATTAAAACGTGGGAGGTGGAGATAGCAGAGCCCAATCAGTTTTCATTTGGACTGGGCTGCGCAGGGGTGTTGTTGAATTAAAACAGGGGGTGTGAAAAACATGTCTGAACTAACAAAAAAAACTCAAATTAGAATTAAACAGAAGCTGAGTTATATGAGGCAAAGCAATAAAAACCAAAACCTAGTTTTCATCCCTATCCCTCAGCGCCGTAAGAGATCCCGCAAAGAGAAAAGAAAAAAAGGGAGAAGAAGGAGAGAGAGAGCCTGCTGACAGAGAGAGAAGAGATCGACGGTGGGTGAGGGTTTCACGCCGGCAAGGGAAGGGTGGTGGTGCTACGCTGCTGATGGCGACGGTGGAAACGAGGGCACGTTCGTGGGAGGCGACGGACGACGCGACGGAGCTGATGGCGCGTTGATGGCGATGATGGAAACGGGGTCGCTGAGGAAGTAGTGGTAACTGATAACTTGTGGTGGTTCGCGTCGGCAGAGGGTGGATCGGTGGTCGTGGGGGCGCGGTGTGGTGTTTGGCTTCGATGGTGAGGAAGGGTTCTGTTTCGGGGAGGCTATGCTTCGGTGGGGGGCGCGACGGTGGCCGTTTGAGAGGTTAGAGTGGTGGATGGCCGTGAGTGGTGGACTCGCCGGAGGGAGCCATGGTGATGGCGCCGGCGGTTTTGTGGTTTTCGTGGTTGTTGGGGGTGCGAAGGTGGAGGCTGAGAGGGAGAACGAAGGGGGTTCGGTTCACAGTAGTAGGGTGGTGGCTGACAGTGGCGGTGTGCGGTGGCGGCCACCACAAACGGTGGCCGGAGTATGGTACGGTCCCCTCCTCTTTTCACTGTTCCTCACAGTCTTCTTTTTTATTGATTTTTGCCCCTCTCAGTGTTTGTGCGTTTACGGCTGTTTTTTCATACTGTGTTGTCCCCCCCCTCTGTTACTGTAGCTGTGTGCATTTATACCTGTGCTTGGTGTGGTGTAGGTGTGGTATGTCAAGTAGGGGATTGTGGCCATAGGAGACAAAGGTTGTTGGTGCAGCTGCTGCAAAGCTGTTTGGCTTGTGTAATTTTAGGAAAACTACAAAGAGACAAGGAGAAGGAGGTTTGAGCTCTATTCTTGAAATAGAGGAGCTGGACAGCAACTCAACAATACGCAGCAGCAGCACAACAGATGCTCACTTTTTTTTGTTTTTATTTTAATTTTTGTACATTTTATTTTTAATTAATTTTTTTTTGTCTACATATGTGTACTAAAGTTGAATTCTGTAAAAAAAACTGATTATAAAAAGTAATTATTCACAAACTGATTTTTATTAGATTCTTAGAACAAAATTAAATCGACAACAAAGACGAAAAATATACGTACGCGACGAGACGCGAATGCGCGTCCATAACGAGAATACGTGAATTCGCACACTAAAATAAACAACCGTACACAACGAGACGTGAACACGCATCCGCAATGAGGACAAAAATTATTAAAAATCGTACGCGCACACAATGAGAAGTAACACGCCTATACACGACTGAGAACGACACACATAACAATATTTTGGATTTTCTAGTTTTAAATTAGCCGGACAAAATTAGGGTATAACAGCTGCCCCTCTTTATTTATATTTTACTAGGAAATATGAAGGGTTTCCAAATTCCTCTAGTAAAATAGAAATAAAGATAAAAACACTAATTTTGTCAAAACCTTTTCTTTTTTGAGAAAATCATAGAAAAAAGGGTTTACATAGAGCAAAAGTAAATAGGGATCACTGGGGATCTGAAGGAGCACTGGGGCTCTGATGGTTTAATTCACAATTGATGCTTGGCGCATTGATTGGAGTCAAACTGAAGGACCGACGAGGTCTGAAGGGCATGCCTAAGCCTGATGGACCAATGGGTCTGATGGAGCGCAAACTAGCAACGGTACTAGTAAAACGGTCTGCTTGGGGGGTGGCCTTTTCGAGCGGCCATGGGGGCAAAGTCAGGTCGTTGACCTGATTTGCGCACCTCGAAGGACGTGCACTGTGTTTTTTAGGCGGACACAGCTAGTCTGAAGGGCCTGGGGCCGGATGATCCGTCGGTTGCTCGATAACGCGACGTGCGATCTGGATTGAAGGACCATTGTTGGTCAGAAGGAGCACTTGGGCTCTGAGGGACCGCTGGGGGTCTGAAGGAGCGCTTGGGCTCTGAGGGACCGCTGGGGGTTTAAAGGAGTACTGAGATTCCGAATTGTGATATGAGACCAGCATTTGGAGTGTTGACTTTGGGAGAACAAAATATTGGGATTGACAGATGGCGTACCTGCCTAGAACACACCTAATGAATGCATTTACCTGAGAAGGGAGAAGCTATCTATATTTGGTATGTCTAAAAATGCAATGAATGATGTATGCGTGCAACATAGGTATGTGAAATGGTAAGTGTTCGATGGGGTGAATGAAGTGTGGCAGATGCTGTGAGTTGAAGTTGACGAACAACGTGTGTGAATGCAGATAAAGTAGGAATGTGGTCGTGCTGATTGATTTTGGTGGAATGATGACCGTAATGGAATGAGCAATTTTTCTCTTTTTGTCTTTTTTGCTTTTCTTTTTTTTCTTGGTATACGAGTGTATGAAATGCAAAGTGTGTATGTGAGGCAAATGTAATGCTTTGACGCGAATGTCATGCATGGTACAAAGATATGATTAGTAATGTAAAAAAACTCTTTTTTTTTTTTTTTGGGGGAAACGATGAGACCGACACTTGGACATCTATCGAAGCGAACAATGTCATGCGTGTAATGTGATGAACGTGCAAATGATTGGTATCTGGGGGATGATGAATGAAATGGGTATACCATGGGTGTTGAACCCGATGGAATGAGAAAGTTGACAACGGTGCATGAGATGTGAATGTGATTGTAGCGATTAATTTTTGGTGTGATGATGAATGTACTGGGTGGATTTTTCTTTTTGCTTTTTCTTATTTATTTTGCTTCTTTTCTTGATGCATGCAATGCGAATGTGAATATGATGCGTATATAATACTTTGATACAAATGCTAGGGCGAATAAAAGGAAACACATGAATGCATAGCAAATGATATGATTGGTGATGTAGAAAGCTTTTTGGCAACGACGAGACCGGCACTTGGCACGTCTATCAGAAAAAGTTATATGTATGCAGTGTGCAATGCGAAAGTAAATGGACTACAAAAAGCCCGTGAATGATGGATGCTTATGCTGGTCGAAACAGAAATTGATAAGTTGTGTATGCGAATGCAGATAACATGCGAATACGAATGTACTGCCGGTTGCAAGATGGAATGATCTATGCTTCGGTGGCGGTAACGGATGCAATGTGGATGATTTTTGCCTTTTTGGTTTTCTCTTTTTTCTCATGCATAAATGAATGAATGAATGAATGAATGAATGAATGAATGAATGAATGAATGAATGAATGAATGAATGAATGAATGAATGAATGAATGAATGAATGTGCACACGTAATGCTTAGATGAAGGGTTGTGGTAGCCGCATGACTTGATGTTGTATGATGCAATGATTGGATGTTTGTTAGGATGTGGGTGATTTTTTTGTCTTTCCGCTTTATTGCCTTTTTGGTATTTAATGAATGCATGAAATGAGAATGTGAATGTGATGGATACGTAATATTTTGATGCAAACGCTATGGTGTATAAAAGAAAATGCCTAAATACATGGTGCATGGATGTGATTGATTGGGATGCAGACAGACTTTCGGTAATGATGCGACCGACATTTGACATTTTTTTATTGAAGCGATACTTATTATACGTGGCTATGCATGCCCGCGTACGCAATGCGTGATGCACAAGAAGCAAAATTGTGTAGGCGAAACAAGTGGAATGTGAATGCCTGTACAATACTCGTATGAAAGAGTTGTGATGGGTATGATCAGATGCATGGTTTAATTTTAGAATAATGAGGATATGTATAATGCATGATTTGTTGGTAACAACACTTTTTTGTTTTTGTAAGGATGCAAAAATGTTTGATGTGAAACGAAACTTTTGATGCTGGAAACAGAGAGCTGAACATTTTGAATTGATCGTTCCTTGGAAGAAAGATTTTTGATGGCTTGGACTTGAACTCTGGTAAGCTCAAGATTGTCATCTTGAAAAGTGTGGCTTGCAGCAATGTATTAGTGTCATTTCTAGAGATCGAGATGTGTATTTACAGATGGGTTCTCATTTGGTTATGATGACCCATGATGGCTAAGCTTTCAAGTCTAAGATGTTAACTTAGAGGGATTGTCATTATTGTGTGTCTCTCCCTTTGAAGCATTTGCTTAATAAATATGAAAAAAGTGCGAATGCAAATGAATGTGTCAGTTGACTTAGGGTTCAAGAAATGCAGGGTATAATCAAGTGTGACACATGAGTGGAATGGAGGATGAGGTTTATTGGCTCAAACTTATGAGAGATAAGCTTGCCTCAAGGTAAAAATGTTTGATTGCCCCAATTTTGACTTCAAATAGTGGGGAGTGAAACTAAGGAGGACAATGACAACTAAGGATATAGACTGGTTGAGGGATTGGGAACTATGCAGGTATTAGGGTGACGCGTGGCTAGGAATGAATGGAATGGGAGGTAGAAGGATTCTTTCGGGCCGAGGGATATGATGCCCCGGTCTACAAGAGGACAAGGTTGCCCCAATCCATGAAAGGTGAAGATTGCTCCATCTCGAGTGGGATTGTGACAGGGTGTAAGGTTAGAATAATGGTTTGGAAATTGGTCTGGTACGGCTACATGAGTGTAGTAGATGAACGAGATGAAAGATGAGGGTATTTTGGGGATGCTAAAAAAAATCTCCCTGAGTTTGGGTGGAATGGAGGGTGAGGTATTGCCCCATTTTGATATGATAAGTCAAGTAACTGCCTTAGTAGGGATTTGTGGTTTTCCTTGGGAAGGATTCCACAAACTAAGACAGTCGAGAGTTTTTGGTTCGAAGAAAATTCACTTTGCTGATGATCACTGTTATCTTCTCTTCGAGCGTGCAAGCCCTTTTAAGTTTTTTTTTCTTTTTTCCTTATTTTTTGTAATAATATTTTTCTCTTTGTTTTTTTTTTTGAGCAAATAAATTATTCTGATTATTTTGTCCCAGAGTACAAGCTTTGAGAGAAATGGAAGCAACCAATCACTGATCAGAATAGGCCTTTGGATCGTAATATGGCCAGCGGTTAATGATTCATGAAGGAAATGATTACTTTGCTCCTGAGAGTGTTCGGGGTTGGTTGAGACAAAGAATCTTTTATGCGCTTCATGGTAGAATGAACCTGTTTTAGGGTTGTAGTGCATTTGAGGGTTTGTGGAGGATAGGACACTTAGGCCAAAGGAAGTGTTTGAGGGTTTATTTCAGACAATGATCTTTTATATGCTCGATGGTGTGAAGTGTCAGCTCACAAATTCTACTTCTTTGGTTTTCAGGATTTTTCGATCCTCTTTTTTAATTTCACTTTTTTGTGATTTTTCTTTTTTTCTTTCGAGCTGAGCGAGCTGTTAGATATGAGATTGATCCTTGTCTAAGGTGTTTGAAAGATTCTTTGATTTTTTGGCTCTGAGTGGGTAGCAAAGGGCATTTCTTCTTTTTTAGATTTTTGGATATAGGAAAATGGCCAAACTCCAATTCAAATCATGATTGCTTATTTTCTTGAAGTTGAAACTATAGGACAAAACTTCATCTTAACATATTTGCTTTTCTTTATTTTTTTTCATGCCCTAATTTTTGCTTAGGCTGCTCTCGCGAGTTTTCAACCTAACGGGCTTTTTTCTTTTTTGGATTTCTTTTGTGTTTTTTTTTACTCAAAGGACTTGCACGAGTGTTTAGAATGCTAGCAGAAAATCTTAGTGATCACTACTCTGCCCCAGTATGGAGCGTACAAAGTGCTATTCGTGAAATTTCATCACTGGGGGAAAGCGAATGAAATACTCTTGTGAGGACTGGGCCTTTTATGGATGGTTGGGTCTGGTTTTGGAAGTGGCGGAAAGATGGGGGTAGTATTGCTGACTCAAACAAGGGTAAACACACATGTCATGTTATTTTGCAAATGCTTCATGGAGAGTTAACACCGCTTAAGATAGAACAATTTTAATTGTTAAAACCACACAAGTTAACAAAATAGACATTTAAGCTTCTTATCACGAGTGCGAGATATATGTTGGCTGGTGTCCTTGGTGGGGCACGCAGTGGCTATGGGTCAAGCCTATGATACGGTCAATATTGTAGTGACCATGATGGTGAATGAGCTATTGGTGAATTCCATTGAAGGGTTAAGTGGGTGGATGGTTTCCATAAATGTGGTAGGTGTGAGTAGGATGTATATGGGATGAAGAGTTAAGAACTTGTTGTTGGTGAATCAAGTTAGGGTATGACCACATTTTCCAAGGAAGAGGAATCGATTCAAATGTATTTCCAAGAATGTCTCGTTTCCCATCAAACAGTGTGTCAAAAAAAGATCTTATGAGTTTTATTTTTTTATTTTTTGGAAAATTATTTGAATATACTAGAATGTGTGAACATCCGGATGTTGTTGTACACAGACCATGATGCAAGTGAATGAAATGCCTAATGATACCTAAAGCAAGTGTGTGCTTTTTTATTTTTTGAAGTTCAACCAGAGTGAGAGGCTAACAAAACAAAAAAAACTATTGGATGACGAACGATGCAAGAATAGAAGAAAATGAAGCAATTCCTAATTTTGTTTTAATGCATGTGAGAGGATTAATGCCCTTGAGATGGATGTGAGAGGAATGAATGATTTTTGTTTTTGTTCTTTATGACGCATGAAGGAACTGTTTTTGAGATGCATGAGAATTAATGACTTTTGTTTTTGTTTCTTCATGATGCATGAAGAGGAGTAATGAGATAATGAATGAATGTAATTTTTTATGATATCAAGGTGATATTATTTTCTCATTTTTGGCGTGTGGCTTATGCAAGATGAAGTAAAATAAAAATATGATATTTTGCTATTTTCTAGATGATGAAATGCATGTTGGTACCGTGATAATGAAAACGATGACCGTATTCTATTATGAATGCATGATAATTTTTTTTATTTTCTAGTTGACTAATTATGCTCACGCAACAAGAATAATCAAGTTAAACGCGCCCTTTTGTCCTAATGCATGAAGGAACACATGGTGATGAATGATGAAAGTGCAGATGCGAATGCATGAAATGCGTGCCTGGATGATCACTTGGAAAGGTCAGTTATTCTAAATAATTTTTGGAGACAATGCGGCACGTGTCCGATGCAGGGCCTCTTTCATGTATCAGAATGAAATGCTAAGTGTGTATCTATGAATGATGTAAAAGTGATGACATAATTTTTTGAAATGATGCATGTTGAAACAGTGTATAAATGATGTGTGGATGAAATGGCGTATGGACACTTCAATGAAACAACAGTTTTTTGGATGAGTGAAAAGGTGCGTGAACGAAATGCCTAATATTATTTGATGATGATTTTTGTGAATGATTATGAATGCATGCTAAATAAGATATTCGATTATTTATCACAACAATTTTTAATTGTGATCCGGTTTTTTTTATTCTTTTCTTTTTCATAAAAAAAAATGTAATGTATGAATGAACGAAATCGTTGCATGATGCAGATGCGAGGAATGTGAATGAATGATTGCTTGAAAAGATTGACTATCCGAAATGATTTTTCGGAGGAAATGCAATAGGATGATGATTGATGCAAGAAGGTGGCATTATTTTATTATTTTTCTTTTATTTTGCATGTCAGGTGACAAATGCATTTTATTTTTCTATGCATGAAGAGGAGTAACGAAATAGTATGAGCATGCAAGATGATGCAAGTTGGACAAATATCTAGTGTCTTTGTTTTTTGGATAATGATATGCATGTTATTACCAAGAGAACGAGATGTATATGAAAACAAGTGATTCGTTCTATAGTGATTTTTTATTTTCTAGCAAAATGTAATGCCCATGATGACAGATATGTATGAAAAATGCGAATGCATGTATGCATGAAGAAATAAATGCTTGATCCTAAGGCAATTATTTTTATTTTTTTCAAGAGGCAGTGCAACATGTATGCAGACTCTTATTTTTAATTTATTGGACGACGAATGATACAATTATAACGGAATGATTTTTGTTTTATTTGGGAAAATGATACCCGAACATGGAGTTGATGCATTTAAACTAGGATGGCAACATGAGGGAAAATGATGTATGAATGATATGTTTTTTGAAATGTAATTCATGACTTTACAAATGATGTGATGCCTACACTATATGATCATGATTTTGAATGATTATGAATGAATGCCGGTGCATGTTAAATGTGATGCTGTTTTTTTTTTTATTTTTTTTTTATCAAATGATATGCTAACGTTATATGGGTAAAAATTGTTTTTTTTTTTTGTGTGTGCGAGGAAACAAAATGCATGACACTCGCAGCGACTTTTTCTTTTTAATGCGTGGAAAAGAGTAATGAACATAACTTTTGTATTTTTGGTGTAGGATATATGCAAGATGAATGCAGTTTTGAAAAAAATGATATCTTTATTACTATTTTTTTTTAAACGACAAGATGCGTAATAGTGCAGTAACAATGAAATGCTTACGGAAGAATGGTTTTAGTATGAATGAATGATGATTTTTTTATGTGTTTTCTTTGAATAAAGTATAATGCATGAACATATGGATGTTTGTTGTACATGAGCAACAATGGAGATGAATGAAATGCGTGATGGTTTATCCCTTTTTTGTGCTTCAACTAGAATAAAAAGCAAATAAAATGCTATTGGGTGATCAATGATGCAATAATGAGGAAATTTATGACTTTTGTTTTGACGCATGTTGAAGGACTGATGCATTTGAGATGGATGGGAATAAATGACTTTTGTCCTTGTTTTTATGATGCATGAAGATGATGCATTTAAAAATAAATTTTTATAATAGCAATGCGATGTATGAGTATGAGAGATGATGCAACTAGGATAAAATGGACAAATAAAATAAAAAAAAAATTGACGTTTTTGTTATTTTAAATATGATGAGATGTATGGTAGTGCAATGATAATGGGATACATAAGAATGATTTTATTTTATTATGAATGCATGGTGACTTTGTATGATGGATGGAAGAAGTGATATCGTTTCATGTGCAGGCAAATGAAGGAAACATGAAATGTTTTTTTGGTGATTTTATTTTGGAGAAATGCTAACCCAGATTAATAGAGAGAGTAAGTATAATGCCTCTGTGTCCTAGGTGGGTCATGTCTAAATTGGGATTTTCAACATGGTCTAGGGTCGCTTATGTGATCAATCTCTCAGGTGGCTCTATTCACTTCCTCACAAAGGTCTCCAGAGCTAAAATCCCCTTCATGATATGATCCATAACGATAGCGAGCTACCTGGTGTGGGATACCATGAAAGAGCGTACCCTGGTTGAGACTTTCATGAGAGTCAGACAGATAAAATCCAGAATGACTGTCACTAATAATCTCCGCTCGTCTTAGTTATTTGCAGACCCGGGTGTAGGGCCCCACTCAAAAGTGTGTGCAAAAGTGTAGGTGAGGTGTGTGATGAGGGCAAAATACCTAACCTAACCAAGCTGAACAAGATATACAACAATAATAACAAAAGGGTCGTCTACCCTAAAGTTCAATAATATGAAAAAATGCTAATAAATAAAATAAGCATAAGGGTAAAAAACAAAATATAAAGCTAATAAAACTTACACATTTAGTTAATTAGGCTTGACTCTCTTAATATGTCCCCAGTGGAGTCGCCAGCTGTAGCGACCGAAAAATCCGGAGGAGGGATTCTTCGAAGTTCTTGAAATGAAGCCGCCACCAAAGTTTTAGTTTAAGGGCAAACATTGGAAAATCCCTATTGAGTGGATAAAGGGGTCTTGCGGACCAGATTTAGGCTCGGGAGTCGTTTATGCGTAGGGAAGGTATTAGCACCCTACGACATCCTTCCTAAGGAAGGTTACCTTTTAACTAAATGTGTAAACGCTTATTAATTCAAAAATAATGTTTTTACCCTTATAATAATAATAATAAAAATAAAAAAAAGGACTCGATAAACGGTTAGTTGTTTTTTGTACTTTTTGAGAAATAGGAGAGAAATGAATTAAAAGAAAAAAAAAGGTTTTTATTAATGCAATTGACAGAGGTCGGCCGCCCTCTGCTCCTACGTATCTCCTGGTAGAGAATCAAATCACACGTAGTTCTTGGTGTAAAAAATGTTTGTGTGTTTGATGTTTTTTTATTTATTTTTGAAATCGGGAGAGGTACTCGTGACGACCAAACAAGTAAAACTCAGAGTGGTCGTCGCTCATAGCTCGTTGAAAACTAAAGCTGTCATCAACGGTAAAACAAGCTAAGCTCAGAGTGACCATTAGTAACAAACCAATTTTGTGTTTAGGAAAACATTTATTCGCTATTTGGAAAAAAAATAGGTTTGCGAAAGAAAATATTTATTTAGGGAAAAGAGATTTTTTTTTTAAAAAGAAGCAAGGGGTATAGTAGTAAAATGGTGTGTGCATTTAGAGACAGGTGGTTGCATGAGTAAAAATAAAGGGTGCATTTAGCAGCAGCCCAACCCACTATAAGGCTGGCTAACCCACGAAATTGTGGGCTTTCCTAGGGGTTGCAGTGATTGAAATGAGGGGGTGCGAACAGCGAGACCGATTCATTTTTGTGAACTGGGCTGTGTTTAAAAAATGGACCTGTTGTCAAAAAAAAAAAAAGGTGGGCTTACTGTCAAAAACGGCTACGAGTTGGGCTTGTACTTGGTGCTGTATGATTAAAACGTGGGAGGTGGAGATAGCAGAGCCCAATCAGTTTTCATTTGGACTGGGCTGCGCAGGGGTGTTGTTGAATTAAAACAGGGGGTGTGAAAAACATGTCTGAACTAACAAAAAAAACTCAAATTAGAATTAAACAGAAGCTGAGTTATATGAGGCAAAGCAATAAAAACCAAAACCTAGTTTTCATCCCTATCCCTCAGCGCCGTAAGAGATCCCGCAAAGAGAAAAGAAAAAAAGGGAGAAGAAGGAGAGAGAGAGCCTGCTGACAGAGAGAGAAGAGATCGACGGTGGGTGAGGGTTTCACGCCGGCAAGGGAAGGGTGGTGGTGCTACGCTGCTGATGGCGACGGTGGAAACGAGGGCACGTTCGTGGGAGGCGACGGACGACGCGACGGAGCTGATGGCGCGTTGATGGCGATGATGGAAACGGGGTCGCTGAGGAAGTAGTGGTAACTGATAACTTGTGGTGGTTCGCGTCGGCAGAGGGTGGATCGGTGGTCGTGGGGGCGCGGTGTGGTGTTTGGCTTCGATGGTGAGGAAGGGTTCTGTTTCGGGGAGGCTATGCTTCGGTGGGGGGCGCGACGGTGGCCGTTTGAGAGGTTAGAGTGGTGGATGGCCGTGAGTGGTGGACTCGCCGGAGGGAGCCATGGTGATGGCGCCGGCGGTTTTGTGGTTTTCGTGGTTGTTGGGGGTGCGAAGGTGGAGGCTGAGAGGGAGAACGAAGGGGGTTCGGTTCACAGTAGTAGGGTGGTGGCTGACAGTGGCGGTGTGCGGTGGCGGCCACCACAAACGGTGGCCGGAGTATGGTACGGTCCCCTCCTCTTTTCACTGTTCCTCACAGTCTTCTTTTTTATTGATTTTTGCCCCTCTCAGTGTTTGTGCGTTTACGGCTGTTTTTTCATACTGTGTTGTCCCCCCCCTCTGTTACTGTAGCTGTGTGCATTTATACCTGTGCTTGGTGTGGTGTAGGTGTGGTATGTCAAGTAGGGGATTGTGGCCATAGGAGACAAAGGTTGTTGGTGCAGCTGCTGCAAAGCTGTTTGGCTTGTGTAATTTTAGGAAAACTACAAAGAGACAAGGAGAAGGAGGTTTGAGCTCTATTCTTGAAATAGAGGAGCTGGACAGCAACTCAACAATACGCAGCAGCAGCACAACAGATGCTCACTTTTTTTTGTTTTTATTTTAATTTTTGTACATTTTATTTTTAATTAATTTTTTTTTGTCTACATATGTGTACTAAAGTTGAATTCTGTAAAAAAAACTGATTATAAAAAGTAATTATTCACAAACTGATTTTTATTAGATTCTTAGAACAAAATTAAATCGACAACAAAGACGAAAAATATACGTACGCGACGAGACGCGAATGCGCGTCCATAACGAGAATACGTGAATTCGCACACTAAAATAAACAACCGTACACAACGAGACGTGAACACGCATCCGCAATGAGGACAAAAATTATTAAAAATCGTACGCGCACACAATGAGAAGTAACACGCCTATACACGACTGAGAACGACACACATAACAATATTTTGGATTTTCTAGTTTTAAATTAGCCGGACAAAATTAGGGTATAACAATAATGAATAGAGGTAGTCAAGGAATAACTTTTCTAATTTGGTTCATGCATATCACAGGATGCCGACCTTGTTAGGATGGAAGAGAACATTTCATTCATTCTATGTAAGTTGGAGAGAATATTACCACCTGGTTTCTTTGATTCTATGGAGCATCTCCCCGTTCATCTAGCATATGAAGCAAGACTTGGTGTGGACCGGTTCAGTACATTAGTGTAGTTTATGTTTAACTAAGTTGGCGGATTATGTTTTGATATTTGGTATGTTTGACACTTTTAACATTAGAGTAGTGTATGTATGTTTGACACTTTAGTGGTTTGGATTGAATTGAATTGGTGAAATTCAATTTTAATTGAATTGGCAGGGAATTTTTGAGTCTAAAATTGAAATTGAGTCTGAATTGAATCTGAAATTTTTGAGTCTGAAACTGAAATTGAGTCTGAATTGAGGCTGAATTGAATTTGCAGGGAATTTTTGAGTCTGAAATTGAATTGGAAAATGGCTAATTTTTAAGAATGTAATTTTTTTGCGTACCGACGGAATTTGTGACGGAATTTCCAAGGATAATTATTGAATTTGCGACGACATTTTAAAACATTTGCCACAGAATTTTGACAGTTAATTAAGAAAATTCATATCATTTGCGACGGATTTGCGACGAAAAGGTGTCAGCGTTTGCGATGACTTTGCCACAGATATTTGCGACGGGTTTCCGACGACTTTGCGACGGAGACATTTGCGACGAAAATATCCGTCGGAAACGATTTGCGACGAGCGATTTTGCGACGAAATTTTGTCCGTCGGAAACGTTAATTTGCGACGAAAATCAGTGCATTTGCGATGGATTTCGCCGTCGGAAATCGTCGATTTTTTTGTAGTGACTACCCTTTTTGCGAGGGTCTTATATATGATCTTCCATAGAAATGGAGGGACCATACTCCATAGCAAGCTAAAGTTTATGTAGTGAGAACAATGATTGAAGTCCTTTCCTCAGTGGGAGAAATTTCCTTAAGTAAAGCTCTCCCAGTACATGGATCAAATCTGACGAAAGAACCAAATCTAGGTTAAAAAAAACCCTCCTAAACGACTTAGTTATTTCACTACAATTTGTTTATAAAAAAAATCATCCATCACAGCTTTATTTTCATGACACAGCTACTTACTATGGTCAAAATTAGAGGAGCCCCAATGGAATGGATATTGTTGTCATGTGAAAACAATATATATGTTATGAAATTGATCCAAACAAGAGTAAGATATAACCATTATAATAAACTATAGATGAAGAAGAAATAGAAGAAGAGAATGAGAGAAGAAAAGAGCATTTGCATTCTACTCTTGAATGTGTCATTTACATTGCCATATAAGTCCTATTTATAGGATACAAATCTTGTAACTTACAAGCACAAAGTTAAGAGCAATAAGAATGAGTTAAAGCTCTTTACTCATGGGAGTTATAGAGTATCCTAGGTAAGATGAAAGGACTAAGGAGGGATGGACATCCACCAATTATTCATAACATTCCCCATTGGATGTCCATTGAGGATATGCCTCATTAAAACCTTACTAAAAAAAACCAATGGGAAAAATTCTTAGTGAAGGAAAAAGAGTACAATATCCTTTATGTGGGGAACTGCCTAGTTAAAAACCTTTCGTGGAAAACCCAATGGGACAAAACCACGACAAGGAAAAAAGAGTACAGTTTTCTCCCCCTGTTTGAAGAATCTCTTAAGAATATACATTTAGATTTTCTCCCCCTGATGCATATGAAGCAATATACTTCGTAATATATCCTCCTTTCAATTGAGATTCATAGTTGGTATTATCTTTGGGGTTTCTTCCTTGAATTGTTGGTATTCGAACATGATATGAGGAAGTGATAACTATAGATTGTTATGTAGATCATGATGATGCCTCAATGTCGCCGTATGTAAATAATCATATACTTCAGAACCGCCTTGATCTGGACCAGAAAAATATCTTGTATCTGCATGGTTAATTTGATGGACATATATTCATAAAATAATTACTTCAATTCAATCGTAAAAACATAAAATAAATATATCTCACTTTGTTCTAATGCATTTTGGTTGGTGATAAATTCTATCTCACTAATATGTATCAAATAATATCATCACATCAATCCATATGACATCTAGTAATATGCGTGCACTAATTTAAAGTCTTCTAGACCGGGATATTTGATATCTTCTTGAGACACACATCATGTACTCAATAGAGATATAATTTATCATGATTCAATTAGCTAATTGATCGATCTGCAGATCAAGACAAAACTTTGTTTAGGAGAAATATTTATTTAAGATATTTTTCTATATCTTCAATCCTTCTAGAATTTTCTATTTATCGATCAACCAGAGAGGTTCAACTCCAAATCCATCAAATATAATTTGAGTTCCTTCATATCAAAATCTTTCTTTAAGCAATTTAAAATATGCATTGAGATGATTATACCACATGTGTGCAGATAATATTATCCCATGGAGGGATTATTTCAATTGGAGTAATCATCTCAAGAGTCCAAACAGCCAATCTCGAAAAATTAGATCCTTCTGGGATCCTCATATAACCATGACTATCAAATAAGCCATACAAAAAGTTGTAACACATCCATCGTTGTATTTAAGCCTTTCAAAATTACTTGCATTCACTACAGGTGAATTTATCTTCGAAATCAAATGTTAAGTTTGTGTGAATACTTTAGAACATAGTGTCTAACTTGATTCACATCTTCGGCTGTATAGACTATAGGTCGGAAAAACGTTTTTCATTCCAAAGCAAGTTTAATTCCGCTTCAGTTGCATTTTCCTATTTTGGCCAATCATTGCTTTGTCCATGATCCTCTTCATCATTTATCATATTTAGCGCTACATTATACACACACAAAATTGTCAACGTTGACTTTGTTTCGGTTCCATCATATTTCATTATTGACATAATTTATTGAGATCTCATTTCCACAAATTTCAAGGTACCTGATCAGTTCTTCTGGAACTTGAAAATTAATTATGTCAAATTACTCGTTAGGAGTTTCCATATCCTCTTTTGGGCCATATTGCTTTTAAGCTCATTTCCTTGTTCTAAGGTTTTTATTCTTTGGAACCGACTAAACCACATGTTTCATGCGTGGTTAAGATTCATTTGCAACGTCTGAGTGTCCAACAGGGACATTAATTTTATTTGCGTATTGCAGCTGGTGAATAATTTACAAATTAAATTTTGCAAATTAATTATTCTTTGAACTTCTGGTTCACATTGGTTTATAAGAGGATCAAGATAAGATAATAATAATTTATTTCAACTAATACTAACTTCCAGCTGCTTATCTCTCCCCCTAATGTTGGGAAAACTAATTCATCAAAATGATAATTAGCTGATTAAGCTATAAATACATCTCTGGCTATTGACTCAACATACTTTATGATGGATGGAGATTCATATACTCATATATTCCCAACATTCTTTAAGGATCCATCAAAAATATCTTAGATGGAGAATATTAGGTCATTGACCAAAAATCAATTATAAAGGGGAGAACTTAAAGATATATGTTAACTTATTCGCTTGATGCGTATCAATGTGTCAGCCTGCAAGATTGCATGTTCCCAAGTAGAAATTGGAAGTTCCATCTCATAAGTATTGGTCATATAATTAACTTTAGATGTCTAATGAATGGTTTTTCAATACCATTTTATGAATGAACATATGCTATGTGATGTTCAATATAAATTCTAATAGTCATAAAATACTTATCAGATGCTTTCAACATAATTCACATGATAAGCTTTTACTCGAATTAGTTGAGCAAACAATCTCACAAACTTCTGGTTGTGAATTGATGACAATTATATATATGTAGCCATTTAGTTGATGCATCAATTAAAATAATAAAATATCTAAATGGTTTTTTTCCACAGCATAATAGACCCGGGATGGCCCAGCCGGTCTTGCCAACAACAAATTTATTATGATCCATAAACTTCTGGTTTAAGGTAAGTCTCATGATATACAGACATTGAATATTTTCTTCATTTATTATTCAATTTGGTATACCCACTTAGATGAGTATCCTTGAAACTTAATTAGTTTCTATGAGACTTGATGAGAGAATCTAATACAATATCAATGTGTAATTTTGTTCCTTTAAGTAACAATACAATAGCTCTTCTAGAGTCCTCTATTATATTTGCAAACTTCTGGTTGCAAGTTGGAAATACGTACACATGCTATCATATGGCTTGTAAATGATAAAACTATGTAGACTATTAAACTTCAGGTTTAATTTTTTTTTCTATAAGTGCATAGCAAACTAATGAAAAGAAAAATTTTAATTGCTCTCATATATATTTGAATTGACAATGAATAAAATTTTAATTGCTCTCATATATATTTGAATTGACAATGAATAAAAATAATGTAATAAACTCTTATCATTCAAACAACAAAATATAAAAATACTACCTAATGCATATAACAAAATTACTATTTACAAACAAAGAATTAGGCACACACATTTCTTTTTCGTATATATTTATATGGAATTCCAAGCATGAGAAAGAAAAATAAGTAACATATTCCATAATACCAAAATAGTAAACCATTACTAGTAACGCCAAAGGTCATAACCACAAATCATACTAATGAAAAGAAAACCACAACACATTTATTAAAAATATTAAAGAAATTAACTTTGTGTCAATCCGTTACTACATCATTATACTCTTGAAAGAGAACTGCAACACCATTATTAGGAGTAGTAAAGTATATAAACACAAATTATGATGATGTTATTCTACAATATGAATGGTCATAACCACAATATTTGCCACACTCTAAAATTTTAGTATAAACCATTCAATTTTGGGAATAAAGTTCAATTGTTATGTGACATTTCACATTTTAATCAACAACCACTCATTTGTTCAATCAAATTATGTCTAAAAACTTTCAAAATATTCTTGAAAGTATTTTCTCAATTTTGCTACTTTAAGAGCATAATTGTGAGGCATAGAAATAAATTACTTGTTTTTCTCACTTTTTCCTTGTTTCAAAGTATACTAAGATCAAGTAGATCTTACAAATTTCAATCGCAGTCTAAAAGTCTAGTTCTTCAGGAGCTCGACCACAATTTTTTCATATTTTTGTGGTCAAAGAAGTTCAAAGAAATCTTTCATAAAGGATAATGGTAACCTTTACTACACCAATGATCATAACCTCAACTTTTGTTGTAACCCAAACTTTTAAGTTGATTCATTCTCTTCTGGGAATGAAGTTTAATCCATTGAGTGGTTTGCGCTTATTCAATCACAATATCACATAATCTGGATTCAAAATATTTTCTCATTTGTGCTACTCCAGGAGCATATTCAAGTAAAATTTCCTTTATATTCATTTGATTCTATTATACTAAGATCAAATAGATCATTTAGATTACAATCATGGTCTAAAGATTTAGTTCTTCAAGAACTTGACCACAAATATTTCATTAGTGATGATCAAGAAAAATCATACTTTCTAACTATTTGTTCTCCAAGAATTAGACCACGAATTTATATGATTACCATAATTCTTTGAACAATCCTCCAAGGATGGTTGAATATTAAGTTTTTTTTTAAAGTTCTTCGAGAAGTATCACAATTTTTCACATTTTAATCCTACAAGGATACTCGGATATTTTTTTTTTCAGTTCTTCGAGAACTATATAACTAATCATCACAAAAAATTCTTTAAGCAATCCTACAGGGATTCTTGAACATGTTTTCCCAGTTCTTCAAGAACTATATCACAAACTTTCATACTTTGAGCAATCCTATAGGATGCTTCAATTTTTAGTTATTTGTGCAATCCTTCCGGGACGCTTGAATGATGAATTCTTCTGGAATTCATCAAGAATATAGACAAACACGATATGCTTCAATATTAGGATTTTTGTGTGCAATCCTTTTAGGATGCCTAAATGATGAATTCTTCTAGAATTTATCAAGAATACATAAACATGATAGCTGTCCCTATGCAATCCAATAGAGATGCTTGAATATTGAATTCTTCAAGAATTCATCAAGAATAGACAAACATGCTAATTGACTTTATGCAATCCAACAAGGATGCTTTAATGTTGAATTCTTCAGGAATTCATCAAGAATAGAAAATGATAACCATAGTAGCTAAATTAAATTCTCAATAAAATTTCTATATACAAGAAATATAAAATGTTAACATGATAAAATAAAAGCTATGAGAAACAAAACATGATAATATGAGCTAGATTAACTATAAGATAGTAGAAGAAAACATATCTTTGCCAAATAGCCTCCAAGCTTATTAAGCCGTCATTTTGGTAGAGCTTCGTGCTGATAACGTGGTATGAAATTGATCCAAACAAGAGTAAGATATAACCATTATAATAAACTATAGATGAAGAAGAAATAGAAGAAGAGAATGAGAGAAGAAAAGAGCATTTGCATTCTACTCTTGAAGGTGTCATTTACATTGCCATATAAGTCTTATTTATAGGATACAAATCTTGTAACTTACAAGCACAAAGTTAAGAGCAATAAGAATGAGTTAAAACTCTTTACTCATGAGATATATAGTATCTTAAGTACGATGAAAGGACTAAGGAGAGATAGACATCCACCAATTATTCATATTAATATACAATTAGGATCAACTTGTACACTATGGACCCTTGTGTTAGCAGACACAATCGATTAATTAATCAACTTTATTTATGAAAATGATTACCTTTCATTCGAATTAATTTTATGTGTATGACAGATGACAAATGAAAAACCGTGTTTCCCAAAGATCCTACATCGTCCAAAAAATTCTTTACCAATTATCATATAGTGTGCTTAATATTTAAAAGTTAATATTTAAAAGTAGTGAAATTGATTTAAATGAATTGATTTTATTTAAAAGTGAGTTAAATATAAAAGGATACATTTACATAAAAGTGAGTTGAACAATAAATTTGAACATAAATAATTGAAAAATTACTACTATCTTGAAGTTAAAATCAATTTTAGAGACAAAATTAGTTCTTCTCTAAAACATTCAAACATATTTTAAATCAATTGTATATCTCTAAAATCACTTTTTATTCTCCCAAAAGTGATAATTCTTAAAGGTATGATTCCTATATTTCTTAAGGTATGTTTGGGAGGGTTTAGGAGGGGAGGGATTTGGAGGGCTTGACCTATATTTTAATATCTTTTTGAGATTACAAAAAATTGAAAGAATAACATGATAGATAATGATAAAATATTGTTAATCACACTTCAATTTTGTTTAGAAACATTGTATAGCTTCATCAATTTAAAATCAAAAATCAAGTCTTTCCCTCCCTCCCTTCCTAAACCTTCCATCCAAACATACCCTAAAGGTGTGTAACACCTACTTAGCATCACCTTCAAAATTGTGGATCTTGCACTATTCGTCCTCTATTTTCCAAAATACAAAATTTTTGAGGAGCAAAATTAGAAAAGATCTATGATCTTGAGGTATCAAAATGCAGTTAAAAAAATATAAGATCAAAGTCATATTAAGAAAATTGAGAAAGTTGGGAACCAAAAATACCATTTTTAACATAAATATTTAATTATTTAAAAAGCAAAGAAAAAACTTTCAAAGTGTAATAATTTCTCTTAATTTTTAAAAAAACATCTGGTATAAACTAGCGGATTTGGTTTGCCAAATAGAGCATTATAGTGTTTTTTAGTAGTTTATAGCGTTTCATTTTTTTCTCTCATTTTTACTCTGTTTCTTTCATTAAAATCCCTATTTATCCTCCGTTAAATGAATATTCCCTCTCATATATGAACATTAATTGCAAATGTCTATTTATGTCATTTTATATATATATATATATATATATATATATATATATATATATATAAGTTAGTTCGACCGTTAATTTTACCAAACACTTTAAATTTAATCCGCTAGCTTATCCGCTATCTGCTAACCGCTATAGCTCACCCGCTGAAAGCTAGCTTATTCCCCGTCAACTAATTTTTGTCAAATAAAACCTTATAAGAATTTCCATCCATCCACAACACAATGCATTATTCTGATGTTTCTCTTTCCTTTTTACTGTAGTCTAGCTGATCAATTGTTCCCACGTGCCTACGTTTCTTCACTCTTTCTCTGCCTGCCACACGTGCATTGTCAATGTTAATGCATTGCAGCAGTTAAAGTTGTTTTCGTGCCACACATAACAGCAAAGCAAGCAACCAAGTTGTCCTTTGCTTCCAACTTTGGTTTATTTTCATAGTACTCCAACCCTTTATCTTTGGCACCCATCACAAATTATATTGTTTGATTACATACATTAGAAGCATGGTTTGTTATTGTAACTTGTGTCCGTACTTTATTATTTTGTTTGTGAATGAGGCAACTTTTTCAAGTAATTAGGTATCTTTGTTTATTATTGGCAAAAAAACATTAAATCGTGTTTAAAGAGATGTCCGTATGAACTAGGAATTGAGATGTATTGAAGAATGCTACAAAAAATATAAACCGATCATGTGGTGAAATAACTTTTTTTCCAAAAAAATCTAATTATATAAAAAATAAAAGAGTTAAATATATTTTTGGTCACTATAAAATTTGGGTTTTTTGTTTTTAGTCTCTAAAAAAATTTCAACTACTTTTGTCCCTATAAAATTTTATTTTTTGGTTTTAGTCCCTAATTATGGCTTTTTAATAGCGTTTTTTTGACCTTTGACCTTTTAGAAATTTTTAGTCTACTTAGATGAAAACGATAACTAAACACCATAAACACTACTCCCGGTCACACTCGAATTCGAACCCAATAGGCAATATCCCTATGTTGCTGAAATTGCGAAGGCAATTAACCGTGAGTGACATTGAATTTTGTTTAGAATGAAAATGAAAGAAATAGGACATGAATTGATTAAAATATAAAATTATTTCCATTGAATAGTAACTCTAGTCCGTTGTCCGTTGCGTCACTTTCAATTTCCTTTCACGTACTTTATTTTACCAATCACATTTTTCCCCAGTTACATAGAAAAAGAAATTAATGAAAAATAAACCAAAAAAAAATTAACTAAAAGTTTTAAACGATTTATCAACACCTGGTGGAGGCCAATTTTGGCTTTTGTTAATGATGAAAATATAGCTTTTGTTCTATTGCAAACGCATTATCCGTATAACTTTTCCTTTTGATCAAGAATAATTCCCCCAAAGCATGATTATGTTTGATTTGATCCTTAATTAATCATTTGAAGCCATCAAAATTGACATTTATGGCTTCTTAGAAATGAAGTCACGAATCTCGATATCAAATAATCATCTACTATACCTCGTAATTTTAGTGTCGTGTTCCTGAAAATCTTTGAACACACTACACAGTCTACAACACACACTATGTTGATGGGGAAGTTAATCTTAAAAGAAACGTTACTATGTAATTGGCGTTGGATTGAAGGTTAGTTACTTTATTAGTAGCCAGATCGTTTCACCCTGCAGGACACCAGGCAACATGCATGAATCACACTTGCAAACTATAGTCACCAGAAATTAAAATAATGCACTCTTTTATAGTGTACGTGTTTGGCTCTATGGTGACAAAAATTGATTTTGATAAAATTATTTTTTTTTGAAGCAATAAAAAAATGGTTTCTATTAATTCACATTGTTAAGATTGTATAGATCAAAATTGCTTTTGATAATTTTTTGCTAACAGAATTATATAAGAGAAACATAGTTCCGTTTTCGTTAATTTTTGCTAACGGATGTATCTACTAATAAGATACTTTCGTTTTGTTAATTTCAACTAACGGATTTATCTATTAATTAGATAAATCTGTTATTTAAAAAAATAAATAAATAAAATTCAGAATATAAGATCTAAAAATAATAAGGAATATTAATTACAAAAAACTAGTGCCAAGCAGTGAAACGTCAAGCAGATTCAGAATCAGCTGTTAAGTCTACAGTCTTTGGCGGATGAGATGGTGGTTTCGGGACCGGAGCTAAAGACACCCATAGTTGGAAACGCCCCATATAAGGATCCAACCATGATTTGGCTTCATCAGATGAAAAACACTCCCATTGAAGACCAATTGGAGGCAATGGACACTCAGGCAAGAGCGCAACATGCACCCAGTGAATGTCGTTCACGTGAAGAATAGAGATGATGCTACAACTCTTAGTAGATGAATAAGAACCTCTCAAAGGCAAATAAGTATATGAGAATTTCAAAGATAATTGAACTAGGGCGACATTATATTTGGTAGATATAATGTACCCCATCTCAGACATGCTCAACCACGTGTCCTCCTCCTGCCTCCCATAACCCCTAACAAACAGTGACTCCTTAATTTCTGCAAGTCTTTCAACCCCAAAGAATACAGAATATAGATCATAACGTGAGGCTATTTCATGAATTAGTTCTTGTCGAATTAACGACCAACTTTCCTCACCATGACCAACAATAGCAACCGATCGGAAGCCACAAATTCCATCCCCATCCACATCAATAACTTTCTGCAACGTAAGAGTGGAAATGGAGAGGAACCCACGGTAATAGTCTTCTTGAAATCCCCTGTGAGATCTGCTGTGATAGACTGTGTATATCGAACAAATTTTTCAACATCTACAATGCCCATGTAAAATGAGACTCACACTCATGTGCCTAGATATGCAAATGCAACCGAGAAGGTTATCTCGGTTGAAGTGACACCCACAATCTCCAACAGATGTATTTTGTATTTGTTAGTCTTGTAAGTGTTGTCTAGAATAAGAACCTTCAGAAACAATCTGAATAATTCGATAGAAGTGGGGTGTGCCCACATGATGTCACTGACCACATCTGTGCCCTCAACTTTCCTGCTCCAACATAGAAAACTTCTCAGCCTCTATCAATCTCATCAGCTCCTGAATATCAGTTCCTAGGACCATTCAAGGAAGACCTGAAGATGTAACGCTGCCTATATAATTGGGGCATAGAAGTCACATTACTCGCAAATTTCTTCTTCAAAGCATTCATACATTCTTTTGGGGCAACCCTCAGTGCAGTGTGCTCATCAACCATAGTCTTCTCCTCCTCCGTTAAACGGCCAAACATTGAGGAGTCGATTGAGGTTTTAAGCAGATCATGTGTATGGAGTCCACACCTAACCCTCAAACGCCAACCCCCATCACGAACTGTATATGTAGCTCTCAACTTAAACGAACAATTACGCTTCTTGGACCCGATGACTCTAGAATTATTGGTGAATTTGCCATGTTTCTCGCAGCCGAAAATAATTTTATCCATGCTCCCCCTTTTACCTCCAGCTTTGTCAGATCTAAGGATGGTAACGACAACTCCGATGCGCTTCCCAACGTCTCTGACCCAACATACAACATCATCACGTGTTGGAAATAGCTACAAAATAGACAATTGTTAATTGGTTAATTGGTTAATATTTTACAAAATAGACAATAGCTAAAAAATCATTAATTAAATATACCGTGCCCGTCATGAATGACCCTGATGTATCTATCAAGAACGGAACCAACTCTGACTCCGTATCCATATCTGCTTTATTTTAACACATAAATCCATTATGCTTTTTTACAAAACGGATTTATGTTTGAAAAGGATAAATTCGTTACCAATAACTAGAACTAACACAAGTATCTTTTCAATACATAATTTCGTATTTGCGTTTTTTATAAAACGGATTTATGTATTTTAGATGTACTTCCGTTAGTTAAAAAAACAAAAGACGGATTTACGTTTGAAAAGTTACTTCTGTTGTCAACGCATTAAATGACAAACGGAAATATCCTTTTGGATATAATTCCGTTGGTTAAAAAATGTCAACGACGGAAGTAACTTTTCAAAACTTACTTCCGTGGAAAACCTATATAAATGCAAAACGGATTTACGTTCTTCCTAGCTAATTCTGTTGGCCAAAAAAGTGGGTCCACACAAAGAATGTTGACCAGAATCTGAAATGTGTAATAAATGTCAGAGGTATATTTGAAATAATAGGATATGTGGGGGTATTGGGGCATATCGTGGCTACAAAAAAAAACCCTAAATATTTTGAGACCGAGAAGGTCAAAGCCCAAAATGAGATAACTACACAACAACAATGCAAGAAGTAGCCACTTTTACTAAACTAAGCAAAACAGCAAAGACTTAAATTGGTCCCTAACAATTTTTTCGCGGGATAAATTCATCCCTAACAATTTTTTTGGGACACATTAGTCCTGGCATTTTCAAAACAGGATACGTTAGTCCCTCCATCCCTTCAACCTGTCGACAGCTCACTCAACGCTTCCTACGTGACATGTTAAGTGCTATTGTGTCATGTTAAATACCACGTAAGTCATTATTTTGGGTCACACTAGTCCGTGGCATTACAAAGTATAATTTTTTTTTAATAAAGCGACGAATTAGTCCCTGCGTATTTACGGGAAACTTGGCCCCTGATTATCTTCAACCTCAAATACCTAGTTTTTTAAAATCAGAAACCATTTTTCATTGTAAATCAAAACGCAGAGAGAGAGAGAGAGAGAGAGAGAGAGAGAGAGAGAGAGAGAGAGAGAGAGAGAGAGAGAGAGAGAGAGAGAGAGAGAGAGAGAAGTTAGGTGTCATTTTCACTATTATTTCGTTTTGATTCATGATTTGTATATCATTTTTATATCCATTTTATATTTTGGGACAACTTGGTTCCTGGTTATCTTCAAGCTTGAAACCTTTTTTTTTAACCTCAAAAGAAGAAAAATAAGCAAACCTGATATTTTGAGCGTTGTGGATTGAGCCCCTTCAGAAACCGAGTAAAAATAAGAAAAGAAAAAAAATGAAGAGAATGGAAAAAAGGAATTTATGAGAAAGTTGAAGAGAGTCAAATGGTTTCCAATGTTCGGTAGTCGTTGCTGTAATGTTTAGTGGTTCAAAACTTTTAAAAATAGGTTCCAAGGTTGAAGATAATGAGGGACCAAGTTGTCCCAAAATACGAATGGACTGATTTGTCTATTTTTTTGACCAATGATTTGTCTCTTTTTAAAAATTGTATAATTTGTAAGGCCAAGGACTAATGTGGCCCAAAATAATGACTTACGTGGCATTTAATGTGATACCGTGGCGTGTTAAGTGCCACATAGGAGGCGTTGAACGAGTTTTCAGCGACTGAAGGGACGGAAGGACTAACGTGCCTCATTTTGAAAATGTTAGGGGCTAATGTGTCCAAAAACAATTGTGAGGGACGCCCTGCGAAGAAATTTTCAGGTGCCAATTTGGGTATTTACTATTTGCAAAAAATTTAAGTAACTTGAGTTAGGCCATATTTGGTAAAAAGTAGCAGAAAGCGGATACACTATCGGATAGTGGACAAACTAGCATATAGCGGGTGAGGTAGAAGATAGCGGATAAGCTAGCGTATAGCGAGTGAGGTAGCAGATAACAGATAAGCTAGCAGATTGAATTGAAAGTGTTTGATAAAATTAGCGGCTGAATTAGCTTACAAAAATAAAATTACTCAAATGGATATTTGTAATTAATGCTTAGAAATGAAAGAGATTAGTTATTTAATGAAGGATAAATGAGGAATTCAATTAAACTAATAAGGGTAAAAATGAGATAATTAAACTAACGAGGAAAACGTTAGTTTCTAGGATTTGATCTCCTCATTGCAACTCCTTCATGTCTTTTAACTTGTCAATTGACCTAGCTTCTTGGGATAATTTAGTCCTTACTTTAAGTTAGTTTGTTAACAAACTCTAAACTTGAATGCAAGCGGTTAATGCACTTCATCTAAAGGGGCGGACTCGACTAGTACCCGGATTCGATCCTCGACAATGGAACAAATTGGAGCTAAACTTTACTTACCTTCCGACCGAACTCCATATTATTCTTCCCCTAGACACTGGAACGGGGTCAAAGACCTCTAGACAAAAAAACTTAGTTCGTTAACTCCATCTTTTTTTGTTGAGACAACAATGTCCGTTTCTATTTTTTTAGTTGAGGACATGGCCAATTGTATTACCACGTCTTAACGGACCAAATTGATATTATATAAAGAATTCTTTCTCTGTCGTATATTAGATGTTTTTTTTGGGTTATTTCACACAAATTAAGAAATACAGTTAGTTTACAAAATTATTTTTTATTAATGACATATGAAAAATAAATTAATAGAATTGAAAATAGATATATTATTAAATAATGAAAGATATAATAGAAAAAGATACATTAATGCTTCATTGATATCGTAAAATATTATGTAATATAGATAAGTTTTTTTTTCTTGCTAAAACATCATATTATAATATGAGACGGAGAGGAAGTAATATGTTTTCTTTAAATCTTATGGTACCCTCCATCCCATTTTATTTGTAGTTTTAGCAAAATCAATTTATCCCAAATTGATTATTGTTTTAGATTTTCAATTTCTACTTGTACCCTTATTAATTATGACAACTTTTTTTATTTGGTTTGTAATTATGACAAATTTTTACATTCAATAAATAATTCATATTTTTTAATGTAGAGAAAAAAATAGTTAAATAAAACTTTTTAAAAAATTTAAACTCATAATCATTTTTGTTAAAGGTGTGAAAAAACCTTAAACAACAAACAAATTGGGACTCGGTGGCTGGGAAACAAGGGAAGAGAGAATCATTCATTTTCCAATAAAAAAATGTCAGTTAGCAGAAATACTACAATAATAAGAGCTGCTTCCCTGCATAGGCAGGCATAGCTGACAAACAACTAAGAAGTGGTGCACATAAATATAAACCCAGTTTTCATTTTGATATTAATTACTAATAAACTCTCTCTCTCTCTCTCTCTCTCTCTCTCTCTCTCTCTCTCTCTCTCTCTCCTTGCCACCGCTACACTCCACATCTCACTGTACTACACTTCCACTTCCACACACTAATACCTTCATTCATTCAACTCAACACCATTAAGTAAGAAATAACACCTCTCTCTCTCTCTCTCTGCAAACTTCCTTCTAGTGGGGCTAGCTAAAATCCCATTTTTATCATTTCCACACTGACAAAAAACTCTTCACTATTTACTCTTACCTGCAAAACTCCACCAGCATCACTATTCTTTCTCCTTCCTTATCAAAAACCAAAAAAAGTTCAAAACTTGAAGGCTACCCAAATGCACTAAACAGTTTCTCTAAGCAACAAATGAGTTTGAGTTGGTATTTGATTTGGGGGGGTGAATGGGGTGCATGGTGTCTCAGTTAGCTGCCAAATTCGCTTTTTTTCCACCTTCTCCACCAACTTACCAGCTCAAGAACAACGAAGATGGCAAACTCACGGTGGTTTCCACGGCGTCTCCGATTCCTCACGCCGATGACACTTCCTTGGATGTTTTACTTGTTGACACTAAACATGGAAACAAGATAGTTGCTTTTTATTTGAAGAACCCTTATGCTCGTCTCACTTTGCTTTACTCTCATGGCAATGCTGCTGACCTTGGTCAACTTTATGATCTCTTTGTTCAACTTAAGGTTAATCTTAGAGTTAATCTCATGGGGTTAGTGGTTTTCTGTTCATCTTCTGTTTTTGTTGTTAGAGGAGTTTTTGATTTTGTTTTTGTTCTTGTTTTTGTATTTATTTATGTTGCTGCTGTTGTGTTTGTCTCTGTCTGTTCTCATTTCACTTCATTCAAAGACATCACGTTACCACTGACCCTTGACTTGTATTATCTTGGGGTACTGTTTTCACTCCCTCTCTCCTCTTTAAAACTATTCATATTTTTTCCCCATTTTTTATTGGGTTATGTTGGTTTTTTTTACTAGCATAGATCTGAATTCTGAAATTAAAATTAAGTATATGTATGTTTTGGTTTATATATTTTGATGACTTATCCTCGTGTGTGTAGATCTAGTGGTGAATGTGAATGTGTGTGTTAATGGCTTAATGCCAATGTCAATGCCTTTTTTTACTGTATCTTTTCAGTGTAAGTAGAAAGTAAATTAAGATGGGTCTTTAGGTACCACAGGTGGTTACGTTTCCCAAACAAAAAAATGAAAAAGTGAAAGTGAAAGGTGGAAAAAAAGTAGCTTGTATTTATGGTTTCTGAGCCTTTGATAGACACTTCCCTTCCCCTTAACATTTTCTTGTTGCTAGTCTTTGTTCATGAATTCACTTTCTTTCTCCTTTGGTAGAAAGTACTTGAGTTTTCACCTCAACATGGATGGGGACATTATGACATAGTCTGAGGATGTTCAGTGAATATTTTTTTACCCTAGTACAATCACTGTTTTTACTTGAGTTTTTACTTGCATCTTTGTAATGCTGTCATCTTCATAATGTCTCTATGCTGTGTTGATTCTATATTCAGCTTATTTATGAAGTTGTAGTGCATATTTGAGACACAATTACTTTAGAAGTTTCATTGGAAGCTATGATTGATTATTGGGCCTTGAGAGCTTTCCTTAAAAGTGAATGTTTAGGCTGGCCCATTAATGTTTGGACTTACATCAATTTAGTTTGACAATTGACAATACCAACCTATAGAGTTGACTCAACTTAGCCCATAAATGTACTTGATTGAATCAATTTTGTAGACTAGTATGATTATTAATTTATATAAATATGTTTTTCAATAATTAAATTTATCCTTCAATCTTTTGAGTGGAAAAGTTAAAAAAAATTGATACATTTTATTTGCAGATATGACTACTCTGGATATGGAGCCTCTACTGGAAAGGTAAGCTATTCTATGGCAAATACATTAGTTAGTTATGTTATGTTGATGGACAACGCTCTCGGACTAGTACCGACACTTTAGGTTGAAGACATGTTTGGTGTTCGACACGTCGGACATCGACATTGACACTAACACTTCAATTACTTGCATTTTTCAAATTAAAACTGGTGTCTAAGTGTCTGTGTCAGTATTGTGTTTGTGTTTGTGTTTGTGTTTGTGTTTGTGTTTGTGTCCGTGTGTGACTATACCAAATATTTTAAACAGTCTACTATACCAAATATTTTACTTTCTATTCCAATTTGTGTAATGATCCGCGTAGTTTTCATTATCATAACTTCTAGTAATGACTTTCTATTCTATTGATATCCATTACCAATACTTTCACATTATACAGCCTAGTGAATCCAGCACATATGCTGACATAGAGGCAATATATGAATGCCTTGAAACTGAATATGGAGTTAGCCAGGAAGACGTTATCTTATATGGGCAATCAGTCGGAAGTGGGCCAACACTGCATTTGGCAGCTAAATTACCGAGGTTGAGAGGCGTGGTTCTACACAGTGGCATTCTTTCTGGTCTTCGAGTGCTCTGTCATGTGAAGTTCAATTGTTGCATGGACATTTATAAGGTAATACATATGTGAAGTTCAATTGTTCTGTAATTTTTTTTTTTGAATAATGGCAATCAATTTGAATTACAAGGGTGAGTTTCAGCTTTAAGACGATAAACTTGATATACTAGAATTAACCTATATTTTAAAATTTAAGATAAGTGTAATATTCTGTTTCATCATCTCATGATCTAATTATAATTTTTTTTCATTCTTCTAAACCATGCAGAACATCAAGAAAATAAAGAAGGTCAAGTGTCCTGTACTTGTAATACATGTAAGTATATGATGCATCGTAATCACACTGCATTACCTCTTGGTATTTTTTCTATCAATTTAAAGCAAGTTGTAGATGAAGAAATTATTGTGCATAATGGTTCTCTGAATATGGAGTTTCTCATTATATTAGAATTAGAATAAAGCACACTATCAGAATTCCATGGTAGTTAGGCCTAGAGTTCCTTATCTAATTACGTACAACAATAACAACTGAGCCTTCTCCCATTAAGTGAGGTTAGGTACAGAGATCAATTAATGACATAAAGTCATGTCACATATAAGATTTAAAGGTATAGACTATCTACCTCTAAGTTTTTATTATTAGTTTGGCTTATAGATTTTCATGGTCTACCTTTACCTCCAATTAATGGCCTATTCTCCATTTTGATCAACTCTCTTTATCGATGCTTTTATAGGTATTTGTTACACCCATTTAAATCACCTTTAAGACGGGATTTTAGCTTATTTTGTATGAAGACTATCCAACTTTCTCTTCGATGGTTGTATTTCAAATCCAATTTTCTCTTGTGTAACCACTCATCCATTGTAACATTCTCATATTCGTGACATAGTTACTTACTTGTTGGTTTTGTACTCTGTACCTTCAGTTCCATCTAACATTGTTGGTCTCTTAGATGTACCATACAGTTTTCTTTAAAACTTGAGTGATACTTTCTATCACAGATCGCAAGTTGAACATTCCTCCATTTCATCCACTTTAATTGGATCCTATGGTTGACATTTCGGTTAACAATATGAATCCATAGGGAAGAGAAGAAGAGAGGAGGCTAGGATTGCAATAGATTTAGAATAGAAAGTCTTAACAATACAAGGCAATAGCGAAGTATAAATACTAAAGGCACAAAAGACTAAACTACCTTTGTGCCTTTAGTAAGGAGCATTAATATATAGTGTGTTAGTCAAGTGATGCGCACGCGGCTTCACTGAGGGGGAGGCGCAGGTTTGGTAATGTTTTCACAAGGAGGGG
Organism: Astragalus membranaceus; assembly: GCA_039519185.1. NCBI lineage: Eukaryota > Viridiplantae > Streptophyta > Magnoliopsida > Fabales > Fabaceae > Astragalus > Astragalus membranaceus. The sequence continues at coordinate 29,888,423 of CM076849.1, read as the reverse complement.
CAAAAATGTCATTAGCACTAATTAGTATAAAAGGAGTGTTTTTGGAATAATAGGTTAGGTTTTATTTTTGATTTGGACTTGGGACTTGGGAAGGGTTTTGCGCTGTGGAGAGGCAGCCTCCCTTTTGTGGCTTTCTTTGTGTTTTGTTCACCCAAACTCTATTTGGATTGTTATTTTCATCAATCAAACACTGTTTACGTTTAATTGCTTCCACTGTCGCTGCGATTACTGTTCACGGCACTGTTCACGGTTACTGTTCACGCGCACTGTTCACGCGTACTGTTCACGCGTACTGTTCACGGGTACTGTTCACGCTACTGTTCACGTTACTGTTCACGATTTCTATCATTGGTATCAAAGCTCTTGTCCAACGGAGCTTGAGCGATGGTGAAGAAGACCGCCATGGAAGAACGCCAAGAACGACTCGAGCAGGAATTCGAAGGGTTGGCGCTAGAGATGCGCACGCAAGGGGAGGCCATGCGCGAGTGGATGGATCGGATGGAGCTCCGTTTGAAAGGAACGCGACGCCGCCGGCGAAGAGGCAGCGAAGCGGCGACGCCAAGCGCAGAGGAGGACGGCGGGGGTGGCACCTCCACCGAATCCGAGAACTCCGGGGGGAACAGCCCCCGCGCGCGACACCGGTATCGGGGACGGAAACTAGAAATCCCTGTTTTTGAAGGGGGCGAAGCGTATGGGTGGCTCGTCAAAGTGGAACGGTATTTTAAGATTAATGGGGTTGAAGAAGAGGAGATGTTGGAAGCAGTGATGATTGCGTTGGATGGAAGAGCCCTCAACTGGTTTCAATGGTGGGAAGAACAACACCCGGAGCCAACGTGGGATGAATTTAAGCAGGCCGTAATACGGCGTTTCCAGCCCAATCTGGTCAGCAACCCTTTGGGACCGATTTTGAGCGTTAAACAAACAGGGACGGTGATGGAATACCGCGAGCAGTTTGAAATGTTAATGGCTCCATTGAAGAGACGTGACAGAGGCATGTTGGAAAGCATTTTTCTCAACGGTTTACGTGAGGAAATACAAACTGAATTGAAACTCCATAGCACTCGGGGATTGAATGCTTTGATGGATCGAGCATTACTCATAGAGGAAAGGAACAAGGCGTTAAGAGAGGAAGGAGGAAGGAGAGGTGAAGGGACTAAGTGGAAAAGTGGGGGGTGGGGTTCGGGAAGTGACCCGGGGAAGCATAGAACTGTTATTACCAAACCCAAGTTTGAGTTTGGGGGAGGTAGTGGCAGCAACTCTCAAGAATTGAAAAGTCAAGGGGGTGAAGGGGAGAAGAAACAGGGGGTAGGGAGGAAACTCACTCAGGAGGAGCTGAGGGACCTTAGTAGGAAGGGGCTTTGCTTCAAATGTGGGGAAAGGTGGGGGAAAGATCACATTTGTAAGATGAAACACTTTAGAGTGGAGTTGATTGATGATGAAGAGAGTGAGGGAGAGGGAGATCAAGGGGGGGGCGAGGAGGAGATAGGGGAGGTAGACGGTGAACTAAAGACTCTATTGCTGTCACTCAAGAGCAAAGTGGGTTTGACTTCAAACCAATCATTCAAGGTGTGGGGGATTATTAATGGGAGGAAGGTGTTGATACTGATTGATTGTGGAGCTTCTAGCAGTTTCATATCCTACAAGTTAGTAGAGGAATTGAATTTAGACTTGGAGGACACTCCGGAGTATACTGTCGAGGTGGGGAATGGTGAGAAGATCACTCACAAGGGAGTCTGCAGGGGACTGAAGGTGCAAGTGCAGGGGATCAACTTTACTCAGAAATTTTATTTAATGACTCTGGCAGGGACTGAATTGGTACTTGGTTTGGACTGGTTGGCTAGCTTAGGTGACATCAAAGCTAATTTTCAAGACATGGTCATCAAGTGGAAAGGGGGAGGGCAGACATTCAAGATTAGAGGAGAACAGTCTCTTAGTAGACAACAAGCTTCGCTCAAATCCATGAGGAAGGCTCTACTAAGGGAAGAGGAGAGGTATCTACTTCAATTGTATGAAATGCAGGCCGTGGGGACTGAAACCCAGCTGCTGCCCGAGGTGAAAGGAGTGCTAGAAGAGTTCTCAGATGTGTTCCAAGCACCCACAGAGTTGCCTCCTATGAGGGAGCAAGATCATGCCATTGTGCTCAAGCCCGGAGCACCAACTCCCAACATCAGGCCATACAGGTACCCCCATTATCAAAAGGATGAGATAGAGAAGTTTGTGAGCGAAATGTTGTCTGCAGGGATCATTAGACCTAGTGTCAGTCCTTTCTCTAGCCCTATGCTGCTGGTTAAGAAAAAGGATGGTGGGTGGAGGTTTTGCATAGACTACAGGGTCTTGAACAAGTATACTGTGCCCGATAAGTTCCCCATACCCATCATCGATGAACTATTAGATGAGATTGGTAATGCGAGGATATTCTCTAAACTTGATTTGAAGTCGGGGTATCATCAGATTAGAATGAGGAGCGAAGACATTCCCAAGACCGCTTTTAGAACCCATGAGGGGCATTACGAATACTTAGTGATGCCGTTTGGATTGACTAATGCCCCATCTACTTTCCAAGCCTTGATGAACCGTATTCTGAAACCGATCTTGAGGAAGTATGTCTTGGTGTTTTTTGACGATATACTGGTTTATAGTAGGGACTTGGATTGTCATGTGGAGCACCTGAAGAGTGTGTTGGACATTCTGAGAAGTAATCAGTTGGTTGCTAACCAAAAGAAATGCACTTTTGCTCAGAGTCAGATTGAATACCTCGGTCACGTCATTTCGGGAGAGGGGGTGGCAGCCGACCCCTCCAAGGTTGAAGCTATGGTAAATTGGCCTGCCCCAAGGGATGTGAAGAGCCTTAGGGGTTTCCTTGGGTTGACTGGGTATTACAGAAGGTTTGTGAAGGACTATGGAAAAATTGCGTGGCCTCTTACGCAACAACTCAAGAAAGATAGTTTCCGTTGGGATGAGAGTGCTCAGTTAGCTTTTGAGAAGCTGAAAGTAGCCATGACAACACTACCAGTTCTTGCCGTACCTGACTTCTCCAAAGAGTTCATTGTGGAGACCGATGCATCTGGGAAGGGGTTGGGGGCAGTTCTTATGCAAGAGGGGAGGCCGGTGGCATACATGAGCCAAACCTTGTCCAATCGAGCTCAGAACAAGTCGGTGTATGAGAGAGAGTTGATGGCTATTGTGATAGCAGTTCAGAAATGGAGACATTACCTTCTGGGAAGGCGTTTTGTGGTACATACCGACCAGAGGAGTTTGAGGTTTCTGACAGAGCAGAGGGTAATGGGGGAGGAGCAACAGAAGTGGATAACCAAACTATTGGGCTTCGATTTTGAGATCAAATATAAGCCGGGAATCGAGAATAAAGCAGCTGACGCCTTGTCAAGGCAGCACAATTACAGTGCCATCTCCATGGTGCAATGCCCGGAGTGGGACGGTCTAGAGGATGAGGTACAAGCTGATGAACAGTTGAAACTTATTGTGCAAGACCTAGTTGCGAAGGTGAACACTCATGTGGGTTATACATTGAGGAATGGACGACTGTACTATCACGGTCGCTTGGTCCTTCCCAAAGACTCTCCTCGGATTGGGAAGATTCTGGAGGAGTTCCATGACTCAGCTATGGGTGGACACTCTGGGATTCTGCGAACTTACAAGAGAATAGCAAGTGTAGTGTATTGGGAGGGAATGAGGAAGAGGATTCAGCATTACGTTCAGGCCTGTGCCATATGCCAGCAGAACAAGTATCAGGCCCTGACCCCCGGGGGATTGCTCCAACCGCTTCCAATACCGACTCAGGTTTGGAGTGATGTGTCTATGGACTTCGTTGGGGGCTTACCCAAGTCAGCAGGGATGGATACCATCCTGGTAGTGGTTGATCGACTCACCAAATACGCTCATTTCGTAGCCCTGGCTCATCCGTACAATGCCAAGGATGTGGCTCTTGTGTTTATGAAGGAGATAGTGAAGTTACATGGGTTCCCAAGCTCCATTGTGTCTGACAGAGATAGAGTCTTCACGAGTGCATTCTGGTCCGAGTTGTTTGCAGCTGCAGGGTCCAAGCTGAAATATAGCTCAGCCTACCATCCTCAGACCGACGGCCAAACAGAAGTAGTCAATAGGTGTGTTGAGACCTATTTGAGGTGTTTGACCGGTAGCAAACCCAAGCAGTGGGTTAAGTGGCTACCCTGGGCTGAGTATTGGTACAATACCAACTATCACGCTTCCATTCAAATGTCCCCGTTTGAAGCTTTGTATGGACGAAAACCCCCCGTGTTAGTGAGGGGGGATGAAAACAGTAGTTTTGTGGATGAGGCTCAACAACTAACTCAAGAGAGGAATGAGTTGCTCCGTGATCTGAGAGACCACTTGAGCAAGGCCCAGAATCGTATGAAACAACAAGCGGATAAGCATAGGAGGGAGGTAACCTATGAGGTTGGAGAGATGGTCTACTTGAAGATCCAACCCTACAAGCTGAAACAACTAGCGAAGAGGCTGAATCAGAAACTCAGCCCACGGTTCTATGGCCCTTTTGAGGTATTGGAGAAAATTGGGACAGTTGCCTACAAGCTGAAACTACCACCGGAGAGCAGAGTTCACCCAGTGTTTCATGCATCACTTTTGAAGAAAGCCATTGCTCCTGCGGCGGCAGTTCAACCTCTACCAAAGTGCCTGGCTGAAAATCTTGAATTGCAGGTCATGCCCGAAGACATCCTAGCGGTGAGGAAGGCTCACGACGACGTGCTTGAAGTCCTGATGAAGTGGAAGCATCTACCCGACTTTGAGAACTCCTGGGAGGACCTTGAGGATATGAAGAACCAGTTTCCAGATTTTCACCTTGAGGACAAGGTGAATGTTTTAGGGGGGAGTATTGATGCGCACGCGGCTTCACTGAGGGGGAGGCGCAGGTTTGGTAATGTTTTCACAAGGAGGGGCAAAAATGTCATTAGCACTAATTAGTATAAAAGGAGTGTTTTTGGAATAATAGGTTAGGTTTTATTTTTGATTTGGACTTGGGACTTGGGAAGGGTTTTGCGCTGTGGAGAGGCAGCCTCCCTTTTGTGGCTTTCTTTGTGTTTTGTTCACCCAAACTCTATTTGGATTGTTATTTTCATCAATCAAACACTGTTTACGTTTAATTGCTTCCACTGTCGCTGCGATTACTGTTCACGGCACTGTTCACGGTTACTGTTCACGCGCACTGTTCACGCGTACTGTTCACGCGTACTGTTCACGGGTACTGTTCACGCTACTGTTCACGTTACTGTTCACGATTTCTATCATCAAGAAACGAAAGCGTTTAATAGAATGCGATTTTGTGAAGATGTCCTCAATTTGCATGGAGGAAGAAACAAAAGGTAAAGTAATGGCACCATGTTGAAGGTAATGGCGTGTGAGGTGACAATCAATCTCAACGTGCTTAATGTGTTCATGAAAGACTGACTTATAGGAGATTTGAATGAATAGCACTCGTGTTATCACATAGGATTCAGTCCAAGAGGGAGATAAACCTAGTGCTTGCTAATGGCATGGGAGTGCCATAACGTAGATGAGGCAGGATTTAAAGACACGGGCGACTATAATCATATGACATGATGTGATGCGCTAGAATCAAGGATCCATATGGAAAAATATATGTCTGATGAGCAGCGAGCTAGAGGAAGTCAAACCTTAAAAAGGAGGCAAACATGACATATGGTTGAGTGACAATAAAATTTTGGAACTGCTCAGCAAAATTAGATATTTGGATGATGGAGCATTAAAATTGTTGGAGTTGATTGAAATTGAGCATCTTAAAAAAGTCCCACATTGCTTAGTTTTGTGAAAGAAGAGGGAGACCAAGATTATATAATGGGCTTAAGTTCTTCATTTCAAGATGCACCAGTCAAAAACACCTTAAGTTGTATTTGACTTTGTTTTTTCTCTTATACTCTTGTTTTAGAGTGTTGTGAGATTAGTTAAATATTTTCTTTGGAGGGTGTGTGTACCGAGGTCAATGGGTGTTTGAGAAAAATCTATGTGTTGTAACAATTTTCACATAGTGTTATTCTCTGGTTGTCATTAGACAATGGTTCGTGGTTTTTCTCCGGTTTTGGAGTTTTCCACGTTAAATCCTTGTGTTCGATTGTGCTCATTTTATTTCTCTATGTTGTTTTTTCCCAACAAAAATTTCTCCAATTTGACTTCAATAATTTTGGGCAATGTGCTATCCAATAACCATTCTCCTTGCAAAATGCTCATTCATCATTACCAATCATCCCTTGATCCTTACCTTTGTTAGTAGGAGCAACAAAATCAATTAGAGGGGTAGAGAGATTTCCTTTTCAGATTGTGAATGTGAGTGAGGCTTGAGTAGAATTTCTTCCGCCAACAACTCATTATCCATCAGGTCAACACTTGGAAGATGATGGCAGTGTTAGATCATCCCACAAAGTCTTTCAAAATCAACCCGTAGGGCCATCAAAAATTGAACCGGTCGTTGTTGGTCTATGATGGGTACGGATTCAAACCAATGCGGTCTTTTTGATTCCTCTATTATCTCCATTGATATTTGATGCAATTATAGGACTTCTATGATTGATCTCCTTGGCTATAAAACCAAAATGGTTTTTTGGTGATGTAAGGTTTCTTGTCTTAATCTTTGCTTAACTATATTCTCTTAAAGCTTCACCGTGTGCCTTATGAGTTTAATCCTTTTTTTTCCAGTTGCATAGCTTATACAATATCCCAATATATCTTTGAAATGGATAAGGCAGAAGTTAACTTGTACTGCAACCATTGTTTATTCTTAAAAGGAGATACTTTGAAATGGATATGCCCCAAACATGAACGAGCGCGAACTACATAATCAGAAAGATTTGCTTAACCCAAGTTCATGTTTGATTGACTTTTGCTATATTTCTACTGCTGCTAGTGCTAATTGAATTTCGTATTGACAAATTGTAGCTATCTTCTGCATAAATTACTTGCTCAAAATATTCATCTAATTATTATATCAGAGATTTACTGAAAGAAATTGTGATGACTTGCTAAATTGCTTCACAGGGCACAGAAGACGATGTTGTCAATTGGTTACACGGTAACAGATTATGGAAAATGGCAAGGGAATCATACGAACCATTATGGATTAAAGGCGGCGGTCACTGCAACCTAGAGCTTTATCCCGATTACATACGCCATCTTTGCAAATTCATCCAAGAAATGGAAAACATGACAACCGAAAAGCGCCTCAAAAAGATCCGGCAAAATCTGAAACCGCAATCAAAGTCGAACACCGGTTCCACATGTAAATGCTGTTGCAAATTCAAGTGTTGTTGTAAGTGTAAGTGTCCTGAATGCTCAAGTTGCAACTGCACAAGTGTTTCTTTCTCTATCAATTGTCCTGATTGTTGCTGGAAACCTAGCTGCAACAAGTGGTGTTGTTTACCTAAGTTCTCTAACTGTTTTGGATCAAGTTGCTGCTGCACAAAATGCTCAAGACCTAGTTGTTGTCCAAAATGTTCATTTCCTTGCTGCTACCCCAAGTGTGCACTACCAAGTTGTTGCATGAATTGTTTCTGTTGGCAATGTTTTATGGGAAAACACAATGGCACAAATGGAAAACCAAGAGGTTAAGGGTTATTTATATGTATAGATGGGCCAGTGTTGTTAACACATCACAGACTGCACCCTTTAATATTGTGCAGTGATGGAGGAAGTAGTGGGTCCTCTATCATTTTTCTTAAGTTCTATTGGAATTTTTTTTACTCATGATCATAAACATTGATGTTTTATTTTAATTAACTTTAGAGGTAGTTGAATTTTGTTTGTATCTTCAGTTTTGTAGCCTTTTAAAGATTTTGCAGTGCTCTTTGTCTTCATGTTTATTAGACAGGGAGCCTTGCAAGTCTTTTCATTCATGTCCTGTCACCTTGCCTTCCATATCCATCAGAAACTTGTCTAATGCACATTTTAAAATTTATTTTTTAAATAATTCTTGGTAAATGATTTTTTAAAAGGTTAATATATTTTTTAGAAGTGTTAAATGGCTGAATTTTTGAAAGATTATTTACAAAGTGTGTTTTGAAAAGTATATCAATGTTTTTCCTGTAGGGTTGTTTTAGGACAAAGGGAGTTTAATAATGTGCAACTGGTTATTAGTGAAAATGGACCTGTTAAAAGTTCTAGTCAACATCAACATAAAAAAGAACAACCTCCTACTCCTACATCCAAAGGGGGATACTCTGATAGAAAACGTTTAAAGTAAGGGATTCCGATTCTCTACAGGCACTATACTCTATTATTGACACTTTTATTTAGCCCAATTAATATCTGATCCAGTTACTTTTTTTTTTGTAAAATTATTTTATTTTTATTTAAATTTAATTTTTCAAGCTTTTTGTGATGCAAAATCATTTATCAAACTATTGTAATCAATTTCCCTTAACAGACAGAGCTCTGCTCAACACACAACACCACCAGTGCTCTGCTCCAAACACCTCTACCAGAGCTCTGCTCAACACACACCACCATCGGTGCTCCGCAGCGCACAACACCACCGTCGCACCGGGATAGCGGCACCGCAAATCGCAATCTCGTAACAACAACGATATAAGATGAGGTCATCACAAGTAGAAGTGTAAAATTACACCGTTAAAATGTGAGATTGTGAGAGGAGATTGAATAGAGATAGAGATTGCACAATAACAAATCTGAAAAACACAAGCAAAGTAGAGACTCACACTTGCCCATGTTCTTATCAATTTTATATACCAGAATGATGGAGAAGAAATAATTAAAAGTTTAAATTGAAAAACCAATAGTCATGAAACTGAAAAACCAACAGGCATATTGAAATTAGAAATAGCGAGATTTTGACTGACTTTCTACTTGAACGGTATTGATTCCGTTCTACAAAATAGGAAGGTGCTAGCTCTTTCCAAAAAACCATCTGGAATGTTAATACCGATCAACTTGCTCTTGTGGAAATTTACCTTCAAACCGGACACAAGCTCAAAGGCTCTCAACGAAGTCTTAACTCTTAATGCTCCATAGGTTGTCCCACGTGGCTTTACCCAACAACATGGTATCATCCGTGAATTGCAAAATTGAGAACTGGACATCATCGTTAATATAAAAGTCTTGAAAGGAGCCAATGTCTACTGCCTTGTGCACTAAACCCGACAAACCTTCGACAACAATGAGGAAGAGGAATGGCGACAACGGATCCCCTTGCCTCAACCCCCGGTGAGCTTTGAAGTCTTGCGTTGGGCTACCATTCACTAGAACCGACATAGAGCTAGTACACACACAAGATTTTATCCAAAATATCCATCTACGTGGGAATCCCATTCTTTGAAGCATATAAATTAAAAAACCCCAAGATATAGAATCGCAGGCTTTCTCAAAATCAACCTTAAACAACAAACACTCTTCCTTACCCCGCTTAGCATAATCCATCACTTCATTGACAATCGCCACCCCATCTAGGATTTGTCTCCCCCCAATGAAAGCTGATTGGTGGTTGAAAATTATACTAGGCATCACTTTCTTGAGACGATTTGCCAACACTTTGGCCAAAAATTTGTATAAACACCCAATCAAACAAATAGGCCTAAATTCACCCAAACCTTGGGGATTGTCATTCTTAGGAACCAATGCAATAAAAGATGCCGAAATTGCCTTAGGAAGAAAAGCATTGACGAAATTTTTTTGGTCTAGATGTCTTTGACCCCACTCCGGTGTTCGGGAAAAGAGATCCCGACTAATACGGAGTTCGGCCGGGAGATAAGTAAAGTTTGACTCCAATTTGCTTCATCGTCAGAGATCGAACTCGAGTACTAGTCGAGTCCCTTCCTTAAGATGGAGTTAACCATTTGGCCATGATGATTTAACTATATCTATATTGATATGAAAATGATATTTTCATAATGACAATAAACAACATATTTACGCATAATATAATATTATATAATATAAATCCTATGTAAAACAAGTTTATGTATTTTTTTTTGATAAATTATGTCTATGTTTCTCTGACTTATATTTCATACGTTTAAATGTATAATTTTGTATACAATTTTTTTAACAAACTAGGCCTATTATATCTACTATCTATCTATACAATTAACCTACTACCAAAATACCAATTTTATTCTTTTTTCAATTAAATAATTTTAGGATATTTATGTAATTTAACTTTTTTACTCTTTCAATCTTTTTCACTTTTTCAAACGTTTTCACTCTCTCCTCATTTTTCTTCCTCTAACTCTATTTCATTTTTCTATTTTTCACAATATATCTACTTTAATTTCATCTACATATCTCCTTCATTTTTTTAGTATTCTGTTTTTTCTCTGTCAATAAGTTTTATTTAGTCTCTACGGAAAATATTACAATTTGTAAAATTTGAAACTTTACTACAATTTTGTTTTCTAATATCTATAGGAAATATTACTTATCACTCTATCTCATATATTTTTTCAAACTTTTTCGATTTTTCTCACACATTTTTTCACTCTCTCCTCCTCTTTCTTCCTCTAACTCTATCTCATTTTTCTATTTTTCACAATATATCTACTTTAATTTCATCTACATGTCTTCTTCATTTTTAATATTCCATTTTTTCTATCAATAAGTTTTATTTAGTCTCTACGAGAAATATTACAATTTGGAAAATTTAAAACTTTAATACCATTTTGCTTTCTAATCCCTATGAGAAATATTACATATTGCTGGTAAATGTTCACGGGCCAATGTTCGAACTAACTCAATTACAATTTGAATTTTTTTTATCTACTTTAAATTAGTCTTGATTTTCACGGGGTAATGTTCGGACTAATTAAATTATGTCTAAGTCTATTAATAAAAATAACACGACAACACCCGTGCGTATACACGTGTATACTGCTAGTTAGTATAATATTTAACCTTAACTGGACATAGTTGCCAGTTTACTCATTGTTACAATCCCTACTCAATGTCTCTAATTACTCACCGTTTAATCAAATTTAATCTAAACTGTCTTTGAAATGAGAAATAACTAGGGGACCTTTGAAATTCTTTCTGGAGTAACAATTATGCATTGGAAGATAAGAGTTTCAAATTAATATGAATTATTCTTTTAATTGCCAATAACTCATGAGTTAGTATAATATTCGTGTAAGAGGTAGAGTTTTAATTAATTCAATTAATTAATTTTTTTATTAATTATTGCATTTTATTTTTATGTTTAAGTTATGTATTTGTTTCTTTTATGATAAACTAGTATGTATCACCCGTGCGCTGCACGGTTATACATTTATTTAAAAAGAATTTCTTATAATTTTGTTATTAAAATTTTTAAAAACAATTATATATTTATGTTGGATAGATGAGATATAAAAGTTGTGTATATCATCAACCATAAAAAAGACATATGTATCAACTGATTCATATTTACATAGTAGGAAATCAATAAGTTACTCCTAATTAATATTTTTTTCCCCCGCTTATTGATAAATGGAAATACGATTTGCATAAATCAAACTGAGTTGTTTAATTGAGCGACTTTGGATTAGCGGCAAGTTTTTTAATATACATAACTGTTTATGCTGAATTATTTTTTAATTTAATAGGGGTATACTCAAAGATTACTTGTGAATTCACTTTGTATCCTAATTATGCTTATAGGGAAAAAATTGTGATACTAATTATATTTTACTTGATATTCTCAAATATTAATTATTGAGAACAAATTGATAATAACATTTTTTCCTTTTTTTTAAAATATTTTTGCACATATTTTTGCTTATTAACTCACAATTTCTATTACTAAACAAAAAATAAATTAATAGAATATTTTATTATTTAATACATAAAAGATTTTTTTATTAGGAAAGAAAAGGGTTTATTAAAAGTCAAGGATTCTCAAAGTATGCTTTCCTTTTCCTCTGGTAAATCGCTTCCGTCGGACTACCTCGCAACCATACATCGGCGAACCCACTTTTGCTTCTGATCGCGATTAACAATGGCGAACCACTCTGTTGCTTCTTCTTCGCGTCATGGAGTACGTTCATCACCAAAGGGTGGGACAACTGGCCCAGGGATTTAAAGCTGCTCCATACCCAAGGCGAGGATCGAACCCTCGACACTTGGTTAATGGAGTACGAGCCCCAACCGCTCAACCAATTTGAGATGTCATTCAGATAAAATCAGTTGTAAACTATAAAATATATAGTATATAAAAACAATACTAACTCTAAAATGTGTCCTTGTCACACTTGTAATATTAATGTAGAGTAGATACAAAGTCTAACAATGATGTACCAAGAGCGATGAACTTTGAAAATGAATATTATTATGACTAAAGTAAAAGATAGATTAGTAGACACTCATAAATTGAGTTAATGAATCGGTTGAAATCAAGAAGCATTTTGCAAAGTGTTTATGTACTATGAACTAAAAATCAGTAAATTTATTTAGTGCAACTTTGAATGAGAGTATGAAAACACTAATTCATTCCAGTCAAATGATTTGTGTAGCTCAAAATACAGTCCCTCCAGTTCAGCTGTGTAAAACAAATTCAGTAGCAATCTACTCTATCCTTTCTAGTATTATCAATATTTGTCATGGTTCTGTTAACAATAACATAGTGTCATGCCCCACTAAAGTATGATACAAAATTATTATGTATGCAATTTCCACACTAAAATGTCCCAAAGATTTTCTTGAGATCCTTGGTACCCCGTGATGCCATCAAACCATACCACTGAGATAGAACATAGATGATGACCTGTGTGATTAAACCACACCACTATCCCTATATCACCAAATGAAGACAAGAAAAACATTAGCCACAATGGAGACACACAAACACCCAACCCAACAATACATTTTGGCAAACAATATGAATAATCTTGTCAACAAAAACCCCACGAATTAAAAAGTGATTGCTCACTTGAAATCAAAGTTCTACTGAAAAAGGCAATTGAAGTAGGAAAAGAGAAAATGATTAGGGAAACAGACCCGTGTAAATTTGTATATATGAATAATCATGATTGGGAAAAGAGCCATGAAGTAATGGACATGATAGTAATAGTCATGCACACCTTTGATAGATAGAACCCCCAGTTCTATGTAAGAAAGCTAATCCAATAAGTCCAAAATATTAGATGCTCAAAATGCAAAATAGCAAGTGCATAAAGATCAGATTCTACAAATGCACAAAAATCTCAGTGACTATAAAATAAACAATAGCTGAGAGAATTAGGAATCCAATTAGGTAGTAAATCGAACTAATTTGCACTATAGCAAATTAGTACGATTAGTACGATTAGTACATAACCAAACATAAACTCAGTTTACGGATTAGTAACCAAACATAACCTCGGTTTGCAGTAAAAAAAGATACAAAAGGAAGAAAGAGAATGTAAAAGAAAAGTGAAGTGATAAGAGAAAGAGAATAATTATTTATGGGAAAAATAAAGTAAAAAGAAAAAAAGGAAGAAAAAGAGTGTAAAAGAAAAGTGAAAAGGAGGAAAGAGAGTGTAAGAAGAAAGAGAAAAAAAGGAAGAAAGAGAGTGTAAGAGAAAAGTAAAAAGTAAGAAAGAGAGTGTAAGAATAAAGAGAAAAAAAGAAGAAGAAATAGAGTGTAATGACATTTTTATCCTCAAAAATTTGAGGTGTCTTTTAGATAGAATGTGAGTATTGGTAAAATCATACGTGGTTAATATGTATAAATATAGTGTAGATTATTTATATGTTTCTTTACCTTATATATCATAAGTTTAAATGTATGTTTTTGTATTTATTCCAATTATATAAAATAAATTTGACCTATTATATTAGCATATAATTTAACCTTAATTGAACATATTCATCTTTTTAGTAATTGTTATTATCCCTATACAATATCTCGACACTCTTGAATCAAATTTAATCAAAGTTGTTTTCAAACTAAGAAATAATGAGTGGGCCTTTGAAATTCTTTTTGGTGTAACCGTATGCATTAAAAGGCGAGAGTTTCATATTAATATGAATCATTCCTTTAGTTGCCAATAAATTCACGAGTTAGTAAATTATGAGTAAAAAATGTATTGTTTTAATTAGTTAACGGTTAGTTTTATTCGGAGGCAAGCCAACCTTGTTGCTCACACCTTAGCTAGAGCATCAAGGGATTTCGCTAGCTCCCAAGTTCATTGTAGTCCGATTTGTATTTCCACTTTGATTATGAATGAAATGAATTAAGTTTTCCTTTGTCAAAAAAAAAAGAAACAGTTACTTATAGGAGAAAATTTTTGAACAAAAAACAATATGTGCATGTGATTGCGAGCATTAGAAAAGAGTGGTCGCACGAGAAGAGGCGGGATGCATGGAGAGAAATACGAGGTGCGTAGTCGAGGGAGAGAAAATGATGTTTACATGGATATAGAAAGGAAATAGAAAAAGCAAAAGAAAAGATATTGATGGTTCATGTGTCTTGACAATTCTGATGTAGTAAAATAGGGCAAAAAAAAGGGACCAGTTAGTGAACTATGCAATTGAGGCAACAATTTTTTTATAAAGCTATTGACATGTATGAATAAATTTTAATTTTAATATTGTTTTTTAGAAAAATGTTTAATTTTAATAGCTTCCATGAAATTGGATGATGTGCTATGTCTAAAAGAATTTCTTATATGTTCTTTTTTTTATGAATGTTCCTTCTTATATGTTCCTTGAACATTCACAACTGCATGTTCAACACTAGAACAAGATATTTTTGTCTCTAATTGGAGAGTGCACTTGTCTACTATAGATTTATACAAATTCACCACATATGATTTTATCAATACCCCCATTCTATCTAAAAGACACCTCAAATTTTTGAGGGTAAAAATGTCATTACACTCTATTTCTTATTTTTTTTCTCTTTATTCTTACACTCACTTTCTTACTTTTCACATTTCTCTTACACTCTCTTTCTTCCTTTTTTCTCTTTTTTCTTACACCCTCTTTCCTCATTTTCACTTTTATTTTACACTCTCTTTCTTCCTTTTTTTCTTTTTACTTTATTTTTCCCATAAATAATTATTCTCTTTCTCTTATCACTTCACTTTAATTCTTTTAACTAAATTTCTAAATTTATACAAACACTACTTTAATTAAAAATTTTGAAGACTACTACTATAAACCTACTATCTAAAAAACAAGAAGAATTAATGACTATTTAAATTAGTAATTAATATTTAAAACAAATATCTCTTATTGATAACTTAATATCTAACTTTTATTATCTACTATAATCTACTAATCAACTAAAATAATCAGTTGAAACTACGAGATAACTGCACTGATAAATAAAAAACACGAGATAACTACAGTGATATATAAAAAAACACGGGATTAATATTTATCATTGATATTTATAATTTTTTTTGACAATTTATAATTAATATTTACCATTGATAATTATAAATTTGGAAAACTACTATAAAACTACTATCTAAAAAAACACGTGATAACTGCAATAATCTATTATAATCTACTATAATCTACTAATCAACTCAAATAATCTAATATAAAAATACGGGATAACTGCAATAATCTACTAATCAACTCAAATAATCAATTGAAACTATGAAATAACTGCAATGATATATAAAAACACACGGGATACCTACACAAATATATAAAAAGACAAAGGATTAATATTTGTCATTGATAATTAAATTTTTGGAAGACTACTATAAACCTACTATCTAAAAAACAATAATATTTAATGACTATTCAAACTACTGATTAATATTTAAAATAAATATTTCTTATTGATAATCTACTATCTCTCTTTTACTATTTACTATAATCTATTAATCAACTAAAATAATTAATTGAAACTACGAGATAACTGCACTGATATATAAAAAAATACGAGATTAATATTTTTCATTGATAATTAAATTTTTTGAAAGCTACTACTACAAACCTACTATCTAAAAAATAAGCAGGCTTAATGACTATTTAAATTACTAATTAATATTTAAAACAATTATTTCTTATTGATAATCTACTATCTAACAAATTTACTATCTACTATAATCTACTATCAACTAAAATAATCAATTGAAACTACTAGATAATTGCACAGATATATAAAAAACACGGGGATAACTGCAGTGATATATAAAAAAAACACGGGATTAATATTTGCCATTGATAATTATAGTTTTTGAAAACTACTATCTGAAAAAACAAGAAGGCTTAATGACTATTTAAACTGATTAATATTTAAAACACACGCGACAAATATTTGTCACTAATACCTAAAAAAGGACAAATAATTGTTACTGATATATAAAAAAACACGGGATAAATATTTGTTATTGATAATCTACTATCTATCTATCACTATCTACAATAATCTACTAATCAACTCAAATAATCAATTGAAACTATGAGATAACTGCACTGATACATAAAAAAAACACTGGACAACTGCACTGATATATATAAAAACACGGGATAGTTGCATTGGTATATAAAAAAACATGGGATAACAACACTGATATATAAAAAAACACTGGCACTGATATATAAAAACACACGGGATAAATGCACATATTGTTTTTAAATGATACTTTTACATTTTGAGTTTTAATATTTATCAATTTTTTATTTAAAACTCCTTTTTTATCTACTTTAAATTTTTCTTTATTTTCACAGGGTAATGTTCAGACTATTTAAATACTGTCTAAATTCATTCCTAAAAAGAACACGACAGCACGTGTCCGTATGCAAGTCATCCTCTATATTTTACAATTGATTTTAGATTAATGAGATTTCAAACTAAAGTTTCTATTTGAGGTAATCATATGACGTAACGCGATCGGCCCGTGCGGATGCACGGGTATAGTACTAGTTTTATTTTTAAAGCAAGTGCATGGATCATAAACTATGAGTATTGCATTCTGTCTCAGGGTAGCTTATGTCACTTGTTCAACTGTGTTAATTTTTATTATGAATAACTAATATTGATTGTTATAATTTATTTTAATATTGAAATTAATAATTAATATAGTACTGTTACCTTTTTTTTCTGGTGAAATATATATTGTTACTTTTTCTCACCTTGTCAAAAAAAAATCTTTTCTCACCACCAATTGTTTTATTTTATTTTTATTGTAAAAAATTATCTTGTTTTATATATTTGGTAAAACACATTGTATTGACTTCTGATTTCAGAATTGCATTCAATCGTAATAAATTAATTTTTAGTTTTTTTAACGGAATAAGGCTCTTGTTCTATTTGCATCATGGAAACATTTGCACCACTGTCGAATCAGTGTACTTAATTTGATTTTATTTCCAACTAGTACTATACCAGTGCATCCGCACGGGCCGATCGCATTACGTCATACGATTACCTCAAATAGAAACGTTAGTTTGAAATCTCATTAATCTAAAATCAATTGTAAAATATAGATGATGACTTGCATACGGACAGGTGCCGTCGTGTTCTTTTTAGGAATGAATTTAGACAGTATTTAAATAGTCTGAACATTACCCCGTGAAAATAAAGAAAAATTTAAAGTAGATAAAAAAGGAGTTTCAAATAAAAAACTCATAAATATTAAAACAAAAAATGTAAAAGTATCATTTAAAAACAATATGTGCATTTATCCCGTGTGTTTTTATATATCAGTGCAGTGTTTTTTTATATATCAGTGTTGTTATCCCATGTTTTTTTATATATCAGTGCAACTATCCCGTGTTTTTATATATATCATTGCAATTATCCCCGTATTTTTTTATATATCAGTGCAGTTGTCCAGTGTTTTTGTATGTATCAGTGCACTTATCTCATAGTTTCAATTGATTATTTGAGTTGATTAGTAGATTATTGTAGATAGTGATAGATAGTAGATTATCAATAACAAATATTTATCCCGTGTTTTTTATATATCAGTAACAATTATTTGTCCTTTTTTAGGTATTAGTGACAAATATTTGTCGCGTGTGTTTTAAATATTAATCAGTTTAAATAGTCATTAAGCCTTCTTGTTTTTTTAGATAGTAGTTTTCAAAAACTATAATTATCAATGGCAAATATTAATCCCGTGTTTTTTTATATATCACTGCAGTTATCCCCGTGTTTTTTATATATCTGTGCAATTATCTAGTAGTTTCAATTGATTATTTTAGTTGATAGTAGATTATAGTAGATAGTAAATTTGTTAGATAGTAGATTATCAATAAGAAATAATTGTTTTAAATATTAATTAGTAATTTAAATAGTCATTAAGCCTGCTTATTTTTTAGATAGTAGGTTTGTAGTAGTAGCTTTCAAAAAATTTAATTATCAATGACAAATATTAATCTCGTATTTTTTTATATATCAGTGCAGTTATCTCATAGTTTCAATTAATTATTTTAGTTGATTAATAGATTATAGTAAATAGTAAAAGAGAGATAGTAGATTATCAATAAGAAATATTTATTTTAAATATTAATCAGTAGTTTAAATAGTCATTAAATATTATTGTGTTTTAGATAGTAGGTTTATAGTAGCCTTCCAAAAATTTAATTATCAATGACAAATATTAATCCTTTGTCTTTTTATATATTTGTGTAGTTATTCCGTGTGTTTTTATATATCATTGCAGTTATCTCATAGTTTCAATTGATTATTTGAGTTGATTAGTAGATTATTGCAGTTATCCCGTATTTTTATATTAGATTATTTGAGTTGATTAGTAGATTATAGTAGATTATAGTAGATTATTGCAGTTATCACGTGTTTTTTTAGATAGTAGTTTTATAGTAGTTTTCCAAAATTATAATTATCAATGGTAAATATTAATTATAAATTGTCAAAAAAAATTATAAATATCAATGGTAAATATTAATCCCGTGTTTTTTTATATATCACTACAGTTATCCCGTGTTTTTTATTTATCAGTGCAGTTATCTCGTAGTTTCAATTGATTATTTTAGTTGATTAGTAGATTATAGTAGATAATAAAAGTTAGATATTAGATTATCAATAAGAGATATTTGTTTTAAATATTAATTACTAATTTAAATAGTCATTAAGTCTTCTTATTTTTTAGATAGTAGGTTTATAGTAGTAGTCTTCAAATTTTTTAATTAAAGTAGTGTTTGTATAAATTTAGAAATTTTGTTTTTTAATTAAAGTAGTGTTTGTATAAATTTAGAAATTTAGTTAAAAGAATTAAAGTGAAATGATAAGAGAAAAAGAATAATTATTTATGGGAAAAGTAAAGTAAAAAGAAAAAAAAAGAAAGAGAGTGTAAAAGAAAAGTGAAAATGAGGAAAGAGAGTGTAAGAAGAAAGAGAAAGAAGGAAGAAAGAGAGTGTAAGAGAAAAGTGAAAAGTAAAGATGAGAAAAGACATTATTGGGAAAAATGAAAACAAATTAGTTAGTGTTCCATAAAAAGACATTAATATCCTTTGTTGTTGTATTAGAAAGGATAAGTGGCAATTAGTGAAGGAGACTAATAATGGTAGTTCATAGGTAGTGTATTAGTATAAATAGATATTAGATTAGATTCCATCTATTAGAATTAAAGCTATATAAATTGACTTCCATTTGCGTATGACTTTTGTGATCCACCATTAGTTTTTTTTCGTCTTTATTATTTCCATACGTTAAGGATTGGCCGAATCCACAGTAGTGAGGTCCATAAGCAAAAGCAGATCAATTAACCAACGGCTAAGATCTAGGTCCTAGATCGGACGACTCTGATTCATTAGGACAACACACTTTTACTCTATAAATAGGCATTCAATGTAATGCTCAAGGTACACACTTTTTCCTACTCTTTACCTCTAATCAGTTCCCTAGCTGACTTGAGCGTCTGAGTGTCCTCGCAGGTACCACCTGCCCCGGATCGGAAGCGGAGCTCGGTTGATCTAGACCAACTCCTACCAACTATCTCGGATCGGACCTTGTGTCTAAGATCGGATACAGGTCCAGAGATACGGTACAGAACATTGGCGACCACAGTGGGAGGATCTTGTACTTTAGTTCCTCTCCCATCTCCTTGATTGACAATGGCTCCGACCTTACGTCATTGGACTATCCCGAATGTCGCTGAAAGACCGGTTCTGCAGCGGGTGACTCCGGAAGGAGTGGCAGTCACCTTACCCCTTAGCCCGGTGCATGCTCAAAGCTCGGCTACGGCTATGGTTCCTGGGAGCTCGGCCCGGAGCCAACTTCCACCTCCCCCTCCGACCGTCCAGGTACCGGTCGATGCTGTTCAACAGCTCGTTCTGTTCCTAAATCGGCAAGCCGATGCCGACTGGCAGGAAAGCCAACGCTACACCCAGTTAGAAGCTCGGATTGCTGAGATCCGGGCTCGTAACATCTCAGATCAGAGTTCCTCTTTGCACAACTCTTCAAGTGGAACGACTCATGGCCGCAGGCCGCCACCGATCTCCGGCTTGGAGGAGATACCATCACCGCACTCCATCTCGTTGTAGAGGAGGGCGAGGATCGGAGACTTCCCCAAGTCGGACAACTGATGATTCTTATGGTCCTGAGGGTTCCCCTCGGCCTAGCTCGTTTCTGTTTCCCTCTCCTCCGAGGCGACGTACCAGAAGTCGTAAAAGGTCTCCGAGGAAGGAATGTCAGCGACTTCGCTCGCGGGGATCCTTCGGCAAGTGTGGCTACCGACGGTCTCCACCCCTTGTGAGGTCGGCAAAGCGTAAAAGACCTTTCACAAGTAAGATCGACTACTTTCCGGTGCCAAACCACCTCGAGAAACCCCCTGAAGGTCTGTAAATGCATGACGGGACTGGCGATCCGGACCGCCACCTCGACTACTTTGACACGGTTATGCAATACTGTAACGTTCTAGAGGAGATAAAGTGCCGAACCTTTCCCCTCACTCTAGAGAAGGCGGCTCTAGACTGGTTCAGGGCTCTTAAGCCAAATACGATCTCCTCTTGGGATCAGTTAGCCAAGCTCTTTTCTGCACACTTCGCCCACTCGAAGATGAAGCCTAAATCTCGGAAGGTATTGCAGGCAATTCGGCAAGGAGAAAATGAGTTCCTTCGGGACTACATAGAGAGATTTAATAGAGAAGCTGCTCAAGTCCGGAACCTCAACGACTCCTTCCGTCTTTACTTCATAGAGGCTGGTCTTCGTGAAGGAAGTCTATTTCAGATTGACGTCGGGGTCAACCAAGCTGAGTCACTTGCCGAGTTCCTCCAGCGATCTCAGAAGTATATATCGATCATGAAGAAGGGATTAACGCAGGAAGGTCACGTTTCACCTAGGTCTCGGAATGAGCCTACGGGCGTGAGGTAATCCGACTTTGTAAATGTTTAACCATCTAATATATATGGATCGACTACAATTTTCCTCACATTGATTGCTTAGTAAAAGTGAATTCTGAGGCTGAAGGGAAGAATTTGGGATCGGTCGAACGATCGCCTTAAAGTTCCACGCTAAAACCGGAACCCGAGACACCGAGCTTGACATCGCTAGAGGTTCAGAAGCTCCACCGGGTCAGACTCCGGATGATTCCTACTATGCCGAGGGTTCCCCTCGGCCCAGCTCTTCTCTGGCTTCCTCTTCTTCAAGGCGCCATTAAACTGACACCTCGAGTCCCTCAGGTGGTCACGTTTTATGCATTGCCGAGGCTGGTGGCAGACACCCTCGCTGGTACAAGCCCGACCTCGAAGATCTTTGACAAGACCCGTATCTCGAGCGCTCCGAGGCTGGTGGCAGACACCCTCGCTGGTATAAGCTCGGTCTCGAAGATCTTTGACAAGACCCGTATCTCGGGCGCTCCGAGGCTGGTGGCAGACACCCTCGCTGGTGGCAGACACCCTCGCTGGTATAAGCCCGGCCTCGAAGATCTTTGACAAGACCTGTATTTCGGGAGCTCCGAGGCTGGTGGCAGACACCCTCGCTGGTATAAGCCCGACCTCGAAGATCTTTGACAAGACCCGTATCTCGGACGCTCCGAGGCTGGTGGCAGACACCCTCGCTGGTATAAGCCCGGCCTCGAAGATCTTTGACAAGACCCGTATCTCGGGCGCTCCGAGGCTGGTGGCAGACACCATCGCTGGTATAAGTGATAACTCTATTTTATATAGAGTTATTCATATGTTTAAACTTAGTAAATTGCTTTCTTTCAAGCAAAGATAAAGAGTTTATATAGTATTTTATGTAATATGTGATAACTTGAGTGTTTGACATGGTTATAGTTGATAATAGGCCATTTTGGATACATTGTGGTATGTTTGATAAAGTTTGTTCAGTGCAGTCTAGATGCTCATTACATCAAATGCTCCTGCATTGATCCTGCACTTATAACAGCACTGGTTTAGCACAATGCTACTGCACTGCAACTGCATTACCTGAAGGTTGGAGCCATCCACTTGCACATCCACTTGCCATCCACTTGCACTTGATGACCTCATACTTGGTCTCCTAAAGCAAGAACACATCTGATTTCGACGCCTACAATTTCCACATAGGTTTGAAGAGTCATCAACATAGGGACACATGTTCTTATCTCATTTGACCTCCCTATACACTTAATTGAAGACTTCACATGGGAATCAACTGCTGTAAAGTAACCATGAATACAGCCACCAAAGTTACTTCAACATGAAGGAAGGAAGCACCTATCTTGAAGACTATAAAAGGACCTCACTCCTTCACTTGAAAATAGATCACAATCCATAAGTTAGATTAAAATTTCACTCCACATAGATAAGTTCTATTTTGTAAGAAGGAAAGGAAGGAAGTGACAAATCCTCCTTACCTCGATTTCATAGTTTTACCAAAGTGCTAAGGAGCTAATGCAATTACATTGCTAGGAGAATTCATGCTAAGAGCTACAACTTGTGTAAACTCTATCGTGTTGTTTCTCTTTTGTGATTTCAATTATATAAACATGTTCTATTCTGTTTATATTTGCCTTGCAATGTCTATGTTGAGCTAAACCTCTCTTAGTTCGAATGTTCTAACCATTTAATGAGCTTTTAAGTAAGTTTAATACAAGTATATGATGTGTGCACTTTAGTTCTTGCTTGATAATACTTTCAACACTTATTTTGAGATTGATCACTTATAATAAGTAGATTTGTAAAAGCAGACATGGTTTATAATTAAGAACTCAAGAACTAATATGGGTGAGTGTTTTACATAAAGGAAACTTTGTGAAAACCATACTAAGTCCTAGACATAGGATAGTATAGTCCATAGGGTGATACTGTGGGTACTTTAAAAGACAAGAGTGAACTTATTTAGCTAAGCCTAGACATAGGAAGCTTGTAATGAAACTCTGAAGAAAGTGACTGAAAGGCACACAACTAATGCAACAGCATTCAGTGCAACTGCATCATAACTGCATTAAACACTTATAAGTGAGTTATTTGGGGAAGACATTCCAACTAGCTTTTCTCTATTGCATTTCAACTACTTACACCTTGCTTTATTCTAACTTATTTGTGGTACTCACCATCATCAACTATCTTGTTAAATTGGTTACTTCCTCTAAATTACATAATATTGACTTTTGAAAGAGTTCATCAATCCCTGTGGGTTCGACCTGTTCTAACACTATATTACTTGTTTTGGAATGTGTATACTTGCATATGTTTTCCACACACCAAGTTTTTGGCGCCGTTGCCGGGGATTGTAGTTAAATTCTTTTAAAAATATGATATACTGTAATTTAGTGTATATTATTCTGGTATTTGCAAGTTTCTGTCATGCAGGAGCACATGGTGCTTTAGCATATGTACAGGACTAGAAACAGGACACCAGAATACAGCTTAGATCTAGAGATAGAAAGAAGATTTAGGAGATTGTTAAGACTCCAAAAGCAAAAGAAACAAGCCTGCAAGATGTCTCATAGTGAAGGACAAAGCTCAAGACCACACTCAGTAAGAGGAGGTCCTGGCTCTCATCAAGATACAGAAGAAAATCACAGAGAACGATTCATTCACATGGATCCCATAGGTATGATTAATGATAGAGATAGACCTATGAGGGACTATGCTCAGTTTGATCATCAAAACATGCAAACTAGCATATCTAGACCTCATATTGATGCTGTGCATTTTGAATTTAAACCTATGATGTTTCAAATGCTTCAAACTATTGGTCAATTTGGAGGAACTCCTCTAGAGGATCCTCACTTGCATTTAAAACAGTTTATAGAAGTATGTAGTAACTTTATCTTACCTGGTGTTAGTGAAGATGCTTTCAGATTAAGGTTGTTTCCTTATTCTTTGAAAGATAGAGCTAAGGCTTGGCTAAACTCTTTAGAGCCTAACTCTATCCATTCATGGAATGAAATGGCTGAAAAAATTTTAGGAAAATATTTCCCACCTATCAAAAATGCCAGGATGAGAACTGATATTACATCTTTTAGACAAAAAGAGTTTGAATCATTATTTGAAGCATGGAAAAGATGGAAAGAACTTTTAAGAAAATGTCCTCATCATGGTTTACCTGTTATTATTCAAATGGAAACTTTTTATAATGGTTTAGAACCTCAAACCAGAATAATGCTTGATGCATCTTCTGGTGGAGTGTTATTAAATCTGTCATACAATGAAGCATGTGAGTTAATTGATAGAATAGCAGCTAATAGCTCTAGCTGGCCTACTGAGAGGGTGAGTGCCCAAAAGAAACCATCAGGGGTACATGAGGTTAGCGATGTAACAGCCTTATCTGCTCAAGTAGCCACTTTAGCCAACTTGATAAAGAACTTCACTTCAGTTAATGCAACTGCATCTAATGCAGCTGCATCAACAGACAGCACTGCAGCAGCAGTAGAACAAGCACCTCCAGGTACCACCAGTTGTGTATATTGTGGAGGAGGTCACTTGTATGAGGAATGTCCTAGCAACACTATTTCTGTAAATTATGTAGGTTATAATAGAAATAACAACCCCTATTCTAACACTTACAATCCTGGGTGCAAAAATCATCCCAACTTTAGATGGGGCAATAACAATGCACCTGCATCTAATACTGCACCATCTACACCACCAGGATTCCCACCTAAAAAACAAGCCACCAATGAAAATTCTCTAGAAAATATGCTCAAAGCATTCATAGGAGAAGCAATAACAGCTAGACAAACTCAAGATGCTTCCATTAAGAATCTAGAGACCCAAGTGGGACAGTTAGCCACAGCTTTGTATCAAAAGCCACCAGGTGCCTTACCTTCCAATACAGAAGCTACTCCTTCCCAGAAACAAGGAAAAGAGCAGGTTAAAACTATTTCCTTAAGAAGTGGCAAGGATTTAATTGAATCAAATGAAAGGAAAAGTGTAGATAAGGGAGAAAAAGAAAAAGAAAAACAGAAAAATAGCAAAGAAAGAAATGTGGAAGCATCCAATGCTCCTGCATTAGAGGAAGAAGTTCAAATCCCTACACCTAAGTTAGTACCTGAGTACCCTCCTCCTCCTTACCCACAAAGATTGAAAAAAGCACATGAGAAGAAACAATTTAGCAAATTCTTAGAGGTACTAAAACAGTTGCACATAAATGTTCCCTTAGTAGAAGCACTTCAACAAATGCCAAACTATGCAAAATTCATGAAAGATGTGCTTACCAAAAGGAAGAGATTAGGGGAATTTGATACAGTTGCCATGACTAAAGAATGTAGTCAAATCATGCAAAGTAAGATTCCTAGGAAATTGAAGGATCCAGGGAGTTTTACAATTCCATTTTCCATTGGAACCTCTTATACTGGTAAAGCTTTATGTGATTTAGGGGCAAGTATTAACTTAATGCCTAAATCTATTTTTAACCAGTTGGGAATTGGAATTGCAAGACCAACCACTGTGACACTTCAATTAGCAGATAGGTCAATAGCCTATCCTGAAGGTATAATAGAAGACATCTTAGTTAAGGTAGACAAATTTGTGTTCCCTGCAGATTTTGTCATTCTTGACTTTGAAGCAGATAAGGATGTACCTATTATCCTAGGAAGACCATTTCTAGCAACTAGCAAAACCTTAATAGATGTGATGAGTGCTATGAAGTATCCCACAGAGAATACAGAAGAATGCTCATCCATTTTTTCTCTAGATAAATTGGTAGAGAAACAGTTTTA
This sequence comes from Astragalus membranaceus, assembly GCA_039519185.1. NCBI lineage: Eukaryota > Viridiplantae > Streptophyta > Magnoliopsida > Fabales > Fabaceae > Astragalus > Astragalus membranaceus. The sequence continues at coordinate 29,862,375 of CM076849.1, read as the reverse complement.
CAAACAGTATGATCATTTGGCTAATGCAGATGCACTTGATGCACCTGCATTGCTAGATGGGGAATTACTAGAAAAGGAAAACCTGCCAATAGGAAACTCTTGTAAGGAAGTCTGGGCCAGAACATATGAACCTCTCAATCTTGAGGATCCAACCCTTAAAGAAAATTTACCCTCCATAGAAAAACCTCCCAAGCTAGAATTGAAGGAATTGCCTAAGCATCTTAAGTATGTCTTTCTAGGAGAAAATGAGACCTTACCAGTTATTATTGCTTCTGATTTAACCTCAGAACAAGAAAATGATCTCATCAATACTCTAAAGAAACATACCAAAGCAATAGGTTGGCAAATGGCAGATATCAAGGGAATTAGTCCTTCTGTGTGTATGCATAGAATCATCTTAGAAGAAAATTCTAAGAATAGTATAGAAAGCCAAAGAAGACTAAACCCTATCATGATGGAGGTTGTGTAAAAGGAAATCATTAAATGGCTAGATGATGGCATCATATACCCAATATCAGACAGTGCATGGGTAAGCCCTATCCAATGTGTACCAAAGAAAGGGGGTGTGACAGTAATAGCCAATGAGAAGAATGAGTTAATACCTACTAGAACTGTAACAGGTTGGAGGATATGCATGGATTACAGAAAACTCAATAAGGCTACCAAAAAGGATCACTTTCCTTTACCATTCATAGACCAAATGCTAGATAGGTTAGCAGGGAAAGAGTTTTATTGTTTTCTAGATGGCTATTCAGGATACAATCAGATAACCATTGAGCCTAAAGATCAAAATAAAACCACTTTTACATGCCCTTAGGGAACCTTTGCCTTTAGAAGGATGCCATTTGGATTATGTAATGCTCCTGCAACATTCCAAAGATGTATGATGTCAACATTCTCAGATTTCATTGAGCAATCAATGGAAGTATTCATGGATGATTTCTCTGTCTTTGGAGAAACATTCCAAGATTGTTTATCAAACTTGGAACAAATTCTCAAAAGATGTGAGGATACAAATCTAGTGTTAAACTGGGAAAAGTGTCATTTCATGGTGCAAGAGGGCATTGTGTTAGGACACAGAATCTCAAAGAAAGGTCTAGAGGTAGACAAAGCAAAAATTGAGGTAATTGAGAAATTACCCCCACCAACAACAGTTAAAGGTATCAGGAGCTTTTTAGGCCATGCTGGTTTTTATAGAAGGTTTATCAAAGACTTTTCAAAAATTTCAAAGCCATTATGTATGCTTTTGCAACATGATGTACCATTTAACTTTGATAAATCTTGTATGGATACTTTTGAAAAGCTTAAAAAAGCTTTAATAACAGCACCGGTGATAGTAACACCTGACTGGAGCAGGCCTTTTGAATTAATGTGTGATGCTAGTGACTTTGCAGTAGGAGCAGTCCTAGGGCAAAGGTATGACAAGGTTTTTCATTCTATTTATTATGCTAGCAAGACATTAATTGAAGCTCAAGTGAATTACACAGTCACAGAAAAGGAATTATTAGCTGTAGTATTTGCATTTGAAAAATTTAGATCATACTTAGTTGGCACTAAAGTAATTTTTTATACTGATCATTCTGCCATTAAGTATTTGATTTCAAAGAAAGATGCAAAGCCAAGGTTGATAAGATGGATTCTACTCCTACAAGAGTTTGATCTTGAAATTAGAGACAAGAAAGGAGTAGAAAACCAAGTAGCAGACCATTTGTCAAGACTTGAAGGTGAATCACTAGAGGGAGAAATCAAGGAGAGTTTTCCGGATGAGAAACTATTGGCAATCACAGTCAATGCACATAATGCAACTGCATGTGCTACAAGCAATGCAGGAGCATCAAATGCATCTGCACTATGGTATGCTGATATTGTAAACTACCTTGCAAGTAGAGTGACACTAGTGAATATGACATATCAACAAAGGAGAAGATTCTTCCACATAGTAAAACAATACTATTGGGATGATCCATTCCTTTACAAAATGTGCCCTGATCAGTTAATAAGGAAATGTGTTCCTAATGATGAACAACAAGCAGTGCTTCTGCATTGCCATGCTGCACCATATGGTGGCCACTTTGGAAGCACAAAAACAGCAGCTAAGGTATTACAGTCTGGTTATTTTTGGCCTACTTTATTTAAAGATGCATATTTTATGGTCAAGAAATGTGACAAATGTCAAAGGGCAGGTAATATCTCTGATAAACATGAAATGCCAAGAACCAATATTTTAGAAATTGAATTATTTGATGTATGGGGAATGGATTTTATGGGCCCTTTTCCACCTTCTTTTGGTAATTTGTACATTTAAGTAGCTTTTGATTATGTGTCCAAATGGGTAGAGGCAGTAGCATTACCAAATAATGATGCAAAATCAGTAAGTAAATTTCTTCAAAAGAATATATTTACTAGATTTGGAACTCCTAGAGCAATAATTAATGATGAAGGTTCATACTTCTGTAATAAGATCATTGAAAACCTTCTAGCAAAGTATGGAGTTAAGCATAAAATTGCTACAGCTTACCACCCTCAAACAAGTGGGCAAGCAGAAATCTCAAATAGAGAAATCAAAAGAGTGCTAGAAAAAATGGTAAGTCCAAATAGGAAAGATTGGTCTTTACATTTGGATGAAGCTTTATGGGCTAATAGAACAGCATTCAAAACACCCTTAGGAATGCTCCTTATAGAATAGTCTATGGAAAAGCATGCCATCTACCTGTGGAGTTAGAAAATAAGTCTTATTGGGCTATCAAGAAGCTCAATTTTAACTTAGACAAAGCAGGTGCACAAAGAATGCTAGAGCTTAATGAGTTAGAAGAGATTAGGCAATTCTCTTATGAGAATGCTGAAATCTACAAAGCCAAAACAAAGGCAAGGCATGACAAGAGAATTCAAAAGAGAGACTTAAAAGAGGGAGGATTAGTTCTGCTATACAATTCTAGATTGAAGCTTTTCCCTGGAAAGCTTAGATCAAGGTGGTCAGGACCATTCAAATTTGTTAAAATTTATCCTCATGGAGCAGTTGACTTGTTAGATGAAGCCTCAAACACCATCTTCAAGGTAAATGGTCAAAGAATCAAAATGTACTATGGTGAACATGTGGTGAGAGAAAAGGTCACTACTCATTTGAAAAATCTCTAAAAGAAAGAGGTAGTCAGGCTGAAAAGACTCTTAAAACAAACGCTTAATAGGAGGCAACCCATCATTTTTTACTTAATTTTGTTCAATTTAATGTTTTAAGTGTTTTGTAGGAAAAGCAGGAAACTGATGCAGCTGCATTGCAATGCTACTGCATTGCATCTGCATTGAAGAAAAAAATGTGCCCTGCACCCAAGTTCAAAAGTTTGAAGAAATTGATCAAGTGTGAATGACAACTCATCAGAAGCAAAGTTAGAAACTAAATGAAGTGTTGAGTAACCAAGGGAGACACGTGGCTGCATGCATGTCCACCACGACCTTACCTAACGGCTACCACTTCAATCAAATCAAAACTTCTCTTAACTCCTCACTTACAAAACCCTAAAACCATTTTCGTTACCCCTTCCACTCAATCTGAAACCTCCCACTCTAATCAAACAGTTACCCATAACAATTCTACCTCAAGCGAACACAATGGTGAAGAAACAATCAGCATCTAAATCACCAGTCAAAAATGCATCATCCTCATCACAAAAGGGCAAGAAACGAGATTCCAATGCATCTGCATTGGCAACCCAGAAACCACTTCTATGGAAGATGCACTTACTACCAGAAAGAGGGTATGAAATGAAGAAGGCAACTCCATCATTCATGACAACAGTGGCCAACCTTCACTGGGATCATTTTGTGTTGCCACGAGGAGGATACATTGATGAATTAGTAAGAGAATTCTATGCTAGACTTTTTGAAGATGAAGGACCAGAGAAAAGCTACACTTCTAAGGTTAGAGGTAAGGTAGTTCATTTTCATCCTAAGAAAATAAATGAGCATTATATGTTGAAATACAATGGACTTGAGTTTGAAAAGAAAGTAGGGAAGGCTTATAAGAAAGAAATGGAAGAGATTAGGGGTAGAATTGCCACACCAGATTCTGTTTGGGAAAGATTCACACCAAATGAGGTTAAGCTTAGAAGTACTTATTTGATAGATGCTCTAGGCAATTGGCACTTGTTCATTACAACATCAATCTTACCTACTTTACACACATATGCCATGACCAAAGAGAGATTGATCTTACTAGATACAATTCTCTCTGAGGGAAATGTTGACATAGGTAGATTGATTGCTAGGGAAATCTATACATGCACAACTAAAACAAAGGGATTTCTGTTTTTCCCTTGTCTCATAACTGAATTGTGCATGAAGGAAGATGTTCCTATTGCTGCTAATGAACAAAGAAAATTTCCCCCTAATAATTTGAATGCTGAGATGAAGGAGAGAATGAGAAAAGTGAAAGGACCACTGCCTATGCCTGCAATGCAAGAGCATTTCATGCAGAAGCAAGCTACAGTATGGAAGTTTCGGAATGAACAACATGATTGGCTGCAGCTTGTTTTCCAATATATGTCTAATAAATTAGGCAATATTGAGGCACCTGTGTTCCCAAGCTGGGTGTTAAGAACTGAAAGACAAGAAGATGAGGAGAAAGAACAAGCTGATGAGGAAAAAGAAGAAGAGAAAGAAGAGGAACAGGAAGAGAAACAAAAGAAATAGGTGATTAGAAAACAAACAAAGGGAAAGAAAAAGGTAGTAATGGAGCCTGAATTTGAAGAAACTTATAATTCAGAAACTGAGGATGAGGAATTAAAAAAAGAAATGGACAAGGAGAGTAAAGATGAAGAAGAAAGTGATACTGAAGTTGAAAGTGAGGGAGAAGAACGTGCTAGAGGTGTCATTTTGGAAGAAATAGCTAGACAGAAATATGCCAAGAAAACACCACCACAAGCCCAACAAGAAACAACCCACACTTCACCAATCACATCACCTATCCAATCACCAATCCACTCACCTACCAAAGAAGCATCTCCCCAACCAAAATCACCACTACCCTCCCTTACTGATCCACTAATACAGTCACCACCACAAACAACCTCTCCTCCACCCACTCCAACAACTGAACCAAAACACCACTCACAACTTGAAGAACAAATTCCAATCCCAACCTCACCTATCACTGAGCCACAAACAGAACAAACCACCCCTACTAGCCCCATTAACATTATAACTAATGTTGTTTCTGCTCTTGAGCAAGAAAATGTGCAGGATCCTGAAGAAGATCCAACTGAAAAAGCAGAACCAGAGGCAGTAGAAGAAGCTGAAGTTGTCAAACAAGCAATTGAGATGCAGAGTGATGCACCTGCATCTGATGCTTCTGCATCTCAACAGAAAGCAGCACTGAAACCAGCACATGATGAGGCAACAATGCAACTTGTTCTCCAACAAATAGCTCAGAGAAAGCGAGAGGAACTGGGAAATACACAACAATTCTTCAAACAGCCAGCAGTCAATGCACCAAAGAGAAAGATCTCTGAGGCAATCCCAACTGATGCTACTGCATCAAGTCCTGCAGTAACACCAGGGGAATCAGGTGCATCTGCACCAGTAGAAGTAACTCCAATCTCAAAGCCAAAGGAAAAGAAGCAGAAGGTGAAGAACACTCCTCCTACCAGGCAGAGTGGAAGGACAAGGAGTGGAGCAAAGAAATGAGTATCTGTTACATGCTTTCTGCAGTTTAACAACTATATTTTGAATGTTATCTTACTACTAACTCTTCCCTGGTTATGTTTTTAATCCCTCTCCCCATATTTTGAACAAATATTTGCAAGTATTTTGTGAACTTCTAGCAGTGAGGACACTGCTACCCCTTAAGTTTGGGGGGAGAACTTATCATATTAAGTATGTTATGTATGTTATGTATGTGTGTTTTAGCAAATGTATGTTTTTAGTAAAAAATTTTGTATGAATGTATTAGATGTACTTAACAAAGTAGTATCCAAATACATGAAACTAATTTTCCAAAGATACATTTTCATTGGAAAATAGGGACAAGTACGAGGAATACTATAGATTGTTAAAGAACATTTTAGTAGATGATCAGTTTGAAAATATTTTACAAAGATATGGTGCACCTATGGATGGATTTTTGGAAAGCAAGAAAAGAAAAAGAAGCCTTATTTCTCACAAAAATAACCAGAATTATTTTTTTCTTCCAAATACCTCAAAACTGAGTTTGTGAAAAGAACCTTGCTATTTAAAGAGCAATCTGATGCAAGGGAAAATTTTGGTGAGCTAAGGTCAAAACAAATTTTGATTAAAAAGTTGGAATAGCTTAAAGAACTAAGTTTGGGGTGTTTTTATGAAAACCAAGGCTGAATTTGAAAAGTGAGAGCAAACAAAATGCAAAAAGATACAAAAAGAGTGGTAAAAAGATCAAAGATCAAAAGCCATATTGACCTGAATCAGATTGAACTATACCTGTGCCAAAGTGCATGATTGCATCTGGAGATCAAAGACCCGTGCCATGCATGAATGAATGCATCTGGAGGATAGTTCAACAACTGTACTTGTGCCAAAATGCATGAATGCATCTGGAGGACAGTGAGGAAGGCAATATAGGGTACAAAAAAATAACACAGTGCAGAAGCAATGCAACTGCACTGCAGAAAATAAATGCAGAAAAACATCAATGCAAAAAGCACTTCAAAGAAGTGATGCATCTGCATTAAAGAAACCACAAACACAAGAAAAATAGTGCATTAACTCAAAAAGCTTTGAAAAATTCAATCAAGTCCTTGGTTGTGTTTAAAACTCCCCAATACTTGACGATTTTGTGAGTCTAACCTTTCTTTTGAAAAAAATATTTTGGTGTGACCAAAGATAAACCAATCTTTTCAAAGGATAGGAGGAAGTTTTCACTTAGTCTTGGAACCAATCTCAACTCAGTGGGTTCACACACACACAAAGAGTGTAAATAATTCTGGAAGTTTGAAAAGAAATAAAGGCCCAAGAAAAATTGATGAGCAAAGTAGTTCATAGAGAGCACCTCATGAAAATCCAAATATCAAGCTGATTTATCTTCTAGAAACTATAGTATTAGTTTGTCTTTGTCATTACTTGAGGACAAGCAATGATTTAAGTTTGGGGGTGTGATAACTCTATTTTATATAGAGTTATTCATATGTTTAAACTTAGTAAATTGCTCTCTTTCAAGCAAAGATAAAGAGTTTATATAGTATTTTATGTAATATGTGATAACTTGAGTGTTTGACATGGTTATAGTTGATAATAGGCCATTTTGGATACATTGTGGTATGTTTGATAAAGTTTGTTCAGTGCAGTCTAGATGCTCACTACATCAAATGCTCCTGCATTGATCCTGCACTTATAACTGCACTGGTTTAGCACAATGCTACTGCACTGCAACTGCATTACCTGAAGGTTGGAGCCATCCACTTGCAAATCCACTTGCCATCCACTTTCATTTGATGACCTCATACTTGGTCTCCTAAAGCAAGAACACCTCAGATTTCGATGAAAAGAAAGTGTTTTTAGAAAGAAGGAATGTTTTAGTAAAGTCTACTCACTCATGATCATTGTAGACAAAAGAGGAGAAAAGGAAATAAAAGAAGAAAACATAAAGTTAAATAGCGAGAAATAAAAGAAAGCGGTAAAGTGCAAAATTATAAATAGCAGAATTGTAAATGACAAGAAAGTAAATTGCTTGAAAAGAAAATTGCCAGTAATTTACTTGACATGCCAGTAATTTACTTGACTTGCCAGTGATTTACTTGACTTGCCAGTGATTTACTTGACTTGGAAATTTAAAGGGCGAAAAAGTAAATAACAAGGAAAATAAAAGAGCGGAAAAGTAAAGAGCGAGAAAGTAAAGAGCGAGAATTTAAATAGCAATGAAAGTAAATGACTTGGAAAGTAAAAGGGCGAAAAAGTAAATAGCAGGGAAAATAAAAGAGCGGAAAATTAAAGAGCGAAAAGTAAAGAGCGAGAAAGTAAAGAGCGAGAAATTAAAGGGCAATGAAAGTAAATGACTTGGAAAATAAATAGCAAGAATTTAAAGGGCAAGAAAGTAAATAAACAAGAATCATAAAAAGCATGAAGAGTAAATTGAAGTCATGAATAATTAGAGAGCCTTTGTCATTGATTTTCTAACAAAATTCAAGCTTAGGTACAAGTGAGGATCAAGCCTCTATTTATAGAAAAATATGAGGGGCAAAATGGTCCAAAAGAGGAAAAAGTGGCAAATCAAGTTGGCCAAGGTAGTCATCAAAGAGCCATCCTCAAGTGGACAATGCACATGAGCAAGTGGTCAAAGCACATGGTCATCAAAAAGTGGGCAAAAATATCCAACAACAAGTGGGCAAGGGAATTTCGACTGATGCAGCAGAAATCTGGATAGCAGAAGCAGGCACAGTCGAAATCTGGATAGCAGAAGCAGGCACAGTCGAAATCTGGATAGCAGAAGCAGGCACAGTCGAAATCTGGATAGCAGAAGCAGTCGAAATCTGGAAGACAGATGCAGTCGAATTCTGACAGATGCAGTCGAAATCTGGAAGACAGATGCTGTCGAATTCTGGCCTGCTGAGACAGATGCTGTCGAATTCTGAGAGATCTAGTCGAGTTTCTGGGAGATGCAGTCGAATTCTGGGAGATGCAGTCGAATTCTGACCTGCTGAGACTTAGGCAGCCCAAATTGCTTCAAAATAAAACCTGAAGATAAAAAGTAAACATTTGCAGTAAAATAGAACAAAAATATAATTAAAATACTAAAAAGACTTAATAAAATAACTATTAAAAAGACTCTAAAAATAGACTTATCATTCGACGCCTACAATTTCCACATAGCTTTGAAGAGTCATCAACATAGGGACACATGTTCTTATCTCATTTGACCTCCCTATACACTTAATTGAAGACTTCACATGGGAATCAACTGCTGTAAAGTAACCATGAATACAGCCACCAAAGTTACTTCAACATGAAGGAAGGAAGCACCTCTCTTGAAGACTATAAAAGGACCTCACTTCTTCACTTGAAAATAGATCACAATCCATAAGTTAGATTAAAATTTCGTTCCACATAGATAAGTTCTATTTTGTAAGAAGGAAAGGAAGGAAGTGACAAATCCTCCTTACCTCGATTTCATAGTTTTACCAAAGTGCTAAGGAGCTAATGCAATTACATTGCTAGGAGAATTCATGCTAAGAGCTACAACTTGTGTAAACTCTATCTTGTTGTTTCTCTTTTGTGATTTCAATTATATAAACATGTTCTATTCTGTTTATATTTTCCTTGCAATGTCTATGTTGAGCTAAACCTCTCTTAGTTCGAATGTTCTAACCATTTAATGAGCTTTTAAGTAAGTTTAATACAAGTATATGATGTGTGCACTTTAGTTCTTGCTTGATAATACTTTCAACACTTATTTTGAGATTGATCACTTATAATAAGTAGATTTGTAAAAGCAGACATGGTTTACAATTAAGAACTCAAGAACTAATATGGGTGAGTGTTTTACATAAAGGAAACTTTGTGAAAACCATACTAAGTCCTAGACATAGGATAGTATAGTCCATAGGGTGATACTGTGGGTACTTTAAAAGACAAGAGTGAACTTATTTAGCTAAGCCTAGACATAGGAAGCTTGTAATGAAACTCTGAAGAAAGTGACTGAAAGGCACACAACTAATGCAACAGCATTCAGTGCAACTGCATCATAACTGCATTAAACACTTATAAGTGAGTTATTTGGGGAAAACATTCCAACTAGCTTTTCTCTATTGCATTTCAACTACTTACACCTTGCTTTATTCTAACTTATTTGTGATACTCACCATCATCAACTATCTTGTTAAATTGGTTACTTCCTCTAAATTACATAATATTGACTTTTGAAAGAGTTCATCAATCCCTGTGGGTTCGACCTGTTCTAACACTATATTACTTGTTATGGACTGTGTATACTTGCACATGTTTTCCACACACCAAGTTTTTGGCGCCGTTGCCGGGGATTGTAGTTAAATTCTTTTAAAAATCTGATATACTGTAATTTAGTGTATATTATTCTGGTATTTGCAAGTTTCTGTCATGCAGGAGCACATGGTGCTTTAGCATATGTACAGGACTAGAAACAGGACACCAGGATACAGCTTAGATCCAGAGATAGAAAGAAGATTTAGGAGATTGTTAAGACTCCAAAAGCAAAAGAAACAAGCCTGCAAGATGTCTCACAGTGAAGGACAAAGCTCAAGACCACACTCAGTAAGAGGAGGTCCTGGCTCTCATCAAGATACAGAAGAAAATCACAGAGAACGATTCATTCACATGGATCCCATAGGTATGATTAATGATAGAGATAGACCTATGAGGGACTATGCTCAGTTTGATCATCAAAACATGCAAACTAGCATATCTAGACCTCATATTGATGCTGTGCATTTTGAATTTAAACCTATGATGTTTCAAATGCTTCAAACTATTGGTCAATTTGGAGGAACTCCTCTAGAGGATCCTCACTTGCATTTAAAACAGTTTATAGAAGTATGTAGTAACTTTATCTTACCTGGTGTTAGTGAAGATGCTTTCAGATTAAGGTTGTTTCCTTATTCTTTGAAAGATAGAGCTAAGGCTTGGCTAAACTCTTTAGAGCCTAACTCTATCCATTCATGGAATGAAATGACTGAAAAATTTTTAGGAAAATATTTCTCACCTATCAAAAATGCCAGGATGAGAACTGATATTACATCTTTTAGACAAAAAGAGTTTGAATCATTATTTGAAGCATGAAAAAGATGGAAAGAACTTTTAAGAAAATGTCCTCATCATGGTTTACCTGTTATTATTCAAATGGAAACTTTTTATAATGGTTTAGAACCTCAAACCAGAATAATGCTTGATGCATCTTCTGGTGGAGTGTTATTAAATCTGTCATACAATGAAGCATGTGAGTTAATTGATAGAATAGCAGCTAATAGCTCTAGCTGGCCTACTGAGAGGGTGAGTGCCCAAAAGAAACCATCAGGGGTACATGAGGTTAGTGATGTAACAGCCTTATCTGCTCAAGTAGCCACTTTAGCCAACTTGATAAAGAACTTCACTTCAGTTAATGCAACTGTATCTAATGCAGCTGCATCATCAGACAGCACTATAGCAGCAATAGAACAAGCACCTCCAGGTACCACCAGTTGTGTATATTGTGGAGGAGGTCACTTGTATGAGGAATGTCCTAGCAACCCTATTTCTGTAAATTATGTAGGTTATAATAGAAATAACAACCCCTATTCTAACACTTACAATCCTGGGTGGAAAAATCATCCCAACTTTAGATGGGGCAATAACAATGCACCTGCATCTAATACTGCACCATCTACACCACCAGGATTCCCACCTCAAAAACAAGCCACCAATGAAAATTCTCTAGAAAATATGCTCAAAGCATTCATAAGAGAAGCAAGAACAGCTAGACAAACTCAAGATGCTTTCATTAAGAATCTAGAGACCCAAGTAGGACAGTTAGCCACAGCTTTGTATCAAAGGCCACCAGGTGCCTTACCTTCCAATACAGAAGCTACTCCTTCCCAGAAACAAGGAAAAGAGCAGGTTAAAACTATTTCCTTAAGAAGTGGCAAGGATTTAATTGAATCAAATGAGAGGAAAAGTGTAGATAAGGGAGAAAAAGAAAAAGAAAAACAGAAAAATAGCAAAGAAAGAAATGTGGAAGCATCCAATGCTCCTGCATTAGAGGAAGAAGTTCAAATCCCTACACCTAAGTTAGTACCTGAGTACCCTCCTCCTCCTTACCCACAAAGATTGAAAAAAGCACATGAGGAGAAACAATTTAGCAAATTCTTAGAGGTACTAAAACAGTTGCACATAAATGTTCCCTTAGTAGAAGCACTTCAACAAATGTCAAACTATGCAAAATTCATGAAAGATGTGCTTACCAAAAGGAAAAGATTAGGGGAATTTGAGACAGTTGCCACGACTAAAGAATGTAGTCAAATCATGCAAAGTAAGAATCCTAGGAAATTGAAGGATCCAGGGAGTTTTACAATTCCATTTTCCATTGGAACCTCTTATACTGGTAAAGCTTTACAATCCCAGATGTTCAGAGGAACCTTGAGTCACTCAACGGTCATCTCTGTCTCGTGAGCACTAGCCCGGTTTCGTGGAGCTCAGACAAGGCTTACAAGTCATGATCGCCTCACAGGCGACCCGACTTGGGGGGCAACTTTTACGGATTGGCCCAATCCACAATAGTGAGGCCCATAAGCAAAAACAGATCTATTAACCAACGGCTAAGATCTTGGACCTAGATCGGACGGCTCTGATTCATTAGGACAACACACTTTTACTCTATAAATAGGCATTCAATGTAATGCTCAGGGTACACACTCTTTCCTACTCTTTACCTCTAATCAGTTCCCTAACTGACTTGAGCGTCGGAGTGTCCTCGCAGGGTACACACTTTTACTGTATCAATTCTGTAACTCCACTATAAGGAAAAGAGTCGTAGAGCTAATTCTCAGAACTGATACAGTGGAGTTACAGAACCAGAACTATATTCTAATTTCAAGCTTATTTATTCAAAACTTACAGCTCATTAAATTTGTTCATAGCATCTTAATCCAATGATTGCATAGATCAATGAGTTTGACTAAACTATCATAATTAGGCCTAGTTAACATACAAAGTAAATGAAATGTGTTTCTGCTTGTGGATTACCTCATAGCATATCCAGCCCACAAATACGATCACAGCTACTGCCAAAGCATTAGTGAACTTCCTGTACACTATTGGGCTGGGCAGCAACGTATTGGGCTGGGTCCTTAAAATTTGGTTATGAATCTTGGGCTGGGCAGCAACAACAATATTGAATATTGCACCCCATTTTTTATTTGCGGGCCTGCGGGCTACCCATATCCCGACCGGGCTAGCCCGGCACGGGTTCGGGCTTTTATGGACTGGGCTAAAAAACTCGGGTATAAAAACGGGCTCATTTTCTTTGGCCCAAGCCCTCCCATATTTCGGGCTAGCCCGGCCCGGCGCGGCGGGCCCGACCCATTTTGCCAGCTCTACTAGTAGGTAGAAAATCGCGCATAATGCGGGCTAGCCCGAAAAGCCCGCAGCCCGCATAGGGCCGGGCTTGGGCCATAAAGGGTGAGCCCGAATTTCAACACGGGCTTTTAACACTACGCCATAATCCGTAAAATTAGTCGCACACTTAAGCAGCGCTTTGGGGGGAGCGCTGCTCATTGATAGTGATAAGCAGCTCTTTTGAGCGGGAGCGCTGCCTATTGAAGAAATGCGCTTAGTGATAAGCAGCGCTTGGGGGTGAGCGCTGCCCATTAGTGAAATTCGCTAAGTGATAAGCAGCGCTTTTAGGGGGAAGCGCTGCCCATTGATCAAAGGCGCTGAGTAATAAGCAGCGCTTGGGGCTGAGCGCTGCCCATTAGTAAAATTCGCTGACTTATAAGCAGCGCTTATATGGGAGAGCGCTGCCCATTGATATAAAGCGCTTCCTAATGAGCAGCGCTTTTAGGGTAAAGCGCTGCCCATTCCTTTAATTTTATTTTTGTTACTACGCGTCCCTCTCACTCACAGATACTCTCACGTTCTCACCTCACTCACTCTCACTGTCACTCATTTTCGTTCTCTCTCACTCACACTCACACTCATTTTCGTTCACTCTCCTTCTCACACTCACACTCATTTTCGTTCACTCTCACTCTCATTTTCGTTACATCACATTTTCTTCCCCCTCTCATTTTCGTTGCCCACTACGCCTCTCATTCTCACCATTGTTTTGTTCGGTCCGTACGACGTGTTTCCATTTTCGTTGGGTTGGTTTTGTTCGGTCCGTACGACGTTTTGGTGAAGCTTGCATTTTCGTTCCACTTTCACCAAAGGTAATATCATTGCATTTTGGTCTAGTTATTTTAATGGCATTAGAACCTTAGGTTAGATGATTCAATGTTGATGCTAGCTTGTTGATTGTTTCTTTGAAAATATGTGTTTGTGTAGTGTTTCTAAACTTAAGGCAAAATGTAGGTGTACTATTTGTTGAAATGTCCAAATGAAATGCTTGTTAATTTAATGTTGCACTTTCACCAAAGGTAATATCATTGTATTATGTTCTAGTTAATTTAATGGCATTGGAACCTTAGGTTAGACGATTCAATGTTGTTGCTTGTTGATTGGTTCTTTGAAATTAGGTGTAGGTGTAGTATTTCTAAACTTAAGGGGAAATGTAGGTGTAGTATTTGTTGAAATATCCAAATGAAATGCTTGTTAATTTAATGTTGCTCTAGGTTAAGGATTTTTGTGTTGTATTTATAAATATGAAAAATTTAGGATTGATGTTGATGATTTGTTGTTTAATGCGAATTTAATGCGAATTGTTTTTTAGGTTTTGCGAGTTTGGTTTGCCAGAGCTTCGTGTTCATTGTTCGAGTTCGTGTTCTAGTTCGAGTGTTCGTTCTAGTTCATTCGAGTTCATTGTTGCTTCCACGTGTTCAGGTACTTTTGTTGTTTTCTTATATTTATTATATGAAGAATGACATTATGGAAGACATTAAAGTCTTTGATTTTTTTAGCTGAAAATAGTTGAATGTCTTAGCTTCAAAAAAATTGTACGTTGTGTGATTTTCACCTGTAATAGGTTTAAGTTCTCTTATCAGGATTTTATTATAAATATTGGGAAATTATGGATAGAAAGTGGATGTCTGCCAATCGTCTGTCCAAGGAATATGTCGCTGGAGTGGATTATTTTGTGAACTGTGCTGTTAAACGTTTAGGGACTTCTAGTGATATCAAATGTCCTTGTTTAAGTTGTTGTTATGTAAAATCGGTTAATGCAGAGGAGTTGGCAGGACATTTAAAGGATTATGGAATTGATCAAAGTTATACTTGTTGGACAATGCATGGTGAGGAAAGAGGTGAATCTTCAAATATGGATAATAATACCGAGAGATGTGCGCCGGTTGACACTGAAAGACCTACATTGGATGGGGACGAATTTGAAGAGATGGAAAAGGCTGTTGAAGACGATCTTAATGATTGTCCTCAAATGTTTGAGAAGTTGATAACGGATGCAGAGACACCGTTGTATTCGGGTTGTACTGAATTCACAAAATTATTGGCTGTGATAAAGTTGTATAACTTGAAAACTTGCCACGGATGGACGGATAAGAGCTTTACGGAATTACTCGCACTATTGAAAGAAATGTTGCCGAAGGATAATGTGCTCCCTTCTCGGACGTATGATGCAAAACAAATGTTAGGGTCCATTGGCTTGAACTATGAGAAGATACACGCTTGTCCCAATGATTGCATTTTATTTCGGAATGAACATGCATTGTTAAAGTTGTGTCCTAAATGTAACGCATCGCGGTATAAAAAGAAAGAATCTGCTCCAGAAAAGGTGTTGTGGTATTTTCCCATAATTCCTCGATTTAGGCGCATGTACCGTAGTTCAGAAGATGCAAAACACTTGACATGGCATGAGGATGAAAGGATTAAAGATGGCATGCTACGACACCCGGCGGATTCTTAAGCATTTGTTAGCTAGTTTTGGTTCATATTGTAAGTTTAGCTAGTTTTGGTTCATATTGTAAGTTTAGCTAGTTTTGGGTACATATGAATTGGATAAAAACTTGTTAGCTAGTTTGTTTTGGTTCAAGTGTAGAAATGGAATGAATTGGGAAACTAATTAAGCACTTGTTAGCTAGTTTTGGTTCATATTGTAAGTTTAGCTAGTTTTGGGTACATATGAATTGGATAATAACTTGTTAGCTTAGCTAGTTTGTTTTGGTTCAAGTGTAGAAATGGAATGAATTGGGAAACTTAAGCACTTGTTTTGATTCTGGTGTATTTGGATATAATTTGATTTGCTGAGAAATAGAATTGAAAGGAATTGGGAATGTAAAAACAAGTTATTAGTTATATGCTGGTTTACTTCTGAAAAATAGCTGGTTTTGATTTTGCTCATAATGTTTGTTATGAGTATATGCTGGTTATATGCTGGTTTACATATAGCTAAGTTAGTTATGAGTATATATGTCCAGGAAAATTGCAATTGTAAAAAGGAAAATAACAAAAACAGAAAAAAAAATAAAAAAAAAATTACACAATGGGCAGCGCTTTTAGGAGAAAGCGCTGCTCATTGCCTTAGCGCTATTACGAATAGGCAGCGCTTTTAGGAGAAAGCGCTGCCAATTCGTAAAAGCGCTAAGGCAATGAGCAGCGCTTTCTCCTAAAAAGCGCTGCCCATTCGAAAATGCGCTAAGGCAATGAGCAGCGCTTTCTCCTAGAAAGCGCTGCCCATTTGAAAATGCGCTAAGGCAATGAGCAGCGCTTTTTCCTAAAAGCGCTGCCCATTGCTATAAATGGGCAGCGCTTTTAAAAGCGCTGCCCATTATTAGAGTGGAATCAGCAGCGCAAATATTAGCAGCGCTCAAAAGCGCTGCCCATTGATAAAAAAAAGCGCTGCCCATTAAAAAATCTGTAGTAGTGTAAGCCCGACCCTTAAAAGCCTGAGCCCGTAGCGGGTCAGCCCGATATGGCCCGGGTAGCCCGTTTTGCCAGCTCTACCAACTATCTCGAATCGGACCTTGTGTCTAAGATCGGATACAGGTCGAGAGATACGGTACAAAACACCATTTTTGAGCATTTAATCCTTTGGTGGAATATACATCGGCATTTCAACCCAGAGACGTTTTATATATATATATATATATATATATATATATATATATATATATATATATATATATATATATATATATATATTTGCTATCAAAGAGACGTTATATCTTTGTGTCCAGCGCAAAGAAAATTCAATTATAAAAAAAATCGTACGCACTCTGCTTGTTGCGTGCGCAGCTTCATATTTGTTGATCATTCTCTTTGTTGTAGAGCCAATATCTTTATTTTATAACCCTAATCTGAAACCTGTATGAAAATTGAGATCAATGCAAGTTTTATACTATTGCTTTTCAATGCCATTTCTCAGGAGGATATAATAATCTAAACATCTAAAGCCGCTTGTCACTGCCGCACACTTAATCTTTTTTATACTTTTTTTTGCTTTTTTTTTTATATTTTAAATTTTTAGATGTTTAAATACACGAATTTTGTTTCTCAATAATTGATTAGGTGAAAAATAGATCTAAATTCATGACAAAATATGTAAAGTGAGATGCTAGATAGTGTGTTTTTGTGTACTTTGTGGTTCTGAGAAAATTTTAATGGTTCAAATACACAAAATTTATTCCTCAATAACCGGTTTGGTGAAAAAAATTGCGCCAAACTACGTAAAGTGTGATACTAATTAGTATATTTTATGAGTATTTTATATATTTTTGTTTTTATATATTTTTAAGGTGTACTTTACAATCTTGAAAATTTTAAGATAATTAAATATGTGAAGTTTATTCTTCAATAATGGTTGAGTTGAAAAAAGTTACATTTTATGGCAAAATACTTAAAGTGAGATGCTAAACAGTGTGATTTGGTGTACTTTATGGTTCGGAAAAGATTTTAATTGTTCAAATACACAAAGTTTATTCTTCGATAACCGGTTTGGCAAAAAATACTGACAAAATACCTAAAGTGCTTTATGGTTATAATTTAATTTTTATTCACGGGAACTTCAGCCACATTTACGAAAGAACCTCACATCATATTCTTTCAACTTTCTATCTTCAAGTAACGCGTTGCATCTATTTTTTTGGTGATTTTCATCCAACCCTACATAATACCCATGTGTTTCACTTTCTAATTGTGTTGTATTCTTTTATTTCTTATTATGTGTTAAGTTTTTATATTTACATTTTTTTGACCAATATATACATTTGATAAATATGGATTATGCTATTAAAGTTTTCAGACATTTTCTTCCTACTATCTATGGATGTTTAATTTCAACGCCTTTGTTAGTATTTTTTTAAATTTTATAATTTTCTTAATTAGTTTATAGTTATAATTTCATTTTTATTCACAATTATTTGACTACTTGTATGTATGACCTGTGCGCTGCACGTGTATACATTTTCTTTTAAGTTAAAATGTAATTTTTTTTATTTGGGACTAAGAAAAAAGGAGTTGTATATTTATGTGTATTATGTGAGACATAAAATACTTTGTACACCGGCTAAAATAAACCTATTATGTTATATAATATATATATATATATATATATATATATATATATTTATTTATTTATTTTATACTAAGATATATATTTAATTTTTGATAAATAGAGATATATTTCATAATCTAGAATTCTCTCATGGTATTTATTATATTTCGAAAAAAATTTATAAACGTGAAAGACAAAATAACAAATTAGGAGAATATATCCTGATTAACAATGCTAAAAAAGTAAATATCTGGTAATTAATTTAATTCGAATTTCGTGGAATTAGATTTAATTACAGCTAATTACTCCTTTAATAGCTGTAACATTCTTAGCAGCACCTCCTTGATTTTCGTGACACATTATTTGCCTCCAAATATTTGTTAATCACTTAACAATTATCATTGGTGGACCTGGCTGGATCGGTAGAGGAAAGCAACGGCTATGGCTATAGCTATGGATCGGCTCCGCGCCGCGCCGCGCCAAATCTCGCTTTAACTGTCAACAAATTGAAAGGCGCGTTCACAATTTTATTAGCATTAGCAGAAACGGGCTAGTTCATTGCAAGGTAAGTCATAAGGTGTTTGATAAAAGGCCCATGAAACATTTTTATAGTTTGAAGAACTTGATGTTTGATTAAATTGTTTCTGCGATAATCTTCTAATTGTTCAATAAGTTCTCAGTCTGCCGAACTGCAATACAAGTGATTATATATTAGTCGTTCTACTCCCTATCTCTCCTCCTTCCAAATCAAGCTTGGTGTGTGCGGGTGGTTCGACTACCCTCAGTATTCCGGTCCCTGCAGGAAGCCGGCTCTACTGGGGAGGTTGATCACCTCTTACACCTCTTGTGTCGTGAAGGCTGAGTATGACAGGGAGGGTGGAAATCAGAGGTATGCTTCGGCGGACAAGGACGGGTGGCATCGTGTTAGAGGCAATATCGAAAGGAGGGTTTATGGCCACAGGTGCACGCTCCGTGGTTGTTGCTCCAGGACCACGGAAATCAGGAGGAGGCGAGGTCTCCTCTTTCTACTTCACCTCGTTTCCGGACAGTTGGAGAGCGCGAGATTTGGTTCGCCTCTAGGCATGGCAATGGGGCGGGGCGGGGATGGGTTTAACATTCCCCATCCCCATCCCCGATTCCCATATTCTTCCCCGTCCCAAACCCAACGGGGATGAAGAATTGATCCCCATCCCCGTACCCAACGGGTTCGGGGATCCCCGTCCCAACCCCGTCCCCGCAGTGGAATTCATTTTTTAAAATTTAAAAGTAATTTTACCTGTCCCAAACCCAAACCCGAACCCGCCCCCAAACCCAAAACTTATCCCACACCCAAACCCACCCCAAACCCGAAATTTAACACAACATAAAATCAATGCAATACTACAACTTATAACCAAAATATCAATTATCCAAAATGTCAACGTATAACAATGACGTTGCATATCAACATATAAAAATCAATGGTCTAAGTTAACCGATAATCCAAATTACATAATTGTCCATCTAAATTGTAAAATTCGTAAAACAAGGAGCCACATCAATGTTGTCTTCGCTAAATGCTTTTGACGTCTTCACTCTTCAAAGTGGGAAGTGACACAACTAGTCAATATTTCACCTACAAAATAAAAAATACATGTTAAATATAAACACTAAAGTTGATAAAATTGGAAGGTGGTGATAAATAAATGATAGAAAATTTCACCTTCATCGTCGGGGTCTATTTCATTGAGTAAAGTGGCATACTCATTCAACTGAGAACTCATACCACCTATAAATATGAAATTCAATACAACAGTAAATCATCAAATTACTCTATTGTGAAGCTTTAAGGTCTATAATGAATGCATCATTTAAGAAACGAGATTTACCTTATTCAAAGCTATATTGACTTTTTGGACCGAATCAGTACGCACCTTTCCCTAAGATAGAACCGGCTGTAGTTAGATCAATTTTTCAATTGCTTGACCAACTTCACTCAATTTATACACCATATCCTGAAACACACACATAAGGACATTTTTTACATGCACACATTGTGAAGTGAAAAATGAGTTGAAGGGTTCCTATTAACTTAACTCAATTTATACACCATATCCTGAAACACACACATAAGGACATTTTCCTACTAACTACTAATTACTCTATGTGGAGTTGTAAGCTTCTACTTCTCTTGCATCCCTTTCATGAAATTGATCAGCAGTCAGCATCAAATGCAATCATGAATCCTCTTACTATACCCAACCCAAAGCCAACAAACACAGTGATATGTAAAACATGACAGCTATACCTCATTTGACACTGCTTGACTTGCCACATGCATCAGGGGTGTAAAACATGTCAGCCCCATTTCTCCTTCAGCTCCTGGATCCTCCCTAATTTTATATTTCAAACAAAAATAACAAATCTCAAAAACATAAAATTGCTTACAATTTCTTCCCGCAAATCTACAAAGGCTAATGCGTTAAAACAAAATGGCGTAAATGTCACAACGGATTCAGCCAGATCTTAAGCTAAACGAAAAATGTTAAACAAAAATACTACAGCATGCAAATCGATTCGCACAGTATAATAATTTCGTGGCAACTTAAATAGATCGCTTTGAAAAAAATGTGATTAAAAATAAATAAAATAACGTTAAATTATAACAGAAGGTGAAAGGATCTGAAAATGAGGAAAAAGGAAGGATCTGAACAGTTTGATGCGAAAACCCTAAGATCGAACAATAGAGAATGAAGCGTGTGGAAGGAGAAAAAACTTTGATTTCGTCCGAAATGAGAAAATATGAAATACAATTGCATAAAGAGATTGGATCTGAGGTTTGAAATTACCTTAGGAGATGAAAAATGCAGGTGCCAGAAACTGCAGAATACAGAGAGAGGTGTGAAGGATGCTTTGCAGCAACGCAGAAATCGGAGGCGCAGAGAGGGATTGGAGAGGCGCTGTGATGTCACGGCTGAGTGAGAGAGGGATTGGAGAGGCGCCGCTGAAGAGAGTGAGAGAACGTGTTATTGTGTTAGGTTAGGTGTAAGGTGTTTGTGTTTTTAGGGTTTCTAATTTTGGAGGGGTATTAATGTAATTCCCATATTCGGGGATGGGTTCGGGGACGGGACCTATATCCCCATTACCCGTCCCATCCCCGTTTTTCAATTTCGGGGAAAACCAAAACCCAAACCCAAACCCAGTCAAAGCGGGGAAAACCCGTCAAATTGGGGCGGGTTTGGTTCGGTCCCCGCAGGTATGGGTTTCATTGCCATGCCTATTCGCCTCTTCGATCAACAAGGTAGAGTTCAAGAGGTCGTGATTCCGGGGTGTAGGAACGCACATGGAAGAATGTTGACTCCCAGTCATATGATGTAAGTTAGGCATTTTTAGGACCAATTGTGCAGGGTTTTTATTGTATAACAGTCATTATCTGGGATTTAGTTCAGTTTTAGATCATTGTAGTAGGAAGTTCAATTGTAAGTTATTCCTTCACTTTTGGAGCTAAATGGGACTTGAAGACCTCTTAATTGGTTGTGGCATCTTTCGGCGAACCAGACACTTGCCCGGAAATGCAGCAATCTGGAGGAATTTTGCAAGCCAGAACTTTCTGTCATTCTTCGCGTCGCGACCAGGAGGGTTCGCGACGCGATCTGGAGGAATTTGTACAAGCCAGAACTTTCTGTCATTCTTCGCGTCGCGACCAGGAGGGTTCGCGACGCGACCTGGAGCAGTTTTGCGAGACCTGAAGTTTCTGTCATTTGTCGCGACGCGACGGCCACGGGCCGCGTCGCGATGGTGCGTAAAAATTAGGGTTTTTAAAGCTGTTTCAGGAATTTTGCAAAGGACTTCGTTTTTGGGAATTGGAGCCACGTTTTGGAGCAGCTGGAGGTGCGATTTTGGAGCCTTCTCACCACTTGGGAACAAGGGATTGAAGGTTCTAAATGTCTTCCTTTATGTTTGTTTTCTATTCTATGTTGATTTCCACTCTTAGGATGATTTGTAACTGTAACACCCTAAATATTTAATTAAGTTAATTAACTAAGTATTTAGGTATTTTGATTAATTTAAGTATTTTAATGGATATAATTTAATTATTAGAAATTATATTAATTATGTGGAGGTGTGGTATTAGGGATTTGGTGGCGACAACTAATTAGATAAAGGGCTTAAGCTGTGTTGGGGGCCCATGATCCATTGGATTGCGCATAAGTGAATTAGGATTGGGATTATGATGGGTCATTAGCGAAATTTTGAGAGAGAGACCTAGAGAGAAAGAGAGAGTGCGCCTTGGAGAGGAAAGAAAGAAAGAAATCGTGAAGAGAGGAGGGGAGAGGGAGCCGTACGGCGCACAAGGGAGGAGAAGAAGGGCGCTTTGTTGCTGTTGGCTACGTGGTGATTTCTCGTCAAGAAGGTTTCGTGTTCATCATAATTAAGGTAAGGGTGAGCGTTTTCAATTAATATAATTGAGTATATAGAGGGTTTGTGGGTTTTTGGGAGTAGTTGAATTCGCAATTTATATATATATATATATATATATATATATATATATATATATATATATATATATATATATATATATATATATATATATATCAAGAGGAGTAATGGATCGAATGGTTGTGTTGATGTGCGAAAATTTCTTATGATGTGAGGAGGTGAATTGCGAATTGCCCTATGATAGGAAAAAGAGATGAAATTCGAATTATGTTGCTGTTAGTCAAATAGTGTTGTTGCTGTGTGCAGAATTATATTGCTGTTTATCCAATATTGTTGCTGCTGTGTGCAGATTTTTATGTGGCTGTTGCTGTTAATTTTTTTATATGCTGTTGCTGTTATTCTTTTTATATATTGCTGTTGCTGTAATTTTTTTTATTGCTGTTGCTGTTAATTTTTATATGCTGTTGCAGAATTTTAATTGTGCTGTTGCTGTTAAATATGTATTGCTGTTGCAGAATTTCTTTTGTTGCTGTTGCTATATTTTAATTGTGCTGTTGCTGTCAAAAATGTGTTGCTGTTACTGTATTTTAATTTTGCTGTTTTCACAATAAAATGATGCTGTTTTTACCAATAAAATTCTGCTGTTTTGGCAATTTAAAGTTGCTGTTGTTGCTGCTGTTTCAGCCTATAAAAATCACTGTTTTTGCGCATAAATGCCACTGTTTTTCAGCTTCAATATGATGTAAATTTGCTACTGTTTTTGCGCAAATGATGGCCACTGTTTCAGTTTCGATTTAGTGTAAAATTGCTACTGTTTTGCGCAAATAATGGCCACTGTTTTTCAGCTCCGATTTGTTGCGTTTTATTAACCGAAATTCTGTATTTTGTAAAAGAGAAGAGTGTGTAAATTTGACTTTGATACTATTACTATATTTCGGTTAAAATGTGAGGTTTTCTTCTATTTGGAAAATGAGATGCCCTTCCCCAAATTTAATTGTGGCGCTTCCTAAGTATGAAAGTGAAATATTTATTCCATAATTTTAAAGATGTTGTTACAATATTTTTGAATGTGATTGTTTGTGAAGAGTGGTGATATTAATATGATGGCTATGATGAATACACTCTATGAGTGTCTTATGGTGGTGATGATGAGTACTCCGGGTGAGTAAATTTTGGTGATTGCACATGTGTCCATAGTGTCTCATAGCATGTGCATCTTATGACGAATAGGCTTCGGCCTCTTGGTGACGGTGTGCCCATAGTGGCTTATTTATGACGAGAAAACAGTGACGGTGTGCCCATAGTGGCTTATTATGACGAGTATGGTACCATCATGCATATGCCCAGGTGTGGGTTGCATCTTCATGCGCATTCATTTTTTTATTATGACGGGTGACGTGAATTGTGAATTTGTTTGGTGTTGTGTGTAACGACGATGAAGTTGATATTTGTGACGATGTTGTGTGATGGTTGTGCTCATATTACTCTGCTGTATGTTTAATTATATTTTGTTGAAAATTCTCACCCCTTCTGCTTGGAATGTTGCTCTATTGTGGCAACGCTGCAGGTGACTCCGATTGAAGGACATGCCGCCTTCCCTTATAGCTGTTGAGATGTTTTGAGTCGCTCTCTGATATTGTAACACCTAGGGGGCGGGGTTGAAGTTGATGACTTATTTAAGTAACTGTTTTAATAATTTTATTGAAGTGTGAGACGCGTTTGAGCGATTTTTGGTGAGCTATTATTTCCGCTGTGATGAGATTTAATTTTGAAGTTCGACTTTTGTGACGAATGCGTTTTTGCACGAATGTTAATGGCGTAGTCGCTGAGTTTTATCAATGAAGATGTGACATTTCTTTTCTACTAATTAAATTATTATTTTTGAAAACGAAAGCACTCTGATAAATGACGTACAAATTAAAGGGGTAGAAACGGGGTGTTACATTAGTGGTATCAGAGCAATGGTTGGTCCGTCCGGTCATGTCGTCGAGTCGTTGTGTCAGATAGTGACCAACTGTTGTCTTTCAGTGCTGACCATTGTTTATGTTGCAGGTACGCCAAAAGTTTCCATTGGTAAGTGAACTAGTGGGGGAGATGTCCCTACTAGTGTTGTGTGCCGTATTGTGTTTTCGGTGTGTGAATTGTGTTTGTTTGTTGTGGTCCTTATTGTTGACCTCCTTGCTGCGTGTTTCTAAATGATATGCTCTGTTGTTTAAATGCTCACATGTGTTTTGGTTGGTATTGAGCTCGGTGTACCTTGCATCATGTTCCAATGAATTACTGTTTGTTGTAAAATGTTAGATTGACATGTACTCAGATGCTCTTGTAATTGCTGTTGTTGTTAAATGTTAAAATTGACTTTTACTTGCATATGTACTCGCATGCTCGTGTATTTGTATAGTATGATATTAAATGCTCACCATCCTGATGTTTGTTTGTCTCTTGAGTGTAAACCGACATAATGCGTTTTAAAAGATAATTACCTTTGTTTGCCTGACCTTGTTATGTGTATCTGCTGTGCATATATGCTACTGGTAGTTTACCTTGTTGCCTGTTACTCGCATGTGTTGATTCGTCCAAACTGTTTTTTTTATTGGTCGACGCTAAACCTCTACGAAAACTCTGCAATGTGTTTAGATGTTTGGAAACCAAATGCGTTGTAAAATTATTTTATGGACTATTTTAAGTTGTTACTGCACTAATAGCTACCGTGGTGTTTTAATCACTACAAGTGAAAATGCTCTCATTCAAGTGTACTAATTTTGTCCTCAATTCCTTTTTGAAAAGTTGCAACCTGATGTAAATATTTTAGCTGAGAACTACCACCTCATTGAGTTACTATTTTAACTTGCCTAATTTCCTCAAAGTGTAATCGTGCATGCTCGAGTTTTATAACAAAACTTTTGGTTGATTCTTCTTGATTTGTCCATGTGGTTTTGAAAATCTAAAAGTGTAAAGTAATTCCTGAAATTGTTTTGAACCTCCATTAAACATTTTTACGGTTGGATACCGAGATTAGTAGTGAAAATTATTTTATAAACACTAATCGTGTGTAAAGCTTTTACTGTAGTATGCTAATTGTTAAAGTTGATGCTTAATTGATTGATTGATGTGTATTGTTGTGTTTGTAAAAAGTTGAGATGTACACTACTAGAATTTTCGTCATTTCCTGCGGAATTACCTGCGGAAATTGACTAAAAATTCGCAGGAAACGGGTTTCCTGCGGAATTTTCAGCGGATTATGGTTCCCAGTTATTTCGTTCGTGGATAATTGTTTCCTGCGGATTTCTAAATCGGCAGGAAAATTCCGCAAGAAATTCCTCAGGAAATTCTGCAGGAAGTCCGCAGGAAATTCCGCTGGAAATCTCCGCAGGAAGTTCCGCAGGAAATTCCGCAGGAAATTGAAATTTTCCGCCAAAAATTCTGCAGGAAATTCCGCAGGAAAATTGAAATCTCTCCATTTTTCTTGCTTCTGCAATTCAGTTGATAATATTCCGCATTGTGACTATTGAATTTGTATAATTGAGGATCCCCATTGATGCACCTGGTTTCATTTACCACAGAGCACTTAAGGTTGTTTTCTTCTTCAAATTATTATCCTGGTTATGAGTTATATTTTAGCGTAAATATTTACTTTGTCTTAAATATATGTGAAGTTGTGTTTCAATTTTTCAAAATTACAAAACAACACCAAATCTGACTTTTGTTACTTTTTATTATGGGAAATTCCTCATATATTAAGATGAATCAAAGTCATTACAATTGAAAGAGAAGTTACAACGTGGAACTAGAGAGCACAATTGCTCATAATTGGACCATGTAATAATATCTCTTGCTAAACACACAGGGCAATGAGCATCAGAATTAAGGGATCTCCTTATGTGCTGAATTGAGGATCCAGGGATCTGTTGGAGGAGCTCTCTACAATCTTGGGCAATATGATCAATGCTAGCCCTTGAAGATCTTTGGTTAATACAGTCCACAACCACCGCCGCATTAGAGTAGATAATCATTTGAGCTAAATCAAGCTCCTTCACTTTGAGTAAACACCACCTGATTCCAAGAGCTTCGGCCAAGACATTGTCTGCTACAATATTCTCAGCTTTGCATTCAGCAAACACAACCTTGTTCTGCAGGTTTCTCAGGATCATACTCCACACAGTTCTACCATCAACACAGCATCCACCATGGCAGAATTGCAAGTATTAAGAGATTGGTCACTGACACGGTTCTGGGATGGGGTTCTGCTAGGGGCAGCAGTTGAATTGGCTTGATTAAATTCAATCACAAAATCCATAGCAAACAGACCAATGTGGATCGGATTAGGGACCACATTTTTGAACACGAATATATGCTATACCAATTACTTCAGTTTGATTTAATCAACCGAGAGTTTCACAAACTAACACAAATATATGCTATACCAATTACTTCAGTTTGATTTAAATCTTTTCTTAGCCTTAAAGTCTACAAAACTTGTTCACTTCTTTTCTTTTGATAAACTGGTCTTCCATCTTAATTGACAATATATACTTGTACTTCAGCATTAGTTTAATTTTCTAAAGTATCAGTCTACTATCTCAGAATCCAAGTGCCTTTCAAACTTCAATCCCAGCTACCTGACCTTATATACTTTTAATGAAGATCTCAACTGAAGAAAGTAAATGTTAGCCAATTTAATCTAAACCTGGACTTTTTGGCAGCAAATTCTTCATCAACTGCAGATGCTATATTTCCTTTAAAAGAATCAACTAGCCTGCAACAAAATATATAGATATAAATTGACATAATATCTTTGCAGCAGTAATTGTTTGCCAAAGCCCTCCTCACTCAGAAATGTGGAACATCAATCATAAATAAGAGATACAATTATCTAAAATGGAGTATGTGTGAAGAGAGTTCCCATGTACTCCCATAAGAAAATTGCTTACACTTGTTCCAACACATGTTTAGAAAGTTAATTATAACTCAAAGTTCCAACACCTGTAAAGGACATTCTACACAGGTAAAGGACTGGGCTCACATTGTAAAGGACATTGCAAAGGACATGTTAATTGGCTCTTACACTCCCATAAGAAAGTTAATTATAACTCAAAGTTAATTATAATTCATCTTTTTATCACCGAGTTTTTTTACTCGATCCAAACAAATCACACACGCACAACACAGGCACGAACATATATGTCATCTACAAAGGGTTTGAATCAAATACAGCAAATAAATATCCAAAATAACAATAGTTTACAAACATCAAAATTAATCTAGCTAGTTAAACCTATAATGGAGTTTGAAAAGGGAGTGAACCACAAGCAAAAGAAAGACAGTGGAACCAATGATAGATTACACAGAACAAAAGTTCAAACCTACTACTTGTTTTAACTTCCACCAATAACCACCTAACATTACATGCACCCAAAAGCAGCAATTAGTTAAAAAGTGAAGATAAAATAATAATCAAAAGAGAAGGATAATCATTATAGAATTAAAGAAACACAAAGGTCGACCATACAATCCATTACCACTCACTGGAATGGGAAGACAATGCTAGAAGTTATTTACTAGACAGCCTAGAAGGTTTTAAATTTTAATTCATAAAAAACTCAAAATGGAACATGACCCAAAATGGCACTTACCAACGTTTTTCAATGTCTGCAAAGTTGGAAATGCTAGTAATTAAAGACATCTCTGCATAACTCCAAACAGGCACAAGTTAAGCAAATGCAAAAAATAATTTGTAATATCAACATCCTCCATGGTATCTGATTCCTCCCTTTCATAGGGCCTCTGGCATTATCATGAAAGGTGTTCAAATATAACAGCTTAAGAATTAAAAATAATATAAATAAAGATGAACACATGTCTAGTCTTAATAATAGTTCAAGTCGCATACCTCACAACAAAATAATAGCATACCCTTGAGGAATAAAGGGCATACATGTCGTTGGGTTGGTTATGCAGTGCCCCTTAATTGCTTATCTTATCTGTCATTTATCTGCAGCAAAACAATAGCATTAGGTTGTTATCATATTCTGGCTTTGAGTAGGGAATAAAATCAAGCAGTTGGTACACATTTTTTTTGGCATAAACATATCAATACAATAACAAAAAGAAAAGCACTGCCAAAGGTAAGAAGAATAATATCTCAACTTTTTACAAATCATTGGTACTCTTGAAGGAAACTTGTACTATTCGCTGCAACAGAAGTGGACGAGTTCATTGGCAAAGTAATATCAAGAAGGTACCTTATGGTTACTTGTTTATGCCTCAAACATAACAAGAAGCACTCTTTGAGAAGTCTAAATTAAGACATCAACAACCTGTGAAGTAAAAAATTCAAATGACTGAATTGCTATGAATGACGATTAGGCAAACGAATTTGAAGAAGGAACCTTATGGTTCTTTGTTAATGCTTCAAATATAACATGATTCGCCCTTTGAATGATTGTAGACTGTAGTTGATGACCTTCACAACAATCTATAATCAAGTGCAATTACAAATATTCACAACAAATAACACAATTAATAAATTAGCAGTAATCTGAGAAATCTAAAGTTTGCTACCTTGACAAGCGATTCTCCGCCGAATTTTGCCCTAAAAATCGATCTATGCATGAAACTAAGAAATGAAGTGTGAGGAACGCGTAGAGAGAGAGAGAGAGAGAGAGAGGAAAAGGTTAAAGAGAATAGAAATACCGATTGAAAAATCAAAGTCTGTGATTGCAGAGTAATAGTTTCGTCTTGTTGTGGTTGGTTGCTTCGGTGTTGAAGATACATTATGGAACATGAACTCGTAACTCAGGAATTCGATGCGATTAGGGATTTCGCTCAGAAGAGAAGCCATAGTTCATCGCATTCTGTAGAGAAGCGTTCACGGCATTCCGAAGAGAAGCATCCATCGCATTTTCTAGGGATTTCGATTTCATGCTCAGAGAGGGATTTAGGGATTTTTCTGAAGAGGGATTTCGATTTCACTGTTAGAGAGGGATTCGATTTCATTCTCATATGCAATGTTGATTTCATGCTAACATTGTTGATTTCTGCAGATGATTTCATTCTCACGATGGTTCTGTGAGAGTGATGGTGAGAGAGACGATGGTGTGTGACAGTGTGAGAGAGAGACGGATGGTATGCTAGGATTCGAAGGCGCCTCTCTTTTACATATTTTTAACTATTAAAAGAATTTAAAATAATAAAAGAAAATTTTCAAATTTTTTAAATAATATAAAAGAAACTTTCCTGCGAATAACAGTACACAGGAAAGTTCGCAGGAAACATAAATATTTCCTGTGAAATGACCCGAGAGCCAAAAGTCGCAGCAAAGTTTCTTATTTTCTCTAAAGTAGCAGGAAATTTCGCAGGAAACACCTGCTGCAAATTTCCACATGAAATTCCGCAGGTAATACCGAAAATTCTAGTAGTGGTAGTGCGTAACACTGTTTTGGTTTTCGTGAAACTGGGACTGTTCGGCCAGTCCAAAAATTTCGTGTTTAACTGTTCGTGAAAATAGATTTCACGCCGGTCGTTTTGGTACCGGTTTCGTTCAATTTGGATTTGCGTAGCTCTAGTTATAGGCTCCACAAGTGAGGTTAGTAATCTGGGAGCATTCTGGACATAGGTTCTGTATTTTTTTAAAACTGGGAACCTTTCGTTCGTCCAAAAATTATGGAACATATTTTTTTAGGGAATAGACTTAATTCTGGTAATTTTGGCTTTGGTTTGGTCGCATTTGGAGTAGTATAACTCCATTTATGGGTCTCGCAAGTTAGGGTAAAATTCTGGGGACCGTCTGGACATAGGATCAATGTTTTGATCGTGGTGTTTTCAAATGAACTCCTTTTCGAATGAATCCAATTTCTTTGAAAACTAGACAAAATGATTTACTGTTTAGGCTGAAGTTTCGTGTTATTTGAGTTTGTTTTGGGCATTGTAGAAGAGTCACAACTTTGGACACAGTCGCTGCCCCATTTTCTGGACCAGCTGCCTTGTTTGTGAAAACTGTGCTATTCGACTCATCATTTTGAAATTCTAAAAATATAGCCAGAAACTAGACTTCGTAAGTTTTCCGTAGAGGGGTTGTTTTCAAAATTCCGATGTCGTTTGATAGGGTAAATAAATTGTTGAAGTTTACGTGCGGGTGCTGGAATTTCATGCGTTGCCTAGTTTGTGCTGTCACTGTAACGGAAAAATGTTTTCGCAATATCTTTTGACCCAGGAGTCCGAATTGAGCAAACTAAAATGTTTCGGAAAGCTTATTCAGAGGCCTAACTGAATATTCTAATTTCAAGGCAAAATTGACTGTTTCTGGTGTCTTTGGTTTTTAAATGGTTAAGTGTTGCCTGCCGGTCCGTGGTTGTTGGTAGTTGGGCGCCCGTGTGGCTGCCCCGGTGGCTTAGTGCCCCATTGTTGTTGTTGTTGTGTTGCCGGAGGCTTAGTGACCCACGTTGATTGTGGTGTTGTCGGTGCCTTAGCACCTGTTGTCGGATATGGGATAGTTGGTCCCGGAGTTTTGTCTCCACATTGTTTGTACGTTGTCGATTTGGGCGTCGGCCCTGTCGTGACTGTTGTTGTTGTTGTGTATGGTTGCTGTTGTGCAGGTTGGTCATTATTGTGATGCTTATTGACTGTTGGGTCAATAGTTGATTCTCGGGATGGTAATTCCCGTTGTGAGTAGTACTGTTGTTTTGTTATTGCTTGGTGGTTGCTCGTTAATGATGATGACGTGGTTGATTGTATTGATATTAATTATGTTGATGTTTATGTGTTGTCTTGGGTACCGCCGAATGGCCCAAGCTAGGTTGTTTTGTTGAAGGTACCGCCGAATGGCCCGAAAATGCTTTAGCGAGTTGTGTGTTGTAGGCCTATGGCCGATGTTGTGGTTTTGTTGTTGTTGATGTCGCCTGAGTGGCAAAGATAATTTTGATGTTGCCTATTATGTGGCTTGTTTTTGCAATTATTATGCACTCCGTGAACTTCGTGGTGATGCTGTGATGAGTGATATTTTTCGTTATCCTTAAGGGTAGATGAGTGAAGTAGAATGCAAGTCGGTTTATCAGAGTAGCGCAGCAGGTTTAGTCGCTAAGCGTTGAGGCGACGTTATTTGGGTAGTGTGAGGGTGTTCGCGTCGGTAGGAAATTTCGAGGACGAAATATTCTAAGTGGGGGAGAGTTGTAACACCCTAAATATTTAATTAAGTTAATTAACTAAGTATTTAGGTATTTTGATTAATTTAAGTATTTTAATGGATATAATTTAATTATTAGAAATTATATTAATTATGTGGAGGTGTGGTATTAGGGATTTGGTGGCGACAACTAATTAGATAAAGGGCTTAAGCTGTGTTGGGGGCCCATGATCCATTGGATTGCGCATAAGTGAATTAGGATTGGGATTATGATGGGTCATTAGCGAAATTTTGAGAGAGAGACCTAGAGAGAAAGAGAGAGTGCGCCTTGGAGAGGAAAGAAAGAAAGAAATCGTGAAGAGAGGAGGGGAGAGGGAGCCGTACGGCGCACAAGGGAGGAGAAGAAGGGCGCTTTGTTGCTGTTGGCTACGTGGTGATTTCTCGTCAAGAAGGTTTCGTGTTCATCATAATTAAGGTAAGGGTGAGCGTTTTCAATTAATATAATTGAGTATATAGAGGGTTTGTGGGTTTTTGGGAGTAGTTGAATTCGCAATTTATATATATATATATATATATATATATATCAAGAGGAGTAATGGATCGAATGGTTGTGTTGATGTGCGAAAATTTCTTATGATGTGAGGAGGTGAATTGCGAATTGCCCTATGATAGGAAAAAGAGATGAAATTCGAATTATGTTGCTGTTAGTCAAATAGTGTTGTTGCTGTGTGCAGAATTATGTTGCTGTTTATCCAATATTGTTGCTGCTGTGTGCAGATTTTTATGTGGCTGTTGCTGTTAATTTTTTTATATGCTGTTGCTGTTATTCTTTTTATATATTGCTGTTGCTGTAATTTTTTTTATTGCTGTTGCTGTTAATTTTTATATGCTGTTGCAGAATTTTAATTGTGTTGTTGCTGTTAAATATGTATTGCTGTTGCAGAATTTCTTTTGTTGCTGTTGCTATATTTTAATTGTGCTGTTGCTGTCAAAAATGTGTTGCTGTTACTGTATTTTAATTTTGCTGTTTTCACAATAAAATGATGCTGTTTTTACCAATAAAATTCTGCTGTTTTGGCAATTTAAAGTTGCTGTTGTTGCTGCTGTTTCAGCCTATAAAAATCACTGTTTTTGCGCATAAATGCCACTGTTTTTCAGCTTCAATATGATGTAAATTTGCTACTGTTTTTGCGCAAATGATGGCCAATTGGCCACTGTTTCAGTTTCGATTTAGTGTAAAATTGCTACTGTTTTGCGCAAATAATGGCCACTGTTTTTCAGCTCCGATTTGTTGCGTTTTATTAACCGAAATTCTGTATTTTGTAAAAGAGAAGAGTGTGTAAATTTGACTTTGATACTATTACTATTTTCCGGTTAAAATGTGAGGTTTTCTTCTATTTGGAAAATGAGATGCCCTTCCCCAAATTTAATTGTGGCGCTTCCTAAGTATGAAAGTGAAATATTTATTCCATAATTTTAAAGATGTTGTTACAATATTTTTGAATGTGATTGTTTGTGAAGAGTGGTGATATTAATATGATGGCTATGATGAATACACTCTATGAGTGTCTTATGGTGGTGATGATGAGTACTCCGGGTGAGTAAATTTTGGTGATTGCACATGTGTCCATAGTGTCTCATAGCATGTGCATCTTATGACGAATAGGCTTCGGCCTCTTGGTGACGGTGTGCCCATAGTGGCTTATTTATGACGAGAAAACAGTGACGGTGTGCCCATAGTGGCTTATTATGACGAGTATGGTACCATCATGCATATGCCCAGGTGTGGGTTGCATCTTCATGCGCATTCATTTTTTTATTATGACGGGTGACGTGAATTGTGAATTTGTTTGGTGTTGTGTGTAACGACGATGAAGTTGATATTTGTGACGATGTTGTGTGATGGTTGTGCTCATATTACTCTGCTGTATGTTTAATTATATTTTGTTGAAAATTCTCACCCCTTCTGCTTGGAATGTTGCTCTATTGTGGCAACGCTGCAGGTGACTCCGATTGAAGGACATGCCGCCTTCCCTTATAGCTGTTGAGATGTTTTGAGTCGCTCTCTGATATTGTAACACCTAGGGGGCGGGGTTGAAGTTGATGACTTATTTAAGTAACTGTTTTAATAATTTTATTGATGTGTGAGACGCGTTTGAGCGATTTTTGGTGAGCTATTATTTCCGCTGTGATGAGATTTAATTTTGAAGTTCGACTTTTGTGACGAATGCGTTTTTGCACGAATGTTAATGGCGTAGTCGCTGAGTTTTATCAATGAAGATGTGACATTTCTTTTCTACTAATTAAATTATTATTTTTGAAAACGAAAGCACTCTGATAAATGACGTACAAATTAAAGGGGTAGAAACGGGGTGTTACAGTAACTAATTCTCTTAGATTAGGGAGAGATGAATCTCCCAAACCTATCATGTGAACCATTGATCTAGTTAATTCAGTTGTTATTCGATTTGCTTGTCTAATTACCTATGTTCTTAACGCTTTTCAATTACATATGATAATTGCGATGATCCAGGCTAGTGATTGCATAGGGATATGAATTAGTAGCTGGAAATTTGGGTATTTAGATCACATGCTAGTAATCATCATAGGAATATGTGGTAGCTTATGTGAATTCATTATAATTCTTAATCTTAATGCGTTACCCTCTGGCACGACTCACCTAAGGAATTAGGGTAACTCTTAGGGTAATAGGGGTCTTGAGACAAGGAATTGCCCTTGACCTAAATTAGTGAATTGAATCTAGAAATTGAATAATTAACTTGAATTGGCTGAGGTTCATGTGATAGGCGAGGTGAGAGGATTCGATCCCTAGTCGTTTTTCTCGCATTATTAATTCACGTTCGTATTCTGTTACCAATTATTCGATTTATCAAATATCTACAATCTACGAATTTACAATTTTGCTATTGTTGTCAACGCGCAATCCCTGTGGATCGACCGGTTCTTACCGATAAATTGTATTACTTGCGACATTTGGTACACTTGCCAAATTGTTAACAAGTTTTTGGCGCCGTTGCCGGGGATTGTTGACTTTGTTGTCGACAAGGCAAACGAGTTGATTCTAGATTTTTAGTTTTTGTTTGTTTTTAGTTACTTAATTTTGCTACTTGTTGGTTTCTTGAATTTGTTGACGTTTGCTTCAGTGTTTTAGAGATTTGTGCATGCGGAGCAAGGGTCCACAAGAACTCTTGTTTGACCCGGAAATTGAAAAACTAGCAAAGGCAAATCGAAGGAAGGCTAAGCTTGCCAAGCAGCAAGCAAAGGAATTGTCACAAGTTCAATCAACTTCTACCGCGGTACCGGAAGAGTTTTCTAGTGAGGAGGAAGAGATGGCTGATCCTCCACCTCCACCCCGACGTACTCTAGGTGATTTCGGGCGAAGAAATCAAGGTGCCCAAGCATTAGCATTTCAACCAGTGGGCGTGGCCCAGTTTGATATCAAATCCTCTGTGCTCACAGCCTTGAAATCAGAGCAATTCTCTGGGTTGGATGCCGAAGACCCAAATCAGCACTTGTTCCAATTCTACGAGATCTGCGGGACTACACACCCGGAGGGAGTAACCGATAGTGCAAAGAAAGTCCGGCTGTTTCCTTTCACCCTCACAGGGAGAGCCAAGGATTGGTTGAACACTCTCCCAGGAACAATCAACACCTGGAATGACCTTGAGAACAAGTTCTTGGAGAGGTTCTTCCCAATCTCTAAGTTCATAAGGAAACGAGCTGATATCTCCAATTTTACACAGGGAGAGTCCGAATCGTTGTATGACTCTTGGGAACGATTCAAACTACTACTCAAGAAGTGTCCTGGCCATGGCATAGAAGATTTCCTACAGTTACAAACCTTTTGCCATGAGCTGAGACCACAAACAAGAATGATGTTGGATGCCTCAGCTGGAGGATCCTTAGGTACCAAGACTTGGGAAGAAGCCAAGCAGTTGGTTGAAGACATGGCTTCCAATGAGTACAGGATCCAAAATGATAGGGGGGCTGACAAAAAGAAAGGTGTGCTGGAGCTTGATTCAAACAGCGCGGTGTTAGCCCAACAGAAACTAATGACCATGCAAATCGAGGCTCTCACTAAGCAATTAGCGGCAGCATGTGAAGTAGGCTCAAAAGCTCCAGCAACAGTACAAGCAGTGCAAGCAGGTGGGTGCAATTATTGTGGTAGGGAATCCCACGAAGGTGATTGTGCAGCTTATGGGGAAGCATTGGAACAGGCCAATTATATGGGCAACTTCCAAAGACAAGGCGGGAATCCATTTTCTAACACCTATAATCCAGGGTGGAAGAATCATCCCAATTTTTCTTGGAAGAATACCAATGACGGCACGAGTTCCAACCAACAACAGTCTCAGGCACCTGCCAATCAACAACAGAAACCACCTTCTCGGTTGGAGGATGCATTGACACAGTTTATGCAGATGACCAAAAATA
Source organism: Astragalus membranaceus (assembly GCA_039519185.1). Lineage (NCBI taxonomy): Eukaryota > Viridiplantae > Streptophyta > Magnoliopsida > Fabales > Fabaceae > Astragalus > Astragalus membranaceus. The sequence goes on along the minus strand of CM076849.1, from coordinate 29,826,253 downwards.
CCCTCCAAGCTCAAGAGCAGGTAATGAAAAACATGGAGAAAAACCATGAAGCATCGATGAAAAATTTGGAGGTACAGATTGGTCAGTTATCGAAGCAACTTGCGGACACATCCAAAAGTGGTTTCCCTGCCAACACTGTGGATAACCCGAGAAATGAGAATTGCAATGCCATCCATCTGAGAAGTGGTAAGGAGTTGGAACCGTCTGAAGTAACCAAGCCCAGGGAAAAGAAAGCAAATGAAGAGAATGAGGAAGCGGGTAAAGACAACCCTCAAGTGGAACCCAAAGAAATTCCAGCTTACATGAAACTGCCCTATCCTCATGTGAGCAAGAAAAATCAGAAGGATGAGCAGTTCTCCAAGTTCATGGAGGTGTTCAGAAGCCTCCAGATCAATATACCTTTTGCTGACGCCCTGGAAAAAATGCCGGTCTATGCGAAGTTCATGAAACAGTTATTGACCAAAAAGAAAAGGTTGAAGGAGAACGAAACGGTAGCGTTGACAGAGGAGTGCAGTGCTATCATTCAAAACAAAATACCTCCTAAGCTGAAGGATCCAGGAAGCTTCACCATTCCCTGTGCAATTGGTGATGTGACTATAGATAAGGCACTCTGTGACTTGGGGGCAAGCATAAACCTAATGCCCTTGGGAATGTGGAAAAAGCTTGGGGGAGGTGAAGTCAAACCGACCCACATGACCTTGCAACTGGCCGATAGGTCAATAAGGTATCCGTATGGTATTGTGGAGGATGTCCTGGTAAAGGTGGGAAAATTCCTCTTCCCGGTAGATTTTGTGATTCTGCAGTTGGATGGTGACACTGAGGTTAAGAGTTCAATGGATGGGGAGAATGACATCCCTTTCATTTTGGGAAGACCTTTCCTAGCGACTAGTAGAGCTGTCATAGATGTAGCCGATGGGACGGTGAAGCTGAGAGTGCAAGAGGAAGAGGTGACCCTAAAAGTGATCAAGGCAGCAAGAAAGGATGAGAAAAAGGAAGGGTGCTATAGTATTGAGGAACCCCAGATAACAGCCAAAAACAGAAGGCACATTCACTCTTCACCAGACAAGTCACCGGGCGAGTGGGTTGATCTAAAGGAAGTAGTGGGAGAGCCTGGCTGGAAATTCAATGGAGAAAGATTGGAAGGAGCTGTGAATGGGGCACTTGAAGAGCAAAAGGCTCCACCGGGGCCAATGTGAGATATCTTCTGAACCGTCAAGCTAGTGACGTTAAAGAAGCGCTGAGTGGGAGGCAACCCACTGAGGTACCAAGTCTTTATTTCAATTTCAATTCCAGTCTTTAATTCACTTTATTTTTGCTGTTAGCCTTAGGCATGGAAAGAAAAGTTTGTGTTCGGTCAAGTTCATGTCGCGAAAAGGAAGTAATTTCAAAGGAAAAAACTGTTCTGGTCTATTTCGCGTCGCGAGCCTGTTAGGTCGCGTCGCGATTGGTTGAAAAATTGCCCAGAAAATGTTTCTGCCATTTCTCGCGTCGCGAAGAAAGGCGTGTCGCGTCGCGACGCTTTAAAATTCTTGAAACCGTAACGGTTCTGTGTAATCTCGCGACGCGATACACACGGGCCGCGTCGCGATGCAACGTAATTTAGCCCAGAAACTGGACAGTCCGAACACAAACCAGTGTTCTTAAAAATTTTGCCTTAGTTTTTCTCTGGATTAGCTATTCCCCCCCCCCCCCCCAATTTCCCCATTACTGTTTTGCTTTTATTTTGTGGTGAATTTGCACACTTTCACGGATTCTCCCCCGTCTCCATCTCCAGGTAACAATTCTCCTCCATCTCCATCTTTAAACGTGCAATGTTCTTATTTAGTTTTCAGTGAATTAGGGGGACACGAATCGCGAGTTTGGGGTTGAATTAGGAGTTGGATTGTTGTCCCCCACCCCTCTACATTGCATGTTTGCTGTTATTTCTGAATGGGAGGGTTGTTGAATCAAATGGTGGTTGGATTCTTGTTGATTTTGATTGTATAAAAGGTGTTTGCTAAAATGCTTCAATGAAGTTTTTGGTGCTCACCAAGTGTTTGTGAAATTGCTCCTATGAGTTTTGGCTAAGCAACTCTATTATTTGTGGAAATGTCTAAGTAAAGTCTGTTTTGGGGTTGCTGGCCTGTTTCTAATTTTGAACCTATTCACAACCTTAGGGTAGATGACTTTGAGTCCAGAAACTATGTTTTGCCTGTTGATTATTTTTCTCTGCTGGAGTGGGGCCCACACCAGGGACCCACCGAGAACTAACGATTGGTGCTGGATTCTGTTTGTTTAAATTTTTACAGGACATTACAGGTAAGCAGAAATGATGAAGAAAAACAAAGCAGGCACCTCCAAGAAAAGGCGAGGGGATCCCGCAGTTGAGATTGACAGATTCAGGTCCCCCGTACATGAGGAGAGGTACCACCAAGTGGTCAAAGGGAAAAAGATAAATCCAGAAAGGGCCTTTAACCTCAGCACGGGGGAATTCCCCATCATTACTTCCACTCTCCGGGAATTGGGTTGGCTCTCGCTCAACTCAATGATCAAACAAGCCAACCAAAGGATGGTGAGAGAATTCTATGCAAATGCTTATGGGGATGAAGACAATAGAGTTTCAGTGGTGAGGGGAAGAGAGGTGTCCTACTCTCCTGATACCATTAACAGTCTCCTCGGGCTTCCCACTACTGCTAATTGTGCCATGATGGATGCTTGGGACAACAAGGGGGCGCACGATTATGAGGGTTTGCTGAGAGAGTTGTGTCGTCAAGGAGCAGCCTGGGACAGACATCTTATTGGTCCGATTGGTCAAGACTATCCCCGCCGCTTTTGCAATATGGCTCTGAAGGCAATTCCTAAGGCCTGGAACAATTTCTTTAATCAGTCTATCATTTCCTGCTCCAATTCCACTGATGTCAAGACTAAGGTAGCCATGGGATTGCAAGCTATCATGAGAGGCCAGAGGATCAATCTGGGGAGAGCCATTTCAGCTAGTATTGCAGAGATTGCCAGATGTCCTAGGGCTAGATTGGGGCACTGTTCTATCATCCATGCTTTATGTAGACAGCAGGGCTGCCCGGAGTACCCAGATGATCTTCTAACCGACCCCAGGGAGGGTATCACAGCAGCATGGATCTTGAAGCAGCCCGAGGGGCCCTTAGATGGAGCAGCGCCACAGCAGCCAGCACCTCCAGCACCACAGCAGCCAGCAGGCCCATCTTACAGGGAGCAGTTTCAGACCGACTCCTCTTTCCAGTATGACCTCCTCATGGCCAGCTGGTGCGGGTCGTCTCTGTCATTGCAGCAGCAGGGCATAGATACTTCACACTTGGCATCATACAGAGTACACCGTGCTGCTGAGGAGTATATGGCCGAGAACAGAGCAGCCGCTGCTTCATCTTCATCAGTACCACAGGCAGAGCAGCAGTAGGTCCCCCAGGATCCACTTCTTTCAGGAGACGAGTATTTGGAGGAGCACATTTCCTTCCCATGAGCAGGAGGCTCATTTATTTCCTGTTTTACTCAGACATTTTTATTTTTATCTTGCACTTTTTGGTTGTATTTTGCCCTATTCTGACTTCATTTTCGCACATTGGTCTGTACTTATTATTATAACTTACTCTGTGATAGTGGGGCACCACTGCCCTATATTTTGTTTTTGTTTTGTTAAAGCAGCTTCAATAGTGATGACCTGTGGCATTTGGGGTCGCATGTTAGCATTTTCCTTTTGACACTCGCACTTCAAGTTTTATCATCAAGTAATAGCAGGGGTCATGACGAACGTTGCGGAAGTTCCTTATCATCTGTGAGCAGCATCTCTCGAGTTCCATCTCTATGATCCTAACTGTGAGGTTTGAGCCTAAACACGTTCTTATATATATTGTGTGTGTATTCCTTGCCTGCATTAGTCTGCAGAACTTGACATTGTGCTTAATTGTTTTTTGCATTTGATTTTCATACACACTGAGGCATTTCTTTTGGCACCCCTGAGCCTTTCAAGCCAACCCATTAATGTTTATCCTCTGCTAGCCCCTCTGCAGCCTATTGTTAAAAAAATTGTATGTGTTTCTCTGACAATCATAGCCTAGTTAATTCTTAACTTGGAGTTAGGTAACAAAAGCTGTGAGAGTGGGGAAAGTTTTAAGTTTGGGGTTGCTCGTGGAATAGCAACGAACTAAGTTTGGGGTGGTATACAAGAGAAGGAACAAGAAAATAAAGAAAGAAACAGAAAAAAATACATATATATGTATATATATATACATATCAAAAAAAATAAATAAATAAATAAATTCCTTCTCTTGTTTTGTTAAATGCTTTGGGAAAATGGGTGAGTATTGCGTGAAATTGACAAAAAGAGAGGTAGGCCTAACTCCAAGTGCAACCTACTTATCCAAATGTATCCACCCTTACCTAAGCCCCGCTATAACCCTTAAAGTCCTCAAAATGTGTGTATGCATTTCATTTGTCTAAGATGATATAGAACTCTGTCAAGCCTATGAAACGATGATGCAGGTACTGTGAATTGAGTGAATACCCGAAACACCTCAAGAGTGAAACACTGGTGAGATGTGCGTACAGAGAAAACTTGAGAATGCTGCCTGCTTATGATTCGGTATTTCCAATTCAGTTGTCCTGCCACTGCATTAGATTGATGATGATAATTGATGTGCTGATGTGTTTAAGGTTGATGTATTATATGTAACAGCTAAATAGAAAAAAAAAACAGCCACAGTCTGAATTGATTGTTTGCTTGAGGACAAGCAAAAGTTTAAGTTTGGGGTTGTGTTGACTCCCAGTCATATGATGTAAGTTAGGCATTTTTAGGACCAATTGTGCAGGGTTTTTATTGTATAACAGTCATTATCTGGGATTTAGTTCAGTTTTAGATCATTGTAGTAGGAAGTTCAATTGTAAGTTATTCCTTCACTTTTGGAGCTAAATGGGACTTGAAGACCTCTTAATTGGTTGTGGCATCTTTCGGCGAACCAGACACTTGCCCAGAAATGCAGCAATCTGGAGGAATTTTGCAAGCCAGAACTTTCTGTCATTCTTCGCGTCGCGACCAGGAGGGTTCGCGACGCGATCTGGAGGAATTTGTACAAGCCAGAACTTTCTGTCATTCTTCGCGTCGCGACCAGGAGGGTTCGCGACGCGACCTGGAGCAGTTTTGCGAGACCTGAAGTTTCTGTCATTTGTCGCGACGCGACGGCCACGGGCCGCGTCGCGATGGTGCGTAAAAATTAGGGTTTTTAAAGCTGTTTCAGGAATTTTGCAAAGGACTTCGTTTTTGGGAATTGGAGCCACGTTTTGGAGCAGCTGGAGGTGCGATTTTGGAGCCTTCTCACCACTTGGGAACAAGGGATTGAAGGTTCTAAATGTCTTCCTTTATGTTTGTTTTCTATTCTATGTTGGTTTCCACTCTTAGGATGATTTGTAACTAATTCTCTTAGATTAGGGAGAGATGAATCTCCCAAACCTATCATGTGAACCATTGATCTAGTTAATTCAGTTGTTATTCGATTTGCTTGTCTAATTACCTATGTTCTTAACGCTTTTCAATTACATATGATAATTGCGATGATCCAGGCTAGTGATTGCATAGGGATATGAATTAGTAGCTGGAAATTTGGGTATTTAGATCACATGCTAGTAATCATCATAGGAATATGTGGTAGCTTATGTGAATTCATTATAATTCTTAATCTTAATGCGTTACCCTCTGGCACGACTCACCTAAGGAATTAGGGTAACTCTTAGGGTAATAGGGGTCTTGAGACAAGGAATTGCCCTTGACCTAAATTAGTGAATTGAATCTAGAAATTGAATAATTAACTTGAATTGGCTGAGGTTCATGTGATAGGCGAGGTGAGAGGATTCGATCCCTAGTCGTTTTTCTCGCATTATTAATTCACGTTCGTATTCTGTTACCAATTATTCGATTTATCAAATATCTACAATCTACGAATTTACAATTTTGCTATTGTTGTCAACGCGCAATCCCTGTGGATCGACCGGTTCTTACCGATAAATTGTATTACTTGCGACATTTGGTACACTTGCCAAATTGTTAACAAAGAAGATTCAGCTTCGTTAGTTTCTTAGATGTTAAAGAACCGGATCGCCTTGCAACCATTCTCGATAATATGTTTATTGAGGGAATGAAGATTCATGTTAACATCCCTCGCTTTCAGACGGTAGAGTCGCACGCCCGGGGCCAGTCAGCGAAGTATGGAGCGAATTTTCAAAAGCAAGTCAATCGGGTGTGGGTGAAGAAGTATGACTGCCAACCCATTGATAGCTCAACGGGTAAGCATAAGGAAGGGACGTGGTCATGCAACGTTGACACGGACCCTTGGTTAGCGCTGGCCATGGTAGGCGAAGTCATATTACCCAGGAAATCTTACTACATTCAAGACGAGCTGGCTCAGATGGGAGTTTTCGCGATTAAAGCTACTCCAATGGGATCCAATATGGTCCTCTTGGAAGGGGATAAGGAAGATGGTGATTTTGCCGAATGCATTGAAGACGCTCGTGAATGGTTGGACCAGTGGTTCAAGTGGATTCGTCCATGGAAGCCATCTGATGTTGATCCGAAGAGATCTATCTGGTTACGATGCTATGGAATTCCGGTCCACGCTTGGAATTCGGCCTTCTTCTCTAAGTTGGCAGGGAGAGTGGGAGAGTTCATATGTGTTGACGAAGACACTGAACGGAAAAGATCTTTTGATGTAGCAAGGTTAAGGATCCGGACTCAAGAGCTCAACATGGTTAATCAGGCAGTTCAGGTAGTTATTAATGGTTTACCTTTCTCCATTAGTGTGGTGGAGGAATGGGGTGGAGGTGTCTGTCGGAGTTATAAGGATGCTAATAAAGCGGGGGATGAGGATGTTGATTCAAGTGTTGATGATGATTTATCTGACTCTGGCACTGGTGACTTTAATGATGATGTCGAGGTGGGTGAAGAAGAATTGAATGACCTGCTTAATGCAGTAAAGATCTCTGGTAACATTGATCCGCACCTTGTGGATAAAAAGTTGAACTCCTTTGTCACCGATTCTGATGATTTGGTGGGGAGGGGGGCGAATCCCCCCAATGGGAGGAACACCAATTCAGCCAGAGGAAAGCTTCGTTGTGGATTCAATACCCCCTCCTGTGCAACGTCCAGTAACTCCATGCCAAAATGCTCAGGGGTTAGGTCTCCCTTCAATCCAAAACAAGCCCACTGCTGTTGTGGGTCAAGCGAGGAAGAAGAAACCGAGAAAGTTGTTAAAGGTTGGCGAGCGAAAAAAGCCACAGGCGGGTAAATTGTCGGTGCTCTACACAACATATGATGAATCCTGAAAATACAGAAATTGTCGGTGCTCTACACATTATATGATGCAAAATATATTAAAAATATTAACTTTCAAATTGACTAAACTTACATGAAGATGATGAACGCTATCTATGAATCCAATATTAGCCTTTGTGGTTTGCAAAACGAAATTTTGATACATATCAGCTGGCATCTCCATAGATTCGTAATAAACAATAATATTATTTGGTGCAATATTGTATTTGCAGGTGGGATAAACAAGCATTGCCTCAGGGAAGATTTATGGGAGTCATTTCATTTTATCCCAATGCTCCACGATGGGCTTTTAGAGGCTGATTTTGGAATACGAAATTTTAAATTGTGTTAGTCGTATATTTATTGTAATTTTCAATTGTTTTTTCGGTTTTAGAGGGAGTTTTTCATTTTAGGAAGTTTGAATTTTTGAATTTCATTAGAGACATTAAAATGGTTGACTATTAAACCGTGGAAATGGTAGGTATTGATTCTCACTAATTAATTACCTTTTTTGATAATGACCCACAGTTTTTATTGGCATTTGAATTAATTTCGGTTTTGATTTTATTACTTGATTATGTGGCTGACTGCTGGATTAACGGTCGCTGACATGGTATTTTGTCATCAATTACATAATATTTTTTGTCTGGTGATGTGGACGGCTGAAGTGTCACATTCATGGTTGTATATTGTTAAGATAAGATTAAGATTAAGATTAAAATAAGATTAAGATAAGATAACATTAAGATTAAGATTAAGATAAAGATTAAGATTAAGATAAGATATATTTTACAAACCAACGCCATTAGTCCACCGGCATATAGGGATGTTCATGGTTCAGTTCAGGGGGAGAACTGGATCGAACCGAACCAGCTGAAACAGTTCGGCGAACTGAACCGAACTGCAATAACAGTTCGCCAAACCGAACTAAACTATATTAACAGTTTGGTTCACAGTTTTTTAGTTCCGAACCGAACTATTTAAAAACTGATCTTTTATTAACTATTTTATTCGAACTTTTGGGCCTGAACTGATCCGAACTGTTAACCGAATTGTTAACAGAACAGTTTTTTACTTAACTTTTATTAACAGTTTTTTTACCAAACAATTTTATACCGAACTATTGACCGAACAGTTTTTTTACTGAACTTAATAAAGCTCGAATGAAGGCCTCAGTCATCGAGGTTAACACCACCACGATCTTGAGAGCATATTTCTGCAAATGCAAAAGGAAAATTATTTCATCTACAAACAAAAATATGAACCAAATAAATAAAGCTAGAATGAAAGCCTCAGTCATCGAGGTTAACACCTAATAAAGCTCAAAATGAAAAAAAACTGCACAAACCTAATAAAGCTAGAATGAAGGCCTCAGTCATCGAGGTTAACACCACCACGATCTTGAGAGCATATTTCTGCAAATGCAAAACGAATATTATTTCATCTACAAACAAAAATATGAACCAAATAAATAAAATGTTATAAATTTACCTTGATCAAATCTAAAGATCTCCTCAGGGTCCTCGTCGTTAAATAGATAGTGAGGTTGCCCTTTCAACCAATCTTGCAACCAAACAAGCCCTTCTAACATTGTGTGCTTTAAACAACAACGATGGTCGCCGAGTACTCTTCCTCCCGTGCTGAATGCACATTCGGATGCCACTGTTGAGACGGGAATTGCCAACACCTCTCGAGCTATGCTTGCAAGGATGGGGAACCTTGCAGAATTGACTTTCCACCAACCCAAAATATCAAAACTTACATGTTTGTTGTAAGTTTCAGCTTCTTCCTTTAAATACTTATCAATTTCTGACTGTGGATCAGTTCTACGCCCAGTTGTTTTGAGATAGAGGTACATCGGATCATCTTCATCATCATCATCTGGCTGTGATTCTTGTTGGCTACTAAGCTCTATACCTTGATATTGAGCATAAAGTGATTTTAGGGAAGTCATCACTTTTAGCTTCAACTCGGTGGCCTTCGTAGCATCAACACATAGAATACCAATATGATACTCGACAAACGAATACTTCATCCTAGGATCAAGGACGAGAGCAATCCATAGCAAAATATTCATTGAGTCAGGATCTCCCCAATATTTGTCAAACTTGGTTTTCATACTATTTGCCATTTTCTTTATGCTCTGGTTGCTACTCTCTAAATATTTTCGAATCTTTGTCCCAATACTAAAAACCTCTTTCATGTAGAGATTGCTAGTGACATAAGAAGTTCTGGACATACTTTTAGTAGAAACCATAAACATTTCCAAAAAAGGTACCACAGCCCTACCATGATCCCAATCTTCTTTTACAAGTAGGCCCTTGTTTTTCTTTTCCATATCATGTTTAAATGTCTTGTCTCTCAATTCCAACAAAGAAAAGACATTTTGATATTTTAGGGCCGACCGTAGCATGTAGAACGTAGAATTCCACCTTGTATCAACATCAAGAATAAGAGCAGTTTTTTCAGTAATCCTCTCTTGCTCTGCACACTCCATGAATTTTCTTTCTCTTGCAGGAGTAACTATGACATATTTAATAGCAGCCCGAATTCTCATAATGGAGTTATCAATCTCTTTTAGTCCCTCCTTGACAATTAAGTTCAAGATATGCGCACAACATCGCATATGGAAATAATTTCCCTCTAGGACAAGGTTGTCCCAGGACTCCATCCTGCTCTTCAAGTATTTCAAGCCAGCATCATTTGCAGAAGCATTGTCAACGGTTATGGTTAAAACTCGTTTTAACTCCCACCCATTCAAAAACTCCTCAATATACCTTGCAATGGCCTCTCCCGAATGCCCCGTAATTTGACAGAAGTTTATAATTTTCTTTTGAAGCTTCCATTCACAATCAACATAATGCGCAGTCAAACTCATGTAAGTGAGATTTTGAGCCGAAGTCCATGTGTCTGTTGTAAGACAAACTCTCCCACAATGTTTTGAAAAAATTGCTTTCAACTTCTCATTCTCTTCTATGTAAAGATTCCATATATCACGTCTCACTGTAGATCGTGATGGGATGTCAAAACGGGGTTGCATGAGGTTCAAAAACTTGTGAAATTCTTCATTCTCCACAAAACGAAATGGGAGCTCCGCACTCACAATTGTCTTCACAAGGTGAAGTCGGCATGCTGCTTGGCCAAATTTCGAGTAACTTGGCGAAGATGCTACTTGTCCTTCTGTGCCATTTGGAGGGGCTTGCCTTTGTCTTTTGTTTGATCTATTTGGAGGGTAATCCTTGCATCTAGTCAAATGGGTCTTCATTGCAGTTGTCCCACTCAAATACTTAATTAAGTATCCGCAATAGTGACATTTGCCATACATTTCATCACCGGGTTGTTTAGTAAAGTGGTTCCACACATCGGACCGAGTTTTACGCTTAGAAGATCTAGGAAGAGGCGGTAATGTAGTTCCTGGGGCAACTGGTGTGTGAACCTCTTGCTCTTCAACATTTTCCAGCAATGTAAAGTCTAAGATTTCATCGTGCGATGACATGGAGTTTTTCTTAAGATACACAAGGAAATAAATTCAGATTTCAAAATTGAGAGAATCATATAAAACACCAAAACAATAATATTGTCTGAAAAAATAAAAATGGGATAAGGCAGACTTAGGCATTTGGTGACCAAGCTCACAAAACTAGTGAGATTTAACAGAACTATCATTGCAGTAACAGGAATTTCACAAATCAGGAATTTCACAGAACTAGCATCTGGTGACCAAGGTTAATTCACATGAGTATCAATTTCTCAATTTCTTAGACAACCCAGAAAAAATCATCTAAAACCCAGATCAGGAAATTTGAAGAAAGCAACAACCCAAAAATCATCTAAAACCCAGAAACAATGATTGAAGAAAACAACAAGTGAATCTAAAATCATGTAAAAACCATAAAAAGAAAACGATACACAACCCAAAAACATAAACGATACACAAAGCAGAAAAACAAAATTACCTACCTGAGAGAAGATTAGGGTTCATCGTTCTTCAGTTCTTCAATTTACAGTTCTTCAGTTCGCACACTTCTTTTGTTCGCACAGTTCGTTCAGTTCACACAGTTCGTTCTTAATTTCGCAGTTCGTTCAGTTCGCGCAGTTTGGTTCGCAATCAAGAGAGGAATGAAATTAGGGTTCGCAATCAAGGATTAGCGATCTCAGTTTGGTTCAGAATCAAGGATTAGGGTTTCCAATCAAGGATTAGGATCTGATTTCTGTTCGCACTTCACAGAGATTGAGACTTGAGAGAAGAGAGTGAGAGAGGAATCACTGTTCGAGTTCGCGTAGAGTGAGAGAGGAATCGCAGACGCACAGTTCGGTTAGTGAACTGTGTTGAATAAAGGTAGTTCGGTTCAGAACTGTTACTAAAAGTTCAGTTTGCAATAGTTCTGGTTCGGTTCGGCAGTTCAGTTCAGTTTTCCAGTTAGTTTGAACAGCCCTACCGGCATAAGCTACCCTAGGACACGGGGTCGACTCAGTGCTCCCGAGTTTGATTCCAGCAGTGGACAAGCTTTGTATAGTTAAAAAAAAGAAACCGAACATGAATGTTTTTATAAGGAGCTTTGCTAATAATGCGTAAAAAATTTATTACTCATTTACACGGATAAATTTAGCCAACTCCGTGCATCGCGCGGGTTTTGGGCAGGGGCGTCCATTTAGCAGTTTTCCCTGTGCTACAGCACAGGGCCTCGGCCCAAAAATAATTTTTTGGGGCCCCAAAATCACCCATATTAGCCCAATACCAATACTATATATATCTGACCTTGCAAAAAACCAAATATAAAACCAAGAGAAAAGGGTAAAGAAAAAAAAACAGATACTCCACTGCAAAAACGAACGTAACCGAAAGAAAACACAGTAGTGAAAAAAAGTCGAAAAACCTTGAGCGAGAAGCTTCTCGACGGCGAGGTTAGGGTCCATTACTTAATTCGTTTTGGCTTTTTAATTCGAATCCCTTTTCTTCTCGCTAATTGGCTTTTTAATTCGTTTTGTTATTATATATACCAGCGCAGCGTTTTCTCTTTTGCTTGTGGACTGTGATTGAGTACTAGTATATCAACACCAGCGCAGAGAATTTTTTCTGACCCATATTACTTAATTGGAAATTCTGATTTTCTTTTTTTTCTCATTATGTCGAAGAATCGTAATTGGAGAGACTTGTGAAGAATCGTTGTCGATTGATTATCGTTGCCGAACTCATCTAGACGCTAACGGTTGCTATTAAGGTTAGTTCGTTGCCTTGACTCCGTTTTATGTTCTATATTCTTCAATGTTTGTTTCTGTTGAAATATGATGAAAAAAACAAAATTAAATTAAGAGTAATTTATTGAATCAGGTTTTATCTTTCTGCTATGCCTCCTAAAATGCCTCCCAAAATTAGAAAGTATGAATCTGGATTTGAGAAGCGTAAGAAAAAGAAAAGACTTGAAGAGTTAACTCAATCTCAAGTCGGAGCTCTTGATAAATTTATAATAAAAGAACAACAAATTCCCATTGAGATTCAGAATGTGGAAGTTGAAATTCCTGTTAATGTTGATGTTGAATCTCAAAATATTGATGTTGAAAATGGCGAAGATGATAATATGGAGGATAATTTGAATGCTGATGTTGGAAATGGTGAAGATGATAATATGGAAGATAATTTGAATATTGATGTTGAAACTCAAAATGTCGATACTGAAACTTTTGAAGATGACATTGTAGAGCAAGTAAACACATTTGAACATTCAATTGATATATTTGATCCAACATCATGGAATGCTCTTGATTCCAAATTGATTGAGTTACTAGTAGAGAAAGGTCCTAGAAGAGATTGTTCCATTGTGAATGGTCCTAAAGATAGATCTAACAGGCGCTTTACTGCTAATTTGTATACTAGAGTTTTACCAAATAGAGAGGAGCGTGATAGAGACTGGCTTGTTTATTGGAAAAATCTTGATAGAGTATTTTGTTTCTGTTGTAAAGTTTTTCAAAGGGGGCATGGTAAAGGACAATTAGCAACAGAGGGTTATAGCGATTGGGCACATATTGGCGAAAGACTTAGAGAGCATGAGACGAGTATGCAACATGTTAAGAATTATACTACTTGGCTTGAGTTGCGTAGAAGACTGCAAAAAAATCAAACAATTGATACAACGTCTCAGAGCCTAATTCAGAAAGAAAAGGATCATTGGAGAGATGTTTTAAAAAGAATTATTTCAATAGTGAAATATCTTGCTAAACATAATTTGGCTTTTCGTGGTTCTAATGGGAGATTGTACCAAGAAATTAATGGCAATTTTTTGGGCTTAATTGAAATGTTAGCAGAATTTGACCCAATTGTCCAAGAACATGTTAGACGTATTACAAATGATGATGTTCACTTTCATTATCTTGGGCCTAGGATCCAAAACGAGTTAATACTTTTGCTTGCTTCTGCAATTAAAAATCATATCATTGGAAAAATCAAAGAAGCGAAGTATTTCTCAGTGATACTTGATTGCACTCCTGATGTTAGTCATCAAGAGCAAATGTCTTTGATAATAAGATATGTGGATGTTTCTTCAAATTCAGTTAGCATTGAGGAATCTTTTTTAGGTTTTTTGAATGTGAATGATACAACTGGCCAAGGGCTTTTTGATGTTTTACAAGATGAATTGAAAAATCTTAATCTTGATCTAATTGATGTGCGAGGACAGGGTTATGATAATGGGTCAAATATGAAAGGGAAGCATCAAGGTGTACAAAAGAAATTTTTAGACATAAATCCGAGAGCTTTTTATACTCCTTGTGGTTGTCATAGTCTTAATTTGGCATTGTGTGATATGGCTAACTCTTGTGGCAAAGCTAAAGATTTTTTTGGAGTTATTCAGCGTATTTATACAATTTTTGCCAATTCTACTAAGAGATGGCAAATTTTGAAAAATCATGTAAAAGGATTGACTCCAAAATCATTGTCATCCACTCGTTGGGAGAGTCGTGTAGATAGTGTCAAAGCTATAAGGATTCAAATGTCAGATTTTAGAGAAGCTTTACTTGAAGTGTGGGAAAAGGATTCTGATTCACTAATAAGAAGTGCTGCTAAATCCTTAGCAATAACTGAGCTTGGTGATTTTGAGTTTGTCATGGCTATAATTATCTGGTTTGAAATATTATCTGCAATTAATTTGGTTAGCAAGCTCTTACAATCAAATGAGATGCTTATTGATGTTGCTATGAAGAAAATAAAGGAGTTGATTTCATTTTTTGAGGGATATAGAGATACTGGTTTTTCTAAAGCTTTGGATACTTCTAAGGAAATTGTTGCTGAGTTGAATATCGATCCGGTATTTTCTCAAAGGCGTGTAATTCGAAAAAAAAGACAGTTTGATGAGAATTCGAATACCTCATCGACTGAACTATCTGGAGAGGAATCTTTTAGGATTAATTATTTTATTTGCCTTGTTGATCAAGCCATTGTTTCTCTTAATAAGAGATTTGAGCAATACGAAGAGTATGAAAGTATTTTCGGTTTCTTGTTTACTTCTCGCAAGTTAAAATCATTGGAAGATGCAACTTTGAAGTCTTGTTGTAGTCGTTTGGAACAGGCATTGAAACATAATGAGCAATATGATATTGTTGGGAATGAATTATTTGTGGAGTTGAAGTTATTGAGAGAAATGTTGTCGGAAGAGAAAAGTGGAGCTATTGATATATTAAGTTATTTGAAAGGCATGGATTGTTTTCCTAACACAATTATTGCATATAGAATTCTATTGACTATTCCTGTGACAGTTGCTTCTGCAGAAAGAAGTTTTTCAAAGTTGAAGTTGTTGAAGTCTTACTTGCGGTCTACCATGTCACAAGAAAGACTTAATGGATTAGCATTGATAGCAGTTGAGAATGCTCTTTTTGAGAAAATACAATATCAAGACTTGGTTGATGAATTTGCTTCCAAAAGTTTTAGAAGGATGACTCTTTTTAAATAGTTACAAGGTTGATATAATGATAATAGTTTAAAGCTAGAAAACCTTTGAAAGGTTAAAGCTAGAAAACCTTTGAAATCATACAAATGACAATTCTATGCCTTATATGGACTTTTATTTTTCTGCAAAATTTAAATCTTGATAAATATTGTCATTATTCATTAATTTGTGGGTGTTTACCATGTTACCTTAGGACTAGAAATAATTTCAACCAAGTATTAGCGAAAACTTATACTCCCAACTCTTTTGATTTTAAACGTGATCGGGACGGACACACACCAACACTTTGATCACTTTTTATTTTCTCAAATTATTATGAAATTTATATGATAGTGTTATGTTTATGTGTGTCGGTTCTTATGTGGTAGTGGGCCTAGTGGCAACTTGGCAAAACAGGGTACCCAACTCGCAATAGGTTCAGACTTTTTTGGGCAGGGCCAAAGAGTCCTTGAAATTTGGGCCACGCCTAAAGTAATGGCCGATCCTGGTAAGGCCCCTGGAGAGTGAAGTTCATCAGTTCATATGGTCCAAACAAATCGTTGTCAGGAATATTCCATCCCGTGAACACGCCTCTAATCCGTAGGACCTCAGTTGTATTGAAAATATGAGAACTATTGTTATCAACATATAGTATTGTTATCAACATATAGAGGAAGAAACTTCAAATTCTTTCTCACTTGAGGTCCATTTGCACGCATCATTGCTCATTTTATATTTTGAAGCCAGAATAATTCAAAAAAGATAACAAACAAGTGGACCTAAATATAGACAAGAACGCACAAGAGAAAGTAATTTTTGAATCAAATTTAACGGTTCTAGTTTGACAAAGGTCTTTTCAAAAAACTTTGTTGTGAATCAAAACAATTCCAATACACATATGATATGCTTCATGAATCAAAAATATTAATTAAATAAATTTATATAAAAGCAAAAACCACCCAGAACAGAGTTACTGATATGCAAATCAACACATCATGAATATAATCGATAGAAATCGGGCAATAACGCAACAATGTTAAGTGTTAAACAAACGCAAGAAAGACTAACCTGAGACCACCACCGCTGACGGGTGTATCATCCATAGCATGAACCTATTGGTTTTTCACAGAATCAAGAGGTGGAGGACAAAATTGAATTGAGTCCACCACCGCTGACGGGGCCTACGAGTTTTTCAAAGAATCGAACCAATGAAGGAAAATCCGTAGCATTATTTGCCGTAGTGACTAGGGTTCTTGCGATTTGCGAAGTGAAGTAGGAATCGATGTGATTTGCAAAGGGATTAGGGTTCCAGATTTGATTTGCGAAGTAGGAGCTTCATTTGCGATTTGCGATTGGGGAGTGGAAAGCACTGTGTGTGTTACGATTTGTGAATGGGGAGTGGAAAGCACTGTGGAATGATGTTGAATGCAGCTGAGGAACTGATGCCATCTTTAAGCATATGTTAGGGTTCGTAGTTCACAAGGTGGAGGGTGAGAAATGGTTAGCACCTAACGAGCTTGGTGTGTAGAACGACATTTTTTTATATTCTTTTAATGAATTGAGAGGTGTGTGTGTAGCACAACGGTTTAGTGAGATAATATGGGAACGGCCATTACTTTAGGACTGCTAGAGTTGGATTGAAAGCAGACGATAATATTGTTCAGTTCGAACAATCATGCAGATAGTGTAAATTCAGGACTGCTAGAGTTGCCACTTATTACTATTGCTTAGATGCTTGGTTCACAATTTGAATGGAAAAGTTGTTATAACGTTTTCAAACTTGTTTAAGTTTCCTGTCAAAGACTTGTCATTATTTCAACAAAGGATATTGTAGGCAAGGAAGTAACTGTAGGATACGTTTAAGTAAACTTCTGAGTTTTTTTTATAGTTTTATTGGTATTTTTTTTTTCAATTTATTGTGAATTGTAATCATAAGATTGTGCTCATGCATATGAATGAAATCAGCCTTCTGAATCTATAATTTTTTTATTTTTTATTGTCAACGGCAACAGTTTTAAAGCGTTGTGTATGATGATGATAGGCAACAGTTTTATGTTAGGCAACAGTCAGAAACCGTTGTGAATGAAGGCAACGGTTTTGCACCGTTGTTTTAACAAATTTCAGAAACCGTTGTCTTTTTCCTCTCAAATGCAACGGTTTTATGTAGTTGTTGCCCTTGCATGCAAAAAACCGTCACCTAAAGAATAGGCAACGCCTGCAGAAACAACAGTTTCAAAACCGTTGCCTAAAGAAATGGAAACGGTTTTTTGACCTTATGCAACGGTTTTCAAGTGTTGTCGTAGGGTTAAAATATTGTTGTAGTGACCATAAAACCTCACCCCAAATATCAAACAAGAATAACGCAAAAAAGGTAGTAATCATCATGGTTGAGCTCTCCTCTATTCCTTCATGCCCTCCCTTCAGAATTCAAAAATAGGGTTTTCAGAAGAGAAAAAAAAAACCTTTTCAAAAAAGGGGGGAATAAAGTGTTATTTCTCAAATTGGTTATGGTTTCTTATGTGAGATGTTTTCCTCTACTTCAAATTTCTATTCAGTAATCAAATGGAGAAAGTGATTTCTTTTGATTTAAGGAGAAGAGGATTTTTTTTTTAGTAAGGAAAGGAGGATTCCCCTTACTGTTCTGAGAAAGCCATGGTTCTTGTATCAATTGGTATCTACAATTTTTTCCCTTGTTGTGCTTGAAGCTCAGTCTTTGTATCCGATTCCTTTGGTGTTTGAATCTGCGAGTTCGAGAAACTATCTTTCACTGAGGAGATTGTGGGTTGATTTGAGAGGGAGATGATGCTGAGATTTTGGGTTGATTTTAGAGGGAGATGATTGGGTGGTGGTGGTTGTGGTGTGGGTGAGAGAGAGAGAAGAGAGTGGTTGTGGTGTGGGTGAGAGAGAGAGAGAGAGTGGTTGTGGTGCGGTGGTTGTGTGGGTGAGAGAGGGAGAGAAGAGAGTGGAGAAGAAGGGGAATAATAGAAAATAATGAAAAATAAAAAATAATGAGTTGGCATGCCAAGTCAGCATTCTGTCAGCCAAGTCAGTATTTTTTTAACAGACCACTAACAGAAGGGTCTAAATCAAAAAGCTGCATTTTGCAAGGAGTTTTTAATAATTTTTTTTTTTGCAGGGTGCTAAACCAAAACACGCTATATTTGCAGGGGTCTCAAACATATTTAAGCCTAGTTAAAAAGCTCATGTCATTGCTTTATTGGGTAATAAGAAGTAGCAAGTAATCCAAAGCTTCTTCAATCCAATTGGAAGCTATGAATTTTGCAGCAATGATTTATATTTCTATATTTATTCATTTTGAACTATGGGTTGAAACTGATGGATTAGGTCATGAATTAGTGGCCAAAATTACTAATGGCCAGTGTTGCTTTGTAATAATTGCTAGCTCTTTATGAAAATTACAAAGGTGACTGTATTTGCGGGCTTGTGGGCTACCCGAGGCCCGTCTGCCCTGTGTGGTCTCGAGCCTTTTCGGTCTAGGCTAAAAACACAAGGTTTTTTTTTTGTACCCCCATCACCTCCCTATCTACCCCCATCGACCCTGCAAAAAGACGCAATTGCCCTTCACAAAAATTAAAAATCCCGAACGTATCCTGATTTCAATTTTTTTTTTGGAAATCGGATTTACCTAAATCCGATTTCCACTAAAAATTTTAAAAAATTTAAATCGGATTTAGATAAATCCGATTTCCACTAAAAATTTTTAAAAATAAAAAACGGATTTATTTAAGATGGGGTAGATCCGCTTTGAAAAATAACAAATCAGATTTACCTTAAGTGGGGGTAAATCCGATTTGTTATTTTTAAAAGCGGATCTACCCCCATATAAGGTAAATCCGCTTTTAAAAATAACCAAAGCGGATTTACCTTATGTGGGGGTAAATCCGCTTTGTTAACCTAATTAATAAATAAATAAATCAGTTAAAATTTTAGATACAAATTTCGACCGTCTTTTGGTTCTGTTTAGTGTGTAGTTTGTTAACACGTGACGATATTGTACGTCGGGAGAATAATTTAGGCTAAAAAATCAGTTTTCGGGCAACCTACTCAAATTGTAATGAAACCACATTCTTTAAATCCGAAAAATATCAAGGATCAATACTCCTAAAGAAGGGACTACTCAAATCCGTTTACTATTTTTTATTAATTTTTTTAATTTTTCATAATCTCCAAAAAATCTGAAAAAATTTGCATAACCTTATTTTTGGTTTTATTAGATTTTTAGTGGTATTTTTATAATTTTTGGATTAGTTTTGGCTGTTTAACGGATTTTTAGTAGCATTTTATAACCTTTTTTAAAAAGTTAAATAAAAAACAATTTTTTTTAATAACAAAATCGGATTTACCTTAGGTGGGATAAATCCGATTTTCTTTTTTTAGGGAAATCGGATTTACCTTAGGTGGGATAAATCCGATTTTCTCTTTTTTTAAGGAAATCGGATTTATGTGCCCACCAGGTAAATCCGATTTCCAAAATAACAAAGCGGATTTACCTTTAGCTAAGGTAAATCCGCTTTGTTATTTTTGAAATCGGATTTACCCCCATCTGAGGTAAATCCGACTTTAAAAATAACAAAGCGGATTTACCTTAGATGAAGGTAAATCCGAGCGAATTGCAAGTTGGGCAGGGGTATTTTCGGGTTTTAGCAATTTGATGGGGGTAGATGGGAGTTGATGGGGGTAAAAAAAAAAGCCCAAAACACAACTTTAAAAATGGGCTCCCATTTTAAAGGCTAAAGCCCTACATTTTTGGGTCTTTTCAGTCCTGCCCAATGGGGTAGAGCAAATTTGTCAGCTCTAGTTAGAGGGGTTGCACAAGGGACAATTATGCTAAATAAATATTGTAGTACTATACAACATAACATGATTTTTTTAGTTCTTGAAAAACTAATGATTTATTTTAGTTTGCCAGACATAGCTGATGGGCATGGCTGGTACTAATATTAGCGACTTACCTGATTGCATTCTTAATTATATTATTTCTTTACTACCTTCCAAGGATGCTATAAGAACTTCCATATTAGCAAAAAGGTGGAGGTACTTTTGGATCTTCTTATATGCCCTTGATCTTAAAAGTCATTGGAGTCGCATACTAGATTTTCCTAATGATACGCATTTCCCTTTGCTTAAGGCATTGAGTCTTTCAGATGTTATCTTTGCCAATGAGATTCAGTTCAACAACTTTTCTCTGGATGTCCTGTTTTGCAAGAGTTGACACTGTATAATTGTTATTTTATGAACATCAAGCAGATCACTATTGCAATTTCCACATTAAGGATCTTGACCATCCGTTTTGACACTGGAACACAAGAATCTCTAAATGCCAATGCATACTTCTAATTCACTGCATGGACTCTCAATCAAGTTGTGAAATTCGCCATCAAAATTTTGGATTATGTTGGTTTTGACTTTTGACATATATAGGACGTGGTCGGGTGATGGTGGGTCTGCTGCGATTGCACTCATTTATTCAATCAATGTATATATTGTAAATTATGCAATACATAAAGAAACAATTAATCAGAATATTTCTTTGTCCGATCCATTTGAAAACAAAGAAGCAGTCAAGCAGATACGCGCACATGGATACACAATGATAATCAAAGACGAAATCTGTAGACGAAAGTATTTACTTGATGAATCCATATAATATAATAAATTGTAATCATATACACGTTGACCTATACACGTTGACAACAACATTTTTCTACTCCTATCCATTGAAAAAACATGATGATTCCAGACAAAACTAATTATTAATCAAATAATTCTCAGTGTGATTGCAACAGAGTTTCATTCATTTCACACTGCTAATTGGAACACAATCAGACTAAACACACAATTAGATGCAAAGGGGAGAAAGGTAGAACTGAAACGACAGCAATGTGAGGGTCGATAGGTGTCGTTTAGTTAACGGAAATACCGAATGGAATGATTTGGAAGGGGGTTTTACTTTCCAACAATAATAATTACGGCGAGGCTTTTGCGCAGTTTCACGCCAAAAAAAACAGACAGTGAGGCCCACATGGATGGGACCACTTAACACGAGTCTAACGTTGGATTCACACTTTGCGACCCACACGTGGTACGCGGGAATCTTGTTCATGCGGTCCGGACATTCCCCTTCTCTGTGGCTGTCTACTACATTACTACATAGTATATGTAACGCCATCAAATGTGTTATGGGGTTTAGAATGTTTTTCTGTTGTCGTAACCATGGTGAGGGGGTTTTATGGAGGCTATTAATTTTTTTTCTTCTAAAAAATGGATATAATTCATATCATTGAAAATTGTCGAAGAAAGAAGGCTTAAATATGTTTTAAGCCCCTATAAATATAGCGTGTTTTGGTTTAAGCTCCTGTAATTTTTTTTTTTTAGTAAAACGCCATTGCAAAATCAATACACTGTTTTGATATAATAAGCCCTTCTGTTAACCCAACGTTACAAAAACGCTGATCCACCTTATTAATGAGGTGGTTAGAGTCACTGAGTGGCGGCCTATCAAACTAACTAAAAGGTGTATCCCTATTTCGCACTTTGCATTTGCTGATGATATCTTACTTTTTGCAGAGGCCTCGGTGGAACAAGCTCAGATTATCAAGGGCATCCTTCAAACCTTTTGTGGGTGCTTTGTTCAGAAGGTGAGCCAAGAGAAGATCGTGATCTCTTTCTCTAGTAGTGTGGACCGATAGACTCGTTGGAACATTCAGGACGAGCTTGGTTTTCAAATGAATAATGATTTGGGGAGATATCTCGGAGTGCCTATTCTCCACCGCAACATGAATAAGGACACCTCCCAGGTTCATCATTGATAAGGTTAATCAATGCCTTAGTTCTTGGAAGACCCAAACCTTGTCTTTGGCGGGTAGAGTCGCTCTTGCTAAGTCTGTCATCCAGGCCCTCCCTACTCTTGTTATGCAGTCTTGTATGATTCCTAAAGGTATGTACTTACACAAAAATTTTCGTTCTTTTGTTTGGGGGGATAATAACGGCCACCGTAGTTTTTACATCATGTGAGTTGGGATCACATTTGTCAACCGAAGGAGAATTAATGGGAGCCTTGCCCTTTGTGGTATGAGGAACGTCAACATTGACTTCATGGTGAAGGCTGCTTGGCAACTTTGTTCTAATGAAACCACCCTTTGGAGTAAAGTTATTAATTATGGGTTAATATCAATGTGGTTCTACCGGTTTCCCTCGAGTGAGTGGTAAACGCCATGGGTCTAATTTCTGGTCGGGCATGACTCAAACTTAGACCTCCTTTAAACACAACCTTAAGTGGAATGTGGGTAATGGAGAAATAGCTCGTTTTTAGCCCGATTATTGGGTCCACAACCTCGGGCCGCTGCAAAACCATGGTCTTCCACCCATAGAGGAGGCTGATCAGGATCGGGTGGTTAGCAACTTCCTCACTCGTGAAGGGATGTGGGATGTGGGCAGATTGGAGGATTGCCTCCCTCCTTCCATTATGCAACAGGTTGTTTCCCCTTCTCGACCCTACTATCCAACGGAATGAAGAACTTTTTGTTTGGAGCCAAACCCGTGATGGAGTGTTCACAACAAAGCCACCGTATCTCTCGTTGTGCAATACTACTCAACATCCTCACAAAGCGCTAGTTCGTTGCATCTGGAAATTGCAAGGTCCCGAACGGATTCGTTTATTCTTATGGAAAGCTGATCACCAGGTTTTGATGACTAATGCCAAGCGTCACCGTAGACATTTATTCGCCTGTGACCTTTGCCCGATTAGCTGTGGCGAGCCAAAGACTCTTTTTCATGTATTTCGGGATTGCCACAAACTGTATTGTGTGGTGTTGGATGCAAGCCCCAAATCTGAAAGAGTCCTTCAACGAATCTTCTTGGATCGACTGGTTTGTGCGCAACTTGAATCCTAGTACCCAGACTCAAAACCAATCGATTGGAGTGTAAGATTCGGTACAACGTTAGACCTAATTTGGTTCACGAGAAATAACATGGTATTCAACCAACAATCAGTCTCAAAATTGAATCCCATTTCAATACCAAAAAAAAAATTGAATCCCATTTTATTTAATTTCAGGTTTTTCTTTTGACAAAATTTTATTTAATTTGAGCTGAAAAATATCTATTTAAGGGAAAAAAATATCTCCCAACGCTATATTCTAATTCTCCGTCAATAGAAGATCACAATATTTTATTACCAAAAAAAAGAAGATCACAATATTTAATTTTTTCCTTTAATCATTATTGATTACATTTTATTAAAAAAAACTGAATTTTACTATGAAGTTAAAGGAATGGTCAAAATCGAATTAATAATATTGTTTTATATTGTTGTCGAAAAATATTTTTTTATAAATATTAAAATGTACTTTGAATAAATATCTTAATTAAGTATATACTTTGACCCAAAAAAAAAACCTTATGAAGATAAAGTTTCTGTAAATATTAAACTCTCTTATTGAGAGGAGAGAACTACTATCTTATTGAGAGGAGAGAACTATGGACCGACAAAGCTGGTACACGTGATCAGTCAAATTTTTCAGCGTAAAATCTTCGATAAAGTCAATTGAAACTGCACACCAGTAATACGGTAAAAAAAACATTTATTTAATAATAAAATATATTGGGCTCTGTTCGGTAAAAAGTAGCGGATAAAGAGGATAAGCTAGCGAATATCGGATGAGCGAATAGCGGAGATCCCGATTGGACCAACAAAAAAGTGGAGATCCCAAATTAAAATCCGAGTAACCACGAAAAAAATTTGGTCTAACTAGTTTTACCGGGTGCTTCTAGCGTGATGGAGCAAATCAAATCCCTCACTGGTAAATCATTAAATATGACCGTAGGATGTAGTATAAAAATTTATCAACGGTTGAGATTTAATACCAGTTGATTCAATCTCGTTTTTCTATATATTATTGATATAATTTTTTGGTTTTTTTTACTGAAGATATAATTTTTTGTTATTGTTGCCTTTCCTTATCCTTATATAAATATCCGAATATCCGAATCAAAATTTTCAACTTACAGTCAGAAAGTGATATTTTAATTAACCTTTTTTTGAAAAGGAAAAAAAATCAAAAAGCGTAGGAGTTCTCTCAGTCAGGTGCCAGCTGGAGGAAGAACACGCAAAGCTAATCACACTGAAAAATTTCTCTCTCGCCGCGTCCACTCCGTTTGAAGTAAAGACGAAAATCCATCGTATCAATCAGACACTTCATACTTTCCGTTTCAACCAAATCTCTCTGCGGTAATTAAGGAAGAAATCCACTCACGCTTATTCACTGTTTCTTTATCTTCCCCAACAAGTACTAAGTTTTATTAACAGACTTCTACATTGTCCGTTTTGTGCCTACGATATTTCTTTTCTTTATATATCTCTGTTTTGTTCTTTTTCCTCTACTGGCAGGTGTCAATTTTGTAAAAAAACACCCTCTTTCCCTTACCAAACACCTAAATTCATTCATATAAAAAAGTTTGCATTTTTCAAGTTTATCAACTGTTTAAGGTTGCCGGGCCGGCGTCGTCGTGTATTTTAGTTCTATCTGTGTGTGTGGTCCTTGTTGGAAACATTAAACGGGGTTTATTTGTTTTTTTTGTTTTGTTAATTTGTTTTTGAAAATCTTGATCGGTATTTGGACTCGGTCTTGTTTGGGAGAAGAAGTTGACAGTCACTTGACAGCGTCAGAACGCGCTTATTTTCTGCCATTCGGACAAGTTTCAATTGCTTGCTGGGTTGTCTTTGAGTTGGTAAGAAACTTTCTTTCCGATTGCATTTTTTTTTTTATAATTCATGTACTCGTTTCTTGCCAGTTGCTACACGACGTAAACATACGTTTAAGTTGGTTTTTTCCATCCACTTTCTTTGAACTATTCTAAAGTTTTCATCTTTCATATAAATTATATAAACTCTATTGCTGATCATGAATTGAAGTAGTAATTGTGTGTGTTTTTGGATGATCAAATTATAGGTCTTGTAATTTGACCCATCATTATCATCATGGGTTCTAAACCGCAATTCAAACATGGAACTTCAATGGTTAGGAAGATAACTCATCTGAGCAATGATATGGATCAAGAAACTGAGATTGGAAATGGGAGTGTTGGATTAGCTACATACACAGTGAACATTCCTCCAACACCTGATAACCAACCTATGGAGATTGCTTTAGAGAGGTCAACTTCTAGGAGAGTAGAGGATCAATATGCATCAAGTTCAATGTTTACTGGTGGTTTTAATCAGGTTACAAGAGCCCAATTGAAGGAAAAGGTGATTGAATCTGAATCTAGTCATCCACAAATGGCTGGAACTAAAGGATCATCTTGTGCTGTGCAAGGTTGTGATGGAAAGGTTATGACTGATGAGAGAGGATTAGATATACTTCCTTGTGAATGTGATTATAAGATTTGTAGGGATTGTTATAGGGATGCTTTGAGGACTGGTGAAGGGATTTGTCCTGGATGTAAAGATCCCTACAAGGACGTGGAGATGCAAGAGGTGGGTTCTGTGGGGGTTAATCAACAGGCGTTGCCATTGCCACCGGGTTCTGGGGTGTCGAAGATGGAGAGGAGATTGTCGTTGATGAAATCGGGGAGTTTGAGGAGGAGTCAAACCAATGAATTTGATCATGCTCAGTGGTTGTTTGAGACTAAAGGGAGTTATGGATATGGGAATGCTATGTGGCCTAAAGGCTCTGACAATGATGCTAGTTCTGGTTCTGGTTCTGATTGGATGGGTGGTGATCCTAATGTATTCCGCGAAAAGCCGTGGAGGCCTTTGACTCGGAAACTGAGTATTTCTGCTGGAATTATCAGTCCATATAGGTATGTGGCCCTTTTCCTTTTAGTTTTTTTCACTTGCTTGTGGAGATGATTTGGCAGGATTGGATTTTCTCTTAGCTATGTCAATGCAATTTTTAAATGCTAGTTTTAACTCTAGTTGGAGCCTCTCATCTGTTATTCAATTTGCATTAGTTTGTTTTGAGATGTTGGTAAATAAATTTCTTAAGGAATAACTTCTTATGAACAAAGATAGCAAATGTGAGATGAAGGATCAGCTTTGATCTTGAGTGCGTTTGGCTCTGGAAACCTCATTATATAATTGGAGATGGAGACTTGGAGAGTACATTTTCCATTAGTTATAGTGTTCACTGCAAATTAGTTATAGTATCTACGTTATTTTTCCCAGTTGGTTGCTTTCGTGTGGAAGTTGGTTCAAATCTCCAAATCTGATTTTGCTTAAAGAGTCCACTGCACTTGATTTTGTTGCTCTAAGATACCACTCTCTGTATAAGACCTGTCCAATAAGCAAAGCTGCATTTGACATAGAGTATTATGAGGTTATTAATCTCAATCTAACAAACTAGAAAGTTAACATTTTGGTAGGATGTTTTTTTTATCTTCACATCACAAGCAATGCAGAATGAAGACTTATTCTCTTAAATTACTTTAGAAAAGCTTTGACAGTTCAACATATTGTCTAGATAAGAGCTCCTAAAAATTCTTTTTCCTTATTTCATCCATCTCATACTCCAGAAAGACTCCTTTAATTTCCAGCATTTAGACCAGTGTAGTAGAAAATTGGTACCAATAGTTTGGTGTCAATTCTCTTTCTCAAAAACACTTATTGCAGAATAAGCTTTCGTAAGCACCAGGTATCCCCCTAGGATTAGAGAACCAGCTGGAAACAGGATAATTTAAACTGCCGCATCAAGTGTTGATCCAATGCCAAGATCAACTAAATTGTTTCCATCATATCTTCCACAACCAGATAAGTTGAGTTAAGAATATTAGAATCGTGGGCTAACCAAACTGACCAAATAGCAGAGAACCTTTCCACTTTATTTTACTGCCTGGGCTTCAATTGATTATAAAAATGGCTGAATTGATGGATCTGATACCTACTTAAGTACTTCAATTTTTTGCTAGAGCCATTCGGGTAAAGTTGCATGTGAACTTCATCTCTCACCTTGTATTTTTTTGGTACTGCAAAGATGATACCAATATTTAAATAGCTAAACATAATCTCTTATCTCTCATAATTTGTAGAAAAATAACATCTGGGAAATGATTTCAAACTTATCAGTTACATAAATTCACCTGTTCCATGGCATTTTGTTGTGCTTGTCTTACGATTCATAATTTTGAACATTTCCTTCTATCAATTTTTGTTAGTTCTATTTGTCTTATTGCTGAAATCGATCATTTTGTGTTATATGCTTTGCCTACTTTATGTAGTAGTATTTGAATCAACATATTAGCTAAACTACTACATACTTAATATAAAGCAAATTTTCATTTTGTTTTAATTTTCAGGCTCATAATATTAGCTCGGCTAGTGGTTCTTATTTTCTTCCTAAAGTGGAGGGTCGAAAACCCCAATGATGATGCACTCTGGCTATGGGGCATGTCTGTGGTTTGTGAAATCTGGTTTGCTTTCTCCTGGATTCTTGACCAGCTTCCTAAGCTATTTCCCATAAATCGCGTTTCTGATTTGGAAATTTTGAAAGAGAAATTTGAAACTCCTAGTCCAACCAATCCTGCTGGCAAGTCTGATCTTCCAGGAATAGATATGTTTGTCTCAACCGCAGATCCAGAAAAAGAACCACCACTTGTTACTGCGAATACTATTCTCTCTATTCTAGCTGCTGATTATCCTGTTGAGAAACTTTCATGTTATGTCTCTGACGACGGTGGTTCACTCCTGACTTTCGAGGCCATGGCGGAGGCCGCAAGTTTTGCTGATTTGTGGGTTCCTTTTTGTCGAAAGCATGACATTGAACCTAGGAACCCGGAGTCTTATTTTAGTCTCAAGAGAGATCCCTACAAGAACAAAGTTCGCTCCGACTTTGTAAGAGACCGTAGGCGGTTAAAGCGGGAGTATGATGAGTTCAAGGTTCGGATTAATGGCCTTCCTGATTCAATCCGAAGGCGTTCTGATGCTTATAATGCTAGAGAGGAGATCAAGGCAATGAAGTTGTGGAGAGAGAATGGAGATGATGAACCAATGGGGAATTTGAAAATTCCTAAAGCTACATGGATGGCTGATGGCACTCATTGGCCTGGCACTTGGACAACTTCGACACCGGAGCATTCCAGGGGTGATCATTCCAGTATCATTCAGGTATGATCAGTATTTTTGAGTGGTTATGTATACTTGAATTTGCAATGTTTTTATTATTTGATATAAGCATTGAATGTGCTAATCATGTGACATATTTCAAATGCAGGTAATGTTAAAACCTCCAAGTGATGAACCACTGACTGGCACAGAATCAGATTCAAATGCAATGGATTTAACTGAAGTTGATATTCGCCTTCCCATGCTTGTTTACGTTTCTCGAGAAAAACGACCGGGCTATGATCACAACAAGAAGGCCGGGGCTATGAATGCCCTTGTTCGAGCCTCAGCCATTATGTCCAATGGCCCTTTCATACTCAATCTCGATTGCGACCACTACATATATAACTCTCAGGCATTGAGGGAAGGAATGTGCTTCATGATGGACCGCGGTGGGGAGAGACTCTGCTATGTTCAATTTCCTCAAAGGTTTGAAGGAATAGACCCTTCTGATCGCTATGCTAATCATAACACTGTCTTCTTTGATGTCAATATGCGAGCTCTGGATGGGATTCAAGGTCCTTTTTATGTTGGCACGGGTTGCCTCTTTCGACGAACTCCGCTGTATGGCTTTGATCCACCGCTAATGAAAGAAGAGACCGGTTGGTTTGGTCGTAAGAATAAGAAATCCTCAACAGTTGCAAATGTCTCTGAAGCTGGTTCTGTTGAGGAGCAGTCCTTGAGAAGTGGTAGCATTGATGATGAAGAAATGAACGCTGCTCTTATTCCTAAGAAATTTGGCAACTCGAGTCTTCTCATTGATTCAATTAGGGTGGCTGAGTTCCAAGGGAGACCACTTGCTGATCATCAATCTATCAAACACGGAAGACCACCCGGTGCACTAACACTTCCTCGTGATCTTCTTGACGCTGCTACTGTTGCTGAGGCTATAAATGTCATCTCATGTTGGTATGAAGATAAAACTGAATGGGGACTTAGAGTTGGGTGGATTTATGGTTCTGTAACTGAGGATGTTGTGACAGGTTATAGAATGCACAATAGAGGATGGAAGTCTGTGTATTGTGTGACCAAGAGGGATGCCTTTCGCGGCACGGCACCAATCAATCTCACTGACCGGCTTCACCAAGTTCTTCGATGGGCAACTGGCTCTGTCGAAATATTCTTTTCGCGCAACAACGCTCTCCTAGCTAGTTCTAGATTGAAATTCCTGCAGAGAATCGCTTACCTTAACGTTGGAATTTATCCATTCACTTCATTTTTCCTTATTGTTTACTGCTTCCTCCCAGCCCTCTCACTTTTCACCGGCCAGTTCATCGTCCAATCCCTTCAAGTCACTTTCCTAGTTTACCTCTTGGGAATCACAGTGACTCTTATTCTTCTTGCTGTGCTTGAGATCAAGTGGTCTGGTATTGAACTTGAGGAATGGTGGAGGAATGAACAGTTCTGGTTAATTGGAGGCACAAGTGCACATTTTGCTGCTGTACTTCAAGGACTACTTAAGGTAATGGCTGGCATTGAGATTTCATTCACTTTGACATCAAAATCATCAGGTGATGATGAAAACGATGAGTTTGCGGATCTTTATGTGATCAAGTGGTCGTCATTAATGATACCGCCACTCACAATCATGATGGTTAATGTGATAGCAATTGCGGTAGCAGTTAGTAGGACTATATATAGCGATGATCGTCAATGGAGCAGTTTACTCGGAGGTGTATTCTTTAGCTTTTGGGTATTGGCTCATTTATATCCATTTGCAAAAGGACTTATGGGTAGAAGAGGTAGGACACCTACTATTGTGTTTGTGTGGTCAGCTTTAATATCTATTACTATATCCCTTCTTTGGGTTGCTATTGATCCTCCTTCTGGCAATAATCAAATTGGAGGATCATTCCAATTCCCTTGATTTTATTGTGCTTACTTTTCAGTTAGCACTTTTAAGTAACTCAGACAGGGTTTTTTTTGTTGTTTAACATTTTGTAGTTACAATTCATTGTTGGCTAAGATATTGCTTATATTTTATTTATCAAAGAAGGCAAAAAAGAATCATACATTTTTTCCTGTTGTCATGGAAAGTTACCATACATTTTGTGGTTACCCTTCTCTCTAGTATTTTTTGTCCCTTTAATACACTTCTTTCTTTTTTTAATGGGTAAAACTTGTCAAAATATTGCTAAGAAAACTGTCAACCACAGCACCCAGTGCAGCAGCATCTGCATTGCATCCCTTTTCAATCCTCTTACCTAAATAAAGCAATGCCTGCCTTATCTACTTCATTGGCAGCACAATGTCCTTGGATCAAGATGGACCAAGTGTTGCTATTATCAGGGATGTAGCCACAAGATTCCATCCCCTCAAGCACCTTAAATGCTTCCTCAAACCTCTTCATCTTACAAAGTGCAAAAACCACTTGACTGTAGGTGATGTTATCAGTGTCATAGCCAGCATCTCTCATAGTCTTAACAATATTTCCCACTTGACTGGCAGGAGGAATGCTATTTAAAAGGATACTACAATCCTTAGACAAAATACCCAGATATTTTTTGACATATTAAAATATCTTACTGCAATATACTCCCCCTGTAACATATTATAAGCAAAAGTGAGTTAATAAAAGTTGATGTATTTGGTCTAAAAAATTAGTTTAATATGAGGCACACTATTCCCATGCTCACTAGTCCTCAGTTAAGCCAAAAACAAATTTACTTTTGTTACGAGTGAATTGAAGTCCAATATTTTTACTAAGTACAATATTTTATGCAAAAAGGAGTATGTTAAGCTTAAATCACTTCCGTAAAAATATCATATAAAACTAGAATAAAAAAAACACAAGCTTTGGATCAATTACTCTTTGAAAAATTGACATTTGACTTATCCCTTTAGGAAATCAGATAGAATTAACTATTTTCTTGCTCAAATTGATGTTGACATTCACTACATAATTCTACTATTATTGATGAATAGTAGAATTTAACTTGATTACATAATTCTACTACTAGTATAAATCTAAATTGAGGTATACTGAGGGGAGGTGCCGTCTAAAAGTCATGAAGGAGGTTGTCACCTCCCTTTCCTCCATGTTTTTCTTTGAATTTAGATGTAATGTTTTTGTTCTTAAGAATGAGCTACTTCCCAACTATTAGTCCATTATAGAAAATTCAATACCTAGTGGAATGGGGAATGCGCCTTTTATTGAAAATGCTTTACAAATTGAGCTACACTTTTTCTGTTTCTGTATATAACGTATGCACGTGTTAATTTCAAGCGCAACCGTTGTTGTAGCTTATAAGTTATTGGGCCCATAATAAGATCCAGGTCGCCCATAGATTTGGTCAAATAAGAAACATACCTATGACCAAAACAAACCCACCACAACGGGACACTTGGACACTTAATGATAGAGGCACCGTCCGAAATCAAATGTGGGATCTATCAATGATAGGGATGGCAAAACGGGTCAGTTGGCTTACCAAAGAATAAAGGGCTAAGAAGTTGAGCCCAGGCGTTAAAATAAATAATTAAAAAAGGTCAAAAAATTATTTTGGGCTAAATAAGGGGCATGTTGGCCCATCCAAAACAATGTAAAAATGGCGGGTTCATGAGTTGGCCCACCACGGCCCATCAGTGGCTTGCCGGTTTGGCGGGCTAGGCCAGGAGGGCTATGATGGCTTGGCGGGCCATAAAAACCAACCCAGCCCACTATTTTTAGACAGGTCGACCTGTCGAGCCGAACCTGTTTTGTCATCCCTAATCAACGATCAATAAGTTCAAATATTATTTTGTCATGTTGTAGGAGACTAACCCATTTACTAAACACAATTTGTCACTTTTAATTAGTATACCTCGCTACAATGATTTTAATTAGTTTGTCATTTTCTAATCTAGGTTTACATGAGCAGTGTTGCCTCTAGCACTTGGAGTGGTATATGTATCTGGTTGGAAATTACGTGCCCCTCTGCGGATTGGGTGGAGCAGTATCATCATTTTGGTAGGTTGGTCCAAGGTAAAAGAGCTAAGCAGGTCATATATTTAATTTGGTTGCCCACTTTGTGGTATATTTGGTTAGAGATAAATAATACATTGTTTAGAAGATCAGTTGCGGTGGTTGTCAAGATCTTAAATAAGATCAAAAATCTCTCATGGGGATGGTTTGGGTATGTAGATTTCTAGGTTTCTCTTTTGTTGATTGGTGGCATGGACCACCGGTTTGTTGTAAGAGCGTTTTAATTTGGGTTAGAGCACTCCTAATGCTTTCATTTAATACAACTTTTCTTATTAATAAAAAAATAATGAATTTAATTAATTTGTCATTTGCTAAACACAATTTCCGTTGTTGATTTTAATTAGTTTACCTCGCTACAACGAGCTAAAACAAAATTAGCAAACAATTTGTCACTTTCCATCTCATTTAGCAGTATATTTTTTTGGTGAGTATATTTTTTTTGGTGAGTCTCATTTAGCAGTATATATATATCCACTCTAGCTGGCATTTCGGCAATAACTATTTTTTTGACAATATTTCGGCAATAACTATTATTATCACTGTTATTTGGATCTTTTTAATCAATAAATGGATTGATTAAAACTATTTTCTCAACTGCAGCCATCAGAATTCACCAACTGCAACCTTTGGCTACTGACTTCCCTAGAAGAACATTGCATTTGAAAAAGTTTCAGGATTACTAGTAAACAAAATAGGTCTTTGACACCGATAGCTTTCCACATTGAACTATTCTATTTTTTTAAGGAAATACAAAATGCTTGACAACATGAGAAGATTCTAGCTTATTGTTCAAACTTCAAACTACTCACAATTTTTTTTGGCATGAGAATACCACACACAAATTTTAATCCTTCAAAACTAAAAGGTCAATTCTGTTCTATTAATCCCTTCACTCAGTCCAAGATTGATTCATCGCAGCGGCAAAAATGTTGTTTATGGACACTCGGTTGTAGAGTTCAACCCTCCGAGTGTTGAGTCTTGGGTTTCCTATTTGTGTGTTAGGTCCTAACATTTGGTAGTCCCACCATCAAACCAAAAAAAAATTCCTTGACACCGTGTATTAGGAAAAATTGAACCTTTATTTTCTTTCTTTGTTTACTTGACCAACTCAAGAGTAATTAAAAAATGAAGTTAGTGAAAGTTTTCTTGCATCTGACTTTGATTTGTAACAGTTAAATAAATGGACGAACAAATCAAACCACTTAAGGAATTTTGTGTGATATATTGTCCACAAGTAATAATGAAAGAAAAAGAACCTTCAACTACTCCGGTGGAAACTTCATTCGAGAAATTCAGCTCAAGGCCTCTAGCTTTTCAAAAGAGAAAATACGATTTATTACATTAGGTAATAATTACCCATCCGAACTTAATAGCAAAATAGTCATTTGTAAAAAATAAAGACATTAATAATGAAAAAATATAATAATAATTATACCAACAATATGTAATATTTTCCCATCCGGCCGCTTAAAAACAATAAATTTATATTGACAATGTGTAATGTTTTCCTTCAAGAATAAAAAGTAATGAAATTAAACCAATAAAATGTAATGTTACCTCGACGAAACTCAAAAAGCCAAAGATTTATTTATAACAAACAAAAATATCATAAAGATAAAATATATAAAATAATTATTTCGACTATGTGTAATGTTTCTAGTCAGGAACAACAACAACTAAATTATATCGCCAATATGCAATAGTTCCCCTTTTGAACTCTAAAGAAAAGTATGTATATAACGTCAAAATATTAAAGGTGAATTATTTTTGTAACATATAATGTTTTCTCACCGGAACTCAAAAGTAAATTAATAATTTATAAAAATAAATATATACTTGTGAAGATAATATATAAAAAATTATTATACCGATAATGGATAATAGTTTTGGTAATATTTTTCCGTCGTGGCTCAAAAGCATAATAATCATTTGTAAAAAGTAAAGACATTTAAAAGACATTTATAAAGACAATGATTTAAAAAATTATTGTAGCAACAACATACAATGAATTCAAATCAAAATATTCAATTATGTAAAATAAATATACTTATAAGAAAATGTAAACTATAATTATCAATTTTTTTTATTGTCCTCATATTCTATTGTACGTATAATTATTATTTTTCTTTTGTCTTCATAAATGCTTTTGTTTGTTATAAGTTATCATTTTGTTTTGAAGTGTCGGCGTGAAAAAAATTACAGATTAAATACAATGCCTATGCGCATATTGGTTTTTTAAGCAAAAAACCCTAAAACTCTAACAGCTATTATTTCAAACAGAAATAGCCGTTGGATATTATGCTAATAAGGTCTCTGTTTACAGTTTGTTTCTGTACAGCTGTAACAAAGTTAGTTTCTAACTAACCTACTAGTTTGTTATCTGTTATAACAAACTGAGTTTGTTGGCTACAACAAACTCCCTCTACCAGCTAGTTTTTATTCCCAGAGAAAGCTATAAATACATATGTCATACACTGGATTTACATAGAGAATCACAATAGATAGTGAAATAAATTTTACATCGAGTTTTTAGTTCACAACAAGTCCTCTTCCTCTGATTCCTTCTGTGTGTGCATCCTTCTTCCCTCTTCTAAAACCCTTCTGTATTTTCTGAAGTCTGTAACCGTGTAGCATGTTGTCTTGGTAAAGTGTACCTTGCAAGAATGAACAAATAAATGAGTATTTGATTCACAAGCAGAACACAAAAATAGAAAGCGAAATAAAGAAGAACTGAGAGAAAGGGATTTACTCGTGATGCTGAAGCTGTGACTTGAAACTTCATCTTGTTGAAGTTTTTGAGATCTCATCAGGTTATCAACGTACGTACAGTAAAAAGGAATCACAATCAGTTAGTATTTGTGATTCAGGTTGAAAAATCAGAAGTTAAGGAGAGACTAAGAAAACATTATACTTTCTTTGTGGTCTCTGTGTGTTCGTCGTGGTGTTCGTGCCATTGTTCATCTGCGAACAAAGAAATAGAAGTTAGGGTTTGTAAGAATCATCAACTGGTTAATCAAAACAAGGGGCTTTCGATTATTACCTCTTGATCTGTGTTCGTGGTCAAATTTGAAGCTGAATCGTGTTTCAAATCTGTTGAAATTGCTGGGTTTAAGAAACCCTAGCAGCTGTTGTGTGAGAAGGAGAAGAGAAACGAAGCAGAGAAGAAAGAGAAGAGAGAGAAGAAAGAGTGAAACTGAGAGAACAGTTAGGGTTTGGTTCTTTTGTTAAAAGAACCGGGTCATACCCATATCCAAAAGCAGATCCGCGCACTTGAACAGTAGACGGGTTGCTGGGTGCCGTATGGGCATTTTTGGATCCGTGTGAATTTTGTAGAAAAATTGGGCCTTCTTTGTTTTGTTTTACTTCTTGCACCTGCTGTGTTGCTGAACATAACCTGCAGTGTAAGATAATCAATATATGGTTAACAAAGTCAACATGGTATCAAAGCTGGTAAAAATCCAGGGAAAACAGGAAATTTCTTACTCTATCTCTTTCTTTTAGTTTTCTTTAAGGTTCTTGTTAAGTGTCAAGAAAAAGTTCTGTGTAATACATAGCAAGTGGCTGTGTGTGTGAGTTTTTTTTAAAAGCTTCTTTAAATCTTTCCAATTTTAAAGCCTGCACAGTGTGAAATTGTGCAGCAGCAGTGGCTAATTGTTTTTGTGTTTTAAGTTTCCGTTTGTAAGATGACAAGTGAAGGTTTAAACACACAAGTCCCTAAATTGGATGGGAAAAACTATGACATATGGTGCATTCAGATGAAAACAGTTCTTGGTTGTCATGGGGTCTTGAGGATAGTCAAAGATGGCTTTGAGCCATTGGCTGAAAATCCAACTCCTGCCCAAACTAACACCTTCAATGAAAATGAGCAAAAGGATTTCAATGCTATGTATCTCATTCATCAAGGATGTGATGAAACCAACTTTGATAGGATAAGGAATCTAGAGACTTCTAAGGCTGCCTGGGAAGCCTTAGAACAATACTACACAGGGGCTGCTCCTATCAAAGAAGAGAAGTTGCAGGCTCTAAGAGCTCAATATGAAACATTTAGGATGAAGGAAGGGGAGTGTATTTTTGATTTCTTTACAAGGTTAAAGAAAATCACTAATACTATGACAATGTATGGGGAAACTCTTACAGAAAAGGTGATCTGTAAGAAAGTCCTAAGGTCCTTGACTAAGAAGTTTGGATGGGTAGTCAACAGTATTGAAGATACAACTTTACCAGATGACTTTAAAGTGGAAGAGCTCCAAGCAAAGCTTGAAGCAAAGGAGCTAAGGATCAATCTGCTAGAAGGTGAAGAAGAACAACACCAAGCATTATTCACCAAAGCTAAGGGTAAGAAAGGAGCCAAAGACAGGAGCCAATGAGGTAAGCCTAATTGGTCTAAGGATAAGTTAGGTAAATCTAACTCTAAATCTGATTTCAATAAGGGAAATAGCAATACATCTAATGGCAAAGACAAGTCTAAAGTGCAATGCTATAGATGCGATAAATATGGGCATTATGCTACTGAATGCCCTACTAGAAAGGACTCTAAGTCCAAAGAAATTGAAACTGAAGCCAATGTGGCTAGAGAAGATTCTGATTCAGAATCTGATCATGTAGCTTTTAGTATGTTTACTGATGAACTAGAGGAGATAGAAACTAAGGAAGTTTCTGAGATCACTAGTGAATTAGGAGAAACAGAAACTAAGGAAGTTTCTGTGGCTACAATTGAACCAGAAACAGAAACTAAGGTAGTTTCTGTGTGTTCTAAAGCTGAAACAGAAACTAAGGTAGTTTCTGTGAATTCTGAAACTGTGATTTCAGAAACTGCGAACTCTGAATCTGTGAATGCAGAATTTGTGAGTGCAGTATGTTCTGTGACTGAATGTGAAACAGGAACTAAGGGAGTTTCTGTGACTGAACCTGAAACAGTGGCTAAGGACGTCTCTGTGAGGTCTAAGGCGAAATTAGAAACAGAAACTATGAAAGTTTCTGTGGCTGAACATAAAACAGAAGCTAGGGAAGTCTCTGTGACCTCTAAAACTAAATCTAGGATAGATAAAAACTGTGAATATGCTGCCTTTGTTATTGTAACTAATTTTGGCAGGTTTATTGAGGTAGTGTGGTACCTGGACTATGGCTGTTCAAACCACATGACCAGCCATAAGGAATGGTTGATTGATTTTAATCCTAGGAGGAAAACTAGCATCAGATGTGCTAGCAACAAGCTTATTACAGTAGAAGGTATGGGGAACATATTGTTCCAAAGGGAAGATGGACAGGTAATATCTATACAAAATGTATTCTATGTTCCAGGTATAAGCTGTAATTTGATTAGCTTAGGGAAATTAGTAGAAGAGGGCTTTTCTATTACAATGAAGGACCTAATGCTAAAGTTGTTTGATGTTGGGGATAGACTGATTTTAAGTACACCCCTTGCTGAGAATAGAACTTTCAGAATCAGCAGTTGCACTCCAAAGGCAGAATGCTTAAGTGCAGTGGCTGAATCTGAAAGTACAATTCAGCACAAAAGGTTAGGGTACTTAAACCTTAAAGGTTTAACTAACCTAAGCACTAAGGAAGTGGTAAATGGTCTACCTAAAATTGAAAGACCTATTGGAACTAGCATTATTTGTGTGCTAGGAAAACAGCCTTTGGAAAGGGTGAAATCTGAAACTAATAACAGATTGTATGCAGCATATTCATCTATTTGTAGGCCATTTAATGCGTTGATATTATGTGGTAATAGTTATGTATTAACTTGTGTAGATGAATATTCAAAACTTTGGATCTATCTAATCAAACCCAAAGGAGAAGCTTTGGTGTGCCTATATCAATTTCAGGAAGTTACCAAGAGGCTAGGAAGCTGCCCTAAGGAGAGGAGCAATCCTAAAGACACTATGATGGAGGAATCTACAGTGAGAGAGACTTAGGGACTCTACTCTATGTCCTAGGGCTAGAGTTCTTAAGGATACCTCAAGGCATCACTCTACAACATTACAAATGTGCTCAAAAGGTCCTAACAAGGCTGGACAGGGCAAAATGCAACTCTGGCAGCAACATAGCAGAATGCAGTAGGGTTTCGAAGCGGCCACTCAAGCAGCTTGGCTGGATTACTGCTCAACTAAGGAGCAGCATGCTGATTTTTCACAAAAGGATTTAAAGGATGAGTTTATGTACTAAGCTTAGGAGACAGCTAGGGGTTATTATCTTCTAACTTCTTAAAGGTAATAACAAATTGAAAGCTAAATATCTGGGGGCTTGTCCCAGATCAATATTTTTATGGCCTAAACAGGGGGTTGTCCTGGTGTAGTATCTGTCTCTAAGCTTAAATCCTACTAGGCTTAAGGAAGGGTTCTAGTTTCTAGGGTTTAGCTTAAGGAAGGGTATTGGTTTTTTAAGAAAAAAACCCTAAAACTCTAACAGCTATTTTTTCAAACAGAAATAGCCGTTGGATATTATGCTAATAATGTCCCTGTTTACAGTTTGTTTCTGTACAGCTGTAACAAAGTTAGTTTCTAACTAACCTACTAGTTTGTTATCTGTTATAACAAACTGAGTTTGTTGGCTACAACAAACTCCCTCTACCAGCTAGTTTTTATTCCCAGAGAAAGCTATAAATACATATGTACATACACTGGATTTACATAGAGAATCACAATACATAGTGAAATAAATTTTACATCGAGTTTTTAGTTCACAACAAGTCCTCTTCCTCTGATTCCTTCTGTGTGTGCATCCTTCTTCCCTCTTCTAAAACCCTTCTGTATTTTCTGAAGTCTGTAACCGTGTAGCATCTTGTCTTGGTAAAGTGTACCTTGCAAGAATGAACAAGTAAATGAGTGTTTGATTCACAAGCAGAACACAAAAATAGAAAGCGAAATAAAGAAGAACTGAGAGAATGGGATTTACTCGTGATGCTGAAGCTGTGACTTGAAACTTCATCGTGTTGAAGTTTTTGAGATCTCATCAGGTTATCAACGTACGTACAGTAAAAAGGACTCACAATCAGTTAGTATTTGTGATTCAGGTTGAAAAATT
Organism: Astragalus membranaceus; assembly: GCA_039519185.1. NCBI lineage: Eukaryota > Viridiplantae > Streptophyta > Magnoliopsida > Fabales > Fabaceae > Astragalus > Astragalus membranaceus. The sequence continues at coordinate 29,786,912 of CM076849.1, read as the reverse complement.
AGAAGTTAAGGAGAGACTAAGAAAACATTATACCTTCTTTGTGGTCTCTGTGTGTTCGTCGTGGTGTTCGTGCTATTGTTCATCTGCGAACAAAGAAACAGAAGTTAGGGTTTGTAAGAATCATCAACTGGTTAATTAAAACAAGGTGCTTTCGATTATTACCTCTTGATCTGTGTTTGTGGTCAAATTTGAAGCTGAATCGTGCTTCAAATCTGTTGAAATTGCTAGGTTTAAGAAACCCTAGCAGCTGCTGTGTGAGAAGGAGAAGAGAAACGAAGCAGAGAAGAAAGAGAAGAGAGAGAAGAAATAGTGAAACTGAGGGAACAGTTAGGGTTTGGTTCTTTTGTTAAAAGAACCGGGTCATACCCATATCCGGAAGCAGATCCGCGCACTTGAACAGTAGACGGGTTGCTGGGTACCGTATGGGCATTTTTGGACCCGTGTGAATTTTGTAGAAAAATTGGGCCTTCCTTGTTTTGTTTTAGTTCTTGCACCTGCTGTGTTGCTGAACATAACCTGCAGTGTAAGATAAATCAATATATGGTTAACAAAGTCAACAGCGCATTCATGAGTACATAATTATAATTGTTTTCAAAAGTGGAAAAAAATTGCAAAGGAAAAATATCGAGATGAAAAGGAGAAAGAAAAATAAAAAATTGAGGTAAAATCAACACTAAATATGATCGCCTTTTGAAGAAAAAATTTAATAAAAGAAAAAGAAAAGGGGGAGTAGAAGAAGATAGTGGAAAGGGGGGGGGGGGGGGGAAATAGAGAGAAAAAAAGAGAAAGAAAAAATAAAGCAGAGTGTAAGAATTACTTTAGACTTGCTAGAATAGCTGTAGGTTTTCTGCATTTTCCATTATTGATAAACTGATCAGTACATGTATATATATGCTATGTAAGATGCATGTATCAGTTGCAAGAGATGCAACTGCCTAACAGTTTTTCTAACTGATTCTAACAGTGCTAACAGTATTGCTAACTGACTAACTGAAAGTGTGCTTCCTCCTCTTCTCTATTTGCTCAGCTGTAGAGATATGCTTTTGTTCTTCTCTATTATTCCCCTGTCAAGCTCAAGTAGGTTCTTGACTTTGAGCTTGTCTCGTAGTTGGAGAAATGCTGATGTCCCCAAGGGTTTTGTTAGGATATCAGCTATTTGTTGGCTAGCTGGAACATGTTTCACATTTAATGACTTGGAAGCAATCTTTTCTCTTACAAAGTGGATGTCCATCTCAATGTGTTTTGTTCTTGAGTGAAGGATGGGATTGTGAGCAAGTAGAACTGCTGACAGGTTATCACAGAGCAGGTTGGGTGTTTGATGAGGTACTTTTAGTTCTGTCAGGAGGGATTGTATCCATAGAAGTTCAGCAGTTGCATGTGCCATTGCCCTGTACTCTGCTTCAGCACTAGAACGTGCTACAAGACTTTGCTTTTTGGCACTCCAGGTGATCAGGTTTGGGCCAAAGAAGACACACATTCGAGTGGTTGATCTTCTATCATCTACATCACTGCCCCAGTCACTGTCACAGTAGACATTGACAGAGAACCTGGAGTCAAGAGATCCTGGTTGGAGTAGCAAGCCATAGTGTAAGGTGCCACTGAGGTATCTGAGTAACCTTTTGGTGGCTTTCCAGTGTGATTCAAGTGGCTGAGCAAGGAACTGACACAGCTTGTTAACTGTAAAAGCAATTTCTGGCCTTGTTAGAGTTACATACTGCAGTGCTCCAATGACTGATCTGTATTGGTGAGGATCTGCCAGGACATCAGTGCCATGTCTACTGAGGTGGGGGTGGCTTAACATGGGAGTTGGCATACTGTTGCAGGCATCCATGTTGACTCTGTGCAGTAGATCCTGGATATATTTAGACTGAGTAATCAGCATAGAGCCATTCTGCAGAGTTTTCAATTCAAGGCCTAAGAAGTACTCAGGCTTGCCTAGCTCTTTTAATGCAAATGTGATGTTGAGCTTCTGAATTAAGCTGTGAATGAGTTTGCTGGATGTCCCTGTGATGATTATGTCATCAACATAGACCAAAGTGTACAAGGTTGTGTCATTGATAGAGTAGACTAGTAGAGAAGGGTCACATTTGCTTGGTTTGAATCCAAATTGAAGAAGTACTTGAGTGAGCCTTTCATACCATACTCTAGGGGCCTGTTTGAGGCCATATAGTGATCTATGCAGCTTGCATACTTGAGTTTTGTCTGCTGTTTCAAACCCAGGGGGCTGCCTCATGTAGATCTCTTCATTGAGGAAGCCATTTATAAAGGCATTGTTGATGTCTATTTGTTGCAATTCCCACTTATGAGTAAGAGCAAGTGTGAGAATGATTCTAATTGTTGCTGGTTTGACCACTGGGGAGAACGTTTCTCCAAAGTCTTTTCCTTGAACTTGATGAAATCCTTTTGCAACAAGCCTTGCTTTGTACTTGTTTAGAGATCCATCCGGATTTTGTTTAATCCTAAACACCCACTTGCAGCCAATGGCTTGTCTATGGGGAGGCAGGCTTGTCAGAGACCATGTATCATTCTTGATGAGAGCTTCATACTCTTCCTTCATAGCATCATACCATTTGGAGCCATGCAGAGCCTGTTTAATTGTACTGGGTTCTGTTACAGCCAGGAATATTTTTGGTTTTAAATTTCCTGTCTTGGATCTAGTGATCATGTGGTGAGTTGGAGGTGGAGTGACAGGCAAGGGTTCAGTTGATTGGACATGTTGAGGCGATGGAGTGATAGGGTCAGGTGATACAGTTTGTGAAGTGGCAGGTGTTTGAGTGGTTGTTACTGCAGTATTTGAGTTAGTAGATGTTGGTGAAGGATCTTGGCTTGTAGTTTGTGGTGTTGGGGTGGTAGGGATTGTAGTATTTTGATCAGTGGTTTCTGGTGTAGAAGAGGGGCTAGGAGAGTCAGAGGTGGAGGGGAGTGGCAGTGATACAGAGTTTTGAGTGGTGGTAGGGGTTGGTTGCTGTTTTGTTGTTGGGAATATGGTAGGATAGGCCATGTTTGTTTCATCAAATATTACATCCTTTGAGATGTAGATCCTTCCATCAGAATTCATACATTTGTACCCTTTGTGTTGAGAGGAGACCCCTAAGTTAACACATTGGGCACTTCTATGTTGCAGTTTGTGCTTGTTGTACGGCCGTAGCAGAGGATAGCATATGCAGCCAAAGACCTTCAGTAGCTTGTAATTTGGTATTTTGTTGTGAAGTATCTGATATGGAGATTGAAGTTCAGGATGACTTGAGCTGGGCAATCTGTTGATGATTTGTGTAGCTGTTGTAAAGGCATGGTCCCAATAGCACATGGGAATTGAAGCATGAGCTAGGAGAGCCAATCCCATTTCAGCTATTTGTCTATGCTTCCTCTCCACTGTTCCATTTTGATGAGATGTGTGAGGGCAGGTCAGTCTATGACTGATGCCTTCTGCTGTCAGATAATCAGTGAAGGGCCTGAACTCTCCTCCAAAATCTGATTGTACAGCCTTGATTGTTTTGCTGAATTGTGTGTGGACCAATGCTTGGAAAGTTTTGAATGCCAGCAGTGCTCCAGATTTGTTTTTCAGCAGATACAGCCAAGAGAATTTAGAATAGGCATCAACAAATGCAATATAATATTTGTAACCAGATTTAGTGGGAGAGGGAGAGGGTCCCCACAGGTCTGTGTGAATTAACTCAAAGGGGACAGTGTATTCAGTGGTGGATGGTGGAGCAAACAATTTATGAGCTTTGCTTAAACAACAAGATTTACACAAAGGAATCTCAGCTTTATTGATAGTGGAAATATTACACATTTTGAGGACTCTATTGACTGAGTTTGCATTGGCATGGCCTAATCTTGAATGCCAAATGTTGTACTCAGCCAATGATCTAGAGCTAGTGCTCTTGTGTGAATTGGATACATTGTTACAACTAGACAGAACAGTGTGATCACAGTGATCAGCAATACAAGACATAGGTGCAGTATTTACAGTTTGTGCAGTGTTTACAGTGGACTGAGGTAAGCTAACAGTTTTTACTGGAGTCTTGAGCTGAGATTTGATCTTCACTCTAGGCTTGAGGGCCACCCGGAATGGAAGAGCCTTGAAGGAGTAGAGTCCATCATGACCAACCAAGCCTTTGAGCAAGACCTTCTTAGTTGCCTGAGATTTCACAAGGCAGATTTTATCATTGAATTCAAAGCAAACATTATTATCCTTTGAGAACCTAGAGACTGATAACAGATTCTTTTTGATATTGGGGACATGCAATAATTTGTTTAATTTTAATTTGACTCTAGGATCAAATGGTGACTGAAAAGTGGCCGTGCCTATTGCTTTTATGGGAATGCCAAGGCCATTTCCCATGGCTACTCGTGTTGTGCCTTTGTATGGTTTACTTGTATGCAAATTATTAGGATTAGGAGTAACATGATGAGACGCACCTGTGTCTTTATACCAGTCTTCATCCAAGTTAGTTTGCATTTCTTCACCAGCAGCAGCAGCATAGCTCACATGTGGTTGAGCTGATGACTTGTCAGTGTTGTCCTTGTTGCTGATGGTGTCCTCTGCCTTGGATTGCTGAGGTCTGGTGTAATGCCTTGGTGTGAAATTCTCATCATATCTGTGCCAGCAGTCCATAACTGTGTGTCCTATCTTGCCACAAAGTTGGCATACTGGTCTGGTTCCTGAAGCAGTGGAAGTGGAGGCAGTGTGTTGATCTTGTCCTCTGCCACGAGCGCGTCCTCTGAAGGTTCTTCCCCTGCCTCTGTGGTTTGATCCGTTGTGACGACCACTGGTAGAAGTGTGTGCAAGATTGGCACTTACCGAAGCATTGGACAGTTCTTGATGGTGTTTATCAAATTGTGCTTCTTGCACAAGCAGGAGTGCCTTTACTTCAGAGAGAGAGGGAGATTCTCTGCCATAGATCATCATCACAAAGGAGTTGTATTCCTCAGGGAGTCCATCAAGCAGGACATCGATCTTGTCCTGATCAGATATGTTTTCCCCAATTGATATGAGGGAATCAGCTAAGGCATGGATCTTCATGAGGTATTCTGAGATTGAACGATTTTGTTTCTTTGTGTTCTTGAACTCAGAGCGCAATTGGCGCGTTTTTGCTTTGAGATGAGCGTAATAGTGAGTGTGCACCCGATCCCATACCTGATGCGCGTGTTTGCAAGTGAGCACTCTAGGCAGCACCGATTCAGATAGCGTGGAGAGAAGCCAAGTGAACACCATTTGATCTTGAACCAACCACTTCTCATACTCTTCAGAGAGATTTCCTGCTTTGCGATCTGCTTCTGAGGTATATTGTTGAGGGATTGTTGGATTTACGAGCAATCGGTGTAGTTTGTAGCTGGTGATGATGCCAGTTACCTGTTGATTCCACATTAGGAAGTTTTTATCTTCCAATTTGATAGAGAGTTTTGGTGCAGAGTGAAAACCGTGAGAAGTGTTTGACGGATTGCCACTGAGAGCAAACACATTTGAGGCTAGATCGTGTTGTGACTGCGCCTGCGAGGATGAGTCAGCCATTGTTGGAGCAAGCTCTGTGATTAAACGAAGATGAAGGTGATGAAGGTGAGAGCGAAAGTGTAGGTTAGGAACGAATTGGCGATTGATACCATGTAAGAATTACTTTAGACTTGCTAGAATAGCTGCAGGTTTTCTCAATTTTCCATTATTGATAAACTGATCAGTACATGTATATATATGCTATGTAAGATGCATGTATCAGTTGCAAGAGATGCAACTGCCTAACAGTTTTTCTAACTGATTCTAACAGTGCTAACAGTATTGCTAACTGACTAACTGAAAGTGTGCTTCCTCCTCTTCTCTATTTGCTCAGCTGTAGAGATATGCTTTTGTTCTTCTCTATTACAGAGAATGTGAGAAAGAGAGAATGGCTGATGAGAAAGAAAGTGATTGAAATGAAAAGACAGAATAAAAATACAATTTTGTACCAAAAATTGTGATGTGTAAAGTATAGGAAGTGTCTAACTTTGTACATTTCAAAGCCTATTAATTTGATATATTGATATTGAGTTGAATAAAAGGGAGAGCAAGAAGATAGTGTAAAGCCGGAGAAGAAAGAGAGAGAGAAGGAGAAAGAAAAGAGGGAATAAAAAGTGAGAGAATCAAAGTTTCCTAAATGTGTGCTACACACTTTTATTTTTATAACCTAAACACATTATTTTTCCAATCCAACACCTCTAAAAAGTTTCCTAAATATGTCCTCCCTCCGTCATCGACGCCATTGCACTTGGAAAACAATCATTGATTATAGAGAAGCAGAAGATGAAGTAGTTGAGGGAGATGTCAAAATAGAAATATTCATAGTGGAAATGGCTCTTGCCAGTCTTAAAGCTTGGTCATGTTTTAAAGGATGTGAAGTCAGCAATCTCCAATGAACTATTTATGTACGGGTAGCCCCCAAGTTTTGAAGTGATGGTATTAGAAGCAAAGGTGTACAAGTTGAAAAAGTCTTTACATGTGAGGTATGTTTATTGACAGACACTATATAATTGGACTTATTCTTTTGTGCACTCATACAGATAGATATATACAATCTACCAACTGAAACAACACAACACACTAGGTAACACAAGCGTAGCACCAAAACATATTTTCTTTTAAGAACCATATTATATAATGACTTTTTTACTTATGTCTATCAAATAATTGATAGTGCCCCAACGGGCCACACAAAAAATCCATAAAACCCAAAACTATTATTTACATCTCATCAATCATCACATATCACTTTGATCGGTGTCATCTACCGGAATTGGAGTTCGACCACCCCGCCTAGAGTGCCGACGGTGGCTACCACCAAATTTCAACCTTCCGGTCTCCTTAAACCTTTGTTTCTCTAAAGGTATAATAACACACTCTGGTGGTGGCACGGGGTACCTTAATGTATCATAACAATAAGAATAGTACATGTAACGTTGGCGAAACCTTCTCATCGAAAGGCGACGCAATGGGGTTACGGCCGCATAGTCTTGAGCTTCAAGATCGGCATGTTGGTCCGAACAAGCCTCCTCGCCGGAAACTTCTTGGATGGGATCAACGGAACAACCCTTGAGGACTAAGTCCTTGAATTGTGTTACAAAAGGTGCATACTTATAGTTCACTTTGTATTTTCCACCTGAAGTGGCCCAATTTGATGCATCCCATATAGTGGCGTATAATGACATTGGCTTAGATGGGTAATCAGCTCCCATTTCCTCACTTCTTAATACCTCTCTAATTGGAACTTCATCAATGTAAAATCTGCAATAATTCAAACAATATGATCATGAGTATATTGTTTATTTTTTTAATCATTACTCTTAATAATATTTTTTTAAAAAGTAGATTGTTAGGTAGTACCTAAGCATGCATGCATATATTCCCGTGAATAAAAATAAATTTTTGCCAGCTAGTTTCGGGTTCAATTAGGTGGAATTATGAGGACATATATATGGTTTGGCAAACGGTAGCAATATATAGGAATATCTAATCTTGCTTTAGTTTGGTAATCTAACTAAAACCTTTTTTTGATTCAATAATAATCTCACTAAACTGCTCCCGTGGATTAAACGTATTAAAATAGTACAATTCACATGCTACTTTTGTGTGCCAAAACTAATGTATACTTTTATGTGGCTTAATTTGATTTGAACCAACCAACGCTTTAATTAACGTGTGCTGTGTGTGTGTGGTTTACAATTTTTAATTAGGCTTATATATGGCCAACAAATATTTTCTAGGGTGATATTTCTAGAAGTTCAAGATTGAAAATTAATAATTATATATGTACTAAAATATTAATTAATTAGCAAGATAATGCATTTTTTTTTCTCAGCCCACAAATACAATCTAACCAGGTATATATATTAGGCTTTCACATCAAAGAATAAATTCACAGGTTTAGCAACCCCGTTATAACTAGAAGGATCGTGATGGATAATACGACTTGTTCAAACAAAAGAGTCGTTTTACATAGGTATTGTTATCATACACGTAAAATATAAGGATAAGCACAATTTATGTGAGAAAATAAACAGCTAAATATATTTGCCAACTTTATCATTTACCGTGACAAACTAAGAAAGTACAACCAATGGAAGCTATTAAATTTGTAAAAGTATATCAAACAAAATTCAAGTTGGCCATGAGTTTGTGTGGGGCTAATTAATTTTAGCTGGCTAAAACGGGAAAAATAATCGATCAATATTCTATACCATGCCATCATCACTAACATCTAAAACTATCCTTTTAGCAATGAAACTATGCACTTTCATTCCTTGCTAGCTCACACACACACACACACACACACACACACACACACACACACACACTTCTAGTTGTAAACGATGCATCCCACTCCCACACGCAATCTAAAACACTTTTCCTCCATACAATAAGTCAAACAAAAATCATTTCAATCCCACAACACACCATGTTATTATAAGTTAAAATCCAAACCCATAATAAATATTCATACTCAATATCTTTTCCAAGCACAAAACAATCAATAAGGGGAAAATCACACAAAATTAGGAAGTAATTAAATATACACCTTTATTTTCCTAATATTCTCCTTTTTCGAGAGATTTTAGAAAGTTTATTCTTGGAAGTATTTCATTCCGAAAATTAATTTCTAAATATATTATCACTCTAGAAACAAACTTCTATAACATAAAAGGGTTCGTCTAGTGGAGCACGATCACGGCGGCATGACCATTAATCATGGGTGAGGTAAATGTAATTCTCAGACGTTGCCCTAAAATATTATTTTTCAAAAAAAAAATTCTAGGAATTTCTAAGAGGAGGGTACATGTTAGTAAAAGTGGGGGTGTGTTAATGAAAATCTTACATGACATTTTTGTTGGTCCAAAGAATGCTGTATCTATGAAATTCCTTTGTGGGGTCGAACCAAAGACGGTAACGCTCCTCGCGACCACGGTGAGTGCTGCCATTGCCGTACAAATTTGTTTGAAACCGCCACGGTTTTCCGGCGATGTTACCTAAGAATTCGAAATCCAACTCATCGTGTGACTTCTCGAAAACATCCCCGTTTGATGTCTGTTACAAAAAAAAATAAACTATCACCATCAACTGATATCGTTTTAATTTCATATGTATACTACGTTACAGTTCGAAGACGTTTTCTTCGAAAATTATGACATAAATAAATTAGAATTCACTGACTCTGAATCCATCAAAAATTGACTTTGTCACTTTGCTACAAGTTAGGAAGTTTCTTCAACAAATTAAGAATTTTGACTAATTTTCTGCGTTTTTATTGATCACGTATAAAAAATTAAAGGAACCAAGAAGGAAAGAATCCCATGAAGAAAAAGCAGCTAGCATGAATTAAATATAAATGTAAATTATTTTTTCCGAAAAGAAAACCTGATCATCTTTATTTTTACGAAAGGAATAATATAAAGATGGCATTTGATTGAATTTGAAGAAAGAAATATTTTGTTATTACTTACATAAAACGCGACGCAAATTCCAGCAGTATAATTCGATGGTAACTTGATATTCGCGCTGAAGAATCCATGCTGATACATATTGGAAGAAATAAAACCCGAACCTATATATATATATTGATTAATCAGAGAAAACTATTAAAAATGAAAAAATAATAAAATAAATGAAGAAGACAGAAGTTTTATTTATTTATTTGATGGTAGCTAACCGGAGAAGCGATCAAGGTTGAGTTGTACGCCGTAACCATCGGAAGAGCGAACAACGTTGCCATCTCCGAATAGAGGAGAATAAGCATCGTTAAAAGGTATGGTGGCTAGGTCGAAAGCTGCGTTTGAGAAGCTAAAGAGAAACAAAGAAAGAGAGAATAGAAAAAGTGTTGTTGTACCAAAACAACGTAGACGATCCATACTAATTTTAATTTTTTGTTTTTCTGTTTCTACGATGTGCCGTTTCTTTTTTTCTTTCTCTCTCCAAAAACACTCCTGAGTTTTCTCCATTCAGTTATATTTATACACAGCCAAGTTGATAGGAAAATCAGTGAGAAGGGATATTGGTCTTTCATTGGCTGCTGCTTGTTATCTCATGCCTTTAATTTTGTTTTTCCAAAATTGCCCTTGGATTTATAGGAATTTTATTTTTAATTTTGAGGCGAGAATATGTGCTTATCGTTAGGTTGCTGCTATCATTGTTGGATTGAAATTTTTATTTTATTTTATTTTATTTTTCTATTATTTTATTGCTAAATTATATTGGGGTGACGAATATGATAAGTAAGGATCATTATCATATCCATAATATAATTATATTAAAGGGTGGTTTCATTTACGACTTTGAATTAAGCGAAATAATCATCTATAGCACATGATCATGATGACCTCCAATCTTGATTTTTAATTTTTTTGTAAGCATGTTTTTGGTAGCAATTCACATCACAATGCCAAAATAATTGAACCCCAAGAAAACCCTAGTGGAGGGTGATGAGGTAGGTGATGGCTTATTACCTTCACACGTGTACTGCAAAGTGGCACTTCTCTTATGTTTAATAATTAAGACTATAATTATATATATCTTCCCCCCTAAGCAAATGAGTTGTTTTCACTTTTCAGTACGTATATATTATGATGATCAATTTTGATTAGAAGGAATGGATCGTAACATCATTACTATTGTTGCATTAAGTCAAATAGTATTTTGTTATTCAAAATACTTCTAGCTAGCTCATGATAATTATGAAGGGAAAAAATAGTTAAACCAACAAAACATGCATACTAAGATTAAATTTAAAACCAATATGGGTATTTTGTTTCTTTGTGAATTAAGTATTATGTGGCAGAATATGCCAAGCTTGTGAATTGTGAGATGAATAATATTGGCCAGCTCAGTCTCAATATTCAAAAGTCTGATCAAAGAATAACACCTTGGAGAATATGAAAAGGGACGGACAATTGATAGTTATTAAATTTACATTACATGAGAAAATCAGAAAGAGAGGGGGGTTGATTTGAAATAAAAAAGAGTTGAGTAAAATATGTGACAGTGATGGGCATTATCGTCCGCTGGAAAGGTGAAGTCAGCAGTTAGGAGAAGGCGTGTGGGAACACGCCACGTAATTTGGCCATAATAGCAGGGATATTTTCGGAAAATAATAAAGGCATTGATTTTCTGAAGATTTAATTCTAATTTAGAATTGCTTCGAATTCAATATAACGCGTCCGGTGTCATTACAATTACTGCCACGCTGCTGTTTTTATTTTCCATCTCATTACATTTATTATCATTTTTTTGACAATTACATTTATCAGTCAATTTTTTGTTATACTTTTTACTACCATTTTTAAACATCCAGATTATTACTACCATTTTTCTCAAAAAAAAAACATCCAGATTTCAGAGTGATCTGAATGTTGTTTCTTGAAGTTACAAGCTCTAAACTATTACCATTGGGTTAGAATTAGGATCACCAGAAAGAAATAGAAGACTCCGTTTCTAAGATGAAAAAACACACTTTTTTTTTACTCAAATAGAAAAGACGCAAACATTAAAAAGATGATATATAAGGTTATTTAAAATAATAAATTTGATTTCATGGCCCACACCATTAGTTTTGTGTTTATTATTATTTTTTTTGGTATAAATTGGGTATCAGAGGCTACGGCTTGTAGTACTAAGCTATTTGCTTAGTAATAGTTACTAAATCATTACTAGCCATTGGATTGACAAAATTTCAATGAAATTCAATCTAATGGCTAGTATTTAATAAGGGTATTTGTGTCACATCCTTTTTTTTGTTTTAATTACCTTAAATAATTTAATAAATATGCCTTTTTTTAGGGATTACTAAAACAAAATAGTTTTTTCCTCCTTGATTTTCTCTTCCACTATCTTCTCTCTCACAATTCCACTATCTTCTCTCTCACAATTTTCTCTTACGCTCATTTTTCACGTTGTTATTCTTCTTCTTCTTCTTCTTCTTCTTCTTCTTCTTCTTCTTCTTCTTCTTCTTCTTCTTCTTCTTCTTCTTCATGATACATATCTCTTTCTTTATTTATCACGCAAAAGAAGTCTAAAAAACGCACTCACGCAAAAAAATAAGACCCCCACGGGTGTTTAAAAAACAGACTCCGTTGATCCACGCCATTGAAACACGCTCTTCCTTTACGCCATTGATCATGTCTCGTTATGCTATTGATCCACGCCATTGAAACACATTATCATGAATACCGAAAAATAGTGTAGTGCAATAATAACTATAGAAATAGTTTAGATTGATTATTATTGTACTAACCAAACAATTGAAAGGTTTGGTTAGGAGAATAATAACCATAGGAATAGTTTAGAGTGGTTATTATTGTACTAACCAAACTATTGAAATGTTTGGTTAGTGCAATAATAACCAGGAAAACACTGTACTTTGGTTAGGTGTCATGGTGACGGTGGTTGCGTATCTGTGTGATGGCGTAGTCGACAGAGATGAAAGCGTTTTAATTTTGTTTGAATGAAATGGGAAAGAGAGATGAAACGATCCTTGAAATGATGATTGACCAAATATTTTAAGGCAATGTCATCATCTATCCAGTGGCCATCACCATTGATGTAAGTCGCATTGAAACACATTATCATGGATATCGAAAAATAGTGTAGTGCAATAATAACCATAGAAATAGTTTAGATTGATTATTATTGTACTAACCAAACTATTGAAAGGTTGGTTAGTGGAATAATAACCATAGAAATAGTTTAGAATGGTTATTATTGTACTAACCAAATTATTGAAATGTTTGGTTAGTGGAATAATTATAACCAGGAAAACACTGTACTTTGGTTAGGTGTCGTGGTGACGGTGGTTGCAAATTTGTGTGACGGCATAGTCAACGGAGATGAAAACGTTTTAATTTTGTTTGAATGAATGAGAAAGAGAGATGAAACGATGGTGAAGAGAGACGATGTTTCACAAAAATAAGGAAACAATTACAATTAAAACGGTTCCAATATTTTAGGAATAGGCGCATGATTTTTGGGTTAGTCATTAATATAGATTCCTTGATTTTTTTAGGCTTTTTTTTTAATTAAAATAGAATTTACATTTATGACCCTTTAGTAATTGTTACTAAACAATTGTATAGTAACATAAGTCATACTCTCTCTGCGCGCAACTCCAGAGACTAATCCCTCGAGCTGGGTAGGACCACAATGGGCGGCAAAGCTCCCCCTCAAGAGATTTAACATTGTTGCATGCCCAATGCTGGATTCGAACACAGGACCTTGGTTAAGCTGAAAGAGACCCCTACCATCTCATCCAAGTGCTTTGTGTTTATTCCATTTCAAAGGATATAGACAACTTTTGAAAATGGCTCTGGCATCTCCGAAAAACTCTCCTCTAAGAGGAAGGTCTACTGCAACGTAACAACAAAAAGTCCAAGATTCAAGAGGATTGTAAACTTGTGAATGATATTGTGATGGTGGAAGAGACTATGGTGGACGTTCCGAAGGAACACAAACCAGGATCTTTTCGAGACGCCCTAATCGGTGCCTTCAGAATAGAGAATGAGGAAGAGGAATGCTTGGATGACTTGCCCGAAAACAAGTGGTTTAAAGATGAAGAGACGGGAGGTGAGGTTGTGAAACCCTACGCACCTGGGTTGGAAATACCCGTAACAAATGAGGAGTTGGATCAATGGGTGAAAATGGAAGAACACTCTCATCGCGTAAGTTATGGGTAAAAGAGCCAGTTTCAAGATGCTGGAGAGCAAACTTCAAAGAAGTTGGGTTAAGACAGGTAGCATGAAAATCACCGATATGGCTGATGATTATTTCCTGGTACGACTTTCATCTATGGAAGATTATAGACTTGCGTTGATTGAAAGGCCTTGGAAGGTAGTTGATTATTACCTTATTGTGCAACGATGGAGGTATTTTTCACGTTAACATCCTCCATGACGGGTAAAATAGCAGTTTTGATCTGTATACCTAAGTTACCAATTGAATTATGCAATGATTCATTTTTTAGGCGTGTTGGCTCTACTGTGGAGCGATGCTTAAAGTTGACAAAGCAACATCTCTTCAGGATAGTGGCAAATATGCCCGTATTTGCGCGGAGCTGGATCTAGAAAGACTTTTCTCTTCACATATTATGATATGTGGCCTCAAACTCAAACTAGAGTATGAAGGTTTACATTCCATCTGTTTTCGATGTGGAAAATACACTTTCACTGATTCACATAGTTGTGCAAAATTGGTGAGACGCTTGTTTGCATCTTCACATGGTCTTCCACCAAATTGCATCTCCCTCAATTCACGGAACAGACCAGGATTGATCTCAAACCTATTAGCAGTCACCGGTTGATGAGCAATCGGTAATCTCTGCCTATTTCTGGCACGATTTCCATAATCACCAAGAGTGCGTCTAACTGGAGGGTCGACCATCTCTTCAATGACAGGAATCTCAGACACAATCTCTTCTTCTCTTGCTGCCTCTCTTTCTCTGAGATGCCTCTCTCTTGCAGCCTTTCGATTGGCCTTAGTGGCCTTTTCATTCTCAGGGTTGAAGAGTAAATCTTTAGGATCAACTGTTCCACGCATACACTGAAAAAAAACAACAAACTCAAACAAGTGTCAAAGCAAAATGTGTAAAATAGGGTATAAGGTAATAAAAAAGAAAACTAACAACAAATTAAAATATATACGGGTTCAAATTAGTAGTTGCCTTCGAATTTACTAGTAAATGTAATTTCGATCCCCGACAACGGCGCCAAAAACTTGATGGCGAACTCAAGAATCGAATGCAAATACCAATAAACACAGTAAGACCGAGTGTCGAACTCAAGGATCGAATGCAAATAGCAATAAACGTTAACAACAACTAAACGAACAAAAATGAACCGAAGTTTGAGTGAAATTGTAAAGTAACGAGAACTTTTATAGTAAAGACAATAAAATGTTTTTGTATTCTTAATAAAGAACGAAGAACACGAAGTTTACGAGATGATAAAATAAGTTAGGGATAAACTTCCATTGGTTTCACACTATTGCAAACTGATTTAATAGAGACAATAATCCCCTCTTTCACTTTGTTATCAAACCCACAACATTAATTAATCCCTAATTCCTTAGGCAACTAATCATTTGCTCACAACTAAAAACCCTAATTCCTTAGGTGATTATAGATGACAACAAGCATTAGAATCAAGGGTTTGCAAGATACAACAACTAAAAGGTTATTCCTAAGCTAAGAGTTGAAGGTATTCAATCTCAAGCATTCAAGTATAAAATTTCCATTCCATAAATGAATTATATATCATTCCATGGTTGATCAAATCATGAAAATCATTAAAAACAGATTAAACACACAAAGTAGGAGAGAATATGATGTTAAGAACAAACAAAATCAGTTACAATGGTGATTCACCAATACTCATTCATCCCTAACCCAAAGAGGTTTAGCTAGACATAGTAAAAGGGGAAAAACAGAGGTTACAGCAAAATGAAGAAGATGCACTCATTTGAAGCTCCAAATCTTGTTCCCAAGCCTTGAATCTTCAATAGAGGATGAATGGAGAGAGTATTTTTGAATTCTAGGGTTTACAGCCGTCTAAAAGTGTGTTCTGCAGAATGAAAACGCGCTAATTATAGAGTCCAGCGCAGCAGACACTGTTCACTTTCGCTCATAGAACCACGTGGATCGCTAGCGCTCATAGAACCACGTGGATCTATAGTCATTCCTTTTAACAGATCAAATAGCCCTTTTTGCTGCATTATTCCCTTTCTTAAATCGCTCCAAACTTCACCCCTTGCCTTCACACTTTGTTCTACAACTCGATCTAGTTCCTGTGCACATAAAAACAAAGAAAACCCGGCATAACCACTACACAAAAACTAGATTCACAAATTCACAAAATCTGCTCAAACTTTACTGGTTTTCATTAAAATCTTCATTCAAAACACAGTTTTAAACATTCGAAACAAGCATGTGATATGGATTTATCACAAACTGTCTTGGTCCAAGGAACTACTTGACCAGGAGGGTTGTGAAAGAGAAATTAGTCCTATGAATCTTGCCCCGTGTTTTGATGATGTTTACCGAATTTTGAGCCACTTTTAATTATATTTTGGTGCTTATAATTAGTTGACATGAATTGAAGTTATGCAAAATAAAATCATTTTTATCGTAGTTGAATAGAGTTGGAAGTGCAGATAGTAAGGAACCAATTTTAAAAACCTTAACTAGGTTATTCATTTTGGTTTTGGCAATATCTCTTGATTCTTGATTCTTTATTCCTTGTGCTTCCTCGTAGCATTACTTGTGTCTTTAGTTGGCATTTACTCACTACAAGAATAAGCTTTGTTTCCTACAAAACTTTCCGACGAACTCTTATCCGTCGCAATTTCCGACGGATTTCCGACGAAAAAGTCGTCGCAAATGTTCAGCAAAAGAGGCGCTAAAATTCCCGCTTACGTTTGCGACGAAATTGTTTTCCGTCGCAAATTTCCGACGGATATTTTCGTCGGAAACCTCTAAAAGTCCGTGGCAAAGTAACAGATCCCAAATTAAAGGAAAACTCATCCCTCGAACCCTCTCATTTCACGCTTTCCACCCATACCCTCCGCCATCTCTCTCAATCGCCCTCCCTCTCTCTCAGTCGCCCTCCCTCAACCCCACCTCCCTCCTCACTATTCAATCCTCACTACCTCTCAAACTCATCGATTTCATCTCCCTTCTCATAGCCTCTCGAATCTCATCTTCGTAGAACTCAAATTTCATCTCCACCGTCGCGCCTCCACCCACACCCTCCACCATCGCGCCTCCACCCACACCCTCCACCATCGCGCCTCCCTCACCCTCACTCTGTGACCACACCTCGCCTCTCCCTCACGCACAACACAGAAGTACAGAACACGACGCATGACGACGACCCACGCACGCTGGCCTCCGACTCCGCCGGCTCTGTCTCCTTCTACGTCTCTCTCTAATTCCTGGTAAGCCCTCATTCCTTTCAATACCTGTTTGTGATTGAAATCCTTAATTTGAGTATAAAACCCTAATTTCTAATTTCTGACTAGGTGCGATGAGCTGTGTATGGAGGTACACGATGGTAGAGACTAGGTGCGATGAGCTGTGTATGGAGGTATTTCTGCTTCCTTCATCTTCTCTCTGTTTTGCTATTGGCTTGTTGGGGAATGAATATTGTGATATTAACTCCATTTTTAAGCATCATCTTATGCTTCAGTTTCCCACACGTTTCACGAAGGTGTTACATGTAAATATTTATATTATATTTATGATGGGTTCCCATGAATGATGTTGTATTGTGTCCTGTTGAAATATTGAAATTTCTCTATGTTTTGCTTTTTGGCATGCATATACATGCTATTCACTACTCTTTGGAAAGAAAATGGCTATTGTATTGAAATCCTTCCAGAAAACATGGTGGCAACCTGTGAGAAACAAGTTGCTGTGGTGAGATTTACTATTTGTGTTTTCTCATGTAGGTTGATGTTGGGTGCAGAATGTGAGATTAGTTCGAATCGACTATTGGATAGAAAAGACAGAGACAGGAATCCACTTCAGAGATAATGTTCTTCATACTAATAATCAGATAAGGAGGGCAAGGTGTTGGTTCCCTTGTATAGATGACAATTCACAGCAATGCTGGTATGAAATGTTTACCACTTCCCGTTTTCGTGTGTATGTTCACCAGCATGCCCACATTTACAATAATAGCAGTATTTAACGCTCTCTGTGCGGGCTTGAAGTCATTTTGTTGTTTTGTTTGTGTTCAGCTATGACTTGGAGTTCACTGTAGCACACAATCTTGTGGCTGTCAGTACTGGAAGCTTGCTATATCAGGTAGAAATCAATGATATAAATGTTCTGGCATTTCGGTTTGTAAGCATGTGATATAGCATTTTTAGCTGATAATATTTAGAAGTCATGTTTTGTTGATAAGTATATGCAACAAGTAATTTTTAAAAAGCAGCTGATAATATTCAGGAGTCTTCCAAAGACAAGTATATGTAATAAGTCATTGTGAATATTGATTTTGTGATAAACAAGCCACTGTATAATTTTTTTTGTGAATATTGATTTTCAATTAACTAGGCAAAGAGGGCTGGTTCAAAACTGAACAGCCGCATTGTTGCAGAGCAATCTATACACAAGTGGTCTCAAGTAATTGAGCAAATGGAGGATCAAATTTCTGAAGTACTTCAAGAAGAGAGGTTTTGATTATATTTTGTTACTAGTTGTTAAGACTTCATTGTTGTTACTTTTTCTTTTATAGTTTTGTACTGTTTTTGTTTTTCAACTTTTTCAGGGCAGAAAGAGCCCTAAGGAAAGCTGAAATGGAGGCCACAAAGGTATTGATCAGTTATTTTTTGGTTTTACTGCCCTTATCACAGTGTGCCTTTATTGTGCTTGCATTTTATCTGTTGACAACTTATCTTAGGAAACAGCATTTTCATAGTAGCATCACTTAGAATATTGTCTTCATAGTACTGTACTGTATTCTGTGACTTTGGTTACTTCGATTTTCTCATCCTTAACATTTTCCCGTCAATAAAATCACGCACTTATATGATATTGTCAGGCCGAAAACATGATTGCACATAAGGATGAGATCTTTTCCCGCCCCAAAAGAACCTGGTTTGTTACAGAGAAGGAGAAGAAGCTTTCGGCAAAAGAAGCAAAGGTACATTTTTGTTTTATCTGGTTGATATTCCTCTAAATGCAGGCATTTTATAATGGATTGCTAATAAATCTCAGAACAATCTGATTATACGGTTCAAT
This sequence comes from Astragalus membranaceus, assembly GCA_039519185.1. Classification (NCBI taxonomy): domain Eukaryota; kingdom Viridiplantae; phylum Streptophyta; class Magnoliopsida; order Fabales; family Fabaceae; genus Astragalus; species Astragalus membranaceus. The sequence goes on along the minus strand of CM076849.1, from coordinate 29,768,163 downwards.
TGTGTCTGGTCTTAGTCCAAACATGACTTTATTACTACTATTGAAGTTGAAGATGGAATTTGTTATACTCATCCTCAAAAGTTACCTGGTTAGTAACATGATTTTATTCAAATTTGAATTCCTAATGTATTTTCAGTCAATCTGATGATAAGCATTGGTGAACTTTGGAGAATGCCACTTCTCAATTTCACTTATCAAACCATTTTAACATGCAGTTGGGAATGATAAAAAAACGCGGGTGTCTTCTGCTGACAAGAAACTTTTTACCCATAGTCACCATGCTAGCATGATCAATGGATTACAAAGTCGTTACCCGATTTATGGACCAGTAGTTAGGTGAACATTTGAAAGTTTGTATGTCAAGTTATATTCTATTTGTAATCTGTAACTGACAGTTTTTTTTTTCTAGACTAGCAAAACGTTGGGCTGCTTCACACCTATTTTCAGCTTGCTTGGTAGAGGAGGCTGTTGAGCTTTTGGTTGCATATCTCTTTCTTAATCCGTTGCCATTTGATGCTCCCTGCTCACGGATCACTGGGTTCTTAAGGTGGGTTTTCCTAATTATTGTTGCTCACTCTGCAAAGGAAATGACTATTCTGTGGCCATTCCCTTATGAAAAAGGGGTTCTCGATTGGGTGTGAAGTTGGGATGGACAATTACCCATAGAGCTTGAGACTAAATATTTAAATTTCAAACTATGGTTATTGGTTTATAAATATTATAAAACTATTTTATGATTATTGATTGCAAATTGACAGGGGTTATCACCTAGTGCACTGGTTAGTTGCTCTCCGTGTTTGTTAATTGCAATTTCTGTCCCCACTCCGCTGTTTCTCTACGAATAATTCTTTACAATATATAATTTTGATTGGGGGCTAGTTGAGGTCAAGTAAAAGTTGTCTGCGGTTGTTTGAACCTTTTATGTCAACATTTCAATATTGTTGAAACTAGTTGGCTTGGTGAGTGCATGCTAATTGATAGTGAGCTATTTATTGCTTCGTAATGACTAATATGTTTTTATTTTTAACAGGAACTTAAAAGGTTGGTTGCTTATGCCCGAAGCAGTGCAAATTTGCTAATGAAACTAACATTTCATGAGGAGACTGGTCCATATAGATGGGAGGTGAGTGCAGCACATTTTAGTTATTTATTTGTTTCAGTTTCAACTTTCAGTTGGAGACGTGATTTCGTTAAGAGTCTTTTACGATTCTTTCAATCCATGCTGCAGTGCGTTTTTCGAACTCCTTTGAACAATTATGATGCAATAATTATTCTCCCGTATCCCCAAAGGCTTCTCTTCTCATCAGAAGTTGATCACGGTATAATTCTTAATAGCCGGTTGTTTTCATAGCTATATAGTCTGAAAGTCTTAAAATGATTTAAGGGTGAGGTTGATATAATTAGTTGACATATATAGATTATTAGTTGTAAGAAGGCAATCAACATTTTCCTTAGTAGGAGGTTTTCTGTGTGCATGATCAAATATGATATCATTGTATAAAATATCCGAATATACAAGACATGATCACATTGGTTCCAGTTTTAGTAGAAATTAATAAGTTAAATAACATCAATTATTTACAGTCTAACCTTTCTATATTTCGCTATATCTCCACTTTCACAAACTTAACTAATCAAATGGTATTCTCATTGGCAATGTTGACAGGAACACAAGTTGCTAAAGGACATGCTAGCAAGTGCTTCCAACCTTTTTTGTTACCTAAAGATTTGAAGGGTAGGCCAGAGCAACTTAAAAATAAGTTGCTAGTAGACTTTGATCCATCAAGGTGCTTTATCAGAGATTTAGAGGTAAGTACAGTGAAAATGACATGGTGTTAAACATATTGATGTTGTTTCCTTTTGTCGAATATATCGGTATCCTCTTTGCTTATTAGATACCCTCCTTTATCTCTTGTAGAAAGAGTTCTCCACCACATTCCAGATATGGCACGATTCTCTAGGAGGCGATGTAATCGGTCTAACGTGGGGGAAATCACATTCTTCCAAGGTATAAAAGTTGTGTTTATATCGTTGATTTAGCGCAAAGTATATTATGAATCCTTACTATACGAGTTTTAATAAATCGATAGTCTGATCATTGTTTTTCCTTTCTTTTTCAAAGAAGTGGAAGCAAGAGGAAGTAGTTGAGGAAGGAACCGACCCTCAGAAAGTGTTAAAAGCAGTAGGTGAAGTTGGAAAAGGGTTTGTTAGGAGTATCTACTTTCTCAAGTCCCCCTAGACATAATTAACATTGTTTTGATTATTAATTATTAATATGCATCAACAAGAAAATTTTGTCCTAGGAACAATAGTTAATTTCATCAATTAGACCACAAGAGTACTGTGTTATGAGAAAAGTAGTAACAGTAGATTGGCGTATCTATAGTCTTCCAACTTCACATTTTGGCAACCCAAAACGGATGAAGAAAGAGTTCCAAATTCTTATTGTAAAGCTGATATAGTATGTAACAAATCATACAATATTTTTTATTGAATACATTGACATTGGCTTGACTTCCCTGATGCATAGCGTCAGAGATATTTGGTTATGTAAGGGTGTTGGTGTAGTAAATGTATGCTGAGAAATGTAGACAACGGCACTTATGGGGATTTTTTAATGTCTTATGTACATAAATATTTTAAATAGATTATTTTCGTATGTTTAAGAGGAAATGTTATTTAAAGTTCCTGATTGTACCAAATATTTGTTATCATTCTATTGTTATGATAATTACTAGTGTATAAGAGAAGGAATTGCAATAGAAGTTTGGTTTAGTGAGGGTATAAGGACGACTGTTGGATTTAATTTTTTTTTAATTTTTTTTTAAAATTTCCGACGGATTTCCGACGGATTTGCGACGAAAATGTGTCAGCGTTTGCGACGACTTTGCCACGGAGATTTGCGACGGGTTTCCGACGACTTTGCGACGGAGATATTTGCGACGAAAAAGTCCGTCGGAAACTATTTCCGACGAGCGATTTTGCGACGACTTTTTGTCCGTCAGAAAGTTCGTCGGAAACGTCAATTTCCGACGAAAATTGCTGCATTTGCGACGAAAATTGCCGTCGGAAATCGTCGATTTTCTTGTAGTGACTATACAGTTGATATGCTGAAGTTACCAGAAGGGGTGTACAGTAGATGCACTCTGAGACCAGAGGCACTCTTCCAGAAGGAATCTTCCGCTAGATGCACTTTATAGAAAACATATTCATGTTGACCAGACGCAATCTTCATCTCAAACTCTGACTCGGCCAGATGCATCAATGCATGCTTTGCTTTTCTACTCATAAAGACTAGATGACGTACCTTAGTCATGGTAGTATTCACTGTCCATATGACGAGATGATAGTGATCATATGTAGACTCCATCATATAAGGTTCTTCTAATTCTGATTCGGTTCTTTATGCTTCTTCTCTAAGATAATTATTCTTGTGAATCTATAAATGACAAAGCATTGAAACTAAATTGCTCATATTATATATATATATATATATTGTTATCTTCAAAATAATTGTGGGTCATTGTTTCTGATTCCACCTAGTTCCAACAAAGTCCCCCTGAATACAACATTAGCAATGCTTATAAAGATTATCAATTATAGTTGATGACAATAGATGCCAATGATATGTTTGATTTAGTCAAAATAGATGATATATCATTCATTGTATACATAAAGAATCATGACACATTGTGATAAAGGCTATTAGAGCATTAAATGTCATCTATCAGACCAATTACGTTGCAGCTCTTCGTCATTTGGTGTTTATGTTGTTGTTTTCTAATCCTCTCGCCAAACTCTGTGTAAGAATATGGTATTGTATTTTGTTGCTCGATGTATTTTGGGGTCTTTTTCTGAGGTGCTTTGAGGTGTCATGTAAGAATATGGTATATAGTGTTTTTGTCCGACAATGTAGCACATGATAATATCAGTTCTTTGCAACCTACAACCCTTCATAAACTATTGTTGGACACCTTTTGATGAAAGTCATTTAACTATAAGAAGCACAAGTCACACAGGCAAATTGATGTGCATTATATATGTACATTAAGACTCCAAGGACGGTTATTTTTTTTAACAGAAGTGATGGGCATGTCTTATTTTAGTAGTTGTAGAGAAAGAAAATAAAAAGACTCCAAACAGGTTTCCTTCACATGACTTCTCCATATGGGATGGTATCATCCTTGGTAGAAGCTACAAAGGGACCCACTTTTAATGAGAGCTTTTATAGCATGCCTAAAGAAGTGGATAATCATTCAGCCACAACAATCATTTGTATACATTAAGATAAGATTAATACTATATTTAACAATTTGACTTATATCAAAACCAATTGAATATGGAAGCATGACAGATTGTAAGAGAAAAGCTTCTTCCTTACAAAAGTAAGAGAACAATTATGTCCATGTTCGGTTCCGCGTGTCCAATTCCAAACGCAAGTCTATCCCCTCTTCTACCGTGAAAAACCAGAAGCTAGAAAACAAAACTATTGGGTTGCTACTTGCTGCAGAAAAACCACTGCGATTCTGGGTTGGCATGGAAAACCCACCGCGCAACCAAACATTTGCTATGTTCGTTTTGTTGAATTTTGCTCACTCTTTGTGTTTGAATTTGCAGGGGGGTGTATCAGGACACTGAGGGAGGTGTGACTTGTAAAGCCCAGCTTTACAAGCAACCCAGCCCAATGATGAATTGCTGAGCAAACACTTTGATTTTTGTTGATGCCTGCGCACCCGAACCCGTTTGAAATTGAACACGCGGATCTTGACACTGACCCGGAGTATTTAAGCCTAATTTTTACCCTATGCTCAGTGTTTCAAGAAACCCTAGCTCTCTTCTTGTTTCTCCGTTCTCTTCTTCTCTCTTCTCTCACTGAAGCCTTGCTGCACCGTAGCTCTCACCACCGGTGATTGAAGCTGCGGTTCAGCTTGATTTCTGGTCAATGATGATCTCTGGTGATGATGAAACAAAACCCTCTTTGGTTTTTGCTCTGAATCAAAACGCTGAGACCACAATCTCCTCTTCTCACTTCGCGATGAACAGCAAACCCTAGTTTGCTCAGATCTGCTTGATTTCTTTGATCAAGCTTGTGATTCACCTTCGCTTAAGGTAGAATCCTTCTTCTCTTTACTTTTTCCCTTATTTCTTTGTTGATTGAACTCAGATTTGCAGAAACCCTAATTTCTGCTCTTTGTTTTTTCAGGTACAGGTTCAGATCAAAGTTCAACAAGATCAAAAACAAAGGTAAAATCACAGTCTCAGTGATTTTCCCTTTGAATCCTTTTTCTTATTAGAAACCCTAACAATCTGATACTGTTCCTTTTCTTGAATGTAACACAATGAGCTTCCAAACTTGAAACTCACTCAAGAATGCTTCACCAGAGTTTCTTCAGAACCTCACAGGTAACGAAACAGCTCTCTTAACCCTTATCTTTCTTTTCTTCTATTTCAGTCACTGAGAATAGTATCTAACCTTCTTTCTTTCTTATTGTGCGAGGTACAACTCCACTTGGTTTACCACCACAATCAAGAAATACACAAAGGAGATGAGATTGGAGCAAAGAGGTATAGAAATGCAGAAACAGAAACTTGGCAGCTTGGAGACCTTTTTTAAAACTGTAAAGAGAAATTTTTATTAACTGTAAAATAGTAGCCTGTACATGTATGTATTTATAAAGCTTTCTCTGGGCACATAATAGCTGTTAGGCACTTAAACTTGGTTGTTAGGAACAACCAAGTTAGTTTGTTATTCATAAACTAGAAGTAGTTAGTTTGTTATTTTTTTAAAACTACCTCAGGTTTGTAATAACTACCAACGGCTATAAATTTTAATAGCCAGGTTTTAAATAAGATAGGTTTTGATTAAATCTCAACACGTTTGTCTTAGAGTTTGGAAGTCTAAATCTTGTTGAGAATTCTAGTGGAAGAAAGACACATTTTGCTAGTTTCATTTAAGTAAAAAAGATGTTTTGGGAGAATATATTATAAATTCTGACGTGATGAGAATCTATCGGTGTATATACTAGTTGTAATAATCAGCATCACGATAAGCTCTTAATGAGAAAGGGATGCCTTGTTTGTGAGGCTGAATGAGCAGGCCATGATGAAGAGTGCCTTTAAGGTACCTGAGGATTCTCTTAACAAATTTCCAGTGAGATTCCAAAGGCCTAGACATAAACTGGCAAACCTTGTTTACACTGAAGGAAATGTCAGGTCTAGTTAAAGTGGTATATTGTAAGGCACCCACAACAGATCTATAAAATGTAGGGTCAGTTAAAGCATATGTGCCATATTTGCTTAATTAGTTTGCAACTAGTGACCATAGGTGAAGCAATAGGGTTACAATTTGTCATATCAGCTTTAGCTAGCAAATCTCTAATGTATTTGGATTGATTAAGCAACATAGACCCATTAGATAAGTGTTTAACTTCTATACCAACAAAATAATCAAGTAAGCCCAGTTGTTTGAGAGAAAACTGTTGGTTAAGTTTGGAAATGAGATCCTGGACAGCAGCTGTGGAAGAGCCAGTGATAAGGATATCATCTACATAGATGAGTACATAAATCACTAATCCATGGTGAGAGTAGATGAGGAGAGATAGATCACACTTGCTTTTAAGGAAGCCGAGTTGGAGAAGAGATGAAGTAAGTTTCTCATACCAAGCCATAGGGGCTTGTTTGAGACCATACAATGACTTGTGAAGTTTGCAAACAAGATCCTTATTATAGGAAATAAATCCAGGGGGTTGCGTCATGTATACCTCCTCAACAATATCACCATTTAAAAAGGCATTTTTAATGTCAATTTGGTGAACACACCATTTGTAAGTGAGGGCAAAGGTAAGTAAAATTCTTGTGGTAATCGGTTTAGTGACGGGTGAGAAGGTTTCCTGAAAATCAAAACCAGAAGTACGGTGAAAGCCCTTGGCTACTAGTTTAGCCTTGAGTTTGTTGAGGGAGCCATCAGGGTTAGTTTTAACTCTATAAATCCATTTGCATCCAATGGCTTTCTTATGGGGTGGTAGAGGAACAAGGGACACGGTGTTATTAGTCATGAGAGTTTCATACTCTATTTGCATAGCTTTAAGCCAATCCGGGTTTGAGAGAGCCTGTTTAATAGAGGTGGGTTCAGTGTCAGCTAGGAATGCTTTAGGTTTGAGGTGCCTAGTTTTTCCCCTAGTGAGCAAAGGATGAGTGTTTAGGTTAGGTGGTGGTGAGGTTGTAGTAGGGGTGGAAGAGATTGGCATAGGTTGAGGAGGTGGGGTGGGCATGGGAGGTGGTAAGGGGCTAGGTTTAGGGGATTGTGCAGAAGGTTCTGGTGGTGGAGATTGCAAGTGTGTAGTGGAGGGAGAAGCTTGTGTTGAGGTAACAGTAGGTATTTTGACTGGGTAAGTGAGTGGTTTAGGTGCTGATGGTTGTTGAGGGGTGAATAAAGTAGGAAAAGGAAACTTGGCTTCATTAAAGGTGACATCTTTAGAGATGTAAATTCTGCCATCGGGGGGAAAGGCAATTATGACCCTTATGTTGAGGGGAAAGACCTAAATAGACACATTCGACAGATCTAAAGGCAAGTTTGTGTTTGTTGTAGGGGCGAATGTGAGGGAAGCATGAGTAGCCAAAGGCTTTTAGGGACTTCTAATCAGGAAATGTTTTTGTGAGGGCAAAGAAAGGAGACATGGACTGAGGTAAAGCAGATGATGGTAATCTAATGATGAGGTGGACAGCTTGTGTGAAGGCATCCTCCCAGTTGAGAATAGGCATGGCAGAGTGAGCAAGGAGACTGAGTCCCATTTCCACAATTTGTCTATGCTTTCTCTCTACGGTGTCATTTTGGTGAGAGGTGTATGGGAAAGTGAGTCTATGTAGAATACCTAAGTCAGAGAGAAGTTTAGTGAAAGGTGTGAATTCACCTCCAAAATCAGTTTGTAAGGCTTTAATGGTGGTGGAGTATTGAGTTTGGATGAGGGCTAAGAATTGTTTGAGGGAAATAAGGGCATCAGATTTTTGTTTTAGGAAATAGATCCAGGTGAACTTAGTGTATGTATCTACAAAGGTTATACAGTATAAGTAACCGCTAGAGGAAGGGTTAGGGGAAGGTCCCCAAAGATCACTATGGATGACCCCAAAGGGAGCAGTATGTATGGTTTGTGAGGGAGGTGCATGAATTCTATGAGATTTAGCTAAACAACATGCAGTGCATATATCAAAAGTAGTAGTATTATGAAATGGAATGTTACACATAGAGAGAACAGATTTGACAGCAGCATGATGTGCATGTCCTAATCTAATGTGCCATCTAGAGAATGTATTATCAGTATTACAATTCAAAGGATCAACTACTAGACAACTAGTAAAGGTAGAAAAAACAGTAGCAGGGAAATGAGAAGTATCTGTGTCTGGGGGAACAATGCAGAAATCATTGAATTTGTAGAGGCCATCAGGTTCAAGGGAGCCCTCAAGAAGTACTCTCTTAGATACCCGGCATTTGACAAAGCATAATGGGATGGAATTCGAAGAAGACATTGTGGTCTAAAGCAAATTTAGCAACAGAGATTAGATTTCTAGCTAATTTAGGAACATAGAGTAAGTTATTAAGAGCTAAATTGGTATTAGGAACAAAATTTGATTTAACTGAAGCGTAACTAATAGAGGAGATAGAGAGACCTTGGTCGTTGTCGAATATCACTTGCTCAGTGCCTTGATACGAAGTGGATTGCGCAGCAGTGTTTGGTTGGAGTGTCAAATGGTGAGAGGCACCAGAATCAGGGTACCGGACATGGTTACGGTAGGGGTTTGGTGCAGTGTAGAGGTTAGGGCGAGGATATAGTGGGTTCATGGCCATATGAGCAGTGGGAGGGAAATTAGGGCGAGGTGTGGGTTGAGAGAAGGATACTCGAGGTTGAGTTTGTAGGCCATTGAAGGATTGGTCAAAGCGATACCAGCAATGAAGAGCTTCACGACCGACGCGTTCACATAGTTGACAGTTAGGGCGAGGACCCCCACGTCCACGCCAAGGGCGGCCACAACCACCATGCAGAGAGGAGGATTGATCAGTACCTTGATTGAAGTCGCCCTGAGAGGGATTAGGGTTTCAGATGTGTGAGCAACGTTGGCAGACATGACTGGTGGTGCCAATTCTTGTTTGAATTTGTCAAATTGAGCCTCCTGGACCATGAGTAAGCCTTCGATAACATCAACTAAGGGAGGATCTGGCCTACTGTAGATCATCATCACAAAGGAACTGTAATCTTGAGGGAGACCTTCGAGCATGGGGTCGATATGTTCATTTTCCAAGACGGTGTCACCGATCACCTTAAGAGAGTCGACGATGGCCTTGATACATAAGAGATACTCGAAGATCGAGCGTGTTTCCTTTTTTTCTTCAATTCAAATCGCAACTGGCGAACTTTAACACGGAGAAGAGATTGGAAGTGTGTGTGAACTTTGTCCCAAACTTCGTATGAATGTTTGCAGCCAAGAACTCGTGGAAGAACGGCATCAGAAATAGAAACCAGAAGCCATGTAAAGAGCATCTGGACTTGAACGATCCATTTCTGGTAAACTTCAGTTTCGATATCAGCAAGTCGGTCAGCATCGGAGGAAAATCGGACCAGTATTTGGGGATTGGCGACGAATCAGTTGAGTTTGTGAGCGGCAATGACTCCGTTCACTTGTTGACTCCAAAGAAGGAAATTTTTATCGTCGAGCTTCAAAGAAAGGGAGTGAGTAAAATTGACTTTCTTGACGCCGGCAACGGCGGAGATGGGTGGAGTGGTGATGATCGGATCGGTGTTGGTAGCAGTGTTGTTTGGGTCAGTGATTGGTTCACTGGTTGGGTCGGTGTTGGAAGAATCTGTCATGGTGAAGAAGAGGAACGAAAGAAAAGCGAAAGCAAAAAAAGAATGGCTCAAGATACCATAATGGAAGTCAAACTGAACATCATATTATTGAATTACTGATAATGGTTTACACCAGATGGTCTTATATGCAATTGACCAAAATGAGTTAACTGTGGTAGGAATCTAACTATGGTACTAACAAGTAATTGACCATAGTTCTAACAACTAAAACTGAAAAGTAACTAAGTCTATAACAACCCTTTTGCTAACAACAGAAAGTTTGACAATATTCTTATAAACTAATTACAACTAGTATATACACTGATAGAATCTAATCCAAACATAATGAAATTGATTGGAAACAACCCATATGCAATCGCTAACCAACACAAAACAAAGTGGCAAATTATAATGTAGAAAATAAGAAAGCTTCATTCAACAAGTTTAATGCACGAGATAATAGAATATCCAGTTGGTGCAACAAATTTACTGAAAATTGTTTTAAAAATTAAGGTTATGACCAACCCGCTCCTCTTAGGATCAACAAAATGAAATATCAATTAAGCGGAAGTTGAGAAATAGACCTTTGTTAAGGGTAAGAAAACGTGATAAGTGTTAGCAATACTACTACTTATTTTCCAACACTTACTTTATGATAAGATGCGATTCATGTGATTATCATTGCTAAGTTAATAGATTCATTTTTAAAGTGGTGAAAACTACGGGAATATCACTCAATCATAGAGTGAGTGTGAAGAAAAAAAGTATTAAAGAGAGCACCACCATATAACTCTCATAATATACTAGGACCATAGACCCGTGCTATGCACGGGGTGGTAAAAATGATGCGGCTAAGAGACAACAACGAAATAGTAAGGTTCATGTAAAGTCATATCAGGAAATAATATTGGTTATAAGGTAAATTTCTCTTAGCAGTCTCATTTGTCATGACTATTAACAAAAGTCGGGGATAGTCTTTGAAAAGGGTTGGTATTCATCTTTGAAGAATAGATTTTGTCAAATTGATGTTGTCTATAGAGAAAATTGTCGAAGTCGAGAAAATTGTCGAAGTCTACAATAGGTAAATTGTAATTGTAATACATTTCATACTATTTAGCCCATTTATCATTTTGGACCCATTTATTGTATTAAGCCATTTACATAATATTGGGCCCATTTAACGCATGTTTTGTGGAGGTCTTGCCTATGGTAGGTTATTGAAGACCTCATGGTAGACAACGTTGGTGGTGAATTTGGAAGGATTTACAAAATCCTCTAGGATTAAGACCCTCAAACCTGCTCTGGAAGTCACCCTAGACATTGCCACATATAGCTGGCCATGAGAGAACACAGGCCTGGGGAGGTATAGACCCACAGTTTTCAGTGATTGTCCTTGGCTCTTATTTATGGTCATTGCAAAAGACAATGTGAGTGGGAATTGACGACGTTGAAACTTAAATGGAATTTGGACATCTGATGGTGTTAGGGACAACCGTGGAATACAAACTTTGGTGCCGATGTTTGTGCCAGACATGACCTTTCCTTCAACCAAAAACTTCTCTAATTGTGTAATAACTAACCTCGTGCCATTACAGAGCCCTGCACCCTGATCAATATTTCGAAGTAACATGACAGGAGTCCCAACTTTGAGCCGCAAGATATGATTTGGTAAGCCTGGTGAAGCAATTGTGTTAAGATATTATGTTGTGTGGACATTATCGACACGATCAACATTGATGGTGTCAGAGTGAGGTGTGTCAAGGCTAAGATATGTCATTTCATCCCCTGTCATTTGAAGTAACATGAAATCGTTGATTGTCTCAACAATCGCGTTAGTTGGGCCTAGGATAGCGCGTTGTTGGTAATACATGTGATCCACATCCGCTTCCAAAAACCTTGGGTAAACTGCATCAACAATGCAACTGATTCTGTCACCCACAGGTTGGAGCAACATGTCATCGGGTATAGGCAAAATAATAGAATCATCTTTGGGTTGACCACTGATACCATCACCAATACCTAAGATGAATGCAGCAAAATCACGTTTTGCGTTGATATCGTCCGATGAAGCTCCGGCTAGAAGGCGCATGTTTGTGAGCAAAGACATAACATGACATTGATTCCACAAGTAGGAAGAGTTGATGGCTGCATTAACTATCTGTTGTCTGGTCCCTTTTGTTATAACTGGTAGAATTTGGCGAAAATCCCCCCCCCATTACAACAACTTTCCCCCCAAAAGCCTTTGACTCATTTCCTTCCTTCTCAAACCGCATTATGTCTTTAAATGTTTTGTCGACAGCCTCGAAGGCATGTTTGTGCATCATCGGAGCTTCATCCCATATAATAAGTTTTGCCCTAGAAACCAAGGCTGCTAGGTGGCTACCATATGGAATGTTGCATGTAGAATCCTCATTAATGGTAAGTGGGATCGCAAATCTAGAGTGTGCAGTTCTTCCACCAGGCATCAAAAGGGCAGCGATGCCGCTAGAAGCAACAGTTAACACAATGTCTCCTTTTGCTCTTAAAGCGGATGCAAGAGCCCGCCAAATGAAAGTCTTACCTGCACCACCAAAAGCATAAAGGAAAAACAAACCCCCCTTGTCCCCAACCGCGCTGTCCATGATGTTGTCATACACCAAACGTTGTTCAGCAGTCATGGTTGACAACAACCGAACATTCTCCTCAACCAGCGCAACGCGATCATAATTTAACTCATCATTGATAAGGCGATTTTCTGAGCATCCCGTTTCGGTACCCTCAGGTTGCTCCATTGTTGGAAAGTCTGCCAAACATTTGTTGTGCTTTCCTAACATTTTATCAATTTCTATTAGCAGGTAGTTGCGAACTTGTTGTGGTGTGAATGACAAATCTACAAAAAAGCAATAGGATAAAAAGGGGTTTGTTAATTCAAGTTAGAATGTTGTTGAAGGTAGTTGGGAATGATGCTAAAATAAAAGGTTTGAGCAAAAGAGAATGACCTGGTGAGTGGAAGAGCCTTCTTTGGGTGTAAACAATGTCATCTGAGAGTAGGTGATGTGTGCCGGCAAAGACAAACTCCGGCCTTGACATTTGTTGGGCAACCAATAAAATTACAAATAATTGCCGTAAGTACTGACCTGAGCCCCAACGGCTAGCTTCTTCAATTCCATCAATATATTCCTGATCATCTTCCAAAAACCCCCCTTGCATAGCAAGCATTTTTAAAGGAGAGGTGAACTTTGTCTCCAACCCTAAGAAGGTCTTCGTAGCATGTAGGGCCAGGGATATGATTTAAAAGTGTGCGCATGTAGTAAATTTCTCCTGACCCAGGTGGAACATAATGCATACGACTGATAAGTCATATTTTAGTGTGTTTTTAGTATTTATTTTAAGTAATGTCTTTGATGTTTTGATTCTATTTTAGAACTATTTTACTACCTATTGTTAGTTTTTATTCTCAGGGTTAATTATGGAGCAAATGAGGAAATTTGATGTTTAAATAGCAAGGATCAAAAGACAATCGGATGGGGAAAATAATCAAGTAATATAAAAGTGGAAAAATCAGTCATGAATTCAAAAGATGTTACAAACTCTTCCCATTCTCATCTTTATGGATTGTAATTCGAATTTAGTGCTGATGTTACAAACTCTTCTCATTCTCATCTTTATGGATTGTAATTCAAATTTAGTGCTTTGTCTACTGATCCTAGACTATAAAAAGGGCCTCAATGTAGCTTCATAGGGATCCTGGATCATTGTAATTCTCACTCTAAGTTTATGTTAAAGTTCTTGCAAGTTTTCTATTAAGGTTATTGTTATTCTGTCCTTTTTACAATTCAGTCTTTTACACGCTTTATTTTATTTCTCGCTATTTACATTATGTCCTTCTCTTCTACTCCCTTGTCTACAATGAGCAATTGTGAGTAGACTTCTTTTAGTCTTGGGATTATGGGATACAATCTAATGATGGTCCCTAATTAATCCCAAAGCTAAGCCCTATCTTATGATTGCTTTGACTTTTAATCTAATTCCATTGTGCAAATTTGTATAACCCAAATGTCAGGTGAAGTACCGAAAGGTGAAGCCTGACATTAGAACAAATGGAATTAGACAAAGTAACCAAAGCATGAGAATAGCCAAGGTAACTTTGGGACAATAAGGTTGTGCTTAATGGGTTTCAGCGATGATCAACCATGAGAATAGGCTTGATCATCGTTTCGAGACACGTTCTTGTATTTCGAAAGGAAACTTGAATTAAACCAAAAGAATACCTTGTCCTTAAAACAAACTCAATTATAAGATAGAGAATAGCTAAAGGGTTTTTCGATTACCATCATTGTGATCTAACCATGATCCCAAGACGCCTTTTATATTCAAAGTTAAAACCAACATTTCCTACTTAACTATTCCTTTTCAGCTAATCACCACTGAAACTAGATTGGTAGTCACATATAACTCCCTGTGGATCGATATTTTTACTACGCGATAGAACCGTATACTTGCGGCCTATTCTTCAATTCCATCAATATATTCCTGATCATCTTCCAAAAACCCCCTTGCATAGCAAGCATTTTTAAAGGAGAGGTGAACTTTGTCTCCAACCCTAAGAAGGTCTTCGTAGCATGTAGGGCCAGGGATATGATTTAAAAGTGTGCGCATGTAGTAAATTTCTCCTGACCCAGGTGGAACATAATGCATACGACCAACACTCATACCTTTTTTCCTAGGAGCCCAACACCTATCATTTCGCTTCCAAACAAAACGGGTTGGGAATTGCGTGTAGGTCAAATGTCTAGCATCAGGGTACCTTATGTTGGCGTCGAACCACGATAAAAACTTGATGTAGTTTGAACTGTTTCTATTAATAACCATATCGAGTGGCTTCCTATTGTCGTAAATTAGACACTGCTCACCTGGCAAATGAAACATAAGCCTTTCAACGGCTGGTTCTCTACAATGGATATCGAAACTGAAGATACGCCATGCAGCTTCACAAGGGGGCAAATAACGACAATCGTAGTACAACTTGATCTCGTCAATAATCTTAACAGCACATTCTGAATCATCGGACTCGAAAAACGTTGCGGTAACTCGATCATGACCCTTATTGATATATTTAAATAGGTACTTAATGGATCTACATTGATTACACCACTCAACATTGATATGGGAGTTGAACTTTAGTAAAAGGTGTTTGTTATAAGGGACAACAAAGCGGTTATCAACAAAGCAATGACCCTTTTGAATTAAGTTGCCATCATCACGCCTTCTATATATTGGGTAGCCATCTTTATCAACTGTAGTTGTGGACCCAAATTTTTTGGGAAAATACTTTGTACATGTGCCCTTGTTCATACAAGGTGAGGTCAGCCTTTGCCTTCCACAAGGACCATGGATCATGTTTGTGGAGACAAGATGGTACAATGTTGGCTCTTCAAACTTGTTTGGGATTTCCGCACATATGATACGATCAATGTCTTGTGCATGTACAATTCTACTTTTTTGCCGAAGAAAGACAAGAATGTGGGCATGTGGCAAGCCTCTCTTCTGGAATTCGATGGTGTAAATAACTGTAGTGAAATGTAACAAAAAATTAGGAGGAATAATTTAGATAAAACAGTTGAAAAGTAACCATGGAGATCTAATGAATGTATATAGGTATATAAGTTTGGGGTACCTGCTTTGGTCAGGCCAAAGATTTGGCCTTTCTTGATGTCACGTATGAGTTCGTCAAGTTTGATTTTGAACATTCGTGCAACCAAATCGGCCCTATCTTCCGGCTTTAAATTCAAACTCCCTAGGAGTTTAACTAACTCTGGCCACCTGGGGTTGCAGGTAAAAGTAATAAAAATATCTGGGTAACCAGCTCAACGACATATTGCCATTGCATCTTGATAATTTTGTTGCATGTATCTTGACCCTCCAGTGAAACTTGACGGCAATACAATCCTTTTACCCACCCTTGACGGGTTTCGATCACCCCTCAAAACTGCATCTGATAAACCCTTATACAATTCAGCCCGAACTTCACACTGGTGACCCCGGACCCATTGAAGACGCTGCGCCTCAATCATGCTATAGGCATCGACCAAAAATTGTTGGAACAACCGTTTGCCATAGATAAGAAGGGAATCTTCATTTGCCCGTTGTTGGATTCGGTAGGCGAACCACTCACGCAAAGTAATCGTTTCCCTTTTAATTGTGGGTGTACTGCGTAAGTCATTGTACTCAATATTCTCCCACCAACCATCCTCTCCCCTTGGGAACAACAAAGGATATTGCAACGGCAAGTACGCAAAGCTCAATGTAGAAACCTTTTTGAGATAGCCACTTTGCTGTTCAACAATTACGTCTCTATCATGATGGGCGGAATCATAATCACCAACAATCAGAGCTGCAACCTCAGAAGCAGATGGCAAGTTATACCGTCTTGAATCAACACCTCGTTTGCCTATAATTTTCAACCTAATATCAACTGGTTGGCCTGCATTGATTCGATCACGGACATATCTATACTGTTTTACAAAAGGGTTATATGTATCAAAAAGCTCTCGAATGTCATGTGCAATGCCAAATTGGAAATCGTTGTCACTGTTGTCCATCCTGAAAAAGGTGATGTGTGAAAAAAAGAATGGAAAAAAACAAATGGGGATACCTAGGGAAATGATATTGAAATGTACGGACCTTACAACAGAAAGACGATTTTTAACTTCGTTGTCAGTATCATATATATAAAGCTGTGCAAATTTGGGGGAAACACCAGGCATTGGCAAGAGGCTGCCAATTTGATGATCATTCTCACCGTGCATAACAAACACGGGAGGTGCGCCACCCACATTCAACTGTTTCTGTATTTTTCCACCGATGGAGGTAAAAGCAAACATATTATTGAACGACCGTATATTGTTCTGAAAGTATTTGCTTCTGCTATCATTCCCATGAAACAACCTGAATAAATTTTGTGGTTGTTCCTTATATTGAGGAAGAGACACACGGCTATGGGAACAACATAAGCCAAACTTTGGCTGACTGGCATTATAATTTTTTTGCAATCTTTCTTCAAACCACAACGATGCACCACAGTGCGGACATTCCCTTGTTGGCATTCCGATGTCCCAGTAATCTAGCATTCCAGCGGGAGAAAATAGAAACATATTGTTATTTTAGGAAAGTATAAATTGGTAAGGGGGACATTAGAATGAAAAATGATTGAAAAATAGTACCGATGGGGATTTCATTTAATGTGGTTGCGCAAGGGATGTCAGCGTTAGCAGATGAATCCACTTGGGAAACGTAGTTGAGATAGGAGGTACTGCCACCTACTTGCAACGGGTATGAGGTCAGTTTTAAAAATATAAAATTAATGGGGGGAATTAAGAAACGGCAACAATTGATGAAGGACGTGTACCAGGATGAACGGTGGGTGATGTTTTGCCACATGTTGCTGCGGGAATGGGATTGGATGACTGTAGCACGACAGCGGAGCCTGGGGATGGAACTGGGTAGTGAAGCGCATGGGTAAGGAATATAAGAAAATCAACTTGGAAAGATGTAAGTGTTCTGGTAAATTGGAAGTTGGAATTACCTATGTGACATGGTTCCCTTGAAGGGTTGGTAGTTGTATCGTTTACAACCGGAGCTACGTGAGGCTGTTTTGTGTTCCCAGTGTTGGTGCTTCGAAAAGAATGTTTACCTGGGCCAAGCTTGGGCAATTCAGGGGAGTGAACACAGTGGCCCACACCTGGACCTGCAAATGTATTAGGCTGTTAATAACAACAACGTTGCTATTCGAACGTGAATCAGCCTAAAACGCATTGGATTGACTTGGAAACGCTAAAAAAGACATGATATAAAGGGGGAGAAAGTAATAACCGTAAAAATGAGCACCTAAAGGCAATTCCAAACACCCTCCTTGGTAAATTGAAGCAAACATCGGCAATTGTGAAAAAGACTGGCGGGACGGGTCAGCTTAAATATGGCAACGATAGCCAAATGGAAGATGAGATTAATAAATAGGTGGAGCGCATACAAATATACGTAGGAGATAGAGATAAACGGTTAATATTAGCATACCTAGGAAGCAGGATGCATCACATCTGTTTGGTGAATGAGTCTCAGGCGTATGCCTCAAACGCTTCGAACTCTTTCTCATAGGATATGGTACCTCCATACAAAGAAGGAGTGTGTAGATGGAATGTGAACCAGATGAGTGTAAATGTAGTTGATAGTTTGGAATATATAGGTGAAGACATGTAGGCGTGGGTGTAAGAGGCCACAGAGAATTGGGATAATCAAACTGTGGAGGACATGTGGACAAATGATGAGGCTAAAAAGACGTGATTAGACTGATAAAGTTGAAGGGACAGGGCGGGCATTTCGATGGAACGTAGGAAACATGTATTCAAAGCAGAACAGTCTTTGGTTGGATGGGAAGAAAGATCGTGGGAGGTTGTAATGATTGGCCTAACGCGATGCAGGTAGGAATCACTGAATAGGCCCACACGAAGGGCAACTTTACGGGTTGTAAAACTTTGGATGGAGGCCCATTTTGATGCCTAACTCCAAGCCTCAGTCCCATTAGGCAGTTAATTTTTTTGGTCCAAAAGGATGGTTTTCTACTTGCATCTCAAGTATTTTATACTTACAACATTTTTCCATGATGTAGTTATTTTTATAGCTCATATTATTCTTGTAGCATTTCCATAGATATATTTGTTTGTAGTGAATAGAATAATTTTTCCCAAATGTGGAATGCCTGATAACTGTTTTATCAATTTAGAAGGTTTGCCTATAGAGTGTGACCAGTTTTTCCTGGCTGAAAATAAAAACCAATCAAAAGTAAAATGTAATTTGGTTTCTGATTAAAAAGAAGGTAAATTATTTAAAATAATTAAAAGGCAAAGTTTATTGGCATTTGAAGTTCTTGAATGGTATATGAGGTCACCATTACATGCATCTGTTAATAATTTATGGATATGGAAAACAGAAATGTGAGAAACTGGTAAGGGGTAAGTTATAACAATATGTACATATATTTATGCGAGGAAGGACATTAGCAAAGGTTGTGATATTACAAGCCCTAGAGCAAGAATCGCGATAATGTGACCCCAATACCACAATCACATGGCTTCAAGTACTTAGATGACTAAGCGCTAACTAATATATACACCCAACATTAGAACTGCTACGTGGGAGCGACACTACAAAACGACAGGAATTAGAACATAGTGTAATAGACCACACTTGTAACGAAGCCATATATACAGGATGTTGGAACCCCCCCTCAAACCTCGTCCAACGTTAGGTGTTCATTCCTTAGGTTCTAGCTTGATGGTAGTTGGAGCCACTTTCTTAACTGAGTCAGGCGAGAAGTCCATGTTGTTCAAGTCAATCCCCTGAAAATCAGCAATGGGCCTCTTCCCCAACTGCTTACTGGTGGGTATGGTCTCAAAATCTGTAAGGAAGTCATCTGTCTTATCGGTAGATGATGAATCGCAAAGATCAATATGCAAATGAGGTAACAGGTAGGGGTAAAACAGTGATAAAAATGCGTGGGGTTAGGATAGGGAAAAAATTTCAAAAGAGGAGGGAGTGAGGAATGTGGACAAAAACTGTGGACATATGAAAATATATAAACGTGATAATGAAATGAACAATATTACCACATGTGGTTGAGGCCCAAGTTTGTGGAGCGTGTGGGTTATTTCAGCCTCATCTTCCTAGCTCACTGCACACCTGCTTTAATGTTTAACATCATAAGGTAGTAATAAATATATGTAATTTTGGTGAGGAAAGAAAGACTGAGGAGATATAAATATGGACATACATTAATTGCATGCTTCTGAATGAACCTTTGTATGAGAGCAGAATCAGAGGTGAATTTCCGAGCAGTGTAAGTCGTGAACCCCTTCTCAATATTTCCTTTTGAAACCTCAACTTTGAACAAATATTTTTTCTCCAGCATTGGTGCAAACTCAATGGGTTGGTCCCCTACGGTAGTATGCTGAACAGAATATGGAAATGGAGGTAAGCAATTGGATGATAGTCAAATATGTAAGAGAAAGGGTGTAAACGTGATACGGTTAGGGCAGAAAGCGAAGAGGTTACCTGTGCATACGAAGAGATGAGGTCTACAGCAGATCTACCGACAATCATTGCGACCAAACCATTGAACAAAGTAAACGTTGTGGAATCGGTATCATCAATTACGACAACATTCATCTTATACATGTGAACGTTAGAGGTATAAATTTATTAAGCCAATGGCACGAATCCGCAGGCCGAATAACATGTGAGGAAAACGAAATGAATAACTGACAGTTTGTTAGTAGCAGTAGCCATAATACCTGGGTGTGGCCGACACAAGGGTATCACAGTGATTACAGGTAAAACCTGCCCCAACCTTGTTAGCGTTCCTAAAACAGGTGTTGCATGAGTTGAATGCCCAGCCCTCAAACATGTCAAACTCGACAACATCTACCAGAACACATCCAAGAGAAGGCTGAAAAAATTGAAATGTAAGTTGTTGGACCTTTTGGGAATTGGTAGCGTAGGTGGAATAGAGAAAATAAATAGTTGGGTGTGGTTAGCTATGGGGAACTGAAATGAACCCGAGTAGCCTCAACCAAATCAGATATTGACATTCGAGGAGTGAGCATCAGTTCCTCAGATATTGATATTGAGTTATTGGCAGACATTTGAGCCACAGTTTGGGTTAGAAGATTTTCATCGAGCACCATCCTGGAGTTGAAAATTGTTATGAAGATATTTCAGGAAAGTGGGATACAGTTCGATGTAAAATAAGGTAACTATTAATGGTGGTACCTGGAACGGTAATCCATGATTGGAGGGATTTCTTCATTGATATAAAGTTTTGTTCCATGCCACGCTGATGAGATGCTACCAACACCTAGGGGGCGTGGGTGGGGTTTTTAATGTGGTAAAGGGAACGCAAAGTTTAGAGGCGGGGGTTGAGTTAACAGCATATTTAAAAATGGTGTGAAAATAATTAAACCAAGGGTGTAAAACGTCACCTTGATATTTGCCAAGCCTGCACATCTGGATGACCAGAATGACTGGCGCATTAGGGCTAGCAGTCTCAAGGACATGCTGCATTTGGTCTGCGTATTCCCCCCAGAGTGCACACTTGAGCCTGTGTTGCCTGCAACAGGATGGAGAATGACATAATCTTGAGATGTCAATTGTTTTTGCTAAGGAATGACTGAAAAAACATATGGATGTGGGAGGATATGGTAAAGATTTGGTAAAGAAATATTCACGCTAAATCCTCCAGCACCAAATCCAGGAGGGAGGCTTTCTTGCCGTTGATAGCTTTATCCTTGATGTTGTTCTTCTCAGCTACATGGCTGATAACATCTATGGAAAAGTGAAATATGAACAATATAGGCAGAGGACAAGCTGAGGAGAAGATACAACGGAAGGTGAAATAAATATGAGACCGCATTGGAAAGGGCGTTTCATACCAGTGAAGATGTCAGTTTTCTTTGCCTCGAGGATATTGGGAAAATCCAGGAAATCAAAGACGTGCCACGGAAGTTGGTCTACAGTTGTAGGAGTAACAATAGTGGTTCCCATGAAGTTCAACTTGAACTTGTGACATGTCTTTGGAAACAATTTGTCATTTCGTCCGACCATAAGATTCTCCAGTATGTAAGACTCACCCTCATGAACAACATCGATGTACTTAGTCACCCACTGGCGCGCGACGGTAGCCTGGATTTTCGCAAACTACAACAAAGAAAAGCAAAGGAGTCTATTTGTGAGAAGAAGGTAGTTTGTGAATGATTGTATATGGGTGCAAGGACAACAGGATATGGCGTACCTTCTCATCAACTAAGATCATGTAGATACTCCCTAACTGTTGACGGGATTTCGGATCAGGAAGTGTCCATAGACGTATGACTCGAACCCTCATTTTCCATAATGTCCTCCCCGCAACAATATCATCAAGGTAGTTGAAACGTTGGTCCATCCTGTCAAGCATAAAAGAGGGGGAAAATGGGGGAAGTTGAAAAAAAAACGGTTATAAGAGGGAAAATTAAAGGACCTAGATAGTGATGTTGCCTACTAAATGCAAATGGATGCAGCATGGTGGGCATGATATAAGAGAACATAAGGCAAACCCAAAAATGGTAAACAGTAAGAGTAACAAATAATGGATGGTCATTAAGGATGGGGAAGGGATATTGGTCTATATTCATAGCCAGTGGATGATAATAGATGCCCAAGGGTGAGCACGAAAAGAACAGTACTAATACCCAAGCATGAGTAAACGCTGGAGAAGATGGTTGGTGACAACCAGAAGGCGACTTACTTGAAAGGCAGTGGTTGTGTTTGAAGCGGTTTCAGGGATTCAAAGGGTTGATGTGTTAAAGATTGACCTGAGGGGCTCCTTTTATAGGGGTGGGGGAGGGTGACATGGTTAGGGTTAGGGTTAGGGTTAATACAATGGATAATGAATAATAGTAATGTATAGTAATGTATAATGTATGTATAATAATGATTATCAGGTATGAGTGGAGAGGGGGTTAAGATATTTTCTGGGGTGGGATTGCAAACGTACAGATTTGGTTTAGGTTTGTTGATAACTTGTTATTTGGTTAGGCACTGCAGGGATAGTTTGGTGTTAAACGGGAGGACACCCGCAGGCCGGTTATGGCTGGAACTAATGTTTGTCAAAAGGGTTGGTTAATTTGAAGACCAAAGCGTAACCGTAGTTGGGAAAGCAAAGTTAGCAGTTGGCTGCATTAAATGCAATGTCATTATGAAGATCCTGTGGCGCCTGAGAAAGTAGATGCATTTAACTCGGGTGACAGCGCATTGTATGGGCTGGAAGTGGGTTGTTAGCTAGTGACAAGAGAGAAGGATATTTAGAGAGGAAGCAGTGGAATAGAGCAGATACGAAAGTTGTTTACGATATGAAGGTTGGCTGGAGGTGACAATGTTGGGATTTGGTGATAAGGCGCGATTGAGTGTCTGTCAGCACAGATTATGGATAAGGGGGGAGTACTATCTGATAAGACACAATGCCAATAAAGGAAGGAAAAGATGTAGGAGAGTCACCTATTTGCAATGGCGGTGTTGAAGTTTGGTCCACCACCAACTCTGCCACAAAAGAGATTAGTTTTGTTTCTCAAGGTGTGACGTCTCAACCTTATGCATAAAGGATAAGATGAATTGGACCTATTAGCATAGAGTGTGTGTTGATGTGATAAGGGAAATTGCACTATTTGGTGAGTTGTCGAAGAGAATGGAGGAACACGTGGTGTTGAAGCTGCGACTATATGTGGTATGAGATAGAGAATGGTATGGCCTACAGAAGATGCGCAGGGCCATAGGGGAAAAAGTTAATGGGGGTGATGATTACAAGATAAGGCATAACTTGGCCTGGCTCAGTGGCCTACTATATTGGAAGGTAAGGATACAAAGGAGGTGGACTATAGCAGTAGGGGTTGATGAAAATGAGATTTTGGTTTGAGGGTAAAATTTATGAAAACCGATTTGATGAAAAAAACTAATCCCGTGACAACATAAGTAAAGTGTTTTGAGGTACTTTTATCGAAAATAAATTGAACTACAAATACACGGAGTTCATTTTTCAATAACCGATTCGGCGAAAAACAATAATTATTTTGTGAGCATCATTTAAAGTGCGACGCTAAGTAGTGTGTTTTGGGGTACTTTAGGGTTCGAAAAAAAGTTAATTATTCATATTCGCGAAGTTCTTTCCTCAAAAATTGGTTTGGAGAAAAAAATTATTCTTGCGACAACGTACGTAAATAGCAATAAACAATGTGTTTTGGGGTTTAAAAAAAACTAAATGTTCAAATAGGTGAGGTTCATTCCTGATAGGAGTACTTACTACTCGGCCTGACTTGTATTTTAAATTTTTGGTGTTTTGCAAATTTCAAGTCAACAAATTTTTGGTTAAATATGTCTCAACTAAATAATGAATTGTCCTTTTTTTAATAGGTAAAGTGTTTATAAATTAGTGTGTTAGTTGTTAGAGTGAGAGGGAGTGGTTAATAATGATGAGGAGTTGTAATGGAAGATATGACCCCAACATGGAGGCCTAAACTGGCTGCAAGTCTTGGGACCTCCAGCCCCTCGGTATTGCATCATAGATAATGGTTATGAACATTTAAATGGATTGTTACCTATCATGTGTGGAAGCATTATTAGTTCATTTGCCGGTTTAATTTGTTGTTGTGCGTATGGAGATGCGTATTTGGAAGAGGAGAACATTTAGACATCATGAATTGAATAAGAGCCAGTGGATAGTATAACCTATTAGGCGTTGATGCCTTGTATGGTATTGTGTCACGTAGATAGATGATAGCAGAAATGTTTTATGTTTTATTCAAAAACTGATTAGCGAAATGTTTTTCGTGATCAATCAAGCAATTAGACAACTATACGTTACTTCGTGACTTTTAATCAGCTAACGGTTGAATGTGTACATGTTTGACCAGCTGGGGCCTAACGAACACCCCAGTACTAATGGATGGTTACTAACCTAGCATGGGATATAAGATTTTTTCTTTAAAAGGGTTTTGGGTGCATTGTGCTTACATATATGGCCTGAAAACTGTTTTCGTATTTTGCTCCATCTATATGAATCATTGATGCTTCCCTTTTGGATTATGAATGAGTACCTAACTTAGTATGTATTAGTTCTAAGATGGAACTATTGTTGAGGAAATGATGTTGAGAAATAAGTAGTTCATGGAAATGATGTTGATGAATGATAGGGATAAAGGAATACAATGACAGATGAAAAGGAACACAACAAAGAGCTTCCTTTTAGGTTAGCTGATTTTGGAAGAGGGAGAGGAAAAAACATTCTGGAAATGATTTTGAAAACAGTGTTAAGATGAGTAGTTTTAACATTCTTCATGCTAAGTGGATACGCATTATTTGTAAATGTTTTGCCCTCTAATGCCTAAATCTTATTAAACATTGACTTCAATATTCCTTGTTTCCTTCCTATACTCATGCTCCCCAACTCCATAGTTAACTCTTATTTTTTTAAACCGTTGGCATATTAAACATGGCAACAAAGAAACCTATTTGCACCTCTATTCCCAACACAACATCTTTTTGCCTGTTCAACCTATGTTGTAATTTCAGAATCTATGCAAGGTCAAGTGTTTGCTTATTTTGACGAGACTAAAATGTTGGCAGCATATATTCTCAAAAGATAGCAAGCTGATGGCTTTACCGCTGATGGCTATGCAGCTGTTTTTGAAAGTGGAAGAGCTATTTCTTGATTTCTTTGATCATTTATCTATAATAAATGGGTCATGAGGAAGATGGAAGAGGAAAAAATGGTAACAAACAAAATAACAAACAGACACCAATAATGCCAACGTGCTATGATATTGATGTTACATTACAAAAGGGTGTGAATAAAACACCAACTACATAGAGGATTAAATTAGATGGTCGAGATACAAAGGAAGATGGAGAGATAAGTCAAGTATGCACAGATGAAACTTTAAACAACTGGTAGGTAGTGAAGTATGTTTGATCTAGGTTGTGTCACGCCAAACATGATCTGCTGGTCTTGTTGCAAACCCTTGCTACGACAGAACCTTGCCCAACCTCGGGTAACGACACAGTGCTGACGGTGAAGGCCACGATATTGTAGTAGGCAGGGCCACCTGTTGCCAAACTCATCAACTATGCATATCTCTGCATCTTGGCTAGGTAAAGCATGAACATAGAAACCCTCCGGCATTGTCTGGAAACAGATTCAGGGACAACAGGAAGTAAAATTAATACTGATGAAGACATGGAATAAAAGCATTCATGGATGTTAAAAAAATAGTTTGGATTAGTCGTAATACCATAGTGTCCCCGGTGAATTCAGTGAAAGAGACCCATTTAACACAGCAAAAGCTGAAGAGGTTCCTGTTTGGCTTTAACCACTCGGTTTGACCGGTTGGAAAATGGTTGGGACAGTCGCCAACGCCAACATCCAAGGACTCTGGCATGGGTGGGTAAAGCCATTCAATCCCTGTGTAGTCCCTAATGGTTATATCAAAGGTGTTTGTGCGAACATAGACCAAACGAATCCAAGCACCAACACTGATGCCATAAAAGTTTCCAAAATAGCTCCACCCCTCTGTGAAATAACAGTGGTTCCCAATTTTTTCGACTTTCACGGTGTTGACGTTGCCTACTGGGTAAATGAGGACAGAGTTCATGGGAAGAAGCAGCGGCGATAATCGCGAGAAGAAGGCAGGAAAACGACCGAACACCTACGATTAGCAAAAGTGATGAGAAAGTTAGGCCAGCTAACCAAGAAGACAGCGAATAGAAAAGATGGAGGAAAAGGGTGGAGGAAGGAAGTTTGTTTACCTCATCGGGGGAGAAATCGACGAAGAGAACATAACCAAACGGCGACGCCATTCCGGAGTGTGCGCAGATGGAAAAAAAGAGGGTGAGGTAATGGAGTTGACAACTGGGTTAAGCATTTAGTGTGAGGGGGAGGGATAAAGATGGATGGAAGGCGGTGAATGAAAGAATGAGGAAAAGGGTGGTGTGTTGGGATACAGGCTAATAATAGCCTTTTACAGAAGCTATGTTCTACCTGCCCCCCTGGAAAGTAAGATAGCACACTCTCTGTCCCTGTCAACCTCACAATGCCGCGACTTGTACTGATTAGGCAACTGGAAGTATCTGAAGTGCGGGAAAGGGGACGCGCATATACGGAAGCACAGCAACACATATGTATGCAATGGCATTGTGACACGCATGTTGACTGATAGTGGTAAGAATAAGGAGTGATTTGTAGGAAAATGGATAGCTGAAACGCAAAGCATTGATTTGGCGCCCAATTAGTAAAAATAAAGTAGATAGTGTAATAATAAAGGGTGATATATATATATATATATATATATATATATATATATATATATATATATATATATATATATATATATGCATCAATTAATTCAATGACACCTAAAATTGGAGCAAGTTTAGATAGCCAAAAAGTGAACGGGTCAACTTGTGAACCACTCTAAATTGTCTTCTTGGTGAGACAACGTCCCTTACCAACTAAGTCGGGGTATATTACAATATTAATTGCATTAAATTTTATTCTAATTAATTAATACGATAGCCTGAACATATCGTTAGGAATATGATTCCATTGTTTCATTACGAAAAGAGTGATGGCAGACATTACTTAGAAATGAACCATGATTATACATACAATCACGGGCGTATACTGCTGACAAAAATATATGGCTATTTGTATATATCGATTTGATTTTGTTTTGTATTTTTGAGTGCAACTAGAAGCTTCACAACTTTTTATCGAACGAACATAACTAGCTCATTTTTTTTATGGATGCAGCCAACATTGTTGGTTTTTCGGATGAGAAACAAAGAAGTCAGAAAAGAAGATCGGCGTGTTTTGGATAAGGTACTTGCAAGAAGTGGAGGGACCGACTCCTTAACAAATTTGGGTTTTAGGTTTAAGAGTTAAGTGTCCTTCTTGTCGGCAAAAGTCTCTTAATGAGGGCTTTCCCTCAACAGGCAGAAGCGTTAATTGCAGAGTTATTGGCGCCTTGACAACTAGGGCACCTAGGTTTAGCCTTTTCCCTCTAAGGGACCAAGCGCAGAGGCAGGTTTGGAAAATTGAAGGAATTTCAATTGAAGCATTTAAATTACTTAGAATTTTAAATTAACTAAAATTTTCAAATACCCCATCCACACTTAGAGTGAAAATATAGGGGAGATCACCCCAACCTTCCTTCGGTCCTAATTAATTAAAATGCATGCCCCCTCAATTTTTTAAAATGAACACTCATGTGAGGAAAGTTGTATTCATCTCCCTTTAATTTTGTTTAAATGACACAAATTTCCACATGGTAAATCATTTTCTTTTACAGAATAGAGAAACTGCATATGTTATTTAACCAGAATTGTGCAAACGTAGGTTAATTTCCCAAAAATATGAAAACTATTCTCTTATTTGAATAAATGATAAAATAGGAAGGAAGAAAATATTATTCATTAGGAACAAAAGCTATTTGATTAAATGATACATATAACTGAAAATATATGATATTTCATTTCAATGTGATGTAGAAGGTATAGAAGTTTGGGTATCTAATGGAAGATTAGAATTTCATTTGGAGGGGGAGAACCCATTTGACCGAAGACTAATTTGTAATTTTTAAAAACAATCAATCACTATAATCTAAACTATTCAAATAAAATTAATATTATACTCCTTATATAGGTCAGATACATCAACTATTCAATGAACCTAAAACTGCAAAATTTTCTTATAATAGGCTCGCACGGAGTAAACACGCACACATAGCAGGCAGTGTGTAATTTATAGCAGTCAGTAGCAGCAGCAAAAATGAGTAATGTGCAAGCAAATGAATAAACATTTTATAGAGATGCAAAATAAAACTCAACTAATTTATTCCAGAAACATGAAACTGTTTGTATGAACTCTTATTGTAACAAAATTGTCATTGCTGTTCACAGAATTCCTCTGTTACTTATTTTAAAGCTAGTACATATTCTTCTTCCATTAAAAAATTTCATACAACAGAACTAAGGAACAGAAAAGAAAAGGTAACAAGAGAGTAAGACAGAGTGTAGGAGGATATACTGACTTTTCAGACTTACAGTAATATCTGCAATAGCTCAAGATGAAACATTAAATAGTGAGAAAATACTAAAAGCCAGAGAACTTAATTGCAATAGAAAATTTAAAAAGAATGAATTTGTTGCTACCCCAGGCATGTAGCAACTATTTAGTGTATATTTAATATACATAGATAGGTAGCAAACGTAGTGCCTATAATTTGATTGTATGAAATTTGTATAAACTATAAACTGTAAAGAGTGTTGCAGAAACAGATATTTGGAAGCGGACAAGCTGAAACCTGAAGTCGAGACGTGCCTAGATTCCTTGGTAGCATCTGGTAAGTCATAACTCAACTTGCCACAATCAAGAGGATTGCAGTTCAAGTGGATCAGATTTTTGTGCTTCAAAGTGAAAAGAGGCATTAACTGAAATACATTATGTAAACAACTTCCAGTAAACTTCAGCTATGAAGTAGAACAAAGAACTTGAATCAACTGTACAACGGTTATATCGAAAATGGATCACAGGTAAAAATGGATTATATGTGAAACTAGTTAAGAATGGATCATATGTAAAAAAAAAGAATCTTTCAGTTAGCCTTCTATAGTTTTAAAAATCATAGTTATTTAGGTAGGGAAAGAGGAATAGAGGGCATGGAAGTTCTAAATTATATTCTTGAGTTTAACAGAGTGATGCAAAAGATACAGTATTCACCATTATTCATACCATACTAGACTCTTAATTCCAATAAAAAAAAAAGAAAACAAATCATGATGTATGGAAACAACTCCTAAGAGATTATCTGAGATATACTAAATCAAAAGATAGAACGATGATGCTCAGTGTTGTAAACCGTGGATTGCGGAAAATAACGATTTGCTCAAATTTCACAATGCTATAGCTCTATAGTGCCATCAAAGCTGTTATTTGACAGTTTTGATGGGCATATCGCAGATTGTGGACCACTACGGTATGCTCAAATTCTGCTACGCTTATGTGCTACAGCATTACTATAGCTGCTATTTGACAACACTGAATACTCTAAGAAATTTTCTAGCCATTCTAAGACAAGCATTACTATAGCTGCAATTTGACAACACTGAATACTCTAAGAAATTTTCTAGCCTTTCTAAGACAAGCGAATCAATCCGAAGATGTTTAGCCATGACTACAGGAAACGACACATATTAGCACTAGTATAGCATGAGAGTGATCAAGAGAGCTTTTGTTTGGCTACACACATGCTAGAACTTGAAGTAACTTCAACTGGTAACTTTCACTAATTTGAGCATTTATCTATGTCAGGGAGCAAAAAGATGACAGTAGGATATCAAAAGCACCAACAGTATCCTGACAAAATACATTTTATAGAATTATCATGACTAGGTTGATCATAGACCCTTCTCTAAATTGTCATACAGCAATTTATTAGCTCCCTCAGCCATGATTTGAATACAATTTGATACAATCAAGTTTCTAAACTATAATAATTAAGTTGCAGATGTTCCTATAACTATTTAAAACCTTTTGTCTTGCCATCTCGCTGATGATAATAGAGACAATTAGACAAAAGAATGAGTTTAGATTAACTATAAATTATAAAACCTCATAAAGATAGTCTAATGAAAAAGCAATTACCATATAGGTCCATTTATATATTTGACTGATCTTTTTAAAGTATGGAATAGAACATCACAGGAAAGAAGTTCACAAAACCATGTTCTGTTTTTACTAGGGCCTGTGTTTTCTGAGAACTACAGAGAACATAAACAGGATCAGTCTATCATATTGTCCACACAGAGGACTTCCATTACAGATATAACATGTACATACTTTTTTAATCACTGTCCACCATTGAGTTGAGATTGAATGAAGCGTTGGCATCTCATAACAATGCAAACTAGATTGCTCAGTTTTTTTTTTGGTGAGAACTAGATTGCTCAGTTATAAAATAGATAAAAATGCCTAGTTAATTCAGCATAATATATCAATAGCAATTCATGTACATTTCCTTGATCTGCAAATTCAACTAAGTCAAGATATACAAAGCAGTTTAATTTCCTTAAATCATTTTTTCCGTTGGACAAAAATTTCCTGAAATTACTAATTTAACCAATCCAATAATGAGTATGATGAAGGAACTATAGAGTAAGGTCAATAATCAGAATCTAATCACCAAAAGGGTTTCCTAACCTCAATTATCTATGCCACCAGTAGTAAGCAAATCTGAAGGAAGTGAAGCCGGATCAAGTTCCCAACAGTCTTTCAACAGTTCAGAAGCCTCACCAGAAGATAACTTCCGCGCAGGAATCTGATGAGAAATTAACCAAATGTCATCCTTGCCAAGAAATCTAATGGCATGACTCCCCATCTCTTGTCTCTTAAACACTGTCTTGTAACCATCAACCTTCTCAAGATAAGCTATGCTCAAACCATTGACCTCACTATAACTTGTCAAGAACACAACAATGTCATAGCATCTCTTTCCCTCATCTGCATGATGAGTTGCCTCATTATATAGCGCCCAAACCGAGCCCTTCTTGGGGTAAATTTTGTAAACCTCACGCGCCACCCGGTCACAATCCACAACATGAGAAAAGATATTCAGTAAACTAATGGAAGCCTTCTTGGCAACTTTAAATCTCCCACAAGGTATATGAAACCCTAATTTCTCTCTACTAACTATCCTTTGATCCCCATTGTTCTGGAAATCCAACCAACTTACTCTCACTTCAAAAGGATTCGCCGAAACGGTTTCATCAATCAAAGCATAGTTCCTTGGCATTCCATCATCATCATCATACACAGCCCACACTTGACCTTTCTTAAAACTTCTCTCCACTCTATCATTATCAAAATCATAAAAATCCGAATCCACCACCGCCATAACTTCCTCCGATTCCACTCCATTAGAAACCCTATGCCACTCAAGTCTCAACCCTTTTCTCTTCACATAATCCCTCCTATTTTCCGATCCCTTTTGCCTGCTCCTCTTATCTGTTCTCCCCTCCTCTTCCTTTTCCTTTTCTTTTTCCTTCATCTTCTCTTGCTGCACCTTTCTTTTCACTTTAGATTGAAATTCAGCCAATGTCATGGTTTCCTCTCCGGTTCCAACCGTCTTGGATTTGGAACTCTCTAAAACCTCTCCAACAGTACGCATTTTCTTCCTCAATCTCCCAACAACACCCACCTCATCACTCCCCTTCAAGTCTCCACCTTTTTCACCACCCAGTTTCTCTTTACTCTTCTTCTTGTTCAACTTCAACACAAAGTCCCCCAACGTCTTCTCCTCTTCTTTCTCTTCAAAATACACATCATTCTGGACAGTTTCAACGCCCTTAAAACTCTTGTTACAACCAGGACAAAGCAAAATATGACCAACATACCTTCTCTCAAACTGGTGCAAGACTCTGCAAGTAGAACACGCGGTCCAGAAAGTTCTTTCTTGAAGTTTAGCATCGTATTCCTTCCTGAGTGTTGTGTCAGAGAGAACACGGAAGGCCTCCTCAACGAGCTTGAAGGCTTCTTTGGATGGCACGTGGAGAGTGTAATTGTCGGATTGGAGAAGCGAAGTGAGGTTCTTGTACTGTTTTCGAATGGTGTTGATGTTGGCGAAGGGGTCAACGTCGAGAATGCCGTACATATCAGGAGCGCATAGGATGTTGAGGGATGTTACTGTCTCTGATATGCCCTCTAACTCGGGGGATAAAAGCTGGGCTTTTTTGGCGTATTTGAGAGCTTGTTTGGGGTCATTGGTGTTTTTGAACTTGGACTCTGCTAGAGCTTTGAGCCGAACAGCTTCTTCTTGTTCTTGTTCTTGTTCTTGTTGCCCTTCTGCTTCTCCCTCCGCTGTTGCCATTGGAAGAAAGAGATGAATTGGAGAGGGGCTTCTTCTTACGAAAAAAATTGGGGTTTTGGATTTAGGGGAGGGTTCTGCTACCTGTTTTTTTAAGCGCCTCCCCTTCCGTTGTTTAATGATTACCGAAAGACTTTTTTACCCCTAACCCCCATATAAATTTTTTGAAGCTTAGTAGAATTCTTTGCTTCACGTCTGTATTCATTAGTAATTAGCAATACTCTTCTACCTTTTCCATATATACTACGCTCTCACCCGTGCTCTGCACCGGGTCTTAATTATTTACATAAAATACCATTACATAT
This sequence comes from Astragalus membranaceus, assembly GCA_039519185.1. Taxonomy (NCBI): domain Eukaryota; kingdom Viridiplantae; phylum Streptophyta; class Magnoliopsida; order Fabales; family Fabaceae; genus Astragalus; species Astragalus membranaceus. Next base: position 29,735,544 of record CM076849.1, on the reverse strand, counting down.
TTTTGTTTTTTTTTCGAAATGATTTACCTCTTCTTTTTATAAAAACTACAAAAATCTCATTACATATTTTTGTTTTTTCTGTAAATGACTGCCTTTATTTTTTATCAAAACTATAAAAACACTATTACTTTCTTTTTATCCTTTTCTGGATATGATTGTCCTTATTTTTTTTATCAAAACCACAAAAATGTCATTACATACTTTTACTTTTTTTTTGAAATGATTGTGCTCATTTGTTATCAAAACTACAAAAATGCCATTACTTTTTTTTGTCTTTTACCGGATATGATTGCCCTCATTTTTTTATCAAAACCACAAAAATGCCATTACATATGTTGGTCTTTTTCCCGAAATGATTGCCTCAATTTTTTATCAAAACCACAAAAATGTCATTACTTTTTTTTTTGTTTTTACCGGAAATGTTTGCTCTCATTTTATTGTCAAAACTACAAAAATGTCATTACACACGTTTGTCTTTTTCCCGAAATGATAACCCTCATTTTTTATGCCAGATTTATGCGTACTATGTTGATGTGTCCAATGTTATGCCTCTTTGGCATAACCACATAATATTTTTTTCGTTTATCTTTATTTTAAAATGCTTAGTTGGAAAATATACTTGGATTCCCAGATTAAATTTAGGGTTCATCACCCAATCTGGTTTCCAAATTTTGTAATCCTTGAACCCATATTTGCCAATCCCAGACAAACCCAGAATGGAAGGAACTTGAATCATGGAAGTGAAGAAATCAAGCCTTTCTAGGTCTCTTTCCAAAAGCATAAAAAAAACCTTTGGAACTACACTTGGCTATGAAGAAATCATGGCGGCTCAACGAATTTCCAAAAGTGATTCCCACCCTTTCTAGGTCTCTTTCCCTTAAGCGATTCCCACCCTTTCTAGAACTCATAGGAACTTCCTTAGTTTCTGTTTCTGGTTCAACTGTAACCACAGAAACTTCCTTAGCTTCGATTTCTTCCAGTTCATCAGTAATCATACTGAAAGCTATATGCTCAGATTCTGAATCAGAATCTTCTTTAGCCATATTGGCTTCAATTTTAGTTTCTTTGGACTTAGAATCCTTTCTAGTAGGGCATTCAGTAGCATAATTTCCATATTTATCACATCTATAGCATTGCACTTTAGACTTGTCTTTCTTTTTAGATGCATTGCTATTTTCCTTAGTGAAATCAGATTTAGAGTTAGGTTTACCTGACTTACCTTTGTCTGTTTGGTTGCTGCTGCCTTTTGACCACTTCTTGCCTTTAGACGTGGTGAATAAGGCCTGATCCTCTTCTTCTTCACCATCTAGAATGTTGATCCTCATTTCCTTGGCTTCAAGCTTAGCATGAAGTTCTTCAACTTTCAGATCTTCAGGTCTGGTTGTGCCTTCAATGATATTAACCACCAACCAAATTTCTTAATCAAAGACCGTAACACCTTTTTACAAATCACCGTTTCGGTGAGAGTTTCACCATATTGAGACATGATATTAGTGATTTTCTTTAGCCTTATAAAGAAATCAGAAATACTTTCCCCATCCTTAATACTTAGGATTTCATATTGTCTTCTTAAGGCCTGTAACTTCTCCTCTTTAATAGGAGCTGCACCAGTATAGTACCTTTCCAAGGCATCCCAGGCAGCTTTAGAAGTTTCATAACTTCTAATCCTATCAAAGTTTATCTCATCACACCCTTGGTGTATGAGATAAATGGCTTTGTAATCTTTTTGTTCATTTTCATTAAAAAGATTGGTTTGAGCAGGTGTTGGGTCTTCTCCCAAAGGATCAAAACCATTTCTAACAATTCTAAGAACACCATGGCAGCAAAAAATGGCCTTCATTTGAAGGCTCCACCTGTCCCAGTTCTTCTCATCAAGTTTTGGGATTTGGGGTGCTTAAACCTGTTTCAGTACTAGTCATCCTTTAGAACTGAAATCCTTTCACACACAGTAAAATTGTTAGAACACAGAAACTGCACAATCTGATTGTGCAGATTAAAGAAATTAAAAGAACTTGAAAGAACTCTTAAAGAAGGATATGGAGATAGAGATTTAGCCTTGGATTGTCACTAGCTCTTAGATACCATGTTAAAATTTGAACCATAGACTGCATAATTCTGACTAATTGATTTGTTTTATGTGCAGGGTTGCAAAATAGCAAAACTGAGTGTGCAAGAATCAGAATACACAGCCCAGAATGCAGGCCCAAGTACTTGAGGTCCAACCTACTTGTACAAACGGGTTGCTGCGGCACCCACTGGATCAGCCACTGTAGCAACACGCGGAGCTACAGACACGGATACGGGTTCAACCCGGTTCACCAATATAAAAGGTGAAACCCTAAAATTCGTGGTACTGTTTCTTGATTTCTCTCTCTCTCTCTCTCTGTTCTTGAATCTCCGCCGCTTCTCTCTTCTTCTCTCTCAATCCGCTCTGCTAGGTTTTCCTTCCTTCACCTGAAACACAGTGATTGAAGCTTCAAATCTACTTCAATCACTCACAAATGGTGATTACAGCAACTGTGCACCAAAAGGCCTTCGGTTTCGCACACAAAAAACTCGCTATTTCACACTTCTCACTTACGAACAAGAAACTTGTTCGCTGTTTGAAGCAATCAGCACTTGAATCCTTTAATCAAGCTTCAGAAAGGGCTACACAGGTATGAGAACTTTCTTCTTATCTTTCTTTCTTTTTTGTTTACTTTTTGTGTGATTCGGAAACCCTAGTTTCTAAATCCTTGATGTTTTACAGGTTCAGAAGTCTTTTGATGGAGAGTGAAGGACTATGAAAGGTAATAATCACAACCTTTTGTGATTTTTGGCTCTGTTTCTTTTGAGGAAAACAAAGCCCTAACCTGACTTTACTGTTTTCTGTATCTACTGAAAACCACGCCTGAGCAATATGAAAGTCTTCAACACCTATGAAGTTCTCAGCAACGTTTCAACAGAAGAAGGTAGAAACCCCTCTTTTACTTCTTATTCTCTTTTTCCTGTTCTGTTTGTGTTTAGAACAAATACTCACTAATTTGTTCTTCTCAGTTTTGCAAGGTACACTTTACCTTGACAAAACTCTCTCACGCACTCACAGAAAGAACTCAGAAGATGAACAAGCACAAGAAGAGGGAAAAACACACAGGGATGAAAACTGCAGAATGTACAATTATTATTTTTCTTATTCAATTTAACTCTGTATATTTTCTGTATCTGAAATAACACTTGATTGTACGGTATTTATATACAATGATTTTGTTAAGTTTGTTATTAGGAACAAACTTAACTAACTCAGTTTGTAGTAACAAACTCTTAACAACTTAACTAACTCAAACTTTCTAACGGCTAGTTAATGCTAGCTGTTAGATTAAAATTAATCTAAGATTGAAATTAAAAGATATCTAAGGTTGAAGATTACTAAATCCAACAGAACTGGTTGCTTCGGTGGTGTCCGCAGGTTTTGAAGACATGTACGATATGCCTAGCTATTAGTGACTCATATGACCACGTGGAGATATTTGACATTTCTGTTTCACTCTGGAACTTCTAAGTTTCACACGTTATATTTTAGAATTCGATGCTTTTATTCAAAAGCATTTTGTTTAGATATTTTTCCGCCACGTAAGGAATGAATAGTTAGTAAACCTCCAGATATTTTTGGCTCTTTCACAACTACGTGGACAAATGTTATGGAGTGAGGTGAGTGGAGAGTAGAACTTGTATCATAGAGTTGAGTTGTCTCCTCCTTCCAATGATGATTTTACTATTAGTGACTCATATGACCACGTGGAGATATTTGACATTCCTGTTTCACTCTGGAACTTCTAAGTTTCACACGTTATATTTTAGATGCTTTTATTCAAAAGCATTTTGTTTAGATATTTTTTCCGCCACGTAAGGAATGAATAGTTAGTAAACCTCCAGATATTTTTGGCTCTTTCACAACTACGTGGACAAATGTTATGGAGTGAGGTAAGTGGAGAGTAGAACTTGTATCATAGAGTTGAGTTGTCTCCTTCAAAAGTAGCTGACAAACAAGTTAACTTTCCGTAAGTGGTGACTTGTGGGTAATCTTCCGTCGGAGCCCACACATAAGGCCAGGGGCGGACATTTTTCGGACATGCATGCAGCTGCACACAAGGGATTGATGGTAGAGCTCACCCTAGACAGAGTACTATTGTGTACATCCGTAACAACTTTAATGTTTGTTCCTATATACCTACTAGTTAAGGATGACACAACAAGTCAACCTTCTCCTGTGCGCCGTGAGCCCGTCAAAAAATTGGGGGGAAGGGGGGTGGCCCGCTAGATAATAAAGTGTCGAGAAGTTGAGACGCCCGGCCCCTCGGCAGGTTGGCAAGCCGACTCCATTAATATAAATAGCTAAAATAAGTCATTAAAAAATATTTTTAGGCTAAATAGGGGAAAATACAAAAATAAAATCAAACTCAGCGGGTTGACGAGGTAGATGGGGCAGGATGTGATGGGTTGGTGTCCCAACCCGTCGATCTAAACTCGTTTTACCATCCCTACCTCTGGACACTCAAGTGCTTATAACTGTATCTGTTACCCACACTGTGTGAGTGGTTGGGGGGGGGGCACTATGGTGCTCGTACGCATTTATGCGAGTAATTACCTATCGTCATAGGTAATTTTTGCAGGTGCCCAATGTGTATAGGTCAATTGCCATCTATACATGTCAAAATATAAAATTCTTATTTATTATTTTTAATAAATTTTATTTTGACTACTATATTATCTTGCTCTCACATTTTTACCTTTTATGTTCTCTAACCCTAGCCTTGAACACACAAAGGTAATGAATTTTTACCTTCTCTTACTTTTCTTTTGTATATTCTCCCATTACTCTGACCAGCGTAGTAATTAAAATTATTTGATTAACTTTTAGCTCAAACTCGCATGAGAATTAACACTACAAAAAAAAGCAGGATAGGCGACGGAAATTTCCGTCGCTAAACCTCCTAAATCCGCCGCTACTGTGTCTTAGTGAGGAAATTAGCGACGGAAAAATTTCGTCGCTAAAAAGGTCTCGCTAATATTTAGCGACAGAAATTTGGTTCTGTCGCTAAATATTAGCCAGAGAAATTAGTGAGGGAAAATCTGTCGCTAATTAGCGAGGGAGTTTAGTGAGGGCGAATCCGTCGCTAATTCCGAAGGCCACGTGTCCAAATACTAGCGAGGGATTTTAGTGAGGGCAAATCCGTCGCTAATTTAATTTTTTTATAATAACCTGCTTTTTGTTTTATGCCACATGTCCAAATTAGGTTTTAGCGACGCCTCCTAATTTGCTATACTTACCATTTCATTTTACTGGTAAAGAATTTATTAACAATGTTTGTAGGTTAGTTATAGTGACTCCTCTTGTCACCAAGACTTATGATAATCGGTTAAAAGCTAAATATAAAATAAAAAAAATATTTATGAAACAATAAAAGGAAATAAAACTCAAATCATATTGAAAATTAATCTCAAGTCTTACAAGCATGCCAACATATTGTAAATTGACATCAAGTCTTACGATAATTTCAAAAGTTGCAAAAAAATCAAATTGCATAAACTGAATTTCTAAGCTTAGTTCGATAACAGAAAATCAGTTTTTAATCTTCATTGGCGCCATTATCTTTATTAGTGTCTGGTCTTGGAGAGTTCATTTGCTCGGGGACACTAGAAGTATCTGTAACCTATTGAACATAAAATAATACAACCCAACTTAGTTGATTTTTCCATACTTCATTTATAGAAACTCTAGGAGTATAATATATTATACCTGTCTTGCTACTTGTATAATATTATCTATATAACTTGAAGTGTTTTGGTAAAAAAAAACTTGAAGTGTTCCCGAGATTTACCTCATCAAGTCCTTGTTACAGTTTAACTTGAAGCTACAATAAACTTCCAAAAAGCATAATCCAAAGTGTTATTTCAATAAACTTCCTGAATGCATAATCCAAAATAAACATGTTACTGGGATTAGGAATTCCAGCATAGCATAACATAGATTCAAACAAACAAGAAAAAGGAACCAATAAAATTTCACATCAATAGAATCCCCAACAGGAGGAAAAACAGTTATCATGGCCAACTAGCACAATATTTAGACATCTATAGCTTTAAGAGAGAGAGAAAGAGAGTAATATGCCATGTATCACAGGCTAGTAGCTCTATTGTTTCCTTTCCTCAGTAATATTGTTTGGTCTCCATACTGCATCAGCACATAGAATACAAGCACACTATTTTTGAATACAGGCAATAATACTTAGAAGTTGCTCATATTTTTTTTTAATGAAAGCAAGGGCGTGCACATGAAATTGAAAGGACATGCCATACTAATGATTTTCAAAAAGTAGCTAAATGTTGAAATTACCAACACATAACTAGTAGTAGTTTCAGATTGAAGACTGGAGCCAGAGCAAAATATTGTTGGCCTTATAAGAAGGCCAACAATATTGTTGGCGGAGAGATGGTGGTGAAGGAGGTTGTTGGAGGTCGAAGGAGAGAAGAGAGAAAAATGAGTGAGAGAAGAGAAAAGAAGGAGTGAAGAGAGAAGTGATGAGGGTTTACGGTGGTAATGAAAAAAATAAGGGTAGCGACAGAATTTTTGCGACGGGTTTGACCATACCGACGGATTTAAAAAAATCACAAGTTCCAAGGTCTGGACGGTTGGTTAGCGACGAATTTTTAGCGTCGGAATTCAAATTTAGCGACAGATTTGATTCTTTCACGCATCCCAAGAACTACCAAGGTCACGTCCGCATTACACTACAAAAAAAAAGAGTTATTAGCGACGGATATTAGCGAGGGTCTAGTGTTCCCTCACAAAAACTGGAATTTGCGAGGGAATAGGGGCTGTCGTATTTTTGAGAATTAGCAACGAAAATTTAGGCAATAGCGAAGGCCAGTCCGTCGCTAATGACTTGGGCGGGAAAGTTAGCGATGGAAATAAGATCCCTCGCAAACGGATTTTGACGTTCAAATTTTGGGAATGTGTGCTGCATTTAGCGATGGACCATTCCGTCGCTAACGTTAATTTTTTTTCCAAATCAGATTCTCAGAACACATTCCCTCATTCTTCCTCTACTCTCTCTCTCTTTCTCTCTCTCTCTCTCTCACTCTCTCACCTACGGCCACACAACCACCACCACCACCATCACAACCACACAACCACCACCACCACCACCACAACCACACAACCACCATCACCTACAACCTCCTCTCCTCTTCCTCTACTCTCTCTCTCTCTCTCTCTCTCACCTACGAACCCTAACCCACCACCACACAACCACCATCATCTACAACCACGACCGGAGCTCTTCTTCTCCTCTTCCTCTACTCTCTCTTAAGCTACGAAGTGCGCCACCAACACCACCACCACCACCACCACGAATTTTTGTCCTCTCTCCTACGACTGTCATCAACACCACCATGACCAGAGCTCTCCCTTTTGTAGGTTTTGATTTTTATTTTTATGATATTGTTTTGATTTTGATTTTTTAAATAATTTGTTTTGATTTATGTTTTTTACTTGAATTGAAATAATTTAGGATTGACATTGTTGGTGTTCGAAATCTAAGAACCGCACCGGAGTGCGCACCGTCACTGAACCACCGCACCGGAGTGTCACCGTCACCGGACCTCAATCTAACAATTAGTTTTTAAAATAAATTTGTTGTTGTTGCTGCTGTTGTGAAATGTGAGTTATAATTGAGTGTTAGGATTAGTGTTGTTGTGAAATGTGAGTTAATTGTGTTAAATTGTGTTTAATTGTTGAAATTGAAAACTGTATGTTGTTAGAGCAAGACTTAATTAGAGATGCTAATTGAAATGTGTTATTGAAAAGTGTATTATTTTAGAGTTGTTAATTGAAAAGTGTTTAATTGTTGTTTTCATGAACCCTAGGTTAGATGACTGTGTGTTGTTGATGGAAAATGGTGAGGTGATGTCCCTCACCCCCATATTTTTACATTAGTTAATTAGTTAGCAATTTTTGAAAATGTGTTTCATTTTACAAAGTAAGAAGGCAGGACGCCCTATCACTGCTCTTGAGCTGCATAGAGCCACCCATGTGAGGAAAGACACTGGCGAGTATGTTGATGAGCTGCATATAATGTTGCTTTGTCAAAATGGAGTGCCAATTTGTGGTTATTTAAAACAGGAGCAAATAAATGAGATCATGACTCAGCTGACTCAGGGGAGTTGGGACCCTGACTCACTTGGCCAACTTACTCCTGAGATGATAGATTTGGTAAATACAAATTGGGAGAAGACGGTAGGTTGTTCTAAGGGTCGCCTGTATGGTACGGGGCCCTTGGCTCCATGTATGGGCCAGTCTGTGGCCAGGAGCAGCAGAAGACGCAGTCGACCAGCTTCTACTCCTGCGGAACAGAGCGTATTAGGTAGCTGGAGCAGGAGCTGCAGTCTACTCGACGGGAGGTCAGGACCTCTACTGACGCTATGAAAAAGATGCAGGAAGACTTTGCAAAGGTGACACGTAGGAAGGAGCTGATGTTTAGGTATTTTAAGAATATGCAGCAAGATGAGCAGCATGATGAGGAGCAAGATGAGGAGCAAGCTGAGGAGTCTGGGAGTCTGGGGAGGCTGAGGAGTCTGGGGAGGCTGCGGAGTCTGATGGCGGCAGCTTTTAGGATTTGTTGTATCAGTTTGACATTTCAATATTTTGTTATAACATTTCAGATTAAGTGTTGTTGATTCGAATTTTATGTTATTGAAGAATTTTATTCTCGGAATTTTTATTTTAAACTGTTTTATGTATTTTAGATTTTATTATTTATTAATAAAATAAACAGGTATAAAAGCAGGTTTATCAACAAAAAAAAAATCTCAATCAGTTGGTCATTAGCGAGGGAATTAGTGAGGGAAATTGGACGCGTGGCTGTCAGAATTTAACTACGTGGATGTCTTTATTAGCGAGGGAATTTTAATCCATCACTAATTAGCGAGGGATATTTTCGTCGCTAATTAGCTAGAGATTCATATTCCCTTGCTAATCCCATTAGCGAGGAGCGATTTAGCGACGGAACATGTCCCTCGCTAATTCCCTCACTAATGGGAATTAGCGACGGATTTGGGGCATGGTGCGAGGGAATAATTCGTCGCTAATTAGCAAGTTTTTTGTAGTGTTAGCGACGGAATGGATAATTAGCGACGGATTTGATTTTGTTTTTTTAAAACAAAGCGTGCCATTTTAGCGACGGAATTATTTGTTGCTAAATCCCTCGCTAAGTTGAATTTTGCGACGGATTTGATTTCCCTCGCTAAAATCCGTCGCTTATCCTGCATTTTTTTGTAGTGTAATGGCTTGTGGAAAATTCAAGTTCTTATTATTTGAACAATACTTCTGGAGCGTATAGACTAAGCGCTCTCCAAGCATTTGCTTCATTTTCATTAATGTATTCGCTATTTAGTTTCATTTTGACGCACATTGTTCTCTCTTTAATTTAAAGTCACTTTGTATTGGTCTATTCTCGTGCAAAACCGGCCTAAGGGTAAGACAATTAAAGACTTCATTACCTCATATTTTGTCAATAGTTTTCATAAACTAAAAAAACCCAAGTGAATAATTTTGTTAGACCTCACCCACTAAAATAGATTTTTAGACCGGACTAGTTCTCGAGTCACCTTTTTTTTTGCCCTTTTTTAGTAGAGTGGTGTTTCATGTCTTTGTTTTTCATCATTTTAGCTTGATTGAGACAATATTGGGCGTGTTTTTTTTTCTTTTTTCCTTCATTAGGAAATTTTGTGATAACTCATCTGAAAATAAAATAAAATGTCGTGAAAGTAAATAAAAAGAAACTTTTTTCTCGTATTTGGGTCACACATACATGCGAGAAAAATAAAGGGTGATAAAGTACTCATTAGAAAAGTAATTTTATTATTTATAATTTATTGTGCAGAGGACAATTATAAACATGTGTAATTAATTTATTTGACTAGATACATTTGAATATTATGATTTTAATATTTATGTCTTTATTTTTATTTTATCCCTGATCCAGAGTCCTAGATATGCCACTATTTCTGATCGAAGCTATACATATATAGAGATGTAAATTTAATTGGATAGTGATTACTATTAATTTTTGTTGTCAAATTTATTAGTTGAGGATCGGCTAAAACTTGAGTCTTTTGATTCCCTTTCTTCATGCAACTACGCCGAAGAAGGAACTTTGTTCCTCAGCTAGCTATGAGTTCCCTAACTACTCCAAAGAGTATTAGGATTAGGCGTGGGAGAAGATTTGACTAAACTAGGACTAATCTAAGGCGGTGCATAATGTAAAAGAGAAGTATAAAATGCTTGAAAATAAAAAATTGATTGAGTTTTGGTGTACAAAGTGAGGTTGGTTCATCCCCGAAGGTGATTACCTTGCTAGGGGAGACCTCCCAAACATGTGGAAAAAAGGGTCCTTAATACAATATTAGTGTGCACTATTAATTAATACTAACTAGGGAGCCCTACAGTGTTCTTTGGACAAGCTGCGTTGAGGCTTGTGAAATTAACGCACATACGCCATTTTTCATTGTCCTTCCGTACTAGTACTACGTTGGACAACCATGTTGGATACCGAATTTCATTGATGAATGAGGCGTCTAGTAGCTTTTTAGTTTCTTCGGCCACTGCCCGGTGTCGCTTTGGGCCTAACTTTCTTTTCCCCTGCGAGATAGGTTTGACGTCCGGGTTTACTGATAGGCAATGGCAAATGAATGAGGGGCCAATACCGAGCATATTGGCCGGCATCCAAGCGAATAGGTCGATATTCTCTCTCAAAAGCCTTACAATCTGCTCTTCTTCATGTTGGAGTAGGGTAGTGCCTATATTGGTAATTTGGATTGCTTCTGAACCTATTTGGACTTGCTTCAGGCTTTCGATTTGTTCAATCCTCTGGTCTAATAAGTCCTTTATAGGGTTTAAGTCTGCAAAACTGACGTCTTGTGCACTTGCGATGAGGGGAGGCTCGCGGTTGTTTTCCCCTTGGTTTTGAGCCTGTCGTGATACCATTTCCTTGCCGCCTCTTGGTCTGCCTTGAGGGCCTTGATACTCCCATCGTCGCGGGGGTATTTGAGGGTCATATGAAGGGTTGAAAGGGTGATCTGCAGTGAATTCAAGGTTGGGCTCTATAATGATATTGTAGGATGAAGAGGTGTTGGTTACTAAGTAACGAACTTTGATCATCTTGGTATTCCGGACGGTGCCGAAGGTGGTCTTGAGGGTAACATACCCCTTAACATGCACATGCTCCCTTGAGAAGCCCACCAGAGTTTTGAAATGGGGGTGTATCTACTCGGTAGAAAGTTCCCAGGGTCAATCAATACCCGCAGAACGTCGAAGTTCAGAATTTGCACCACTACAACCATCGGGTCATCTTCTTGAGGCGCTATCCCCTCGAAATCCCGAGGAGAGAAACTTATGCTAGGGTGTTGACTCTGGGTACGACCGAACAGGCCTTCAAACACGTGAGTCTATCTCTTTTTGGGGTCCTTTTCCTCTCTTAACCACACCCCTTCTAAATTGCATGGCGGTTTCTTTCTCATTCTTCCGCCCAGCCATTTTGAAACCTTGGCGCTCATGGGCCGGGGTTCTGTAGTTCAATTTTAGTATGGGCCAATCCGGTCAAGCGAAGATACGTTGAGCCAAAAACGGTGTGATCCAGCCCAAAGTTGTAATGAGTAACGGAAATAACCGAGTAAGTAGTAAGATACTATTAATATACTAGGAATCTAATTAAAGGATGGAAATGTTCGAAATGGAGCTTTGTCCTTATTGGTCCAAATAAGATTATTGTTGTCCTTACTAGAAAAAGAAAAGCCGCGGCCTTCCTTTACAGTGGCCCACTTTCAACCGTGTCAACGTGGTCCAATCCTACCTCAGCAATAATCTATATAAACTCCACCCACACTCAAACTCAAACTCAAACTCACTTCCTTCTTCGTTAACTCATTCACTGCACTGCACTGCACTCATCCCAAACCTGAAACCACTCTCTACTTACAGAAACAACACCACTATTAACTCCCACACACACTCACCACCAACCTTCGAATGAATGATTCAATCACATCGTTTGGCGACTTTATCAATGGGCACCAGTTAGATCATGCATCTATCTCAAGCCCAGATGGTAGTAATAATACTATTACATTTCATTACTCATTCTCAGATGAAGAGGTTATATTAGCATCAGCACGGCCAAAGAAGCGAGCTGGTCGGAAAATATTTCACGAAACAAGACACCCAGTGTACAGAGGAGTACGGCTGAGGAACAAGACCAAGTGGGTATGTGAGATGCGTGTACCCAACAACAACAAATCTAGGATTTGGCTTGGAACTTACCCAACACCTGAAATGGCTGCACGTGCACACGATGTTGCCGCACTTACCTTTCGTGGAAAGTCAGCTTGTCTCAACTTCGCTGACTCCGCTTGGCGAGTAACGTTGCCGGTGTCTACTGATGCTGCTGATATTCGAAGAGCAGCCATGGAAGCTGCTGTAATGTTTTCTTCTGATGACGAGATCAATAACGGAGTTAAAGTTGAAGACGAAGTAACTTATAATGGGGCTTTGCAACAACAGGGTATGTATGTGTACGAGGAGGAACTACTTGCTCCGGTGTTGTCAGGTTTTGAAGACATGTACGACATGCCTATAATGTCTCCTCCTCCTTCCATGGGAGATTTTACTTTTAGTGACTCTTTTGTCGACGTGGAGATATTTGACACTCCTATGTCACTCTGGAACTTTTGAGTTTCACACGTTAATTAACGTGTACTTCTTTTTTTGCCAGCACGTTAATTTACGTACTTCATTTTGTAGTATTCATTTAATATTTTGTCTATTACAAACTGATTTGTTTTTGTATACATATATAGTACTTCCTAGATGTTTAGATACTTTTATCCAAAAGCATTTTGTTAAGATATTTTTGTGATACGTAAGGAATGAATAGTAAGTTAAACCACACAGATGTTTTTGTTTTTCCACAACCACGTTGACATATTTTATGGAACGAGATGAGTGGCGGTGAGTAGAACTTGTTTGAGCTGTCTACATCGAAGAACGAGAAAATAAAGAATTCTAAACTCACAAAAGCAATATTAGCCACGACTGACTCCTTGAAGAACTTCACACAGGGAGAGCAAATAAAAACACGTTCAAAATAATCTGCAAACTGCATCATCTATGTGGTCTCAAACGATGCCTATTGTGAAAATAAACACCGATAAAAAATGAAACCGTATTGAACCAAATCCAATGCTTATTGTGAACAAACTTGAAATCTCTCAAGCAGAACAGCAACAAAGGCTTGTAAAGGTATACTTTCTGTTTCCTTCTTTCTTTCTTACGATTTTAGCTTTGAAATCAGAAACCCTAATTTCTGATTTCTGTGTTTCAGGTAAAAACACCACAAATGTTCAATAGAAGGTAAAAACACAATTCTCTTGCGTCTTTCTTTCTGTTAAACGCCTCTGTTTTTACACAATGATTCTGATCTGATTTCCCTTTGTTGTATGAGTTTCTGTGAAAGTTCTTGATGGAAAATCACTCATCAATCTTGCTGCAAGCTTTCAAACGAGCCTACAGAAAGGTAAACACTACAAGAATAAGCCACGTTTCCTGCGAAACTTTCCGATGAACTCTTATCCATCGCAATTTCCGACGGATTTCCGACGAAAAAGTCATCGCAAATGTTCAGCAAAAGAGGCGCTAAAATTCCCGCTCACGTTTGTGACGAAATTATTTTCCGTCGCAAATTTCCGACGGATATTTTCGTCGGAAACGTCAAAAAGTCCGTCGCAAAGTGTAAAACCAAATAAAAAAAAGCCCACCTTCATCGAACGCTCTTATTCACTCATTCACCGTCTTCTCTTCCTCCACTCTTTCTCTCTCACTCACTCTCTTCACCCTCACCCTCCACTCTCCACCGTCCTCCTCCCTCCACTCTTTCTCTCTCACTCACTCTCTTCACCCTCACCCTCCACTCTCCCTGACCTCCTCCCTCCTCTGCCATCCTCCGTCCTCGTTCTCTACTCCAGTGGCCACCACGATAGCATGTCCTTCTCCTTCACCTCACGACTCTCCTCTCCATTTCGTCTCTGCCCCGTTTCTCAGACTCTCCGCCGCAGCTGTCGCCTCCTGCCTCTGAAGCGGACCACCACCACCGCATAACCACTTGCTTCCCTCTCTGGCTCTCTCAGTCGCGAAAACAGTGAACGTGAGAAGCTTTGTTCTTCAGTTCTTCTTCTTCTCAGGTTAGATTTCTTCTTCTCTTCTTTGATGATTGTTTGATACAATGATACTTTGATTGAAAACCCTAAATGTTCAATTTCTGATTTGGGGAAAATTGAAAACCCTAATTGTTTAATTTTTTTTGATACACAGTGTACATGGAGAGGTTGCAATATCACAACAACCAAAATGGCTTACTCACGAGGTAATTTCTATGGATTAATTATCACTTTTGTATCTCCTATTCCTGTATTGACTTTCCTCATAATGTTTGAAACAAGCCACAATCACTTTTGTATTATTGTTGATAAAGGCTTAATTTTGAGATGAGATGTTACAAATTGAAGGCAACCTGTTTGATCTAATTTGTAAATGACTACATTACTATTCTTTATCTTTCTTTTAATTATCACTCACCTCGTATCATTTTATTCTTCTTTTTTTATCATTTTTTTTAATTAATACAAGCATATATTTGAGATTTTAAATGGTTGGTTACTATATTCAATAATATCATAAGCTTAAAGTATGAATGTCATGACAGGACTGTATTGGAACTCAAGTTTTGATTCCTATTTTTGGTGGTCTTGTGGAGCTCTTCACTGAAAAGTTGGTAAGATTAGATTTTGATACTTATTGGCATCGCCTCGGATTGATAGTTCTTAAGCTTATAAAAGTATTCATCTTTCTCAGGGAAATGTCAAAGAGGTTCGAGTTCCCTTTATGGCAATTGCGATGAAGATAAAGAAAAAATTGTCAGGAAGCCTCAAAATGTAGGCTACCATGCTAAAAATCTTGTTGCTGAGAGGAATAGGAGGAACAGAATAAAGAAAGGGCTTCTTACTCTAACGTCTCTAGTTCCAAAGATAACCAGGTTAGTTAAATTGTGCAACTCAAGACAAGAGCATGCATGTAATACTTTTCCCTCTTAATTTTTCTTTAGTAACTAATCCAATGCACTGAATTTTTGGCAGATGGATAGGGCATCAATTCTTGCTGATGCAATGGACTATATAAAGGAATTGCAGAGTCAAGAGAAAGAACTTCAAGGAGAGGCCAGGGCTTTGGAAGTAGAGGACTTTGAGAGAAACACATTACAGTTGAGGATGCTAACAGAAAAAGAACAAGAAGGAACAAGAAGTCTCCCTCTCACAGAACTTGATCAGAGTTCTACTGCTTGCACTAAAAACACTGAAGTGAAGGTACAAAAAGCAGAAATGACTGCTTCAATATTTTATTCTTTTACAACTCATAAATAAAAGTATGAAACTGACTTTAATTATTAGTAATCTACTAATCCAATATAATATCTAAACATGTTCCCAGATGCTAGTAGAAGTGAATAACATAGGCAGGAAAGACTTTTTGATTCAAATATGCAGTGAGCAGAAGCAAAGTGGCTTTTCAAAGTTAATGGAAGCTCTACATTTATTTGGACTGCATGTGGCTAGTGCCAATGTGACCACATTTGATGGAAAATTTTTGAACATTCTGACTGTTGAGGTAAGGGTCTAGGAAAGTGCATTAATTTCTATAAAGGATAACAATTAAAAATCATGAGCTAATTTGCTGTTATATAGGCTCTGCCCCTTTCACTTCAAAGAGGACCTAGACAACTTTGGAAGGGTCTAAGAAAACTAGAGATTTCATTCATTGAAAAAAATGTAACCTGCATATTTAAAGACTATTTTAATTTATTCTTTATCCCACTAACAACGTTAACTTTTAAATTTATTGAGATTAAATTTTGTTATACAGGGAATCGAGGAGGATATTCACCCAGAGAAACTAAAAGAGTATTTGATACAGCAAATAGGTTGATGGTAGACAAAGCAACTAAGACATTCAAGAAAATGGTGGCGAGGTGACATGGTGGCGAGGTGGATTTTTTTACTTAGATTCAGCTGTTATGTGCTTTTGTTTTAGTGGTTTTGAAATTTGATTGGAACAAATAATAGTAATTAGCAGAAGAATTATGGTATGGGAAGGGAGAAACAAATAAACTTGAATTTGACTATATGTTTAGTTAATGTATTTTGGGAAGCAGTTGATTTGAATTCTGGGTTTATTCTTTTAGAGGTTTTGATTTTAAATAAGTGTCAAATATTTTTTAACTTATAATTATAAAATAAGGTAATTTGGAACAATGGAAATCTATTGTACACTTTGTAAACACACAAATACATTGATACTGAATCAGTGTTTATGTAAAGTGAATTACTTTGTTAGAAAGGGAATGAGAGGGATAATATTTTTACATAGTTTTATTGTATATTATTTCTTATGTTCTTTTTTTTTTTAAAATATCCCTTCTTGAGGATAATAGATTATATTTGCCTGATTTGACTTCTCAAATCATAAATTTCCATTGCAGATCTTCAAACTACTTAATGTCATGAAATATTTATGTTGTTGTTCTAAGTGTTTTCTATTTTAAAAAGTATGCTTGACTCCATTTCATTTGAAAGATGAACTTCTATAGTTGTTTATGTCAGGTGCGACTAGTTGTCGAAACTGGATATGAAAACCTTTTGCTTGTGAGATTGTTGCTAGAGACCAGAATACCTTCCACCAGGAAATCTTCGGTGGGTAAAATGGCTATCGCTCTGAATTTTCTTAATAGTTATTAGTGTTAGACTATAGTATAACCTTAGAGGGGGGGGGGGTGAATAAGGTTATGTGTAAATCTTGGATTCTTTTCAAAATAAATGATAAGTTTATTTAAATCAAATGCGGAAAAAGAGATTTAAACTTATCAGATATATGCAAGCAGGCAGATTACTCTATATTCAATATTCACAATAAGGTTGTTTTATAAGTAACGCAATGATATTGAATATAACAGATCTACAGTAGTGATAGAGAAGATGATAGATGAACAGATATGTAGTACAGTATAACTATAACTAGATTAACAGATTCAGATCAGAGTAGTGATATAGTTATACAATAAATCCACTGAGCAATATTATAAACAGATGTAAAATAGTATAATATGGATAGATATAAACAATAAGAAATGTAAAGAGATAGGGAGAGATACACCAGGAATTTAGCGAGGTTCGGGATAAAAGCCCTACGTCCTCGGCCTCAGGCTTTGCAACCCTTGGACTTGATGATAACCACTATATGAAGAACAAATGTTTTACAAACAATCAACTCCAAATAGCAAATCCCAATTCTCCCGAACTGAGAACCCGAGCACCTAGCTAAGGATTTCAACACCGCTTCAATCTCCTGATTGAACGACCCAAGAGCACCTCCCAGGATTTCAATACCACATCAATCTTCCCTGATTGAAAGACCCAAGATCACCTCCCAGGATTTCAAACCAACTCAATCTCCTGATTGAGAGACCCAAGAAAACTTCCCAGGATTTCAGAGTGACCCCACTTAAAATAACGAATACAACTTTGAGATCTATGATCCAATCACTTCGGACAGTATGACAGTATAGCAACTTAGAGAGATGAGTGATTTGGAAAATAGAAAAGCTTTATAAAATATATGACAATGAAAAGCTTATTTTCTCAGATCTAGAAAGTGTATGTGAGACGTATAGTAATTTGTGAAAAGTGGTGTGTTCGAAATTGTGAAACACACTTGCCTATAGGCGTAGAAAGATTTGAAAATGCATGAAGTAATCGATTATGTTGAATGTGAGAAGCAAGTGCATAATCGATTATTTGATAGATATGGAAACATTTAATAGCTTGATAATCGATTATTGATATTAGTTCAAATAGGCACATAATCGATTATTGTTGTCAAAAGGAAGGCAAGGCAAGCAACTAATCGATTATAAGTTTAGTTCATGGAAGCACATAATCGATTATACATAAAATAGGAAACAATTTTTGGCTTGATAATCGATTATGCCTTCTTGTTTATCAAGCACATAATCGATTTAGTGATCTAAAAAAGGAAGGTAAGGGAAGCCACTAATCGATTATGATATATAGTTATTTGAAGCTATAATCGATTATGGTTGTAAAAAAGGAAACAAATCTTGGCTTGATAATCGATTATTTGTTTTAGTTAAAATAAGAGAGTAATCGATTATGTGCTCTGAAAACATTCAGGCACCTAATCTATTACCATAATCTATTATCTTTGTAAAAAATTAGGATTTTGATTTCAAGCCTTCAACAAAACTATTTTTAGGGTTTTAATCTTTGAACAAAAAATAGTTTTAGGGTTTTTGTTGCCACCTTATGCATGCATGCAATTTTATAAAATATTTTTCAAAACTATTTTGATGCACCATACATGTTTTGAAAAACTCATCTCTCAGCTACTAAAAGTCATAGACCTTCAGTGATAGGACCTTACACAGTGTCCTAAAGAAATCGGATAAACAAATAGGTCTTGAATTTGCTTCTTCTTCAAGCTACTCCACTTTAGTGTCTTCTCCTCTTTAATTTTTATCCTGCACTTTATTCGACTTGAACCATTAGTAGATAAGGTGTAATTTGTTATCATACAAAACAAAGAGTGTTTGCCCTTGGTTCAACAATTAGCTGTTGCGACTTGCGAGCCATGTAATGGAACTAGGTTTATAATTTATGAAGATCGTTGTTTCCTTGAATCTGATTTCGATAACCAGAATGGAATCTGGACATGACTGATGTTGTGATTCTTGTGCAAGGTTGCAGAGGGGCTCACAGTTGAGGGTATATTGGAGAATTGGTCCAAATTGAAGCCCATTATTATGAAAGAATGGGATGAGAATAAGGATTCTTTGATAGATCTTTTTGGCAAAGTCAGGGATGAATGGTTGGAGCAGGATTTTGCTGTTTGGATTGGTGCAAACAGGTAGTTCAATCAAATCTCCTGTTATGGAATTAGTTTGTTAGACTTATTATACCATAAGCATGATGAGAAACCTAAAGAATTATGTGGAGATATATGATAGAACTCGTAATTTCGAAATAGGAAACGGTTTGTTTATTCAATGAAAAAGATGAGCACAAAGGCTCTACAACGATGAAATCAAGAAAAGACCCCAGAATCAAAGACGCCTAACCAGAGCACTAAGCTCCTAACCAGAGAAAGTATTCTCCTAACAATTTCTAAACAAATTAACCGAATGAATACTATACTCTATACAAGTGGGGGTATTGTCATCTAACTAGTGATTATTTAGCACCTCCATTGGGCTAAGGCCCACATCTGGTGTATTGGGCTAAGGCCCATATCTAGTGTCCTATCAATATATTTAAGACTAGATATATGTATTAGAGTTAGACTTTGTATTCTGGTTTATGATTATGCTTAAGACTGGATATTGTTATTGAATTGACTTGTTACAATAATTATATTGATATCTTACTTTACTCCTCTTATTGACTGAATATTCTATGCACATGTTATGAATGTGATTTTCTATTATTAATTGGCGATGATTTGTTTCTAGAATATATCCTGGTGTCTCTGATGCATTGAAATTCGCTCGAAAGTGTACATTGTCACCACAAAGCAGGTAACCTTTGCTCTTTGCTCCAGCAAGGGGACAAAAATTTATGAAGCACCGACACGGACACCGGACACCGGACACAACACAGACACGAACACGCATACACCGGTTTTTATTTGAAAAATACAAGTAATTGAAGCGCCGGTGTCGGTGTTGGTGTCTGACACGATACAATATCGGACACCGGACACGTTTTCAACTGGAAGTGTTGGTGCTAATGCTAAAGAGACAATAATCTGAACGATAGAGAATTTTACTTTCAGTATTAAGGAAAATAAGAGGAGAAGAAGATAATTGGTCCATTGCTTCTTTGTTTCTTTTATTTCAGAGCCGCTTTGCTGATGCTTTACTTAGAGAACTTGCCGGAGTAACCATACCAACTGAAAGAATATATGGTCTAGGATCTGGGTCAGTATTCAACATATTTTTCCAAAATTATGCAGTGAAATATTTATATCTCTGTTTATATTATTGTCTCTTTTTATTTTTCTTTCTATATTCTGATAAATAATATTTCCTAGACTATCTTTAATTTTACCTGCAGTCCTAAGGTAGAAGTTCTAAAGCAGCTTCAAAATCGGCCAGAGCACCAAGGGCTGACACTGCAGTAAGATACTGAGCTATTAGCAGTAATCAATGTCATTTTTGTTATGACTGTTTATATGAATAGAATTCATCCCTTGTTTATGGTCCACAAGAAATTAATTTCAGTTAATTTTAACCAGTTTTGTCGAGGATCGGCTCGCAACCTTAAAAAATGTCATCAAAGAGCCTGAGTTAGACAAATGGAATTTGTATCTAGGTACTTCTCTCTTCCTGGCTATAATATCTCAGTTCCCCTATTGTGTATTATGGCTTTTTTATATTGATAATGTTGAGTTCAGTTGATAAGGATGAATGTTTGGATCAGGGAATTGGGGATACAACACTGCAAAAGAGAAAGAGGAAGCTGCAGCTATCCCTAGAGTTCAAGTTCTAGAACTCTCTGACTTCAGCAAGAAGTTGAAATAGGGGTCTTTATGGAATTTTCAATTGTCACTCATTGAGCAACTACATATTTTCTCCCAACTTATTTATAGACAATAACACATTTCTAGTGAACACACTCTTTCTACTTAGAAACTTCTTTTTTTTGGTCTTGTAACACTGCAGTAATTTGCATCAATATAGTGATAATAAATGAAATGGTCTTTTTTTTGTCTTGTAACACTGCAGCACACTCACTTCAAAATGTTGTGTTAGGCTCACGTCATAAATGTGGTCTATTCGAAGTCTATATATAGTGGCGATGTAAAATAAGATCGGTTTTGTATAATTTAAATTTTTTTTATTTTTTTTTTAAAATTTCCGACGGATTTGTGACAGATTTGCGACGAAAATGTGTCAGCGTTTGCGACGACTTTGCCACGGATATTTGCGACGGGTTTCCGACGACTTTGCGACGGAGACATTTCCGACGAAAAAAGTCGTCGGAAACGATTTGCGACGAGCGATTTTGCGACGACTTTATGTCCGTCGGAAAGTTCGTCGGAAACGTCAATTTTCGACGAAAATCGCTGCATTTGCGACGAAAATCGCCGTCGGAAATCGTCGATTTTCTTGTAGTGAAAGTCCTCCCTTACTCCCTATTATCTTCTTTGATTTTCCCTTACTTCTCTTGCTATGAAACCCTAACTCAGTTTCAATCTCTTTCTTCTGAGGTACACTTTACCTTTGCTGAAGAACTGCTGCGAGAGGAGGAACTTGGAACAGTAAAGGAAGAATATATTGCAAGAGAGAATGAAGCACACTTTTTAATGCAAAGTAAATTTCTGTATTGATTCACTGTGTTAAATCTGTATGTAATGTAATAGCTTGTAGGTCTATTTATACAAAGCAAAAGACCCTTCTAAGGGTTTGTTAGAGTTGGTTACATAGATTGTAACTGACTTTAACTACTTTTAACTAGTTAAACAGATAACTGAATCTGTTATGCACTGCTGGGGTAACAGCTATCTGTTTGTATATTATATAGCTGTTACCAAATCCAGAGGGTATTTTAGGTTTTTTATTAAAAAAAACCAATATCCTCCCTTAATACAAAATTTAAAAAACACTTAGGTTAATTCTAGGGTAAGAAGGAAATTAAAAATCCAGGACATGCCCTTGGTATAGCACTCAAAACAATCTCCTAAGACAAGCCCTACCACTGGCAGATGCGGTATGCGGGTGTCAGGTCTAGGTCTAGATGGAGGTTCTCGTTCCATTTCTAGTTCAGGTTATGGTTTGAGAGAAAATCATTATTTAATCTCGTTATCTCCACGGGCGCTGGGTCTTATTCCCTAGCTGAGTGAATAGGCCGATATTTCGTAGGATCAGTCGCCTTGAACGGGCAGTTAATAAGTTGAGTACAATAAGAAAGTAAAGAATAAGTGAAGCATTGGCTAACTGGTTTGGAAGCTAAACTTGCCCAGAACCAATGATCACCAGGTTCGGCACGAAATCATAATTGCAGCTCTTACTGTAACAGAAAAGATTAGCACCGATCATGGTGGAAGCTTTCCTGGGTTGAGCTGTGAACTTAAGAATAGCTTTTAGACATGGTTGCTTTCATTAAGACTTGAAAGCAACCATGCCAATTTCCTTTCTCAACCTAGTAAACACTTCACCCTTAAGAGGTTTGGTGAAGATATCAGCCAATTGCTCTTTAGTAGAGCAGTAGTCCACCTTTAAATTTCCTTTAGAAACCTGATCTCTAAGGTGTGGATATCTTGTACTGCAAGTAACTTATATTGCAGTTTAGGTTTTGATGATGAAAAAGACAAAGCCAAAGTTGATGGCCAAAGTTGATGAAAGTGGCAAAGTATCTAAAGTCACAATCCAAGACAATCAAGCTCAAGAATTGAAATCTCAAGAAATAAGGGTAGTCCTTAGGGTTTGGGGATTGTCTTAGGAAAAAGTGTAAGCTCTTCCGAGGGTCAGCTCATCTCTCAAAGTCTCACGTAAACAAAAAAAAAGCATTTTGAGAAAACCATAAAATCGATTCACATCATTTTTATCTAAACATCAAAATCGATTTCCTACTTCAATTTAAAGTGCATAATCGATTTTCCCTATAGTATAATAAAGCATAAAATCGATTTGCATCTTATTTTCAAACAAGATATAATCGATTTGCTCCTACACTTTAATCAGGCAAAGAATCGATTCTTCCTTTAATTTACTCAAGAATAAAATCGATTTCCTTCCTGCTCTTAAGCTATAAATCGATTGACATCTTATTTCAAACAAACACATAATCGATTTCTCATCCTAGATCTAGTTAGGCATAAAATCGATTCTCACTCTTAGGCAAAACAAGCACATAATCGATTTCTACATTTCTTCATTTCACTCAACGACAATATTTTTCTCATAGCCTATAAATAGAGGCTTCATACTCTTCAATTCACACAACCCATTTTCACGATTCAAAGCATAATTTGGAAAAACTCTTCACACTTTCATTTCTGCTCTTCTCGCTCCATTGGTCCGTCAGAGCTGATCTCTCGCAAGAGTTAGTCGGGGTTGGAATCTTCAAGTTGTAATATTTGCTTACATTAGAGGTATTTTGGTCTTTACTTTTGTAACTGTTTATTTGTTGTGATTTGTACTAGGGAGTGGGGTATCTCTCTAGGGTAGCTGTTTGTACTTGGAAGTGGGGTATCTTTCTGGGACAGCTGGTTGTAACAGGGGTGGGGTATCTCTTGTTATTGTTGTAATAGACTTGAGGGCTCTTCATAGGGCACTGCCTGATTTTGGGGTGCCATATTGCAAATACTTGATTTCTATATTTATATATTATATGGCTAGACACTTTTATTTCCGTAAATATCTTTCAAACTGATAGAGTACTGACATTCATACATTGAAGGAGTACTCACATTCTTCTATTGGCATCCATATTTGGCTTATGTGCTATTCTAAACATAACTGGCTGGAACATTAATAAGTATAAAGTCAGCACGTTCATTTAGTTTCCAGATGTCTTCATTGTCTTGTATTTTTTGGCATTTGGAACTGCATATCTTTGCATTTAACCTTCCTACAAATAAGTATACATTGATGCTAGAATCATTCATCTATATAGTGATACTAGAATCGTAGAACTATAATGAAATATTGAATCAAATAACCTTTTAGCACAATTAATCTTTCAGCTATGTTGTCATTCATGCTAAGATGTATTTGCATTTAAAATGAGGGAATCTTATACTATTTCCTACTGCTGTTTATGCTTTTTTACTTAAGGCTGGTTCTTTCTACTCAACTGCTCATGTTGATAATTTTGATTACGTGCAATAAAAGGCATCAACAAAGTGAAAAACAAGTTAAAATATTTAGGATTGGATTGTAAATGGTATTTTCAACCGTTGCTTGCTTATGGAAGCTTAAACTCAATTTAGAATCCTCTCCTTCATCTTTGAGATTATTTTGTTTGCTGCACTGATTTAAGGTACCGACAACTAGTTTGTACATATTGATGGTATAATATACACTAAATAATTGTTATGGCAATAAATAGATCACCAGAACATAATTATGTTGTGCACATATCATAAGATAAGTTCATAATGAATAGAGGTAGTCAAGGAATAACTTTTCTAATTTGGTTCATGCATATCACAGGATCTTAGGTAAGTATTTTTCAAGTGATTAAATACATTGAAAATTCTCTTCTTGCCAAGTTTGCTGGAGATAATTAGGTAGCTATTTTCATCCATTGTTTCAACTTCCAATTAACCTGAGCAATTGAAAAGATTTAATTTCTTTTGATTATTTTCTCATTTAGCTGCAGTGCTTTTATTACACTGAATCTTAGAGATATGGTTTGGTCTTGGGGTGAATGTGTCATTGAGCAACAGTACGATAACATGGATGAGCTTCCAAATGAGCAAGCACAAACCTTTTATAATCTGTTGTTAGATGCAAACAAGTCATTGTTTGAAGGGTCATCAAGCTTTAAGAGATGCCGACCTTGTTAGGATGGAAGAGAACATTTCATTCATTCTATGTAAGTTGGAGAGAATATTACCACCTGGTTTCTTTGATTCTATGGAGCATCTCCCCGTTCATCTAGCATATGAAGCAAGACTTGGTGGACCGGTTCAGTACATTAGTGTAGTTTATGTTTAACTAAGTTGGCAGATTATGTTTTGATATTTGGTATGTTTGACACTTTTAACATTAGAGTAGAGTATGTATGTTTGACACTTTAGTGGTTTGGATTGAATTGAATTGGTGAAATTGAATCTGAATTGAATTGGCAAGGTGCTTCTGCACCAAAGAAACAGAAAAGCAGTGCTTCTGCACCTAGTGCTTCTGCACCAAAACCAAAGAACCACCAAAAATAAAGAAAAGTGCAAATGACTCAACAGTTTTGAAATAATCAACAAGCCCTTAGTTGTGCTTAAAGACCCCCCAAGTCTTGAAGATATTGTTAGTCGAATCTATATTTTGAAACATCTTTGTTGTTGACCAAACGTGATCTAAACTTTTTCAAAAGCAAAAGAGAAACTTCTCACTTAGTTTTTGGAACTGATTGGATCTCAGTGGAACGCACACACACATAAAGGAGTTTTGATAAACCTTGGATATTTGGGAAATCAATGACACACAAAGCAAAAATTTCTGAAAATTGAGGTTCATACAATGAGAAAACAATTTTTGAAAAGAGATGAGCTGATCTAATCTTCTTAAAATCTATGAAAATCTTAGTTTTGTTTTGTCATTACTTGAGGACAAGCAATGGTTTAAGTTTGGGGGTGTGATAACTCTATTTTATATAGAGTTATTCATACATCTAACCATAACTAATTGCCTGAAACCAAGTATAATATGCATTAAATATATTAGTTTTAGTCAAATAAACAACATTATAAGTTTTATAGAAGATTGCACCATGATTTAAGCATTTTGTATATATATTGGTATGTTTGATATGTTTGCTCAGTGCAGCTGCAGTTCATGCTTCTGCACCAAGAGAACAGCATTGCTTCCACACTAAAGGCACATTCAAGATAAAGTGTTTCTGCACTTAGTGCTTCTCTACTAGATGCTTCTGCATCATAGTGCTTCTGCACCGTCTAGCTGTGAGCTTATAACCTCCCACCTTGGAAGCACCTCAATTCATACCATGACACCAGAAGTTTTGTGACATCATGCTTTGTCATTGGGCACATGGAGACACATGCCCACATGCATATGGAGGCGTCCACCATGAAACATCATCATAAGGGGCTATACACCTAAAGACACATGGATCTCCACCATTGGACCTCTTCTAAAAGAAGAGTGCTGGACTTTATCTTCTCAAATTCAGAGTAGGAAAGTAACCATGGTTAGGCACCACATTGCTGACTTAGTTACTACGCAAACCTTCATGCAAAGGAAACCTCAAAGGCTATAAATAGGCTCCACTTCGCACTTGAAGAACAATCCCCTTCATCATCCAAATTTATATAGCTTTCATACAGTTTTAAGTAGTTTATTTATTGCATTTTATTTAGTAGTTAGTTGTAAGAAGGTGAGGAAGGAATTGACACCCTCTTCCTCCACTTCTTCTTAGATAGACGAAGGAATCAGTGCTTCTCCACCAATCAGAATTCATACAAAGAAACATCAATCTGTGTAACTTCTACCCTATTGATATCTTTTATATGATTCATATTATTATGCTCCTTACAGATTCTCTCTATTATATAATGAGTAACATGAGCTAAATTCCTTTAGTTGAGATGTTCTAAACTTATAATGATCTTTTGAGTAAGTTATTATGCTTTTAAGTGTTGTAGCATTTTGGGTCTTGTGTTATACTATATCCATCTTATTTTAAGGTTGATCGCTTAAAAGAAGTAGAGTTATATACACAGACATGGTTTATAACTAGAAATCAAGACTAATAAGGGTGAGTGTTTTAATAAATGCTTTGTTGACTTGTTAATAAAGAAATCTTTGTTAAAACCATGTTAAGTCCTAGACATAGGATAACATAGTCCTTAGGGTGAAACAGTGGGTACCTCAAAGGCAGGAGTGAACTTATTTAGCAAGCCCAGACATGGGAAGCTTGTAATGAAACTCTGAAGAAAGTAGCTGACAAGCACACACTTATGCAACTGCACTCAATGCTACTGCACTTGATGCTTCTGCACTTGACGCTTCTGCATCATAGTGCTTCCGCATCTCTAAAAGCATAGAAACTCTCAAAAGAAGCATTATCTAGTAAAGACATCTCAACTATCTTTCTCAACTGATTTCCTTCATCTTATTTTACAATACTTGCATTTTGTTTTTACTTAAACTAAAAACCCCAAATTTTGTGAGTAGTGTAGTAGCACATATTTATATCTCTCTAAGCATATACAAGAGTTTAATCAATCCCTGTGGGTTCAACCTTTCTTATCATTGTATTACTTGTGTGACTGTGTATACTTGCCCACTAAAATAAAGTTTTAAACCGGACTAGTTCTCGAGTCACCTTTTTTTTTGCCCTTTTTTAGTAGAGTGGTGTTTCATGTCTTTGTTTTTCATCATTTTAGCTTGATTGAGACAATATTGGGCGTGTTTTTTTTTTCTTTTTTCCTTCATTTGGAAATTTTGTGATAACTCATCTGAAAATAAAATGTTGACGGATTTGCAACAGAATTTTGACAGTTAATTAAGAAAATTCATATCGATCATTTGCGACGGATTTGCGACGAAAAGGTGTCAGTGTTTGCAACGACTTTGCCACGGATATTTGCGACGGGTTTCCGACGACTTTGCGACGGAGACATTTGCGACGAAAATATCCGTCGGAAACGATTTGCGACGAGCGATTTTGCGACGAAATTTTGTCCGTCGGAAACGTTAATTTGCGACGAAAATCAGTGCATTTGCGACGGATTTCGCCGTCGGAAATCTTCGGTTTTCTTGTAGTGCATGTAGCGAGGGAATAATCCGTCGCTAATTAGCAAGTTTTTGGTAGTGTTAGCGACGGAATGGATAATTAGTGACGGATTTGATTTTGTTTTTTTAAAACAAAGCGCGCCATTTTAGCGACGGAATTATTTGTCGCTAAATCCCTCGATAAGTTAAATTTTGCGACGGATTTGATTTCCCTCGCTAAAATCCGTCGATTATCCTGCATTTTTTTGTAGTGTAATGGCTTGTGGAAAATTCAAGTTCTTATTATTTGAACAATACTTCTGGAGCGTATAGACTAAGCGCTCTCCAAGCATTTGCTTCATTTTCATTAATGTATTCGCTATTTAGTTTCATTTTGACGCACATTGTTCTCTCTTTAATATAAAGTCACTTCGTATTGGTCTATTCTCGTGCAAAACCGGCCTAAGGGTAAGACTATTAAAGACCTGGCTTCATTACCTCATATTTTGTCAATAGTTTTCATAAACTAAAAAAAACCCAAGTGAATAATTTTTTTAGGCCTCACCCACTAAAATAGATTTTTAGACCGGACTAGTTCTCGAGTCACCTTTTTTTTGCCCTTTTTTAGTAGAGTGGTGTTTCATGTCTTTGTTTTTCATCATTTTAGCTTGATTGAGACAATAATGGGCGTGTTTTTTTTTTTTTTCATTTTTCCTTCATTCAGGAAATTTTGTGATAACTCATCTGAAAATAAAATAAAATGTT
Organism: Astragalus membranaceus; assembly: GCA_039519185.1. Taxonomy (NCBI): domain Eukaryota; kingdom Viridiplantae; phylum Streptophyta; class Magnoliopsida; order Fabales; family Fabaceae; genus Astragalus; species Astragalus membranaceus. The sequence goes on along the minus strand of CM076849.1, from coordinate 29,707,171 downwards.
GTGAAAGTAAATAAAAAGAAACTTTTTTCTCGTATTTGGGTCACACATACATGCGAGAAAAATAAAGGGTGATAAAGTACTCATTAGAAAAGTAATTTTATTATTTATAATTTATTGTGCAGAGGACAATTATAAACATATGTAATTAATTTATTTGACTAGATACATTTGAATATTATGATTTTAATATTTATGTCTTTATTTTTTTTATCCCTGATCCAAAGTCCTAGATACGCCACTATTTCTGATCGAAGCTATACATATATAGAGATGTAAATTTAATTGGATAGTGATTACTATTAATTTTTGTTGTCAAATTTATTAGTTGAGGATCGGCTAAAGCTTGAGCCTTTTGATTCCCTTTCTTCATGCAACTACGCCGAAGAAGGAACTTTATTCCTCAGCTAGCTATGAGTTCCCTAACTACTCCAAAGAGTATTAGGATTAGGCGTGGGAGAAGATTTGACTAAACTAGGACTAATCTAAGGCGGTGCATAATGTAAAAGAGAAGTATAAAATGCTTGAAAATAAAAAATTGATTGAGTTTTGGTGTACAAAGTGAGGTTGGTTCATCCCCCAAGGTGATTACCTTGCTAGGGGAGACCTCCCAAACATGTGGAAAAAAGGGGTCCTTAATACAATATTAGTGTGCACTATTAATTAATACTAACTAGGGAGCCCTACAGTGTTCTTTGCACAAGCTGCGTTGAGGCTTGTGAAATTAACGCACATACACCATTTCCCATTGTCCTTCCGTACTAGTACTACGTTGGAAAACCATGTTGGATACCGAATTTCCTTGATGAATGAGGCGTCTAGTAGCTTTTTAGTTTCTTCGGCCACCACCCGGTGTCGCTTTGGGTCTATCTTTCTTTTCCTCTGCGCGATAGGTTTGACGACCAGGTTTACTGATAGGCAATGGCAAATGAATGAGGGGCCAATACCGAGCATATTGGCCGGCATCCAAGCGAATAGGTCGATATTCTCTCTCAAAAGCGTTACAATCTGCTCTTCTTCATGTTGGAGTAGGGTAGTGCCTATATTGGTAATTTGGATTGCTTCTGAACGTATTTGGACTTGCTTCAGGCTTTCGATTTGTTCAATCCTCTGGTCCAATAAGTCGTCTATGGGGTTTAAGTCTGCAAAACTGACGTCTTGTGCACTTGCGATGAGGGGAGGCTCGCAGTTGTTTTCCCCTTGGTTTTGAGCCTGTCGTGATACCATTTCCTTGCCGCCTCTTGGTCCGCCTTGAGGGCCTTGATACTCCCATCGTCGAGGGGGTATTTGAGGGTCATATGAAGGGTTGAAAGGGAGATCTGCAATGAATTCAAGGTTGGGCGCTCTATAATGATATTGTAGGATGAAGAGGTGTTAACTTGGTTACTAAGTAACGAACTTTGATCATCTTGGTATTCCGGACGGTGCCGAAGGTGGTCTTGAGGGTAACATACCCCTTAACATGCACATGTTCCCTTGAGAAGCCCACCAGAGTTTTGAAATGGGGGTGTATCTACTCGGTAGAAAGTTCCCAGGGTCAATCAATACCCGCAGAACGTCGAAGTTCAGAATTTGCACCACTACAACCATCGGGTCATCTTCTTGAGGCGCTATCCCCTCGAAATCCCGAGGAGAGAAACTTATGCTAGGGTGTTGACTCTGGGTACGACCGAACAAGCCTTCCAACACGTGAGTCTATCTCTTTTTGGGGTCCTTTTTCCTCTCTTAACCGCACCCCTTCTAAACTGCATGGCGGTTTCTTTCTCATTCTTCCGCCCGGTCATTTTGAATCCTTGGCGCTCATGGGCCGGGGTTCGGTAGTTCGATTTTAGTATGGGCCAATCTGGTCAAGCGAAGATAGGTTGAGCCAAAACCGGTGTGATCCATCCCAAAGTTGTAATGAGTAACGGAAACAACAGAGTAAGTAGTAAGATACTATTAAGATACTAGGAATCTAATTAAAGGATGGATATGTTCGAAATGGAGCTTTGTCCTTATTGGTCCAAATAAGATTATTGTTGTCCTTACTAGAAAAAGAAAAGCCGCGGCCTTCCTTTACAGTGGCCCACTTTCAACCGTGTCAACGTGGTCCAATCCTACCTCAGCAATAATCTATATAAACTCCACCCACACTCAAACTCAAACTCAAACTCACTTCCTTCTTCGTTAACTCATTCACTGCACTGCACTGCACTCATCCCAAACCTGAAACCACTCTCTACTTACAGAAACAACACCACTATTAATTCCCACACACACTCACCACCAACCTTCGAATGAATGATTCAATCACATCGTTTGGCGACTTTAGCAATGGACCCCAGTTAGATCATGCATCTATCTCAAGCCCAGATGGTAGTAATAATACTATTACATCTCATTACTCATTCTCAGATGAAGAGGTTATATTAGCATCAGCACGGCCAAAGAAGCGAGCTGGTCGGAAAATATTTCAGGAAACAAGACACCCGGTGTACAGAGGAGTACGGCTGAGGAACAAAACCAAGTGGGTATGTGAGATGCGTGTACCCAACAACAACAAATCTAGGATTTGGCTTGGAACATACTCAACACCTGAAATGGCTGCACGTGCACACGATGTTGCCGCACTTACCTTTCGTGGAAAGTCAGCTTGTCTCAACTTCGCTGACTCCGCTTGGCGAGTAACGTTGCCGGTGTCTACTGATGCTGCTGATATTCGAAGAGCAGCCATGGAAGCTGCTGTAATGTTTTCTTCTGATGACGAGATCAATAACGGAGTTGAAGTTGAAGAGGAAGTAACTTATAATGAGGCTTTGCAACAACAGGGTATGTATGTGTACGAGGAGGAACTATTTGCTCCGGTGGTGTCTGCAGGTTTTGGAGACATGTACGATATGCCTATAATGTCTCCTTCTCCTTCCATGGGAGATTTTACTTTTAGTGACTCTTTTGTCGACGTGGAAATATTTGACACTCCTATGTCACTCTGGAACTTTTGAGTTTCACACGTTAATTAACGTGTACGTCTTTTTTTTTGCCAGCACGTTAATTTACGTACTTCATTTTGTAGTATTCATTTAATATTTTGTCTATTAAAAACTGATTTGTTTTTGTATACATATATAGTACTTCCTAGATTTTTAGATACTTTTATCCAAAAGCATTTTGTTAAGATATTTTTGTGACACGTAAGGAATGATAGTTAGTTAAACCACACAGATGTTTTTGTTTTTTGTTTTTCCACAACCACGTTGGCATATTTTATGGAACGAGATGAGTGGTGGTGAGTAGAACTTGTTTGAGCTGTCTACATCGAAGAACGAGAAATATTAGCCACAACTGACTCCTTGAAGAACTTCACACAGGGAGAGCAAATAAAAACACGTTCAAAATAATCTGCAAACTGCATCATCTGTGTGGTTACTCGCTTCTCAAACGATGCCTATTGTGGAAATAAACACCGATAAAAATGAAACCGTAATGAACCAAATCCAATGCAAAAACTTAAATATAAAATTTGACATTAATGAAATCGGTACCGTTTTTGACTAATTGAAAGTGTAGTAGCCACGTTTCCTTTTGTTAAGTTTTCGAACCATTTAATGCAAATATTGATCAATATATGATTGTTTTGATGCAGGGGTGCAGAAGCCTGATCCACTTGATCAGACCCAAAGGAGCAAATGGGTTTGTGCGCACCCACTGGATCTTACTGTTGCAACACGCGGGTTGCCGCAATGGATACGGGTTGCTCCACTGAGATTGATATATAACCCAAAAAATAGGGTTTTTACCGTCACTTTGTCACTGAATTTTCTCTCTCTTCTCCTCCACTCCTCTCTGATTCTTCGTTTCTCAGCAAACTCTCTGCTATGGTTTGAAGGATCTTGCTGTTACACTGAGATTGAACGTTTCAATCTCATCAATCTTAGTGTTACTGGTGATTGCTACTTGAATCTTACAAAACCCCTATGGTTTTGTTTATGTATTGTTACGATCTCGTGTGTTCTCACCTACGAACACTGATCTGTGACAAAACTGAGGAACAAACTTGAAATCTCTCAAGCAGAACAGCAACGAAGGCTTGTAAAGGTATACTTTCAGTTTCCTTCGTTATTTCTTACGATATTAGCTTTGAAATCAGAAACCCTAATTTCTGATTTCTGTGTTTCAGGTAAAAACACCACAAATGTTCAATAGAAGGTAAAAACACAACCTCTCTTGCGTCTTTCTTTCTGTTAAACGCCTCTATTTCTACACAATGATTTTGATCTGATTTCCCTTTGTTGTATGAGCTACTGTGAAAGTTCTTGATGGACAATCACTCATCAATCTTGCTGCAAGCTTTCAAACGAGCCTACAGAAAGGTAAAGTCCTCCCTTACTCCCTGTTATCTTCTTTGATTTTCCCTTACTTCTCTTGCTATGAAACCCTAACTCAGTTTCTATCTCTTTCTTCTGAGGTACACTTTACCTTTGCTGAAGAACTGCTACGAGAGGAAGAACTTGGAACAGTAAAGGAAGAATATATTGCAAGAGAGAATGAAGTACACTTTTTAATGAAAAGTAAATTTCTGTATTGATTCACTGTGTTAAATCTGTATGTAATGTAATAGCTTGTAGGTCTATTTATACAAAGCAAAAGACCCTTCTAAGGGTTTGTTAGAGTTGGTTACATAGATTGTAACTGACTTTAACTACTTTTAACTAATTAAACAGATAACTGAATCTGTTATGCACTGCTGGGGTAACAGCTATCTGTTTGTATTATATAGCTGTTACCAAATCCAGAGGGTATTTTAGGTTTTTTATTAAAAAAAACCAATATCCTCCCTTAAAACAAAACCTAAAAAACACTTAGGTTAATTCTAGGGTAAGAAGGAAATTAAAAATCCAGGACATGCCCTTGGTATAGCACTCAAAACAATCTCCTAAGACAAGCCCTTAAGAATAGCTTTTAGACATGGTTGCTTTCTTTAAGACTTGAAAGCAACCAGGCCAATTTACTTTCTCAACCTAGTAAACATTTCACCCTTTAGAGGTTTGGTGAAGATATCAACCAATTGCTCTTTAGTAGAGCAGTAGTCCACCTTTAAATTTCCTTTAGAAACCTGATCTCTAAGGTGTGGATATCTTGTACTGCAGGTAACTTATATTGCAGGTTAGGTTTTGATGATGAAAAAGACAAAGTCAAAGTTGATGGCCAAAGTTGATCAAAGTGGCAAAGTATCTAAAGTCACAATCCAAGACAATCAAGCTCAAGAATTAAAATCTCAAGAAATAAGGGTAGTCCTTAGGGTTTGGGGATTGTCTTAGGAAAAAGTGTAAGCTCTTCCGAGGGTCAGCTCATCTCTCAAAGTCTCACGTTTTCACTAGCTTTTCAAAATGCATGCATGCACACGTAAACAAAAAAGCAGTTTGAGAAAACCATAAAATCGATTCACATCATTTTTATCTAAACATCAAAATCGATTTCCTACTTCAATTTAAAGTGCATAATCGATTTTCCCTATAGTATAATAAAGCATAAAATCGATTTGCATCTTATTTTCAAACAAGATATAATCGATTTGCTCCTACACTTTAATCAGGCAAAGAATCGATTCTTCCTTTAATTTACTCAAGAATAAAATCGAATTCCTTCATGCTCTTAAGCTATAAATCGATTGACATCTTATTTCAAACAAACACATAATTGATTTCTCATCCTAGATCTAGTTAGGTATAAAATCGATTCTCACTCTTAGGTAAAACAGGCACATAATCGATTTCTACATTTCTTCATTTCACTCAACGACAATATTTTTCTCATAGCCTATAAATAGAGGCTTCATACTCTTCAATTCACACAACCCATTTTCACGATTCAAAGCATAATTTGGAAAAATTCTTCACACTTTCATTTCTGCTCTTCTCGCTCCGTTGGTCCATCAGAGCTGATCTCTCGCAAGAGTTAGTCGGGGTTGGAATCTTCAAGTTGTAATATTTGTCTACAGTAGAGGTATTTTGGTCTTTACTTTTGTAACTGTTTATTTGTTGTGATTTGTACTAGGGAGTGGGGTATCTCTCTAGGGTAGCTGTTTGTACTAGGAAGTGGGGTATCTTTCTGGGGCAGCTGGTTGTAACAGGGGTGGGGTATCTCTTGTTATTGTTGTAATAGATTTGAGGGCTCTTCATAGGGCACTGCCTGATTTTGGGGTGCCATATTGCAAATACTTGATTTCAATATTTATATATTATATGGCTAGACACTTTTATTTCCATAAATATCTTTCAAACTGATAGAGTACTGACATTCATACATTGAAGGAGTACTCACATTCTTCTATTGGCATCCATATTTGGCTTATGTGCTATTTGTTGACTCTCTGTCATATGATATAAGTTGCTTAATTTTAGAACCAAAACTACAGGGATTTGATTGTAAATTCTGTTGATTGCCGGGGGAATTAGCTTAGTTTAGATCAATGTATTAGGACTCATTTTGTAAGCTAATTCTCTCACTCCTGGTGCTAATTGCAATGGAAGACCTTCAAGTTGTCATAACATCAACTAGCGAACCAGACATTTGCCTAGTGGTGCAATAGGAAGCTGAAGGAGAACTTTCTGTCAGATTTCGCGTCGCGACCAGGAGGCGTCATGTCGCGACGCAGCAGAAGTATTTCGTAGGATTTGTTTCTGGAAGATTTCACGTCGCGACGGGTGCGGGTCGCGTCGCGATGGTGAGTAAAAATTAGGGTTTTAAGGATTTTTCAGCGAAATTACCAAGGGACTTGGTCATTGGAGCGCAGCTAGTGTTTGGGACAGCTTGGAGGTGCGATTTTGGAGTCTTCCAATCACTTGGGAACAAGGATTGAAGGTTTCTATGACTTCCTCTATTTGCTTTTTCTCCTTTATCTTATGTTGGACTCTTTTCACCATGTGTAACTAAATTCTTTTGATTAGGGAGAGATGATTCTCCCCAAACCTATCTTATGGATTCTTTGTTATGGTTAATACAATTAGTTGTTTGATTTATCATAAGTCTATACCTCTTTGTTTAATGCTTTATAGTTACATATGATAATTATAATGATTTAGGGCATGTGATCACATAGGGATATGGGTTGCATGCTTGATATGGGGTTTTAGATCATAAACTTGTGATCACCATAGGAATGTGGGATTGGATTTATGAATTCTTTATTTCTAGGGTTCAAGGCTTTACCAATTGGCATGATTCACCTAAGGAATTAGGGTAACTCAATTAGGTAAAAGGGGTTTTTAGGCAAGGAATTGTCCTTAACCTAATTTAGTGAATTGAATCTGGTATTTCAAACAATTAATTCGTAATTAGTTGAAGGTCCATAAGATAGGTGAGGGGAGATGATTCGACCCCTAATCGCTTTCCTTATTATTTCAACAACCGCCGTATTTTCGCGTTACTAAATTCTCAAATCAAATCAATTTTCACAATCTAAGAATCGATAATTTTGCCATTGTTAAACAACACGCAATCCCTGTGGAGACGACCGGTCTTACCGTTCTTTTATTACTTCCGACATTTGGTACACTTGCCAAAAGTCTAACAAGTTATTGGCGCCGTTGCCGGGGATTGTTGATTTAGTTGTCAACAAGGCAAACGAGTGGATAGTTAGATTTTAGTTTTACTTTTTGTTTTTATTTATTTAATTATTTATCTTTGGTTTTTGGTACTCAGTGATTTTATTGGACTTGTTGACGGTTTGCTTAGTATTTCAGAACTTTGTTTATGCGGGACAAAACTGCGAGAGAATTGTTATTTGACCCAGAGATTGAAAAGACAGCAAAAGCAAACCGAAAGAAAGCAAAGCTAGCTAAGCAACAACCCCAGAGAGAGTCACAGGTACACTCAGCTTCAACCTCTGTTCCGGAAAAGTCTTCGACCGAAGAGGCAGAAATGGCTGAGAATCCACCTCCAAGACGCACTCTCGGTGACTTCGGGAGGAGAAATCAGGGTGCTCAAGCATTCACTTTCCAACCAGTGGGAGTTGCCCAATTTGACATCAAATCTTCTGTGCTCACTGCCTTAAAATCAGAGCATTTTTCAGGATCAGACGCAGAAAACCCCAACCAACACCTTTTCCAGTTTAATGAGATTTGTGGGACTACACACCCTGAGGGAGTTAATGAAAGCGCCAAGAAATTGCGTCTGTTTCCATTCACACCAACAGGCAGGGCTAAGGATTGGTTGAACACCATACCAGCAGGAACTGTGAACACTTGGGGCGAACTGGAAAACAAGTTCTTGAAACGATTCTTCCCAATCTCCAAGTTCATTAAAAAGAGAGCAGAAATCTCAAACTTTGCACAAGGGGATTTTGAGTCCCTATATGACTCCTGGGAGAGATTTAAATTATTGCTGAAAAATTGTCCAGGACATGGTATTGATGACTTCCTGCAGCTTCAAACCTTTTGCCATGGGTTGCGACCTCAGACCAGAATGATGCTAGATGCCTCAGCTGGAGGATCTTTATGAACTAAAACATGGGAGGAAGCAAAATAGTTGGTAGAAGATATGGCTTCTAATGAGTACAAGATCCAGAATGATCGTGGAGCTGTGAGTAAAAAGGGTGTGCTGGAATTGGACTCTAACAGTGTTGTGTTGGCCCAACAAAAGTTAATGTCTATGCAAATTGAAGCTCTTACTAAGAAGTTAACTACAGCTTGCGAAGTTGGTTCAAAGGCTCAAGCAACCGTTCAAGTAATGCAAACGGGTGGGTGCAACTATTGTGGTAGAGAAGCCCATGAGGGTGATTGCGCAACTCATGGGGAAATGGTTGAACAAGCAAGTTACATGGGAAACTTTCAAAAGCAAGGTGGGAACCCGTATTCTAACACCTACAATCCTGGGTGGAAGAATCATCCTAACTTCTCTTGGAAGAATAATGAGGCCTCAGGTTCAAACCAATAGCAGTCTCAAGCACCTGCTCAACAGCAAAAGAACCCTTCTCGGTTGGAAGATGCTTTGACCCAGTTCATGCAAATGACCAAGAACACTTTCCAAGCCTAAGAATAAGCAATGCAAAACATGGGGAAGAATCATGAGGCTTCGATGAAGAACTTGGAGGTTCAGATTGGTCAGTTGTCAAAGCAACTTGCTGAGAACTCCAATAGTGGTTTTCCTGCTAGCACTGTTGATAACCCCAAAAATGAGAGTTGTAATGTTATTTCATTGAGAAGTGGTAGAGCGCTGAATCCTGTTGAAGTGGAAAAACTCAGGCATGGAGAAAGATGTGGTGAAACTGAGGTGTTGAGGGAGGATTTAAAAAGGAAAAGTGAAGGAGTCGAAAATGAGTTGAGTAAAAAAAATGAGGGAGTTCTGAAGTCTAACCAAAAAGAAAGTTTATTTAATGAAAAATTGCAAGTTGACGAGAAGCCCAAAGAAACTCCTTCATACATGAAATTGCCATACCCTCAATTGAGTAAGAAGAATCAAAAGGATGAGCAGTTCTCAAAATTCATGGATGTTTTCAAAAGTCTCCAAATCAACATACAATTTGCCGAAGCCTTGGAGAAAATGTCGGTCTATGCTAAGTTCATGAAGCAGTTATTGACAAAGAAGAGGAAGTTCAGGGGAGATGAAACAGTGGCATTAACAGAAGAGTGTAGTGCCATTATTCAAAACAAGCTTCCTCCTAAGTTGAAAGATCCAGGGAGCTTCACCATACCTTGTGCAATTGGTGATGTTAAAATAGGGAAGGCCCTCTGTGATCTGGGAGCAAGCATTAACCTGATGCCCTTGGCTATGTGGAGAAAACTTGGCGGAGGTGAGGTTAAGCCAACCAACATGACCTTACAACTTGCGGACAGATCTATAAGGCACCCTTATGGGGTTGTAGAAGATGTCCTGGTGAAGGTAGACAAATTCCTCTTCCCAGTGGATTTCGTGATCCTGCAAGTTGATGGTGACACTAGTGTCAAAAGCTCCATGAATGGAGACAATGACATTCCATTCATTTTGGGAAGACCCTTCCTGGCTACCAGTAGAACAGTAATTGATGTGGCCAATGGGACTGTGACATTGAGAGTCCAAGAGGAAGCCGTGACTTTCAATGTGCTTGAGTCCACTGCCCCGAAGAAGGAAAAAGAAGGGTGTCACTGCATTGAGACAACTAATCCTCTGATGGTTGGAAACAGAACTCACATATACTCACCCCGTGAGAAGTCACCTGTCATATGGGAAGACCTTAATGAAGTTTCAGGTACATCTGATCATAACTGCAAGCTGGAGGTAGAGTATGCAAAAAAAGTGCTGAAAGAGGCACTGAAGAAGCTGAGTACTCACCCTGAGCCAAACTGAGACATTCTCTAACCGTCAAGCTAGTGACGTTAAAGAAGCGCTGAGTGGGAGGCAACCCACTGTGAGGTGACAAGTATTTATTTTAGTTAATTTTTCAGTCTTTATGTAAAAACTGGGGTCTGCGAATTTTGCGTCGCGGTGGAGAGGGCTGACAAAAGAAAATTTCAAATTAAAAGTGTTCTGTCTATTTTCGCGTCGCAAACCTCTATTGTCGCGTCGCGATGCATTTAAATTTTTTTAAAACTGACAGTTCTGTCTATCATCGCGTCGCGATGGCATGCTGTCGCGTCGCGCGCGACACAGTTTTGCCTGTTTATTCAGGCATGCGCACAACACCACACACACAAACACATTTTGTGCGCCAAGTTCCAACTTCTCCCCCTCCCCATTACTGTTTTTGCTCCAAATTGGTGTGGATTCTCGCAACTTGGCACGAATTCTTCATTGTAAACATCTCTAGGTAACCATTACCCTCAATCTCAAGCATGAATTGCAATTTTTTCTAGTGGCTATGTGGGGTAAATTGGGGCTACGAATTGTGGGGAGTAGAAGTAAAATTAGGAGTGGATTATTGTGCTACCCCCTTCTAAATTGCATGCTTGCTTGTTGTCTCTGAATTTGGGGGAGTAGTAGTTTGAAATTTATTAGGAAATGAATTTTTTGGCGGTGTATGCAAAGTGTTTGACAAAAGGTTTCAATGAAAATTCTGTGTAGCCAAACTGTTTGACAAAATGCTTCAATGAAAAAAAAGTGTGTAGGCCAAGTGTTTGTTAAAATGTCTCAATGAATTTCTGCTATGCCAACCAACTGTTTGTGAAAATAACTGAATGAAGATTTTGGTTGCTAGTTTATGCTTAAATTGTGCAATGATCATGGAACCTTAGGGTAGATGACTTGGTGCCCAGAAACTATGGTTTGGCCGTTTTGTTGCTTTCTCTGCTGGAGTGAGGCCCACACCAAGGACCCACCGAGAACTAACAATTTGTGCTGGGTTCTGGTTTTTATTTCATTGCAGGACATTTACAGTTAAACTAAAATGGTAAAGCCAAATAGGACAGGCACCACCAAGAGAAGGCGGGGGGAAGCTTCTTTTGATTCTGACAGGTTTTTCTCCCCTAAGCATGAGGAGCAGTACCAGCTGATTGTCTAAGGCAAAAAGATTAATCCTGAGAGAGCCTTTGACCTCAGCTCCGGTGAATTCCCAATCATTAGCTCCACACTGCGGGAATTGAGGTTGGCCACTCTCAATGCCATAATTAAGCAAGCAAACCAGAGCTTGGTCAGGGAGTTCTACTCCAATGCGTACTGGGAGGAGGAGCCGAACAAGTCCACTACAGTTTATGTCAGAGGGAAGAGTGTGTCCTACTCCCCTGAGAGCATCAACCTTCTGCTAGGCCTACCTGAGTCCCCACCTTGTGAGATGAGATATGCATTGGCCAGCACCCGTGAAATTGACTATGAGGGGTTGCTGAGAGAGTTGTGCCGCCAGGGTGCCCAGTGGGACAAATATGCACCAGGATTGCAAAGCTTTCCCAAGCGCTTCAACAACATGGCACTCAAGCCTATTCCCAAGGCTTGGAACTCCTTTTTCAATCAATCTATAGTGTCATGTTCCAATTCTTCTGATGTCAAGGTTAAAGCAGCTGTTGGGATTCGGACTATCATGAGAGTGCAGCAGGTGGATGTAGGGAGACTCGTCTCCATGAGTATTGCTGATATTGTTAAGTGCCCTAGGGCGAGGTTGGGGCACGCCTCATTGATCCATGCTCTCTGCAAGCAGTAGGGCTGCCCCGAGTATCCTGATGATTTGCTGATTGACCCCAGGGAGCCCATCACAGCAGCCTGGATCATGAAGCAGCCTGAGGGGCCGATGGAGGGAGCAACCTCAACCATCATCTCCAGCATCACAGCAGCCAGCAGGCCCATCATACCGTCAGCTGTATTGCAGCGACTGGTGTGTGAAAATATGTGCAAGTATACACAGTCACAAACAAGTAATATAATGATAAGAAAGGTCGAACCCACAGGGATTGGATTAACTTTGTGTGTGTTTAGAAAACATATAAATTAGTACTACTATACTACTCACAAAATTTTGGGTTTTTAGTTTAAGTAAAAACAGAATGCAAGTATGTAAAATAAGATGAAGGAAATCAGTTGAGAAAGATAGTTGAGATGTCTTTACTAGATAATGCTTCTTTTGAGAGTTTCTATGCTTTTAGAGATGCAGAAGCACTATGATGCAGAAGCATCAAGTGCAGTTGCATAAGTGTGTGCTTGTCAGCTACTTTCTTCAGAGTTTCGTTACAAGCTTCCCCATGTCTGGGCTTGCTAAATAAGTTCACTCCTGCCTTTGAAGTTCCCACTGTTTCACCCTAAGGACTATGTTATCCTATGTCTAGGACTTAACATGGTTTTAACACAAGTTCTTTATTAAACAAATTTAACAAAGCCTTTGTTAAAACACTCACCCTTATTAGTCTTGATTTCTAATTATAAACCATGTCTGTGAATATAACTCTACTTATTGTAAGAGATCAACCTTAAAATAAGATGGGTGTAGTATAACACAAGACCCAAAATGCTACGACACTTAAAAGCATAATAACTTACTCAAAAGATCATTATAAGTTTAGAACATCTCAACTAAAGGAATTTAGCTCATGTTATTCATTATATAATAGAGAGAATCCGTAAGGAGCATGATTACATGAATCATATAAAAGATATCAATAGGGTAGAAGTTACACAGATTGATGTTCCTTTGCATGAATTCTGATTGGTGCAGAAGCACTGATCCCTTCGTCTATCTATGAAGAAGTGGAGGAAGAGGGTGTCAATTCCTTCCTCACCTTCTTACAACTAAATAGTAAATAAAATGCAAGAAATGAAACTACTAAAATATAAGTAAAGTGTTTGATCTACATATTATCAAGTGAGATATGCGATGATCTTCAAGTGAGAAGTGGAAGCCTTTATATAGCCTTGGAGGTTTCCTTCAAGTAAGGGTTTGCTTGGAGATCAAGCTTGACCAAAGGTGGCTTAACCATGGTTACTTTTCAGAGCTTTGATTGAGAAGATTGAGTCTAAAGGGGAGGTCCAATTGTGGAGAGCCATGTGTCTTTAGATGAGTAGCCTTTCATGATGATGTTTATGGTGGGCACCTCCTTATGCATGTGGGCATGTGCCTCCATGTGATTTGTGACAAAGCATGATGTCATAGAAGTTTTGGTGCAGTGGTATGAATTGAGGTGCTTCCATTGTGGGGTTATAAACATTTAGCACAGGATGATGCAGAAGCACTAAGTGCAGGAGCATCATGATGCAGAAGCATCGTGGTGCAGAAGCATCATCTGTAGGTAAACTGAACAAACACATCAAACATACCAATATATATATATATATATATATATATATATATATACAAAATGCTTTATTCATCACATAATTCCTAGAATGTTGTTATCTTACTTATACTACTATATTTAACACATATTCTACTTGATTTCAAGTAATTAGTTATGATTAGATGTATGAATAACTCTATATAAAATGGAGTTATCACACCCCCAAACTTAAACCATTGCTTGTCCTCAAGTAATGACAAAAAGAAAACACAAGTAGGATTTTCAATTTAAATGAAGAACAGATCAGCTCATATCTTTTCAAAGAATGATTTTGCATTTGATGAACTTCATTTTTCAGAACATTTTGTCTTTGTGCCTTTGAATTCCCAAACATCCAAAGTTTATTAAAACTCATTTATGTGAGTGTGTGCCCCACTGAGATCCAATCAGTTCCAAAACTAAGTAAAAAAGTTTCTCTTACGCTTTTGGAAAATTTTAGATCACGTTTGGTCAAAACAAAGGTGTTTCAAAATATAGACTAGACTAACAACGTCTTCAAGACTTGGGTGGCTTTAAGTACAACTAAGGACTTTGATTGAGCATTTCAAAACTGTTGAGTCAATTCACTATACTTATTTTTGGTGGTTCTTTTCTTTGGTGCAGATGTACTTGGGTGCAGAAGCACTTGGGTATTTTTGTGAAGTGCAGAAGCACTGAACTTTTTTTGTAATGGTGTAGTTGCATTTGAGTGCAACTGCATTTGATCCTACATTTCAAGATTTGTAGCATATATTGCCCTTCTCACTGACCTCCTTGTGCATACTATTTTCTTTGGTTTTATTTTTGCTTTTCTTTTTCTTCTTTTTCTTTCTTTTCTTTTGCATTTCTTTTCTTTCAAACCAAATGCACTTATTTGGAACAGGTTCAGTTTAATGATTTGGGTAAGTATAGCTAGTTTATAACACTTTGAGCTCTTTTTGTAGTGATTTTTGGTAACCTATTTGCATTTGACTACTCTGAGCTTCTCATACTCAGCCTTAGCATTCATGGAAATCCCCCCAAACTTAATTCTTTATGCTCTTCTATATTATTAGTAAAAATTTGTTTTTGACCTTGGTTTTCTGAAAATTCCTCTTGCATCAGATAGTTTTTCGAATAGCAAGGTTCTTTTCAAAACTCTGTTTTAATGTGTCAAAGTAATAACAAAATTGGTCATTTGGGGAAAACAAGGCTTTTTTTTTAGCTGATCATGCTTAAAATCTATCAAATCCTAACACATATTTAAACATGTAGATACACATTAAAAAAAAACATATATCAAAGAAAACACACATATACTATAGTTAAACACACATGCATAATATAATAAGTTAACTTCTCCCCCCAACTTAAAGTTGAGCAGTGTCCTCACCGCTCTTTAAAAATAAAACCATGGGAGGATGATTAGTTCACAAAATAACATAGTGCATGATATAATTATCAAAAGCATAATTAAACATAATATTTAACAACATTCAAATATAATTACTGTTTTGATGCCCCACTTCTTAGCCTTGAGCTAGACCTCACTGCAGAATGCTTCACCTTCTGTCTCTTCTTCTTGGGCTCCTCAGCTTTTGGTGCATCTGCATCAGATGCAGTTGCACCATCCACCTCTGTTTTCCTACAAAATACTTCAAAACATAAAATTGAAAAAAGAACATAATTAATGATTCAAAATCATGGGTTGCCTCCCATAAGCGCTTGATTTAAGAGTCTTTCAGCCTGACTATCTCCTTAATTTAGAGATTTTGGAAGTGAGTGGTGCCTTTGTCCCTCACCACATGTGCTCCATAATACTGCTTCACCATTTTTCCATTGATTTGGAATGTGGAAATGGTGGCTTCATCAAACAATTCCATTGCCCCATTAGGATACACTTTCACCAAATTTTGTGGAGTTGGATTTTTGTGAGATGGGAATTGGGTTGGGAGAGTTGGTTGTTTGTTGAGTGCTTCTTTAGGGTCTGGTTCAGGCTCAATCTCTTTAACACTCCCTTCTTCTTCTGATTCATTTCTTCTTCCCACACTCTCCTTTTCCACCATGTCTTCACCTAGTGTCATACCCCAATTTTGTCCGGCTTAGGTCAAAACCCTAATTTTCAATCAAAAATAAATCAAGTCTTAGCATTCATCCTAGAGGTTAGGAAGAGTATCATGCTTGCATCTTAGAAGTTTCAGAATGCATTTTAGGGTTGGAAAAGCATTGCATGGCATTTTAGAGCACTTTAGAGCATTTCTAAGGTTTTTAGGGTTTTTCCTAGTTCAAAGGGTATTTTGGTAATTTCGCCAAAAAGACTTATTTTCTCATCATGCATGCATTTCTAGAGTTTTAGAGTCATCCAAAGGGTCTCAGGATCATTCTTAGAGTGGAAATGAAGTTTGGAGCAAAATTAGGGTTTTTGGGACCAAAAGGGCATTTTGGTCATTTCACTAAAATAAATAATTTCTCGGTAAAAACCATTACGCATCTCTTGAGGAATTTATGTGAGTCCAAGTGAGTGGAGTTGTGCATTTTTTTTATGCATCATAGGAGTATTTTTGGCATGAAATTCGGTTTTTGAACAAAAGGGCAAAATGGTCATTTCCTTTGAGGTAGGGTCAATGAATCAATTTTGGGATTGGTGAGATCATAAAATTCAGAGCCCAATCATTGAATCATAGGATGAGGCCCAAAAAGGTAAGATTAATGAAGAATTATCTAGAAAAAAAATCAAGAAAAAGAAAGGATAATTAGAGAGGTAGTGGGAGGCAAATAGTACAATGACAACTTGCAATTACTCTCTCTCTACTATCCTTTGGCTGCGAATTCCAGCCCCTTTTTCCCCATTTTTGGTTTATTTTATTGATTGCAAATTGTGTTTAAATCATGGCCTTCCATTCAAGTGTTAAATGCAATCCTCACCCTTCATTTGAATTAAAATGGCACTCTTGTAATATGCTTCATGAGAAAATACATTTTTGTAATTAAACTTATCCTTCACCCACCTCCTTAAGCTACACCCCTCAGCCCTCTCTCTCCTCACTTTGTGCTTTCTAATTGCCCCTAATCCATGTGATGATGCATCTCCACCCTCCATTCAAATTTAAAGTCTAATCCTAGTGCACCTCTCAAAGCCAAAGACTAAACTACCCGTAGACCTAGTTTCATCCTATAAATACTCCCTCATTCCCACACCTAAAGCCTCTTCTCTTTTTGCTCATTCTCTCCTACACAAAAACCCTAGCACACCTCCTCTCCCTCTCCTTCCCTCATCAAGGCCGTAGCCCCTTCCTCCCCTCTTCCACATATTCCCTTCAAAAATCAACCACCAAATCCTCCATTTCTTGTTAGATCACCATCTTTCCTTCCATTCTCTTCAAGGTTGCATCATCAAATTGCTAAGAGCTAGTGATTTTTGAGCTTATCATCTCCTTCTTCATTTCATTGTAGTTTTGAGGTAATCCTTGAAGCTTTGCACCTCATATTTAATTTTCTTGCATAATTTCTCCTCTACTCCAAACTCCTTCTTGATTGTTGTTTGCTTTGAGGATCCATTTCAAACATTTTGACAAAGACTTAGGGAGCTTTGGGTGTTTGAGATGGGTCCTTGGCCTTGAAGGAGTTGTTCTTCTACTTGAATAATTTCCCTTGCATCTTTACATATTTTTGCACTAGATTTCATACACAAATTTGTTGTTTAAGCATTTCGCATATCATGAAAAATTAGGGTTGATGTGATTTTGTTGCACTTCTTTGCTTAATCATATAAATCCTTGCAAAAAATAGATCTATGTTTCTTTGTGTTAATTTTGGTGTTTTCTTTATTAAATAAAATGTGGATCTATGTTTCCCTTGGTTCACATGCTTATAGATCTAAAAATATTTTCAAGTTCATTTTGTTGTTGTTCTTTGTTTGGTGATGTTTAATCTTGTTACTAGTATTTCATCTTAGTGTTAAATGTTACCTTTGTTGTTTGATGATTTAGCAATATGATTCCCACTAGTGCCTAGTGCACATTGACCTAAGTGGTGAAGATTGCTAGAAATGACTCAATTTAGTTTATGTGTCCATTCATTTTTGTGTCTTAGTTTGCTTGTTGTAAATTGTTGATGATAGACAAGTTGATTCCCACTAGTGCCTAGTGCACTTTTCTCAAAGAAAGAGGATTGCTCTAGGTGATTCAACTTATTTGTTGTGTTTAGTTAATCTTTGCATTTTAGTTTGCTTGTTGCTCATTGTTGATGATAGGCAAGTTGATTCTCACTAGTGCCTAGTGCACTTTTCTCAAAGTGAGAGGATTGCTCTATATGATTCAACTTGGTTTTAGTGTTTATTTACTTTTTACCTTTTTACTTTACCACTCATTAACTTTTTACCAAAACATAAAAATATTTTACTACTTTGGTTTTAACCACCCACTTACTTTTTACTTTACCATTCATTAACTTTTTACCAAAACATAAAAATATTTTACTACTTTGGTTTTAACCACTCACTTACTTTTTACTTTACCATTCATTAACTTTTTACTAAAACATAAAAAGATTTTACCACTTCCCATTCACTTCATGCATTTTTACTTTACCATCTCATTAAATAATTACCATTCACTTCATGCATTTTTACTTTACCATCTCATTAAATAATCACCATTCACTTCATGCATTTTTACTTTATGCATTTTTACTTTACCATCTCATTAAATAATTACCATTTACCTCATGCATTTTTACTTTACTTTTCACTAACTTCTTACTTAAAGTTTTACAACTTATCAACTTGCAAAAATACCCAAAACATTTTCACATTCATGCATCTTCATTCATACTTAGTTTATATGACACTCTCATGCATCCTCATATGCTTATATCTCTTGCATCCTCTTATGCATCCTTGTATGCCATCCATTCATAAATAAAGTTCTATGCATTCATTCTTGTATGCTCATGCATTCACATGCTTGCCTAATCATGCATCATTGCTCACATGTTCATTCACCTAACCTAGAATACTCTATGCCTATGATCAATTGTATTCCTTCGTTCTTGATGCCATTTGAATGTCTTTACTTAATTGTGCACAAACCCCTTTTACACAATCACGTGCCCTTATAAGACTACCAACAAGTGTAGCATAGAGGCATATGTGCCCCTCTCGAAATTGCTTCCAACTTGTGTAGCAATTCCCCTTCACACACAAGCACAATTGTTTGAGAACTTTGCCTTGCATCTTTGACAATTAAATTTCTTGATTATATTGGCATGCTTAATCTTAGTTGATGATCAACATGTTCATGATTGTTTGACTAGTTGAATATGTTTGAACTTCATTCATTCATTTTTGCATTTGGTTTTGGACATAGAATTCAATTGAAAATGATTTATTTATTTTCTAAAGACTCTTTTCCAAACCAATTAATTTTCAAAGCATTCTCAATAAACAAAATAAGCAAGTAGTGGAGGTCACCCATAACCTTTGTTAGTTTGATCTCTATGAACACTCTTCAATTTCACATGAGTACTTAGCGATGATTACCTATAACCTTTGTTAGTTTAATCATTCGCTAATGCTCGTCCTACTTCGAAAACCTTTTCAAAACCAAAGGGTTAGAACTACGTCGCTTTGATTCCCTTTTGGGATACGTAGGAGCGAGTCTCGTTCTCGTCAAGCGCAACAAATAAAAATCCTTTTCGCAACCCTAAACCAACCATTTTCACAAAACAAACCAAAAAGTCATTTTCAAACCCATTGTTGCTAGTAGCTCATCAGAGCCTTTGTTCGTTTAGCTATTAGTAGCAATGTCCTTTTCTCATAAGAATAATAAACGATGATCCATCATAACCTTTGTTAGTTTGATCATCGCGCGAATCAATCTCTTTCAAAAATCAGTTTCAAAAAAAAAGATAATAAAAACGAGTTGTTATCAAACAGTCCATCAGAACCTTTGTTCGTTTGACTAGAGGTACAACTCTCTTTTTTGAGTATTTAGCGGTGATTACCCATAACCTCTGTTAGTTTAATCGTTCGCTGAATACTTGTCCTATTTCGAAAATTCACTAAAAAGATAAAAAATAAAAACCTTTTCATGATAAAGAAGAACTACGTAGCTTTGAGTTCTCCATCGCACCGGGAGATACGTAGGAGCGGGCCATGTCCCGTCAAGCCCTTTTTCTAAAATGCTCTTTTTCTCCTTTTTCCATAATAAATAGGGTTTTCGTTAAATCCTTTTCAATGCATCTTTCAACAAAGGAATAAATAGGCAAACTTAGGTATTTTCCAAATCAAATATTGAAACCACATACTTTAGTTAGAGGTTCCCTTTCGGTAGAAAGGACATGTGAGGTGCTAATACCTTCCTCACGTGTAATCGACCCCCGAACCCATGTCTCTAGTTTTTCAAAGACCACCCGCTTTTTTCAAAAGGACCTTTTTTCAATGTTTTGGTCCAAAAATTAAAATATTGGTGGCGGCTCCAAACTTTTCCCACGTTGTACATTGAGAAGTCCAAATGGGATTTTTCGGGGTGCAACAGCTGGCGACTCCACTGGGGACCTTTTTTTAAAAAAAAAAAAAGACGAGGGTCAAGCCTAACTAACTAAAACGTGTGGTTCAATGTATTGTGAGTTGATTAATATCTTGTTTGCCTTTCTTTTTTATAGATAATTATAAGCATAGGCATTTGTCTTCTTCTACCCCTCTTCTTTTATTGCTTATGCACATGCATCCTTCTAATCCCCATGATCCCTTCCTCTTCGCTCCCTTTCTTCGGTAAGTTTATGCATCTTTCCCCCTATTCTATTATGTTCCCTCTTCTTGGCTCCTCTTCTTAAGGTAAGTAATATCCTTGTTTGTAGATATCTTAGGAATGAAACCCTAGGGTAGACAACTTGATATTGATTGCTATTTTCTGGACTGGTCTGGTTTTCATTTGCAGGTGGGGTAGTGTTAGGGAAAATGCCCTTGACACACACTACACTTGTACCATATGATTACATATTCTGAGTGGGACCATAACCCAGGTCTGCAAATTTAGGAGAGTGGATTCGAATAGTGAGAGCCCATCAGGACCTTTCTCCGTTTGGCTACTTGCGAAAGTTTCAACCAGAGTTGTGCTCTTTCATGATGCCTCACACCTAGCAGTTTGCTGCATTTGTGGGGAGTTTTGTGAAAGGGACTGTAGCTCTGGTGGCCTTGTAAGGGAGTGAATAGAGCTACATGGGAGGAACCTTTGAAGTTGCCCTAGAACTTAGGATTCCCACCTTGGTAGGACACGAGGGCATACGAATTGCATGTTGCATTGTGGTTTAGGCATGCCTTTACTAGAATAAAAGAAGAAATTTTCAAAAAAAAAGAAAAGAGGAAAGGGTTGCCATTGTAGCCTCCTCTTTTGCCGGTCCGTACGAAGTAACATATGGCCCACTTCATTTTCAAAAAAAAAAAAAGAAAGAAAGAGTTACCGCTGTAGCCTTTCTCATACCGGTCCATATGAAATGACGTACGGTCCTCATTTTCAAAAAAAATAATAATATATTTCCCTTCATCAAATAAACCGGTGCGTGAGGCGGCACGTAGCGTGGCTCCTCAATTTTTGAACTTCTGTCCATATGCATCGCCTTTATTTTTTCCACACGCATCATTCATATCATAATTGCATCATACCGCATTCATTTACTTGCATTCATATTACATCTCATTTGCATTTTGCTTGCTGGGGATCACCAAATAGTGTACCGTCTTGTCATAGGTGCATTAGAATAGAATCGAATAGCAAGGCTTCACTTACTTCCCGCTTCCCAGTTACGAAGAAGGTTGAGTTTCTATTTCAATTCCCCGTTTACTTCACTTCCTAGATCAAAAACAAAAAGTTTATGCGCTTGTGACAAGATAAGGCACCTGTAGTTCCCGGCATCAAGTAAACATTGTACATACATTCATACATCCATACATTTATCTTGATTCTTATGTAATAAAAATCTAAACGAACAGAAATGAAAGGTAAGCTGGTTCACCAACACCGATACTCCACCCGTCTGCAATCAAGGTTGATGGCTAGTAATCGGAATCTTAAGAATAAGGGCCGCCGGAGCCAAGAGGAGTTAGTTGCAGAGGTTCTTAATCCTGAGCAGCTGGATCGGGAGAGTCAAGCTCCGAAGACTAAAGCTGAAGAAGCACAGATAACCGAGGAAATGAGTATGCTGCAGAGGGGTGAGGCCGCTGTTGGGGCTATCGCTGTTGAAAATCCTGAAGGAGTTGTTACTTTCATTCCTCCTAAATTCAAAATACCTGACTTTGATCAATATCACGGCACTGGGTGTCCATCTAACCATCTGAAGATGTATGTTAGGAAGATGGCAGCTTATGCCCATGATGATAAAGTGCTGATCCATTTCTTTCAAAACAGTCTGACTGGAGCGTCTCTAGACTGGTATATGCAGCTGCCATCCTCCGATGTTCATAGTTGGAAGAATCTCTTTAAAGCATTTCTTAAGTACTACCAGCATAACTTGGACCCAGCTCCAGACCGGTCTCAGTTACAGTTTATGAGCAAGAAAGATCGTGAGTCTTTTGAGGAATATGCCCAGCGGTGGAGAAGTGTAGCTGCACAAGTGAAGCCCCCGTTGACTGAGAAGGAAATAGTGTCTATGTTCATGGATACCCTCCCAGCTATTTTCTACAAACGTCTGATCGGAATGGGACCTTCAAGCTTCTCAGATGTGATCAGAGTAGGGGCAAGACTCGAAGTCGAGATAAAAAGAGGAAGAGTCCCCTGCAATCCTATTGGCGCCAACAATGCTATAGGGGAACGAAGAAAGTCGCGTCGGTTTGACTCCATCCCCATGCCATACACAGATCTCTTTAACTACCTCATCACAAGCAAGCTCATTACCACAAGACCAATGAAACCCGTCCGACCACCATATTTCAGAGGATTCAACCCTAACAGTACCTGTGCCTTCCATGAGGGAGCGGTGGGGCATGTCGTGGAGAACTGTAAAGCCTTCAAGCATGTAGTGCAAGACCTAGTAGATGCTAGGTGGATCTCGTTCAAACAGGACAGCCCAAGCACAACGACTGATCCAGTGCCAGATAATCAAAGGCCAGCTATCAATGCTTTAGAAGGTTCTGTCGGGAAATTGGTAAAGGACGTGAAGAAGGTTAAGACCCCGTTGGATGTTATCTACTCTGAGTTATGTCATGCTGGAGTGGTTAAAAAGGGGTGTTGCCATGAAGAAGGATGTGCTGATTCCGCATGCGTGGGGAATTACGAAAGCTTTAAGGTGATCCTGCAAGACCTGATAGATCGGTGCGTGGTTCAGATAGGGACCCATGATATTGAAGATGAAAAAGAAATCAATGAGGAAGTAATAGCGGTGCCTATGAAAGAGAGATGTTGGGATACCCTAGGGGAGCCCAGTGGAAAGTTTGATTACTTGGTCAGGTATGACGTTCCCGAGAGTGCTCAAATCCGAATGGAAGACATCCAGCCCACAGGATGGGATGAGGAAGAGGAACAATACGACCAAATTGCTGTCATCAATAATGGTCCTAAGTCAGAAGAGGGATGTTGGGATACGCTAGGGGAGCCCAGTGGAAAGTTTGATTACTTGGTCAGGTATGACGTTCCCAAGAGTGCTCAAATCCGAATGGAAGACATCCAGCCCACAGGATGGGATGAGGAAGAGGAACAATACGACCAAATTGCTGTCATCAATAATGGTCCTAAGTCAGAAGAGGGATGTTGGGATACCCTAGGGGAGCCCAGTGGAAAGTTTGATTACTTGGTCAGGTATGACGTTCCCGAGAGTGCTCAAATCCGAATGGAAGACATCCAGCCCACAGGATGGGATGAGGAAGAGGAACAATACGACCAAATTGTTGTCATCAATAACGGTCCTAAGTCAGAAGAGGGTGGTGCAAACCTGGTTTGTCGCTGCAGTGCTGGTGAAAGAATTAAAGAATTGAAAGACTGTTGATCCTCCTGGGACCTTTGATTTAAAGTAGTCATTTGCAATGCAACCCTGTGGTTCTGCCCAAGGCCACAGGACCAGTTGTTAGGGGCGCACATGTTTCTATTTTCTAAATCATCATCATCAATAAAAATGTTGTTTTTGAATTCCAATCAATAAAAAATCGATTCCTTTTCATTTCATGTGTCTTTTCTTTATTATTTTTGCTTGCTTGTCTCACCGTCCATTCTGCTTTTTCGCCTCGGCAAAAAGCAAATCCACAGTAATTGTCTCTCAAAATAACAGTGCCAACGGTCCATATTTTGACTTTGATCACCTTATTAATCAGGCAGAGGGGGACGTTGAGAAAGACCGGGAAAATCCTCCAGAAAGTTAATGAAGCAAGGAAAAAGGGTTATTCAGCGTCACGGGGAATCCGCTGAAGTGATCAACTTGGGGACCGCTGAGAACAAGAAAGAGGTCAAGATGAGTGCTCCAATAAAGGAAAATTAGAGCTCAAAAGGGAAATAAAGAAGAAGGGCAAGTGCATGAAAATAAGTGAATTATTGTCCCAGAGTTAATTTTTGAGGAAATAAGCAATCATGATTTGAAATGAAGTTGGACCACCATTCCATATCCAAGAACAAAATCCTCTCCTACCCACCGTAAGCCAAGAAAATCCCAAAGAGAAAAACAAAATCCTTTCCGACCCATCTTAAGCCAAGAAAAAGCCAAAAATCCAAAAGTCACCTTAGACAAGGATTACCTCGAAAAAAAACAGTGCATCGTTCTTTATCAGTTCACCTAAGCTCAAAAAAAAAGAAAGAAAAAGTCAAAGAAGGAAAATCATTCAAAAAGGAAAATTCCAAAACCAAAAGAAAAATACAAAAGAAATGTAAGTTGTAACACCCCTTTTCTACCCATTTATTTTATTTAATTAATTATCAGAGTTTTTCAAAATTTATTATTTTTCACCGCAAGGGGCGTTACACAAAGTCAACCAAAAATACTTCACGCTTTGATATAATAAAATCCACCACCAAAATTCAGTGTGATACATAGCACTTTTTCATTCTCATTTATTAAGCAGCGGAATAAAATACAGTCTCATAAAATCATACTACAGCCTTGACAACAACATAGTGCCTCAGTAAAAGTTACTCAATATGTCAAACAAAACGACAAAAGAAAACTAGCGCCCATCCCCTGAGTGTTACGTATCAGAGCACTAAGACCCACTCGGAATAGTAAAGGTAACTAGGCCTTCACTTGTAATCACCTGCAGTTACCACGTAGGGTAACATTCAACAGAGAAAGGGTGAGCATCTTTTCGATCCATATAATAGAGAACATGACAAGTACTAAACATAGGTCCCACACTAGAGCAATCCTATCACAGTCATCAGAATATCACAATCAACAATAACATCACAATTATCAGCGATTCATCACATTATCAACATATATCATCATATTCGCAATTCATCCATAAGCTCATCAAATGCGTGACTAATGCATGTAATGCAACATGCATGTGGATCCATCATCGTCGCTATTAGCCTGGAGGGCACTCTTCGCTATGGCCGAAGCCACCACGTCGCTTTGGCCGAAGCCCACACTTCGCTTTATGCACATGAATTATGTGACTCTATGACAATGCATCACAATAATTATTAAACTCACACTTGCATTATCAACTCAACATTCCTCAACATATAAGCCTTAGGGCATCACATCGCTTTGGACCGAAGTCCCACATCGCTTTCACGTCTCTACTTAATTACAACTCAGTCGGTATCCTTAGATGGGTATTTTAACTCAACGATCATTCCAGAAAATTGGGTTGTTGCATTTTAAAAGACTGGACAGTTCAATAGACAATGAAATAAGGTTTCCAACGCACTTGGTTTCATCAAAAACGGAGTTCCCAATCGAAAGTTACGTCGAAAACGGTTTGGATAAAATTTTTGGGCGACAGCAGGGAACGCACGCGCAACACGGGCACAGGCGCATGGGAGCACTGCGCCCAGGGAAGTGCGCGCACAGGAAACAGACACGGCGCCCTGCGCCCAGGCACACGGGCACATGCGCCCAGCAACACAAAAAAAAAGTGGTTTTTCCTTCAATTTCCAAAATCTTGAAAAATCTTTTTGACACATTAAAACAAGGATTTTCCACCCTTTTTCCAGCAACAACAAGATCAAATCTTTTCATAAATTAGATCCCCAAAAACATCCCTTTTCATCAATATCTTTCAAAACTTTATTTCAATTAAATCACCCAAATCTTTACTCTATCACAACCAAATCACATTAAATTTGAAGGATCTCTAAGGATCTCTTCCAAAAACACAATATCAATGTCCTTAGCCCCAAAAACGTTTTCAAGCTCATCAAACCCAATTTCTTCTAACAACCTTGATCCCAAAAATACAACCTTTTCCAATACCCTCAAAACACTTTAATTTAGTCAAATCATCAAACATTTAGAACACAACAACACCATCATCATGCGAAACACCACCACATCAATTTTATAATTTCATGGTTAATCAAACCTCACACCCATCATCTCATATATATATGCATATTGCAAGAAGGTTTCGCATGGCACAAAAAATCAAGGCATCAAGACCCAAAGCATCACAATTCAAGAAAACATCAAGATTCACATAGCATACTTTCAAGGTCTAGTCTAGAATCCTAATTTTACACCTATCACATAAGCTATTTAATGGAAGGATAGAGCTCCCCTAACCTTAGATCTAGAGAAGTAGAGGTTCTTGAAGGAAAGTCACCACCAAAAGAACCTCAGCAACAATGGATCTCCTCTCCTCCTCTTGAGTTTCGCCCTTCCTTCTTCTTTCCCTTGAGCCCTTTTGCGATTTCTTTCTTTCTCTCTTGATCTCCAAAACGGCGCCCCTCTCTCTCAAGTGCTCTCTAATTTCGTGAAACACACCACTAATGAGCCAAACCCTATTTTTTTGACTACTTATATGCGCTAAGGCTTAAGATTGGATCATGGGTCATGGGCTCTATCCAACTTAAGCCCTAATTTAATTATTGGCACCACCCATTCCCCAATACCATACCATTTAAATAATTAATATAATTTTCTTAATAATTTAATTATATCAACTAAATAAATTAAACACCTAACCACTTAATTAAATAAAACCACCCAATATTATTATTATTATTCTATCATCAAAAATCCTATTTGATTAATTAAATAAATACTAATTAAATACTTAATCAATTTTGGGGTGTTACAACTCTCCCCCACTTAAAGAATTTCGTCCTCGAAATTACCTGAATCGAACAACTCCGGATACGCCTCCTTCATCTTACTTTCCGACTCCCAAGTCACACTCTCACAAACCGCTTCCAACCAAACTACTTTCACTTAAGATTATCTCCTTACCTCTGAAAATTCTCACCTCACGATCTCCATTTCGCTGCGCACTCTGATACATTTTCGCAACTCCTGGATAATACTCAGCTTACTCCTACGACTCCCTTCAAAATTCGCCTTCTTAATATCCACATTGTTAGGAACACCAATTCTACCCCGGATCCCCAATACACCTCGCGCATCAACAACAAAATCCTTATTCCTAGATTGATCAAATCCACCCGCCAAAACAACTTATTTAGCATCTAGTTTCTAAGCTTCTCAAATATAAACTAGAAATTCATTATTAATCCCTAACATACCCAATCCAACACTTTAAAACCCCACACATAGAGTCTATCTCTAATGAAATTATTGCAAGCATCCTAGATCCTAATAAGGAATAAACAACCATCATACACGTACACTCATATATACAACACGTCAAGGGTACGCCTAGACAATTGACCTAGCCGTGACACACACCCAAGACTCAACACCATCACACCGAGGTACAACACTTACAACTGTACGAAGGGCACACGGCACTTGGTGCCTAGCCCGCAACACATTCCACAACAACACCGAGACACCAGCAACTCAAACCTCACTTTTCAACATCATTAGTTCATGCATATTATCAAACATCATACAAGCACCATATTTTGCATGCAACATTTAATTTAATTAATCCACTTAGAGAAATTCACAAAGGTATTTCAAAAGTCAATTCCGTTAACATGCACTTAGTACAATCTTTTTCATGTAGGAGAAAACTAAATCGAGTATTCTACTTTTCACATGTATTAATCATTCCGAATCTAGCCTCCTAGAAGTATCATCATATTTGTTCATAAAACCTTAAATCCTATTATCAAACACCAAACCAACTCCCAATAATTCAATTCATTGAAATGGAATACAAAAGTATTTATACATATTCGTAATCCTTTAATCATGTTACTAGCATTCAAAGTGAGGTCAAAAACATCATGCATACTCATAATTCGTTTAAGCATCGTCATTCCTAAAATATTCCAACAAACACATGAGCTCACTAGTTTGGTAGGTTTCTAAATTCAAGGTTCTAATTTTCGTTCATTTCTTATATTCCTCAGCTATCTATTTCCATTCTACTAATGGTTCAACAAGGGTATGAAAACAACATATGTATTCTAAGAAACATTTCTATTTTAAAAAGGCGGCCCATAGAAACAAACATGGTCATCAAACAAGTTTAAGAAAATAGAATTGAACATCAGAACACGCTTATTCAATTTCACGCGGTTTGCCATATCTTGAGGAAATCAACCAGAACACGTAATTCAACAAGGCAATCATCAAGGCACAAACACAAAGACTCTTATATTTTAATTTGCTCTAGTTTTATACACCAAGTATAATTCCCTTAAGCTCCTATATGAGTCCTAGACTCTAATTACAAGAATACAACCACCATTTATAAATAGCTACACATGTAATATTTAACTTAGTGGACTCACTTGGATAAATCCACAAAAGTATTTACAAGGCAACATTTCATCAAGTAATTAGAAATCAACAATCACATATTCATGCCCAACAAGGAAAATATTTATAGATATTGCATCATCACCAACATTGATTCCTAGTACAACCTTCAAAGTAATTCTAAACTCTTATTAGAAGAAATAGAAGCAAAAACATCCTTTTGTAGAAAAAATTATTTTTGCAAAGTGCAAGCCATTACTAACCACGTTCATTAAACCGTTTCCTTCATCGATTAATACTCATGTATCATAATTTATTTCATATAGAAGAGAAATAAAATCTTTATAATCAACATGCAATACGTGCCAATCCATTCTAAGCATATCCACAACATTGCACATTGGGAATAACGTAACAAGTTAATTAAGTAGAATAAAAAAGACTCCAAGATTTTATCCTTCTAATCAATCAAAACAAAATTAGTTCGTTTTCAAAATAGTGATAATCACAAAGAATTATTGCCGCCTCTTTCACTGGTAATGAGTTCTTGGGGTGATCAGTCCTTCCTACTCATCCAACCAATTAATTAAGGTAACAAAACCACCGTCAATCTAAATTCACACTTAACAAAATATTGGGCTTCTCTCGCCGATACTGCACTCGCGTAGTACTTCTCTCATCGATACTGTACTACATGGTCACTTCTCTCTGCGATACTGTGACACATCCGGTATGGTACTTCTCTCATCGATACTGTACTATACCAACTCGTAAAATGGGTACTTCTCTCATCGATACTGTACTACATGGTCACTTCTCTCCACGATACTGTGACACATCCGGTATGGTACTTCTCTCATCGATACTGTACTATACCACTTCGTAAATGAGTACTTCTCTCATCGATACTGTACTCTCTCGGAGCAGAACTCCCAGCGCGTTGAGCGTATAGCTCCAGGGCGTAGGCCCTCATCATCAATCAATAATGGCCATAGGCCTATGATATCACCAATAAAAGTCAACACTCATGCATAAACTACCACACCAATAATTATCCAAACAATTAACCAGACACACTCCCGACAAGGGACAAGCACATGCATAAGCAAGAGGCACGCAACAATGAATCACATCATACCGCAGCATATCTATCACCGTGCAACAACATCTCAGAACACAAAACAAGCAAGGAAAAGTACACGACTTACTTGCCACCTTAGCTTATTACTGCAAAACAAGCAATAGTCAGAGGTAAACAACAATACTGACTTGACAACCTGACCGGACAGACCGAACAGCTCTGATACCACTAATGTAACACCCCTTTTCTACCCATTTATTTTATTTAATTAATTATCAGAGTTTTTCAAAATTTATTATTTTTCACCGCAAGGGGCGTTACACAAAGTCAACCAAAAATACTTCACGCTTTGATATAATAAAATCCACCACCAAAATTCAGTGTGATACATAGCACTTTTTCATTCTCATTTATTAAGCAGCGGAATAAAATACAGTCTCATAAAATCATACTACAGCCTTGACAACAACATAGTGCCTCAGTAAAAGTTACTCAATATGTCAAACAAAACGACAAAAGAAAACTAGCGCCCATCCCCTGAGTGTTACGTATCAGAGCACTAAGACCCACTCGGAATAGTAAAGGTAACTAGGCCTTCACTTGTAATCACCTGCAGTTACCACGTAGGGTAACATTCAACAGAG
Organism: Astragalus membranaceus; assembly: GCA_039519185.1. NCBI lineage: Eukaryota > Viridiplantae > Streptophyta > Magnoliopsida > Fabales > Fabaceae > Astragalus > Astragalus membranaceus. The sequence continues at coordinate 29,676,968 of CM076849.1, read as the reverse complement.
AAAGGGTGAGCATCTTTTCGATCCATATAATAGAGAACATGACAAGTACTAAACATAGGTCCCACACTAGAGCAATCCTATCACAGTCATCAGAATATCACAATCAACAATAACATCACAATTATCAGCGATTCATCACATTATCAACATATATCATCATATTCGCAATTCATCCATAAGCTCATCAAATGCGTGACTAATGCATGTAATGCAACATGCATGTGGATCCATCATCGTCGCTATTAGCCTGGAGGGCACTCTTCGCTATGGCCGAAGCCACCACGTCGCTTTGGCCGAAGCCCACACTTCGCTTTATGCACATGAATTATGTGACTCTATGACAATGCATCACAATAATTATTAAACTCACACTTGCATTATCAACTCAACATTCCTCAACATATAAGCCTTAGGGCATCACATCGCTTTGGACCGAAGTCCCACATCGCTTTCACGTCTCTACTTAATTACAACTCAGTCGGTATCCTTAGATGGGTATTTTAACTCAACGATCATTCCAGAAAATTGGGTTGTTGCATTTTAAAAGACTGGACAGTTCAATAGACAATGAAATAAGGTTTCCAACGCACTTGGTTTCATCAAAAACGGAGTTCCCAATCGAAAGTTACGTCGAAAACGGTTTGGATAAAATTTTTGGGCGACAGCAGGGAACGCACGCGCAACACGGGCACAGGCGCATGGGAGCACTGCGCCCAGGGAAGTGCGCGCACAGGAAACAGACACGGCGCCCTGCGCCCAGGCACACGGGCACATGCGCCCAGCAACACAAAAAAAAAGTGGTTTTTCCTTCAATTTCCAAAATCTTGAAAAATCTTTTTGACACATTAAAACAAGGATTTTCCACCCTTTTTCCAGCAACAACAAGATCAAATCTTTTCATAAATTAGATCCCCAAAAACATCCCTTTTCATCAATATCTTTCAAAACTTTATTTCAATTAAATCACCCAAATCTTTACTCTATCACAACCAAATCACATTAAATTTGAAGGATCTCTAAGGATCTCTTCCAAAAACACAATATCAATGTCCTTAGCCCCAAAAACGTTTTCAAGCTCATCAAACCCAATTTCTTCTAACAACCTTGATCCCAAAAATACAACCTTTTCCAATACCCTCAAAACACTTTAATTTAGTCAAATCATCAAACATTTAGAACACAACAACACCATCATCATGCGAAACACCACCACATCAATTTTATAATTTCATGGTTAATCAAACCTCACACCCATCATCTCATATATATATGCATATTGCAAGAAGGTTTCGCATGGCACAAAAAATCAAGGCATCAAGACCCAAAGCATCACAATTCAAGAAAACATCAAGATTCACATAGCATACTTTCAAGGTCTAGTCTAGAATCCTAATTTTACACCTATCACATAAGCTATTTAATGGAAGGATAGAGCTCCCCTAACCTTAGATCTAGAGAAGTAGAGGTTCTTGAAGGAAAGTCACCACCAAAAGAACCTCAGCAACAATGGATCTCCTCTCCTCCTCTTGAGTTTCGCCCTTCCTTCTTCTTTCCCTTGAGCCCTTTTGCGATTTCTTTCTTTCTCTCTTGATCTCCAAAACGGCGCCCCTCTCTCTCAAGTGCTCTCTAATTTCGTGAAACACACCACTAATGAGCCAAACCCTATTTTTTTGACTACTTATATGCGCTAAGGCTTAAGATTGGATCATGGGTCATGGGCTCTATCCAACTTAAGCCCTAATTTAATTATTGGCACCACCCATTCCCCAATACCATACCATTTAAATAATTAATATAATTTTCTTAATAATTTAATTATATCAACTAAATAAATTAAACACCTAACCACTTAATTAAATAAAACCACCCAATATTATTATTATTATTCTATCATCAAAAATCCTATTTGATTAATTAAATAAATACTAATTAAATACTTAATCAATTTTGGGGTGTTACAACTCTCCCCCACTTAAAGAATTTCGTCCTCGAAATTACCTGAATCGAACAACTCCGGATACGCCTCCTTCATCTTACTTTCCGACTCCCAAGTCACACTCTCACAAACCGCTTCCAACCAAACTACTTTCACTTAAGATTATCTCCTTACCTCTGAAAATTCTCACCTCACGATCTCCATTTCGCTGCGCACTCTGATACATTTTCGCAACTCCTGGATAATACTCAGCTTACTCCTACGACTCCCTTCAAAATTCGCCTTCTTAATATCCACATTGTTAGGAACACCAATTCTACCCCGGATCCCCAATACACCTCGCGCATCAACAACAAAATCCTTATTCCTAGATTGATCAAATCCACCCGCCAAAACAACTTATTTAGCATCTAGTTTCTAAGCTTCTCAAATATAAACTAGAAATTCATTATTAATCCCTAACATACCCAATCCAACACTTTAAAACCCCACACATAGAGTCTATCTCTAATGAAATTATTGCAAGCATCCTAGATCCTAATAAGGAATAAACAACCATCATACACGTACACTCATATATACAACACGTCAAGGGTACGCCTAGACAATTGACCTAGCCGTGACACACACCCAAGACTCAACACCATCACACCGAGGTACAACACTTACAACTGTACGAAGGGCACACGGCACTTGGTGCCTAGCCCGCAACACATTCCACAACAACACCGAGACACCAGCAACTCAAACCTCACTTTTCAACATCATTAGTTCATGCATATTATCAAACATCATACAAGCACCATATTTTGCATGCAACATTTAATTTAATTAATCCACTTAGAGAAATTCACAAAGGTATTTCAAAAGTCAATTCCGTTAACATGCACTTAGTACAATCTTTTTCATGTAGGAGAAAACTAAATCGAGTATTCTACTTTTCACATGTATTAATCATTCCGAATCTAGCCTCCTAGAAGTATCATCATATTTGTTCATAAAACCTTAAATCCTATTATCAAACACCAAACCAACTCCCAATAATTCAATTCATTGAAATGGAATACAAAAGTATTTATACATATTCGTAATCCTTTAATCATGTTACTAGCATTCAAAGTGAGGTCAAAAACATCATGCATACTCATAATTCGTTTAAGCATCGTCATTCCTAAAATATTCCAACAAACACATGAGCTCACTAGTTTGGTAGGTTTCTAAATTCAAGGTTCTAATTTTCGTTCATTTCTTATATTCCTCAGCTATCTATTTCCATTCTACTAATGGTTCAACAAGGGTATGAAAACAACATATGTATTCTAAGAAACATTTCTATTTTAAAAAGGCGGCCCATAGAAACAAACATGGTCATCAAACAAGTTTAAGAAAATAGAATTGAACATCAGAACACGCTTATTCAATTTCACGCGGTTTGCCATATCTTGAGGAAATCAACCAGAACACGTAATTCAACAAGGCAATCATCAAGGCACAAACACAAAGACTCTTATATTTTAATTTGCTCTAGTTTTATACACCAAGTATAATTCCCTTAAGCTCCTATATGAGTCCTAGACTCTAATTACAAGAATACAACCACCATTTATAAATAGCTACACATGTAATATTTAACTTAGTGGACTCACTTGGATAAATCCACAAAAGTATTTACAAGGCAACATTTCATCAAGTAATTAGAAATCAACAATCACATATTCATGCCCAACAAGGAAAATATTTATAGATATTGCATCATCACCAACATTGATTCCTAGTACAACCTTCAAAGTAATTCTAAACTCTTATTAGAAGAAATAGAAGCAAAAACATCCTTTTGTAGAAAAAATTATTTTTGCAAAGTGCAAGCCATTACTAACCACGTTCATTAAACCGTTTCCTTCATCGATTAATACTCATGTATCATAATTTATTTCATATAGAAGAGAAATAAAATCTTTATAATCAACATGCAATACGTGCCAATCCATTCTAAGCATATCCACAACATTGCACATTGGGAATAACGTAACAAGTTAATTAAGTAGAATAAAAAAGACTCCTAGATTTTATCCTTCTAATCAATCAAAACAAAATTAGTTCGTTTTCAAAATAGTGATAATCACAAAGAATTATTGCCGCCTCTTTCACTGGTAATGAGTTCTTGGGGTGATCAGTCCTTCCTACTCATCCAACCAATTAATTAAGGTAACAAAACCACCGTCAATCTAAATTCACACTTAACAAAATATTGGGCTTCTCTCGCCGATACTGCACTCGCGTAGTACTTCTCTCATCGATACTGTACTACATGGTCACTTCTCTCTGCGATACTGTGACACATCCGGTATGGTACTTCTCTCATCGATACTGTACTATACCAACTCGTAAAATGGGTACTTCTCTCATCGATACTGTACTACATGGTCACTTCTCTCCACGATACTGTGACACATCCGGTATGGTACTTCTCTCATCGATACTGTACTATACCACTTCGTAAATGAGTACTTCTCTCATCGATACTGTACTCTCTCGGAGCAGAACTCCCAGCGCGTTGAGCGTATAGCTCCAGGGCGTAGGCCCTCATCATCAATCAATAATGGCCATAGGCCTATGATATCACCAATAAAAGTCAACACTCATGCATAAACTACCACACCAATAATTATCCAAACAATTAACCAGACACACTCCCGACAAGGGACAAGCACATGCATAAGCAAGAGGCACGCAACAATGAATCACATCATACCGCAGCATATCTATCACCGTGCAACAACATCTCAGAACACAAAACAAGCAAGGAAAAGTACACGACTTACTTGCCACCTTAGCTTATTACTGCAAAACAAGCAATAGTCAGAGGTAAACAACAATACTGACTTGACAACCTGACCGGACAGACCGAACAGCTCTGATACCACTAATGTAACACCCCTTTTCTACCCATTTATTTTATTTAATTAATTATCAGAGTTTTTCAAAATTTATTATTTTTCACCGCAAGGGGCGTTACACAAAGTCAACCAAAAATACTTCACGCTTTGATATAATAAAATCCACCACCAAAATTCAGTGTGATACATAGCACTTTTTCATTCTCATTTATTAAGCAGCGGAATAAAATACAGTCTCATAAAATCATACTACAGCCTTGACAACAACATAGTGCCTCAGTAAAAGTTACTCAATATGTCAAACAAAACGACAAAAGAAAACTAGCGCCCATCCCCTGAGTGTTACGTATCAGAGCACTAAGACCCACTCGGAATAGTAAAGGTAACTAGGCCTTCACTTGTAATCACCTGCAGTTACCACGTAGGGTAACATTCAACAGAGAAAGGGTGAGCATCTTTTCGATCCATATAATAGAGAACATGACAAGTACTAAACATAGGTCCCACACTAGAGCAATCCTATCACAGTCATCAGAATATCACAATCAACAATAACATCACAATTATCAGCGATTCATCACATTATCAACATATATCATCATATTCGCAATTCATCCATAAGCTCATCAAATGCGTGACTAATGCATGTAATGCAACATGCATGTGGATCCATCATCGTCGCTATTAGCCTGGAGGGCACTCTTCGCTATGGCCGAAGCCACCACGTCGCTTTGGCCGAAGCCCACACTTCGCTTTATGCACATGAATTATGTGACTCTATGACAATGCATCACAATAATTATTAAACTCACACTTGCATTATCAACTCAACATTCCTCAACATATAAGCCTTAGGGCATCACATCGCTTTGGACCGAAGTCCCACATCGCTTTCACGTCTCTACTTAATTACAACTCAGTCGGTATCCTTAGATGGGTATTTTAACTCAACGATCATTCCAGAAAATTGGGTTGTTGCATTTTAAAAGACTGGACAGTTCAATAGACAATGAAATAAGGTTTCCAACGCACTTGGTTTCATCAAAAACGGAGTTCCCAATCGAAAGTTACGTCGAAAACGGTTTGGATAAAATTTTTGGGCGACAGCAGGGAACGCACGCGCAACACGGGCACAGGCGCATGGGAGCACTGCGCCCAGGGAAGTGCGCGCACAGGAAACAGACACGGCGCCCTGCGCCCAGGCACACGGGCACATGCGCCCAGCAACACAAAAAAAAAGTGGTTTTTCCTTCAATTTCCAAAATCTTGAAAAATCTTTTTGACACATTAAAACAAGGATTTTCCACCCTTTTTCCAGCAACAACAAGATCAAATCTTTTCATAAATTAGATCCCCAAAAACATCCCTTTTCATCAATATCTTTCAAAACTTTATTTCAATTAAATCACCCAAATCTTTACTCTATCACAACCAAATCACATTAAATTTGAAGGATCTCTAAGGATCTCTTCCAAAAACACAATATCAATGTCCTTAGCCCCAAAAACGTTTTCAAGCTCATCAAACCCAATTTCTTCTAACAACCTTGATCCCAAAAATACAACCTTTTCCAATACCCTCAAAACACTTTAATTTAGTCAAATCATCAAACATTTAGAACACAACAACACCATCATCATGCGAAACACCACCACATCAATTTTATAATTTCATGGTTAATCAAACCTCACACCCATCATCTCATATATATATGCATATTGCAAGAAGGTTTCGCATGGCACAAAAAATCAAGGCATCAAGACCCAAAGCATCACAATTCAAGAAAACATCAAGATTCACATAGCATACTTTCAAGGTCTAGTCTAGAATCCTAATTTTACACCTATCACATAAGCTATTTAATGGAAGGATAGAGCTCCCCTAACCTTAGATCTAGAGAAGTAGAGGTTCTTGAAGGAAAGTCACCACCAAAAGAACCTCAGCAACAATGGATCTCCTCTCCTCCTCTTGAGTTTCGCCCTTCCTTCTTCTTTCCCTTGAGCCCTTTTGCGATTTCTTTCTTTCTCTCTTGATCTCCAAAACGGCGCCCCTCTCTCTCAAGTGCTCTCTAATTTCGTGAAACACACCACTAATGAGCCAAACCCTATTTTTTTGACTACTTATATGCGCTAAGGCTTAAGATTGGATCATGGGTCATGGGCTCTATCCAACTTAAGCCCTAATTTAATTATTGGCACCACCCATTCCCCAATACCATACCATTTAAATAATTAATATAATTTTCTTAATAATTTAATTATATCAACTAAATAAATTAAACACCTAACCACTTAATTAAATAAAACCACCCAATATTATTATTATTATTCTATCATCAAAAATCCTATTTGATTAATTAAATAAATACTAATTAAATACTTAATCAATTTTGGGGTGTTACATAAGTGGTGAGTTGGTACATGTTACCACAAAACCCAAGAGATCCTTGTCTCAATAAACCTTCAAACACTTTCTCATTTCCATGCACCTCTCCTCTCATAAACTGCCAACATTCTCCTTTGACCTCGACAGCCTGCCCTCCACAGACCCTTAGCCAGGAATAAAACCTCCTAATACCTCATCAAGCCAGTTAACCATCATAAATCATCGATCAACAGCCAACACCGAATAAAAACCATCCTGCCATTAGCCCCAAATACTTCATTAAGCTTACTCATCTCTCCTCCACAAAACACCACAATCCCGAAAAGTCCATCCCGATCAATGATTGATTGCTGTTGTTTTCTCAAGGTTTTAGCTCAAGGACAAGTAAATTCATTTGTTTACAATATGCCAAGTGGGGCAATTCTGTCGCTCTTCACCCCTCCTACAACGGGGGAAATTGACCCTACACCTATCTCATCCCTTGTCGCACTCACATTCATTGAAATCATACAGGGGCAACCCCCTTTCTTCTCTAGTGTGTGGGTCAGAAGCAGTTCTTCTCGTCAAGGTTGAAATACCCTCTCTACGAGTAGTCATGGAGGTCAAGTTAGAAGAAGCAAAATGGGTCCAAGCTCGTCTAGATCAACTGAATCTCATTAAAGAGAAAAGAATTGCTGCCCTGCGCCATGGCCAGTTGTACCAACAAAAGATGAAGGCAGCTTTCTGCAGGAAAGTCCGTCTTCGAGAATTCGGCGAAGGAGACCTTGTACTCAAAAAGATCCTACCTATCCGGACTGACTCCGTGGGAAGTTGAGGCCCACTTATGACGGTCCATGTGAAGTCAAGAAAGCTTTTTCCAGAGGAGCGCCGATACTCATAAACATAGACGGCGAAGATCTCAGGAATCCAGTCAATTCAGATCAAGTGAAGAAGTATTATGCCTAAAAGAAATAGATGAAAAAAGAGAAAGACAAGCCAAGTAAGAATTAGCTCGCTAGGTTGAAAACCCGCAAAGGGCGACCTAGGCAAAATCAGAGCGACCCGGTGGATTGAAAACCCGCAAAGGGCGATCCAGGCAAAAATTAGGGTCTGAAAACTTAGGCATGAAAAGTAAAGAAAGACATACAACTCTCCTACAAGCTTGGATGAGGGAGTGATCAAGGTCAAGGACATAGATGTTTGGCACTGTTCCACAGATACGGACAGTCAGAATTCAGCTTCTCTCCTTTTTCGTGTCTTTTTACAGTTTAAACTTTCAAGTGTAATAAATAATCGGCGTAACTTCTTGTGCGACCGGTTTCCACATTAATAAAGTTCAAATTTCTCGTATCTGTTCACTCTTTTATTTTCTGCTTTTTCTGCTCAAAATAAACGTTTTATGATGATGATGGTCCTGAACTGTAAAACATGTGCATACATCATAGAGCATTGCAAATCATTACGAGATTCTTAAGAGTCCCGGGAGAAGGCAATTCCCCAAAGCCAGTTAACCATGAAGGAGAAAGCAACTACATCCACGATTGCTTCAAACCAGCAAAGTCAAAACCAACATGTACTCGGCCCGTGAGCCCCGCAATTCCAACAGGTTCCTCAGTCTCGTGTCACGAGTGTCGTGGGTTGGCTGAACAAGCAAAAAAAAAAATAATAATAATAATAATAATAATAAATAAAATAATAAGCAAAAGAGCAATAAACAAACGCAATCATGCATTACATAAAATCATGCATTCCTCAGACATAGGAAATAATAATAAGAAAAGATAAATTCAAACATTTGCATTTGCATTCATCATAGGAGAAAGGAAAAGAAAATAACAATCATAACATTTGCATCCAAATATCTCATTTACATTCGCATTACATGCATTTATCGCGTACCATCCAAAATGCCTATGTTTCCCAATCAACCATTTCATATTATTGCCACATGTACCATAACAGTCGGACTCAAACATTTCATTTGCATCATCTTAATGTTTGCATTTCATAAAAGGAAAAGAAAAAAAAATCTTGCATCAAAGCATTGCACTTGCGTCATGCATCTAATAGAAAAAACAAAGTGAGGTCTTCCATTGCATACACATGCACCGAAATTCCACAAACCATTAGGTCAAACCAGGCATTTGTGTCCTTAAACCAGACCTTTGGGGTCCATAAACCAGACCAATATGCAGACACATATTGCTCCATAACTCAGGCATGTCGGCCCTTAAACCAGATCATTGCGATCCATAAACCAGACCTTTGTGTCCTTAAACCAGATCATTGCGATCCATAAACCAGACCTTCGTGTCCTTAAACCAGACCTTTGGGGTCCATAAATCAGACCAATATGCAGACACATATTGCTCCTTAAACCAGATCATTGCGATCCATAAACCAGACCTTTGTGTCCTTAAACCAGATCATTGCAGTCCATAAACCAGACCTTCGTGTCCTTAAACTAGACCTTTGGGGTCCATAAATCAGACCAATATGCAGACACATATTGCTCCTTAAACCAGATCATTGAGATCCATAAACCAGACCTTTGTGTCCTTAAACCAGATCATTGCAGTCCATAAACCAGACTTTCGTGTCCTTAAACCAGACCTTTGGGGTCCATAAATCAGACCAATATGCAGACACATATTGCTCCATAAACCAGGCTTGTCGGCCCATAAACCAAACCTGTTGTGGTCCTTAAATCAGACTGATGTCAAGTCAATAAACCAAAGCATTTCACAACTCTCAAAACATTAAAACATTGCATTTGCATGCCCGCATTTCATAAATATCAAAAGCATCCAGCATTGTATGCATCAGCGTCACATGCATCTATATAGCATACATCTGCATTACATTGGCATGACCGCATCTTGTGCATTCATCACATGACGAAAACCAAAGTAAAAGAATAAAGGGCATTTCATGAACGTTCATCATCTCAACAAACTTATCGCATCGCATGCATCTGCATAACATGCCTTCGCATAACATGCATTCATACTCCATGCACCATGCCTCGCATCAGCTGACGTATGCAGGTACCTCAATCCAGTGCGGCAGCATTGGCCATCTCAACCAATCAACAGGATTCGTAAATCCCTTCAGGCCCAAGTGCCAATCAATCAACAGGATTCGTAAATCCATTCAGACTTCACCTTGTATTCGAGCTGCAGGTAAGTCATTCAGACCTCGTTAGGTTCAGACGAAAAGGATAGTTGTGTCGGCCTAAGACATGGCGCAGTCCTAGGGAAATATCGAGATCTAGACTTGATATAGTACCCTCCCCCGGTCGCTCTGGAAGACCACCGTGCCCAAGGGCAAGCTCGGATCGTTCGCGGTTCGTTAAAAGGCTTTAGGCAGCCTCTGGTGTCGGCTTACTGAGGGCCGATACCTTTTCTTTATTGCTTTCTTTATTGCGTTTTGCACGTCAGGTGCTTATTTTTCTGTTTTGCACGCCAGGTGCTTATTTTTTCTGTTTTGCACGCCAGGTGCTTATTTTTCCGTTTTGCACGTCAGGTGCTTATTTTTCTGTTTTGCACGTCAGGTGCTTATTTTTCCGTTTTGCACGTCAGGTGCTTATTTTTCTGTTTTGCACGTCAGGTGTTTATTTTTTTATTTTGCATGTCAGATGCTTATTTTTCTTGTTTTGCACGCTAAGTGCTTATTTTTCTTTATTTTGCATGTCAGATGCTTATTTTTCTTGTTTTGCACGTCAGGTGCTTATTTTTCTTTATTTTGCATGTCAGATGCTTATTTTTCTTGTTTTGCACGTCAGGTGCTTATTTTTCTGTTTTGCACGTCAGGTGCTTATTTTTCTGTTTTGCACGCCAGGTGCTTATTTTTCTGTATTTGCACGTCAGGTGCTTATTTTTCTGTTTTGCACGCCAGGTGCTTATTTTTCTGTTTTGCACGTCAGGTGCTTATTTTTTTCTGTTTTGCACGTCAGGTGCTTATTTTTCTGTTTTGCACGCCAGGTGCTTATTTTTTCTGTTTTGCACGCCAGGTGCTTATTTTTCTGTTTCACACGTCAGGTGCTTATTTTTCTTTTTTGCACGCCAGATGCTTATTTTACCGCTTTCTGCACGAAAGTGCCCATTTTCCTTTTCTGCTTGCACACCAGTTTTTATTTATTGTTTTTCAAAAGAAGAAACAAGAGAAAGTTCGGGTTTCCCTAAGCAGACAAAATCGGTATAATTTCTGAATTCTTTATCTTTATTTTGCCTCGGAATATGTTTCGGCCAACTCATATTCCTCGTTAAATTCAGATAAAGAGGGGCAGCTGTCATACCCCAATTTTGTCCGGCTTAGGTCAAAACCCTAATTTTCAATCAAAAATAAATCAAGTATTAGCATTCATCCTAGAGGTTAGGAAGAGTATCATGCTTGCATCTTAGAAGTTTCAGAATGCATTTTAGGGTTGGAAAAGCATTGCATGGCATTTTAGAGCACTTTAGAGCATTTCTAAGGTTTTTAGGGTTTTTCCTAGTTCAAAGGGTATTTTGGTAATTTCGCCAAAAAGACTTATTTTCTCATCATGCATGCATTTCTAGAGTTTTAGAGTCATCCAAAGGGTCTCAGGATCATTCTTAGAGTGGAAATGAAGTTTGGAGCAAAATTAGGGTTTTTGGGACCAAAAGGGCATTTTGGTCATTTCACTAAAATAAATAATTTCTCGGTAAAAAACATTACGCATCTCTTGAGGAATTTATGTGAGTCCAAGTGAGTGGAGTTGTGCATTTTTTTTATGCATCATAGGAGTATTTTTGGCATGAAATTCGGTTTTTGAACAAAAGGGCAAAATGGTCATTTCCTTTGAGGTAGGGTCAATGAATCAATTTTGGGATTGGTGAGATCATAAAATTCAGAGCCCAATCATTGAATCATAGGATGAGGCCCAAAAAGGTAAGATTAATGAAGAATTATCTAGAAAAAAAAATCAAGAAAAAGAAAGGATAATTAGAGAGGTAGTGGGAGGCAAATAGTACAATGACAACTTGCAATTACTCTCTCTCTACTATCCTTTGGCTGCGAATTCCAGCCCCTTTTTCCCCATTTTTGGTTTATTTTATTGATTGCAAATTGTGTTTAAATCATGGCCTTCCATTCAAGTGTTAAATGCAATCCTCACCCTTCATTTGAATTAAAATGGCACTCTTGTAATATGCTTCATGAGAAAATACATTTTTGTAATTAAACTTATCCTTCACCCACCTCCTTAAGCTACACCCCTCAGCCCTCTCTCTCCTCACTTTGTGCTTTCTAATTGCCCCTAATCCATGTGATGATGCATCTCCACCCTCCATTCAAATTTAAAGTCTAATCCTAGTGCACCTCTCAAAGCCAAAGACTAAACTACCCGTAGACCTAGTTTCATCCTATAAATACTCCCTCATTCCCACACCTAAAGCCTCTTCTCTTTTTGCTCATTCTCTCCTACACAAAAACCCTAGCACACCTCCTCTCCCTCTCCTTCCCTCATCAAGGCCGTAGCCCCTTCCTCCCCTCTTCCACATATTCCCTTCAAAAATCAACCACCAAATCCTCCATTTCTTGTTAGATCACCATCTTTCCTTCCATTCTCTTCAAGGTTGCATCATCAAATTGCTAAGAGCTAGTGATTTTTGAGCTTATCATCTCCTTCTTCATTTCATTGTAGTTTTGAGGTAATCCTTGAAGCTTTGCACCTCATATTTAATTTTCTTGCATAATTTCTCCTCTACTCCAAACTCCTTCTTGATTGTTGTTTGCTTTGAGGATCCATTTCAAACATTTTGACAAAGACTTAGGGAGCTTTGGGTGTTTGAGATGGGTCCTTGGCCTTGAAGGAGTTGTTCTTCTACTTGAATAATTTCCCTTGCATCTTTACATATTTTTGCACTAGATTTCATACACAAATTTGTTGTTTAAGCATTTCGCATATCATGAAAAATTAGGGTTGATGTGATTTTGTTGCACTTCTTTGCTTAATCATATAAATCCTTGCAAAAAATAGATCTATGTTTCTTTGTGTTAATTTTGGTGTTTTCTTTATTAAATAAAATGTGGATCTATGTTTCCCTTGGTTCACATGCTTATAGATCTAAAAATATTTTCAAGTTCATTTTGTTGTTGTTCTTTGTTTGGTGATGTTTAATCTTGTTACTAGTATTTCATCTTAGTGTTAAATGTTACCTTTGTTGTTTGATGATTTAGCAATATGATTCCCACTAGTGCCTAGTGCACATTGACCTAAGTGGTGAAGATTGCTAGAAATGACTCAATTTAGTTTATGTGTCCATTCATTTTTGTGTCTTAGTTTGCTTGTTGTAAATTGTTGATGATAGGCAAGTTGATTCCCACTAGTGCCTAGTGCACTTTTCTCAAAGAAAGAGGATTGCTCTAGGTGATTCAACTTATTTGTTGTGTTTAGTTAATCTTTGCATTTTAGTTTGCTTGTTGCTCATTGTTGATGATAGGCAAGTTGATTCTCACTAGTGCCTAGTGCACTTTTCTCAAAGTGAGAGGATTGCTCTATATGATTCAACTTGGTTTTAGTGTTTATTTACTTTTTACCTTTTTACTTTACCACTCATTAACTTTTTACCAAAACATAAAAATATTTTACTACTTTGGTTTTAACCACCCACTTACTTTTTACTTTACCATTCATTAACTTTTTACCAAAACATAAAAATATTTTACTACTTTGGTTTTAACCACTCACTTACTTTTTACTTTACCATTCATTAACTTTTTACTAAAACATAAAAAGATTTTACCACTTCCCATTCACTTCATGCATTTTTACTTTACCATCTCATTAAATAATTACCATTCACTTCATGCATTTTTACTTTACCATCTCATTAAATAATCACCATTCACTTCATGCATTTTTACTTTATGCATTTTTACTTTACCATCTCATTAAATAATTACCATTTACCTCATGCATTTTTACTTTACTTTTCACTAACTTCTTACTTAAAGTTTTACAACTTATCAACTTGCAAAAATACCCAAAACATTTTCACATTCATGCATCTTCATTCATACTTAGTTTATATGACACTCTCATGCATCCTCATATGCTTATATCTCTTGCATCCTCTTATGCATCCTTGTATGCCATCCATTCATAAATAAAGTTCTATGCATTCATTCTTGTATGCTCATGCATTCACATGCTTGCCTAATCATGCATCATTGCTCACATGTTCATTCACCTAACCTAGAATACTCTATGCCTATGATCAATTGTATTCCTTCGTTCTTGATGCCATTTGAATGTCTTTACTTAATTGTGCACAAACCCCTTTTACACAATCACGTGCCCTTATAAGACTACCAACAAGTGTAGCATAGAGGCATATGTGCCCCTCTCGAAATTGCTTCCAACTTGTGTAGCAATTCCCCTTCACACACAAGCACAATTGTTTGAGAACTTTGCCTTGCATCTTTGACAATTAAATTTCTTGATTATATTGGCATGCTTAATCTTAGTTGATGATCAACATGTTCATGATTGTTTGACTAGTTGAATATGTTTGAACTTCATTCATTCATTTTTGCATTTGGTTTTGGACATAGAATTCAATTGAAAATGATTTATTTATTTTCTAAAGACTCTTTTCCAAACCAATTAATTTTCAAAGCATTCTCAATAAACAAAATAAGCAAGTAGTGGAGGTCACCCATAACCTTTGTTAGTTTGATCTCTATGAACACTCTTCAATTTCACATGAGTACTTAGCGATGATTACCTATAACCTTTGTTAGTTTAATCATTCGCTAATGCTCGTCCTACTTCGAAAACCTTTTCAAAACCAAAGGGTTAGAACTACGTCGCTTTGATTCCCTTTTGGGATACGTAGGAGCGAGTCTCGTTCTCGTCAAGCGCAACAAATAAAAATCCTTTTCGCAACCCTAAACCAACCATTTTCACAAAACAAACCAAAAAGTCATTTTCAAACCCATTGTTGCTAGTAGCTCATCAGAGCCTTTGTTCGTTTAGCTATTAGTAGCAATGTCCTTTTCTCATAAGAATAATAAACGATGATCCATCATAACCTTTGTTAGTTTGATCATCGCGCGAATCAATCTCTTTCAAAAATCAGTTTCAAAAAAAAAGATAATAAAAACGAGTTGTTATCAAACAGTCCATCAGAACCTTTGTTCGTTTGACTAGAGGTACAACTCTCTTTTTTGAGTATTTAGCGGTGATTACCCATAACCTCTGTTAGTTTAATCGTTCGCTGAATACTTGTCCTATTTCGAAAATTCACTAAAAAGATAAAAAATAAAAACCTTTTCATGATAAAGAAGAACTACGTAGCTTTGAGTTCTCCATCGCACCGGGAGATACGTAGGAGCGGGCCATGTCCCGTCAAGCCCTTTTTCTAAAATGCTCTTTTTCTCCTTTTTCCATAATAAATAGGGTTTTCGTTAAATCCTTTTCAATGCATCTTTCAACAAAGGAATAAATAGGCAAACTTAGGTATTTTCCAAATCAAATATTGAAACCACATACTTTAGTTAGAGGTTCCCTTTCGGTAGAAAGGACATGTGAGGTGCTAATACCTTCCTCACGTGTAATCGACCCCCGAACCCATGTCTCTAGTTTTTCAAAGACCACCCGCTTTTTTCAAAAGGACCTTTTTTCAATGTTTTGGTCCAAAAATTAAAATATTGGTGGCAGCTCCAAACTTTTCCCACGTTGTACATTGAGAAGTCCAAATGGGATTTTTCGGGGTGCAACACCTAGCAGTGCAGGAGCATCAGATGCAAGAGCATTGATCAGATGATCCTTTTGTGCTGGTTCTTCTCTTGGCAGAATGTTGTTTTCCAAGATTTCTTCTTCAGGTGGTGCAGCTGCATCTGGTGCAAGTGCACTGGTGAGATGATCATGCTGCTTATGGAATTGTTTCTGCACTAAATGGTCAAGAGAAATGATTGATGAACATTCTTCACTCTCCTCTGCAGGATATTTCAGAGCATTCATCACATTGAATTTCACCTCTTGATCATTCACTCTCATGGTTAGTTTTCCTTTTTGTACATCAATGAGTGCTTTTCCAGTTGCCAAGAATGGTCTTCCAAGGATGATTGAGACTTCTTTATCTGTATCAAAATCAATAATAACAAAATCTGCAGGAAACACAAATTTGTCAACCTTAACCAAAATATCTTCAATAATTCCCTCTGGGTAGGCTATTGATCTATCAGTAAGTTGAAGTGTTATAGTTGTAGGTCTAGCATTTCCAATCTCAAGTTGTTTAAATATTGATTTAGGCATCAAGTTGATACTTGCACCTAAATCACACAATGCATGACCTGTATAAAATTTTCCAATTGAGAATGGAATTGTAAAACTGCCAGGATCCTTCCATTTCCTTGAAATTTTGTTTTGCAAAATTAAACTACATTCTTTAGACATAGCAATTGTTTCAAAATCCCCTAATCTTTTTCTTTTTGAAAGCACATCTTTCATGAATTTAGCATAATTAGGCATTTGTTGAAGTGCTTCAACTAAGGGAACATTGATGTGTAACTGTTTTAAAATTTCAAGAAATTTACTAAATTGCTTCTCCTCATGTGCCTTTTTTAATCTTTGAGGATAAGGAGGAGGAGGGTATTCAGGAACTAACCTTGGCATTTGAACTTCTTGAGATGCAGGTGCATGAGGTGCTTTTGCATCTTGCAAACTTTTTTCTTTTCTGTTTTTATTTTTTTCATTTTCTACCTTACCTTCACCTTTAGTCTCATAAGGTTCTGCAAGATCCTTTCCATTTCTAAGAGAAATGGCCTTCACCTATTCATTTCCTGGCCTGTGGGATGTGGTAGCTTCTGTGTTTGAGGGTAGTGTACCTGTTGTTTTTGATACAGAGCTGTTGCTAATTGTCCCACTTGATTTTCCAAATTTTTGATGGAGGTATTAAGAGTTGGAATTTGAACTTTTGTATCACTCATAAATGCTTCCGTCCTATCCATAAATGCATCTGTTTTATCCATAAATGATTTCAATAAGGCTTCCATGGAGTTGTCCATTTCTGGTGCAGATGGTCTTTGGACGTGTTGAGAAAGGAATCCTGGTGGAGTAGATGGTGCAGCTGCATTAGGTGCAGCAGCATTATTACTCCCCCACCAGAAATCTGAGTGACTGTTCCAATCTGGATTATAGGTATTTGGGTAAGGGTTGTTATTTTGGTTGTACCCTACATAGTTAACAGAAATAGGGTTGCTGGGACATTCTTCATACAAGTGACCTCCTCCACAATACACACAACTTGTATCACCTGGGGGGTTTGTTCTATGGTTGCTGCAGTGTTTTCTGTTGGTGCAGCTGCACCAGGTGCAGATGCACTGGTTGAAGTGAAGTTTTTAAACAAATTTGTCAGTGAGGCTAACTGAGCAGATAGGGCTGATACATCACTAATTTCATGTACCCCTGATGGTTTCTTTTGGGCACTCACCCTCTCAGTAGGCCAACTAGAGCTATTTGTTGAAGTCATGCTAGAACCTCTGTCTTTGGGTCTTTGTTGTCTTTGCAAACTCCTAAATCTCCTCTCTATCTCGGGATCTAATGCAAATTCTGGTGTTCTGACCCTGCGCAAATATTCAGTGCAACTGCACCTAGTGCTTCTGCACCTAATGCTTCTGCACCTAATGCTTCTGCACAGAAAACAAAATACCAGAGTAATAAAACACTAACTTATAAATCTAAACAACAAAAATTAATGGCAATCCCAGGCAACGGCGCCAAAAACTTGGTGTGTGAAAAGATGTGCAAGTATACACAGTCACAAACAAGTAATATAATGATAAGAAAGGTCGAACCCACAGGGATTGGATTAACTTTGTGTGTGTTTAGAAAACATATAAATTAGTACTACTATACTACTCACAAAATTTTGGGTTTTTAGTTTAAGTAAAAACAGAATGCAAGTATGTAAAATAAGATGAAGGAAATCAGTTGAGAAAGATAGTTGAGATGTCTTTACTAGATAATGCTTCTTTTAAGAGTTTCTATGCTTTTAGAGATGCAGAAGCACTATGATGCAGAAGCATCAAGTGCAGAAGCATCAAGTGCAGTAGCATTGAGTGCAGTTGCATAAGTGTGTGCTTGTCAGCTACTTTCTTCAGAGTTTCGTTACAAGCTTCCCATGTCTGGGCTTGCTAAATAAGTTCACTCCTGCCTTTGAAGTTCCCACTGTTTCACCCTAAGTACTATGTTATCCTATGTCTAGGACTTAACATGGTTTTAACACAAGTTCTTTATTAAACAAATTTAACAAAGCCTTTGTTTAAACACTCACCCTTATTGGTCTTGATTTCTAATTATAAAGCATGTCTGTGAATATAACTCTACTTATTGTAAGAGATCAACCTTAAAATAAGATGGATGTAGTATAACACAAGACCCAGAATGCTACGACACTTAAAAGCATAATAACTTACTCAAAAGATCATTATAAGTTTAGAACATCTCAACTAAAGGAATTTAGCTCATGTTATTCATTATATAATAGAGAGAATCTGTAAGGAGCATGATAACATGAATCATATAAAAGATATCAATAGGGTAGAAGTTACACAGATTGATGTTCCTTTGCATGAATTCTGATTGGTGCAGAAGCACTGATCCCTTCGTCTATCTATGAAGAAGTGGAGGAAGAGGGTGTCAATTCCTTCCTCACCTTCTTACAACTAAATAGTAAATAAAATGCAAGAAATGAAACTACTAAAATATAAGTAAAGTGTTTGATCTACATATTATCAAGTGAGATATGCGATGATCTTCAAGTGAGAAATGGAAGCCTTTATATAGCCTTGGAGGTTTCCTTCAAGTAAAGGTTTGCTTGGAGATCATGCTTGACCAAAGGTGGCTTAACCATGGTTACTTTTCAGAGCTTTGATTGAGAAGATTGAGTCTAAAGGGGAGGTCCAATTGTGGAGAGCCATGTGTCTTTAGATGAGTAGCCTTTCATGATGATGTTTATGGTGGGCACCTCCTTATGCATGTGGGCATGTGCCTCCATGTGATTTGTGACAAAGCATGATGTCATAGAAGTTTTGGTGCAGTGGTATGAATTGAGGTGCTTCCATTGTGGGGTTATAAACATTTAGCGCAGGATGGTGCAGAAGCACTAAGTGCAGGAGCATCATGGTGCAGAAGTATCGTGGTGCAGAAGCATCATCTGTAGGTAAACTGAACAAACACATCAAACATACCAATATATATACAAAATGCTTTATTCATCACATAATTCCTAGAATGTTGTTATCTTACTTATACTACTATATTTAACACATATTCTACTTGATTTCAAGTAATTAGTTATGATTAGATGTATGAATAACTCTATATAAAATGGAGTTATCAGGGACCCTCTGAGCCTAATTGTTGTTATCCTTTGTTAGCCCCTCTGAGCCTAATTGTTGTTTTTTTTGTATTTTTTCTGCAAATCATATGCCTAGTTGTTTCTTAACTTGGAGTTAGGTACACAAATGTATGTGCGTGGGAAAAATTCTAAGTTTGGGGTTGCTCATGGAATAGCAACATTCTAAGTTTGGGGTGGTATACAAGAGAAAGGAATATACAAAGAAAATATATATATATATATATATATATATATATATATATTTCAAAAAAAAAGTTATATAAATAAATAAGTAAATAATTCCTTCTCTTGTGGAATTCTTTGGGGAAAATGGGTAAGTGAGTGAAATGGTTGAAATTGACAAAGAGAGAAGTAGGCCTAACTCCAAGTTGTAACCTACTTATCCAAATGTTATCCACCCTTACCTAAGCCCCGTTACAACCTTGAAAGTCCTCAAATAGTGTGTATGTGTATCATGTGTAGAGATGTGTATAGAACTTGTTCAAGCCTATGAAACGATGATGTAGGCATTGTGAATTGAGTGACCACCTTAGATACTTCAAAGAGAGATTGGTGAGATGTGTGTAAAAGAGAGAACTTGAGAATGCTTGCCTGCTTATGATCTTGTATTGTCCAATTTGGTTATCTTGCTACTGTATTAGGTTGATGATGATTTTTGATATGCTGTGTGGTTAACTGGTTTGTGTGGAATGTGTGACAGCTAAATTAAAAAGTAGCCACAGCCTGAATTGAATGTTTGCCTGAGGACAAGCAAAAGTTTAAGTTTGGGGTTGTGTTGACTCTCTGTCATATGATATGAGTTGCTTAATTTTAGAACCAAAACTACAGGGATTTGATTGTAAATTCTGTTGATTGCCGGGGGAATTAGCTTAGTTTAGATCAATGTATTAGGACTCATTTTGTAAGTTAATTCTCTCACTCCTGGTGCTAATTGCAATGGAAGACCTTCAAGTTGTCATAGCATCAACTAGCGAACCAGACATTTGCCTAGTGGTGCAATAGGAAGCTGAAGGAGAACTTTCTGTCAGATTTTGCGTCGCGACCAGAAGGCGTCGTGTCGCGACGCAGCAGAAGTATTTCGTAGGATTTGTTTTTGGAAGATTTCGCGTCGAGACGGGTGCGGGTCGCGTCGCGATGGTGAGTAAAAATTAGGGTTTTAAGGATTTTTCAGCGAAATTACCAGAGGACTTGGTCATTGGAGCGCAACTAGGGTTTGGAACAGCTTGGAGGTGCGATTTTGGAGTCTTCCAATCACATGGGAACAAGGATTGAAGGTTTCTATGACTTCCTCTATTTGCTTTTTCTCATTTATCTTATGTTGTACTCTTTTCACCATGTGTAACTAAATTCTTTTGATTAGGGAGAGATGATTCTCCCCAAACCTATCTTATGGATTCTTTGTTATGGTTAATACATTTAGTTGTTTGATTTATCATAAGTCTATACCTCTTTGTTTAATGCTTTATAGTTACATATGATAATTATAATGATTTAGGGTATGTGATCACATAGGGATATGGGTTGCATGCTTGATATGGGGTTTTAGATCATAAACTTGTGATCACCATAGGAATGTGGGATTGGATTTATGAATTCTTTATTTCTAGGGTTCAAGGCTTTACCAATTGGCATGATTCACCTAAGGAATTAGGGTAACTCAATTAGGTAAAAGGGGTTTTGAGGCAAGGAATTGTCCTTAACCTAATTTAGTGAATTGAATCTGGTATTTCAAACAATTAATTCGTAATTAGCTGAAGGTCCATAAGATAGGTGAGGGGAGAGGATTCGGCCCCTAATCACTTTCCTTATTATTTCAACAACCGTCGTATTTTCGCGTTACTAAATTCTCAAATCAAATCAATTTTCACAATCTAAGAATCGATAATTTTGCCATTGTTAAACAACACGCAATCCCTGTGGAGACGACCGGTCTTACCGTTTTTTATTACTTGCGACATTTATTACACTTGCCAAAAGTCTAACACTATTCTAAACATAACTAGCTGGAACATTAATAAGTATAAAGTCAGCACGTTCATTTTGTTTCCAGATGTCTTCATTGTCTTGTATTTTTTGGCATTTGGAAGTGCATATCTTTGCATTTAACCTTCCTACAAATAAGTATACAATGATGCTAGAATCATTCAGCTATATAGTGATACTAGAATCGTAGAACTATAATATTGAAATATTGAATCAAATAACCTTTTAGCATAATTAATCTTTCAGCTATGTTGTCATTCATGCTAAGATGTATTTGTATTTAAAATGAGGGAATCTTAATACTATTTCCTACTGCTGTTTATGCTTTTTTACTTAAGGCAGGTTCTTTCTACTCAACTGCTCATGTTGACAATTTTGATTACGTGCAATAAAAGGCATCAACAAAGTGAAAAACAAGTTAAAATATTTAGGATTGGATTGTAAACACAATTTTCAACTGTTGCTTGCTTATGGAAGCTTAAACTCAATTTAGAATCCTCTCCTTCATCTTTGAGATTATTTTCTTTGCTGCACTGATTTAAGGTACCGACAACTATCAACAAAGTTTGTACATATTGATGGTATAATATACACTAAATAATTGTTATGGCAATAAATAAGATCACCAGAACATAATTATGTTGTGCACATATGATAAGATAAGTTCATAATGAATAGAGGTAGTCAAGGAATAACTTTTCTAATTTGGTTCATGCATATCACAGGATGTTAGGTAAGTATTTTTCAAGTGATTAAATACATTGAAAATTCTCTTCTTGCCAAGTTTACTGGAGATAATTAGGTAGCTATTTTCATCCATTGTTTCAACTTCCAATTAACCTGAGCAATTGAAAAGATTTAATTTCTTTTGATTATTTTCTCATTTAGCTACAGTGCTTTTATTACACTGAATCTTAGAGATATGGTTTGTGACGGTCTTGGGGTGAATGTGTCATTTGAGGAGCAACATTACGATAACATGGATGAGCTTCCGAATGAGCAAGCACAAACATTTTATAATCTGTTGTTAGATGCAAACAAGTCATTGTTTGAAGGGTCATCAAGCTTTAAGAGATGCCGACCTTGTTAGGATGGAAGAGAACATTTCATTCATTCTATGTAAGTTGGAGAGAATATTACCACCTGGTTTCTTTGATTCTATGGAGCATCTCCCCGTTCATTTAGCATATGAAGCAAGACTTGGTGGACCGGTTCAGTACATTAGTGTAGTTTATGTTTAACTAAGTTGGCGGATTATGTTTTGATATTTGGTATGTTTGACACTTTTAACATTAGAGTAGAGTATGTATGTTTGACACTTTAGTGGTTTGGATTGAATTGAATTGGTGAAATTGAATCTGAATTGAATTGGCAGGGAATTTTTAAGAATGTAATTTTTGAGTCTGAAATTGAATTGGCAGGGAATTTTTGAGTCTAAAATTGAAATTGAGTCTGAATTGAGTCTGAAACTGAAATTGAGTCTGAATTGAGGCTGAATTGAATTTGCAGGGAATTTTTGAGTCTGAAATTGAATTGGCAAATGGCTAATTTTTAAGAATGTAATTTTTTTGTGTACCGACGGAATTTGTGACGGAATTTCCATGGATAATTATTGAATTTGCGACGACATTTTAAAACATTTGCGACAGAATTTTGACAGTTAATTAAGAAAATTCATATCGATCATTTGTGACGGATTTGCGACGGAAAGGTGTCAGTGTTTGCGACGACTTTGCCACGGATATATTGCTACGGGTTTCCGACGACTTTGCGACGGAGACATTTGCGACGAAAATATCCGTCGGAAACGATTTGTGACGAGCGATTTTGCGACGAAATTTTGTCTGTCGGAAACGTTAATTTGCGACGAAAATCAGTGCATTTGCGACGGATTTCGCTGTCGGAAATCGTCGATTTTCTTGTAGTGCATGTAGCGAGGGAATAATCCGTCGCTAATATTAGCAAGTTTTTTGTAGTGTTAGCGACGAAATGGATAATTACTGACGGATTTGATTTTGTTTTTTTTTTAAAACAAAGCGCGCCATTTTAGTGACGGAATTATTTGTCGCTAAATCCCTCGCTAAGTTAAATTTTGCGACGGATTTGATTTCCCTCGCTAAAATCCGTCGCTTATCCTGCATTTTTTTGTAGTGTAATGGCTTGTGGAAAATTCAAGTTCTTATTATTTGAACAATACTTCTGGAGCGTATAAACTAAGCGCTCTCCAAGCATTTGCTTCATTTTCATTAATGTATTCGCTATTTAGTTTCATTTTGACGCACATTGTTCTCTCTTTAATTTAAAGTCACTTTGTATTGGTCTATTCTCGTGCAAAACCGGCCTAAGGGTAAGACTATTAAAGACCTGGCTTCATTACCTCATATTTTGTCAATAGTTTTCATAAACTAAAAAAAACCCAAGTGAATAATTTTTTTAGGCCTCACCCACTAAAATAGATTTTTAGACCGGACTAGTTCTCGAGTCACCTTTTTTTTGCCCTTTTTTAGTAGAGTGGTGTTTCATGTCTTTGTTTTTCATCATTTTAGCTTGATTGAGACAATATTGGGCGTGTTTTTTTTTCTTTTTTCCTTCATTTGGAAATTTTGTGATAACTCATCTGAAAATAAAATAAAATGTTGTGAAAGTAAATAAAAAGAAACTTTTTTCTCGTATTTGGGTCACACATACATGCGAGAAAAATAAAGGGTGATAAAGTACTCATTAGAAAAGTAATTTTATTATTTATAATTTATTGTGCAGAGGACAATTATAAACATATGTAATTAATTTATTTAACTAAATACATTTGAATATTATGATTTTAATATTTATTTCTTTATTTTTATTTTATCTCTGATCCAGAGTCCTAGATACGCCACTATTTCTGATCGAAGCTATACATATATAGAGATGTAAATTTAATTGGATAGTGATTACTATTATTTTTTGTTGTCAAATTTATTAGTTGAGGATCGGCTAAAGCTTGAGTTCCCTAACTACTCCAAGGAAGGAACTTTGTTCCTCAGCTAGCTATGAGTTCCCTAACTACTCCAAAGAGTATTAGGATTAGGCGTGGGAGAAGATTTGACTAAACTAGGACTAATCTAAGGCGGTGCATAATGTAAAAGAGAAGTATAAAATGCTTGAAAATAAAAAATTGATTGTTTTGGTGTACAAAGTGAGGTTGGTTCATCTCCGAATGTGATAACCTTGCCAGGGGAGACCTTCCAAACATGTGGAAAAAAGGGGTCCTTAATACAATATTAGTGTGCACTATTAATTAATACTAACGAGGGAGCCCTACGGTGTTCCTTAATACAATATTAGTGTGCACTATTAATTAATACTAACTAGGGAGCCCTACAGTGTTCTTTGGACAAGCTGCGTTGAGGCTTGTGAAATTAACGCACATACGCCATTTCCCATTGTCATTCCGTACTAGTACTACGTTGGACAACCATGTTGGATACCGGATTTCCTTGATGAATGAGGTGTCTAGTAGCTTTTTAGTTTCTTCGGCCACCGCCCGGTAGGGGTGTTCGAGGTGCGGTTTGGTTCAGTTTTGAGATAAAAAGTGAACCGAACCGCAAGATAAAGCTACATGCAGTTTGGTTTGGTTCAGTTGGCTTCCTAAAATAAAACCGAACCAAACCAAACCAAACTAATGCGGTTTGGATTGGTTCGGTTGGTTCGGTTTTTTCCAAGACAAAACATAATTTAAAACGAAGTTAAAATTAACTAACATAAAAAATGGCTAACATAAATCTTTAAGAAAAAATCTACTCAAATATATATAGTATATAAATTACGCTCTTTTAATTCTTTTAAGATAGTTAAGACAATGTTTAAAAGAATTTGAATTAAATATTTTATTGTAATTTTTAAATATAGCATAACAATATAGATTGTTTGTAAGTGAGTCAAAGAATTAATTGTATTTGGGCTAGTAAGTGAGCGAGAGTTGGGTTTTAGTTACATTTGGGCTAGTAAGTTAGTAAGGAAGGTTGTAAGTCAATAAGTCTTAGTGTTACTTGCAGTTTGGTTTGGTTTCTATAATCAAAACCGCGAACCGAACCAAACCGCGCGGTGCAATGAAAAAAAGAACCGAACTAAACCAATAAGAAGCGGTTTTTTGCGGTTTTCGGTTTGCTTTGGTTAGGTTTGCGGTTTTCTATTGGTTTGGTTCGGTTTTGAACACCCCTACCGCCCGGTGTCGCTCTGGGCCTAACTTTCTTTTCCTCTGCGAGATAGGTTTGACGACCGGGTTTACTGATAGGTAATGGCAAATGAATGAGGGGCCAATACCGAGCATATTGGTCGGCATCCAAGCGAATAGGTTGATATTCTCTCTCAAAAGCCTTACAATCTGCTCTTCTTCATGTTGGAGTAGGGTAGTGCCTATATTGGTAATTTGGATTGCTTATTTGGACTTGCTTCAGGCTTTCGATTTGTTCAATCCTCTGGTCCAATAAGTCCTCTATGGGGTTTAAGTCTGCAAAACTGACGTCTTGTGCACTTGCGATGAGGGGAGGCTCGTGGTTGTTTTCCCCTTGGTTTTGAGCCTGTCGTGATACCATTTCCTTGCCGCCTCTTGGTCCGCCTTGAGGGCCTTGATACTCCCATCGTCGAGGGGGTATTTGAGGGTCATATGAAGGGTTGAAAGGGCGATCTGCAGTGAATTCAAGGTTGGGGGCGCTCTATAATGATATTGTAGGATGAAGAGGTGTTGGTTACTACCCCTTAACATGCACATGCTCCCTTGAGAAGCCCACCAGAGTTCCGAAATGGGGGTGTATCTACTCGGTAGAAAGTTCCCAGGGTCAATCAATACCCGCAGAACGTCGAAGTTCAGAATTTGCACCACTACAACCATCGGGTGATCTTCTTGAGGCGCTACCCCCTCGAAATCCCGAGGAGAGAAACTTATGCTAGGGTGTTGACTCTGGGTACGACTGGACAGGCCTTCAAACACGTGAGTCTATCTCTTTTTGGGGTGATTTTCCTCTCTTAACCGCACCCCTTCTAAACTGCATGGCGGTTTCTTTCTCATTCTTCCGCCCGGCCATTTTGAATCCTTGGCGCTCACGGGCCGGGGTTCTGTAGTTCGACTTTAGTATGGGCTAATCCGGTCAAGCGAAGATTCGTTGAGCCAAAAAAAGTGTGATCCATCCCAAAGTTGTAATGAGTAACGGAATCAACCGAGTAAGTAGTAAGATACTATTAAGATACCAGGAATCTAATTAAAGGATGGAAATGTTCGAAATGGAGCTTTGTCCTTATTGGTCCAAATAAGATTATTGTTGTCCTTACTAGAAAAAGAAAAGCCGCGGCCTTCCTTTACAGTGGCCCACTTTCAACCGTGTCAACGTGGTCCAATCCTACCTCAGCAATAATCTATATAAACTCTACCCACACTCAAACCCAAACTCAAACTCACTTCCTTCTTCGTTAACTCATTCAC
This sequence comes from Astragalus membranaceus, assembly GCA_039519185.1. Lineage (NCBI taxonomy): Eukaryota > Viridiplantae > Streptophyta > Magnoliopsida > Fabales > Fabaceae > Astragalus > Astragalus membranaceus. The sequence continues at coordinate 29,649,938 of CM076849.1, read as the reverse complement.
TGCACTGCACTCATCCCAAACCTGAAACCACTCTCTACTTACAGAAACAACACCACTATTAATTCCCACACACACTCACCACCAACCTTCGAATGAATGATTCAATCACATCGTTTGGCGACTTTAGCAATGGACACCAGTTAGATCATGCATCTATCTCAAGCCCAGATGGTAGTAATAATACTATTACATCTCATTATTCATTCTCAGATGAAGAGGTTATATTAGCATCAGCACGGCCAAAGAAGCGAGCTGGTCGGAAAATATTTCACGAAACAAGACACCCAGTGTACAGAGGAGTACGGCTGAGGAACAAGACCAAGTGGGTATGTGAGATGCGTGTACCCAACAACAACAAATCTAGGATTTGGCTTGGAACTTACCCAACACCTGAAATGGCTGCACGTGCACACGATGTTGCCGCACTTACCTTTCGTGGAAAGTCAGCTTGTCTCAACTTCGCTGACTCCGCTTGGCGAGTAACGTTGCCGGTGTCTACTGATGCTGCTGATATTCGAAGAGCAGCCATGGAAGCTGCTGTAATGTTTTCTTCTGATGACGAGATCAATAACGGAGTTGAAGTTGAAGAGGAAGTAACTTATAATGAGGCTTTGCAACAACAGGGTATGTATGTGTACGAGGAGGAACTATTTGCTCCGGTGGTGTCTGCAGGTTTTGAAGACATGTACGCTATGCCTATAATGTCTCCTTCTCCTTCCATGGGAGATTTTACTTTTAGTGACTCTTTTGTCGACGTGGAGATATTTGACACTCCTATGTCACTCTGGAACTTTTGAGTTTCACACGTTTGTTAACGTACTTCTTTTTTTTGACAGCACGTTAATCAACGTACTTCATTTTGTAGTTTTCATTTTAATACAAAGTCTTTGTTTTTATATAGTGCTTTTTATTTTAGTGTTTAGATACTTTTATTCAAAAGCATTTTGTTTCGATATTTTGTCTGACACGTAAGGAATGAATAGTTAGTTAAACCTTCCAGATATTTTTTCTGGCAACGAGATGAGTGGAGACTGTCAATTTGTATCATAGAATTTTGTTGTCTCCTTCAAAAGTAGCTGACAAATAATAAGTTAACTTTCCATAAGTGCATGGTAACTTGTGGGTATCGTCGAAGAATAACGCTATTCAGCAAAAGTTTTGCCTACATTACAACACTAATATATTAACTAAGTTTTCTAAGCCATTAACCAACTTATTTTTTTTTACAGTTTTTAGTCAATAGTCAAGAAAACTGTAAAAACTGTAAAAAAGTAGGTTGGTTAATGGCTTTAAAAACTGGGTTAATTGATATTTTAATGTGGTTTTGGACTATTTTTTACTGGAAAACTTTGCCTGAATAACATTACTGATTGTTTAATTGGAGCCCAGTACTTGTTTCATCGGAGCCCACACATAAGGCCAGGGGCAGACATGTTTTGTGGGTGCATGGAGCTTGCACCAATGAGATGGTAATTAACTAGCACTCTCTAGGGAGGATATTATACTGCTCGTACATTTTGTAGGTGCATGTATGCTTCCGCGATTTGGTATGCTATTGTCAGTTGGCTGGGCTACGATTTTGTCATGCAGCAGGATCTTCCATCCTTGTTTCTTCAGTTCATTCATGTTGGCGGTCCATCTAGGTGCAGACATGGTTAGATGCTCATCTGGCACTCTGTTCTCTGGGGTATTTGGGACCTGAGAAACAAATGTATTTTTTCTGGAGGCGTTCCTGATTTTGGGAGATGTATTGACAGGATTTTATCCCTTTCTTGGCAGGGGCTCTAGGCTAGGGGTAATTCTTCCTCTTGTTTATTTTATGAGTGGTATGTCACTACAACAGAATTGTTAAAAAAAGGCGCATACTTTAGAGGCACTTTTTAAGAAGTCCCCCTGATGCCCAAATACGGAGGACCTTTAGAGGCACTTTTTAAAAAGCGCCCTAAAGGCCCTCCGTATTTTGAGCATTAGGGGCGCTTTTTAAAAAGCGCCCCTGATGCCCTAAAATTCTAATTTCCTCTATCTCCCTCTCATTTGCGAAAACCCTCTCATTCTCTCAACGTTCACACACAGTCTCCCCCTCTCTTGCGCCGTATCCCTCTCTTCCTCCTTCTCTCCGGCTGCCTACGACGCCCAAACGTCGTTCTTCCTTCGACGGCCTCTTCCCACCGTGGGTTGTCTTTTCCAGTTTTACCTCTGTTCGCGACTCTGTGAGCCGCCTTCCCTCCTTCGTGAGCTCGACGACGCTTCTCCCTCCGTGAACGGTGCAGCACTGCTTCGTCCTCCCTCCTGCAAATCTGCCATTGTTGGTTGCTGGTGACATAGTTCACGATTTGCTTCTTTTTGGTAATACTCTTCACAAAGTTTGCTTCTTTTTTTCTTTTCATTTCTGGTTTTTTTTCTCTTTTTTTTCCTTGGTAGTTTTAAGCTTCAGAATTACTGTGTTCGTTTGGAGTGTGATTCCCACTACATATGTATTTGATTATGAAGCCTATTACTAGTTTCATTGGTGTAGCAGGAATAAATTTGTTGTTTTATAAATGTGGTTTAATAAATTTGTTGATTAATTTGTTTTGTTATATCTAGTTCGAGTTCTTTTTGCGGAGCTTCAAGTTCTTTCTTGATCCAGTTCACATCTAGTTCGAGTTCGTTTTGCTTCCCCTTAATTTTCAGGTACTTTTCTTGTTCTCTTGTCCTTTTATTGTGGTTATTGTTTAGACACTTGAGCAGTTGTGGTTATTGTTTATACACTTGAGCAGTTCACATATGTATTCATAATTGGTGTATTTGAAATTGATGGATTGTTTGAGTTATAGTTCGCATATGTATTCATATTAGCAAAGACCTTATCCAAGGTCGAATGTCTTGGTTTGAAAAAATTGTAACTTGTGTGTTTTTCACCTTTAATATGTTTAAGTTCTCTTATCGGGAATTTATAATAAATTTCGGTCTAATACGAATAGAAAGTGGATGTATGTCAATCGTCTATCGAAAGAATATGCCGATGGAGTGGAATATTTTGTGAACTTTGTTGTTCGACGTTTAGGAACTTCTAGTAAGTTCAAGTGTCCTTGTTTAAGTTGTTGTTACGCAAATCGAGTTACTGCAGTTGAGTTGGAAAGACATTTAAAGGCCAACGGAATCGATCAAAGTTATACTTGTTGGACAATGCACGGTGAGGAAAGCGGTGAACCTTCAAATATGGATAATAGTAATCAGAGATGTGATCCGGTTGATTATCCTGAAACACATACATTTGATGGCCACCAATTTTAAGAGGTGGCAAAGGCGGTTGAAGACGATCTTAATGATTGTCCTCAAATGTTTGAGAAGTTGATAACCGACGTGGAGACACCGTTGTATGCGGGCTGTACTGAATTCACAAAGTTATTGGTTGTGATTGTGATAAAGCTGTATAACTTGAAAACTTGCCACGGATGGACGGATAAGAGCTTTACGGAATTACTCGCACTATTGAAAGATATGTTACTCGCACTATTTAAAGTTATTGGTTGTGATAAAGTTGTATAACTTGAACATGCATCAGAATTAATGAACATGCATTGTTAAAGTCGTGCCCTAAATGTAATGCATCGCGGTATAAGAAGAAAGAATCTACTCCAGAAAAGGTATTGTGGTATTTTCCCATAATTCCTCGATTTAGGCGTATGTATCGTAGTTCGGAAGATGCAAAACAGTTGACTTGGCATGATGATGAAAGGATTAAAGACGGCATGCTACGACACCCGGCGGATTCTCCGCAGTGGAAAAAGACTGATATTGAGTATCCTGATTTTGGGCATGACCCAAGAAACCTACGCCTTGCATTGTCTGGCGATGGATTTAACCTACACGGTATCCAGAGTAGCTCCCACAGTACATGGCCTGTGATTTTGGAGATTTATAACTTACCTCCTTGGCTTTGCATGAAACGCAAGTATATGATGTTGTCTTTGTTAATTTCTGGCCCCAAACAACCAGGAGATGATATTGGCGTATACTTGTCTCCTTTAATAGAAGACTTGAAGCAAATGTGGGAGATTGGGGTAGAGGTGTATGATGGATTCAGAGAAGAAAGTTTCATTCCGAAGGCTATGATTTTTGGCACCATTAATGACTTTCCAGCATACGGCAATCTATCTGGGTACAGTAACAAAGGTCAGTGTGCATGTCCTATATGTGAAGATAATACAGATTGGATGTGGTTGGAACATGGTAAGAAGAATATATATCTTGGCCATCGAAGATTTTTGCCTCCAACTCATCAATATCGGGTGTGGAGAAAGACATTCAATGGGAATTCAGAAACTCATAAATCTCCCTCGCCTTTGACCGGTGGACAACTATTTGAAAAGGTGAAAGATTTGAACATTAAGTTTGGGAAGCCTTTTGCAGGAGAGCTTGCCAAACGAGGATGGAAGAAAAAGTCGATTTTCTTTGAGTTGCCATACTGGAAGTCATTACACGTAAGACATTCATTGATGTGATGTATGTTGAAAAAAATGTATTCGAAAGTGTCATTGGTACCTTACTCAATATGCCAGGGAAGACTAAAGATATCATCAACACAAGGTTGGATTTGGTTAGTATGGGGTTGAGACCTGAATTGGGTCCGATAAAGAAGGGTACACGTACATATCTACCTCCTGCAGCTCATACTCTATCTAGAAAGGAGAAAACTGTCTTTTGTAAGTTTCTTCATGGAGTTAAAGTCCCAAAGGGGTACTCTTCAAACATTACGAACCTTGTATCGATGAAAGACCTCAAGTTAAAGTCTCTAAAGTCTCATGATTGTCATGTTCTCATGTAGAATTTGCTACCCATTGGTATACGATCCATTATGCCCAACAAAGTGCGTCAGGCCATAAATAAACTTTGTTTCTTCTTTAAGGCGATTTGTAGTAGAGTGATTGACCCTGGAAAGTTGCCAGCTCTGCAAACATTAATTACTGTCACTTTATGTGGGCTTGAGATGTTTTTTCCGCCTTCTTACTTTGACATAATGATTCATTTAACAGTTCATCTGGTTAGAGAGACACAATTGTGTGACCCATGTTACATGAGATGGATGTACCCGTTTGAGCGATACATGAAGATATTAAAAGGATATGTTAAAAACCGATCACGACTCGAGGGTTGCATTGCTGAGCGCTACATAGTTGCAGAAGCTATTGAGTTCTCCACCGGCTATCTATCTAGTGTTGAATATTCTGTTGGGCTGCCAAGGGTGCGTCACACAGGAAGCGTTGGTAAAGGGATGACAGGAAGGAAAATAGTGATGGTATCTAGGAAAGAACTAGAGCAAGCACACTTATATGTTCTGCACAATGATAGTCAGGTTGATTCATATGTTGCCAAACACATGGAGATTCTTAGGAGTGATCACCCAACTAAGAGTCAAGTCTGGTTAAAAAAAGAACACAATCGGAGTTTCATACGTGGCTAAAAGATCACATTGATATTGAGTTTGTTTCGAATCCTACCCCGATTTCAGAAAGATTGAGATGGTTAGCAAAAGGTCCAAATATACATGTTTTCTCTTACACTAGTTTTCTACAAAACGGGTACACGTTCTATACAAAATCCCATGATGATCAGAGTAAAGTGCAAAATAGTGGGGTGACTCTTGTAGCTGAATCTATGCATACATCAAGTGCCAAAGACAGAAATCTCATTTACGCGAATATGTCATACTTCGGTGTCATTGAACACATATGGGAGTTGGATTACAATATGTTTTGGGAGCCTGTGTTCCAATGTAATTGGGTTGACAATAATAATGGTGTACAGATGGATGACTCAGGTTTCATGCGGGTGAATTTCAACAAGTTAGGGTATAAAGATGAACCTTTTATTTTAGCCTCGCAAGCCCAACAAGTGTTTTATGTCACTGATCCAGTTGATATCAATTGGTGCATTGTTTTATTGACAAACAAAAAATTATTGGTGAATGACATTGGTGATCAGGCCCGCGAAGATGTTGATATTGAGGATGACCCTTTCTTCGGGACATCACAACCAATAATAGGGGAAAGTACTTCTAAAGAGGATATTTTGTATGTTAGAAATGATCATAATGATGGAATTACGTTTCGTCGAAAACAACGCACTAAGAAGCGAAAAGCAAAATATCATACAAATAAACAAGTAGCTAGTAACATTAGATCGAGGAAAAGGAAAAGGTAATATATCATGCGTGTTTCTTTTTTATTCATTTTTCATATTGCAAAAATTAACTTACTTTATCATGATTATAAAATAACATTTAGCCTAATAACAATCATTATATTTTGTTGCAGGTGAGATGACTTCCCATGGTGATGATAGTGCACATGACAGTGGTCATGAGAGTGAACATCAGCCCCAAAAAAAGTTCAGCCGCCATGGAATGACAGTTAAGAAGAATATCATCAATCAAGGGAGCAAAGGGCTTCCTAAACTTGAAACTTACTAATTAACTAACTTAGTTATATACTTTTAACTATTTGTTATCTAATTTACACAAGTAATAATGCAGGTCAAATGGAATGCTAAAGACCAACCGATTGGTGAAAATGGTAGAGAGTTGCAAAGCTTCATTGGTGCCAGAGCAAGGCAGGATATACCAATTACAATCACAAGTTGGAATAATAAAAAAGATGCATCTTTGGAGAAACTTAAAGAGGAGCTATGGTATTTGATACTGGTATGGGTCTTATTTTGACTATACAGTTATTTTATAATTAAATATGTAACCATATTTATAATCATTTTGTTGAATGTAAGCAGAAATACTTTGATGCGGATGACTCTCGAAAAGACTATTGTCTTAAGAAAGCTGGAAAGGCGCACAGAAGATTCAGATCAACTCTAACAAGTTGGGTGAGAGATGAAGAGGGGAACATCAGAAACCGTCCTCCACCACGATATGATGGGATTATAACATCAGAGGATTGGAGTGCATTTGTATCTTCACGCGAAGATGAGGAATTCCAGCTTTGTACAATTACTTATCATACATATACCTATATTTGACAATTATAAAGTATTAATGTAAAATGATTTGTCTTTATAGAGATTAAGCAATGAAAATCGCGAGAGAGCAGCAAGTCCTGAATACCCTTATAGAGCCGGTGTTAAGGGTTATCACGAGATTGAAGAACAATTGGTAGGCACATTATCTTACATTTATTAAATTAATCTTCTGATTTATTTACTAATAAATGGTAAATTTTAATAGCTGCGGGAGGCCGGAAAAGATCCTACTCAGGAATCTATTGACCGACATGTTTTGTGGTTAGAAGCCCGACAAAACAAAGATGGTGTCATTGACAACCCCAAAACGAGAGAGGTGTCTCAAAAAATTGTAAGTATGATAAAATTAATTTCTTTTATAATGTTTATATTACTTATAATGTCTAATAAGTTTTGTGAATCAGGAATCCATATCACAATCAGTGTCACAAGGATAGATTACTGATTGTGATGGTCCGAATGACATCCTTGGTCGTGCATTGGCAATTGAAGAGTACTCAGGTCGTCTACGGGGTTTGGGATTTGGCATTTCTCCAACCACTTTTTGGGGTTCAAAGAGGCAAAAGAAACAAGACACACAAGAAAGTAGAGAAAGAAAACGGTTGGAAGCCATGGTATTGATGCTACAGGAAGAACTTAATGAATTAAAAGATAAATGGGGTCCAAGGACTAATGATGTACCATCTCCTAACCCAAATAGCTTCAGGGATAGTTGCAATATTGCGTCCAATCGGGTAATTATTGTTGGACCGTCTTTTTATTTTTTACATTTTACATTTGTAGATATTAATATTTGGTTTTTGGTTATTATTTAATTTAGGGTAACAATAACAATTGTGAATTATATACATCAAACCCGCTTACGTTGGTCTCAAAGAGCTTTGTTTGTAACAATGAGGACTCCACCTTTCACAATCTACCCATGCCTCCAAATCACGTGAGAGTCAGAGTTGAGTTTCTTGTTGTGGAAGATGCATTATTGCCGGTACCAATTGACACTGCACAGATGACTTTGTTGACTGTGAATGATGCACTTGGCACCTTTGTGGCATGGCCAGCAAATGTTATCAATGTATGGAGCAATTAATATATTTGTTAATAATTCATTGGCTTATTGTCATATATTAATAACTAATTATATTTCTAATATAGGTAAACAAAGCAAGATCTCGGATTTCTGGGCATATTGGCAAATCCCAACCCTCCCCTTCTATTGGTCGCAAGAAGCACGTGTCTAGGCGAGAAGCTAGCGAGAATGAGATTCAATCCCAACCCCCCTTATATTGCTAGCAAGAAATCAGTGTCTCGACAAGTAGATAATGGAAAGGAGGTTCAATCCCAACCCCCCCCCCCCTTCTAAAGAATTTATCAGTTATCTAAAGGTTCATGCCTCAACAATGACGGGTGCATATTTGATAACTGCATTGGTTGATCCAGACATCTTGGGAGATATCCACCAAATCTGCCTTTCAAATGTGGAACTGCAAGAGGTATATGATCACAAGTGGGCATCTGGGGCTACTATTAATATATACATCAGGTATTATTATTATTATTATTATTATTATTATTATTATTATTATTATTATTATTATTATTATTATTATCATCATCGTCATTATTATTATTACTATTATTGTTATTATTTGTTAATTTATTTGTATACATTTTAACTATAGGTATTTGTACCATGAGATTATGATCCCCATGGAACGAACACATAGATTTATCTTCTTGTGCCCGGAACGTACTTTTCTACGCAACATCCGTTTTGATAAAGACATGTCAAAAGCCATGGTTAAAGACTTGAAGAAAGCGATTAAAGAAAACAACGAAGCGGTAAAAGCCTATATCGATAGACGACTGGCTTTGGCACATGAAAGAAGCTGTGATAGCTTGTTTTTGGCACCCAACAACTTAGGGTAAGAAATTTAATCTATATATATATATATATATATATATATATATATATATAACGTGTTTTTGAAATATCTGTTATTTATTTGGTTATTAAAATTTTTTGTAGGGCACATTGGATATTGTTGGTAGTTGATCCTAAAAGAAATAGAATTTTCTATTTGGATTCGTGTCATGGTCATTATACCAACCACCTCAAGGTGAAAGGAGTATTTGAAAGGTGTGTATTTAGTTACATCGCATATTTCATCATTTAAATTATGTATGTATTTCGATTAATTAATACATTTATATGTATGATGTTTCAGTTGTATGATGACATATTGGGGATCAAATGATAGGAGGGCTAGAGATGGGAATGTCAACAATAAAACAAAATGGATAGTAATAACGGTAAGTTTATAATCAATATTCTTATCCATGTAAATATTGTTCGCTTTTTAATAATTAATTGTTATTTTGATTTCTAGTGTCACAGACAACCAAACAATGATGATTGCGAGTATTACGTTATGAAGTTTATGAAGGACCTAATCACTCACAATCAAATGGAAATTCCAGAAAATATATGTAATTTATATAGTTTGTTTTTTGACAAGTAATTCCATATCTAGCATTTAGCACTTAATTCTAAGTTTATTTTATTTTTGCTTATTTTTGCAGTATTTTCCTGGAAATGAGGTTGGAGCTCCATTTTCTGATGACCAACTTACTGAGATCAAGGGAGAGTGGTGTCATCATGTTGCCCGTTTGATTAATGAAAATCGAAATTCATCTAACTTTGGTTAGCTGGTTTTTTGTTCCTCACAATGGATGTCATGTCATTTTTGCTGTCTATGTTAACATTCAGAATTTGGTTAATGATTTATGTAATTTTTGTTGGTACTTTGTTGATATGTATATATATATATATATATATGTGTGTGTGTGTGTGTGTGTGTGTGTGTGTGTGTGTGTGTGTGTGTGTATGTATATTAGATGGATTTATAAGTTTGTTAGTTGGAATTTGATTTGCAATTGGTTAGTTGATTTGAAATTTGGTTCATATTGGTTGTGGAGTTGATATTGGTTATTGTTGGTTGATGAAAATGAGAGTAGGGATGTGCTGTAAAATATTGGATATACCAGAAACAGGAAAAAATATTTTTAAAAGAAAACATAGAATCAGGGGCGCTTGCAGTTAGAAGCGCCCCTGTTGGTCTTACCCCCACTTGACAATCAGGGGCGCTCCCAGTAAAAAGCACTTCTGTTGGTCTGACCAATAAGGGGGCTTCTAACTGCAAGCGCCCCTAATTGTTAAAGTGTGCTAAGACCAACAGGGGTGCTTGTTACTGCGAGCGCCCCTGACTGTCAGAGGCGCTAAGACCAACAGAGGCGCTTTTTTTTAGCGCTTCTGTTTCCTAATAATTAGAGGCGCTTGTTGTACGCTCTTGTAGAAGGGTTGGCAACAAGAGCGCCAGATTTAGGGCCCCCCGAAAGTGCCCCCAATCGATAAAAAAAAGTGCCCCTAATGGTCTTTCCTGTTGTAGTGTGTTGACCCTATTGACTGTATTTTTAGGAGGTAGTTGTTAGTTTTCGGTGTTTTTCCTTTTATCACCTAACTTTTCTCGGTTTTATATGAGTTGAGCGCCCCTTGTGCTCATCTATATATTAATATATATGTTTCCCTTTCAAAAAAAAATTATAGTGCTTGTACACCCATGCCAACGGGAGTGCCAATGGGAGTACCGATTTTTTTTAGACTTTTTCCAATACAACTATTTAAAAAAATAAATTTTTTATTTTTTTTTCTAATTTACTCAAACTACTAAAATCAATCAATTTAAACACCACTAATTGTCAAAAAAACCTTGTCAAAAAAAATATATTGTCAAAAAACTCATACGTTTAACAAAATTTTAAAAAATTCCAATAAACTAAATTATCAAAAAACTAAATTATTAAATTCATATTATACTCCAAAATTAAATAATCTAAAATTTATTATTTACTATAATCTCTCTATTAAAACTACTAAAATTACCAAATTAATCTCTCTATTAAAACAACTCAATCAATTTAACCACTATAAAAAATTACCAAATTACTATTTTATAATTACTAAAAATGAGTAAAATGCCAACAGGAGTGGCAACGGGAGGGCCAACGGGGATGCAAACGGGAGACCCAACGGGGATGTATATTTTACCTAAAATCTCATTTTCATTTTTCTTCATTTTTACTCCATTATTAACTTTATAAGAAATACCGACCTTTTTTTAAAGTTTTTCAAACACAACTATTTTAATAAATTTGAAAATATTTTCTTTTATCAAGTTTTTCCCTTTTTCTTTATTATATTTTACAACTTTCAACGTATTTATAATTTCATACGAAATTATAACAGATACAGTATCACCCGCGTGTCAGTTTTAATTATTTTTCTTTTTAAACTGTTTTTTAAAAAAAAAGATTTTTTTTCATTAATTTTTTTCCAGTTTTTTTGTCATAACGAGAGCGCCAATGGGAGTGCCAACGGGAGGGCCAACGAGGATGCAAATGGGAGGGCCAACGGGGATGCATATTTTACCTCTAATGTCCAAATACATTATTATGGATCAATGTAATTCTGATTGTCAACGGGGATGCATATTCCACTTTGAATTTCAAATCATACATTTTGGACATTGTTCACAACTTATGAATATCTTCTAAATTACTATTATGACGTCATGGAAATACTCCGACCATACAGTATCACCCGTGCGTATGCACAGGTAAAATACTAGTAAAAGTATTTAAAAAGTAATCCCTTTGTATATTAAAGACAAATCTATCTATACTATTTAACTACTACCAAAATAACAATTTTATCCTTTTCCCAACTAAATAATTGGAGGATATTTAGGTAATTCACCTTTTCACCTTTTCAAACTTTTTCACTTTTTCACTCTCTAACACTTTTTCAAACTTTTCACTTTTTTACCCTCTCTCACATTTTTTCACTCTCTTCCCCTCTTTCTTCTTCTAATTCTCTCATTTCTCTATTTTTCATACTTTTTTCAAACTTTTTCACTTTTTCACTTTCTCTCACACAATTTTTCACTCTCTTCTCCTCTTTCTTCCTCTAATTCTCTCATTTCTCTATTTTTCACAATATACCTACGTCAATTTCATCTACATCTCACATTCATTTTTTCTCTTTACTATTTTAAAAGTTATCAAAGTTTTGATAAAATTTTAATATTCTGTTTTTTACACGGGGTAATGTTCGGACTAATTAAGTTTGTCTAATTTAAATTTGTCAAAATTTTCACTGGATAATGTGAGAGACTAATTAAATTTTGTCTGAGATCATACATAAAAATAAAACGACAGCACTCGTGCGTAGGAATGGGTATACCGCTAGTATTCAATGAATGAATACTACAAAATGAAGTACATTAACGTGTGAAACTCAGAAGTTCCATAGTAAAACGGCTTTGGTTTATGTTACCAAGCATTTTCCTTAGTAATTCTTACTATAAAGAACTAATAGCAGTTGGATTCTAAACATTTTAATGAAGTTCAATCTAATGGTTATTATTGAATAAGGATATTGTTGTAATCACAGTTATTATTTGTTTTAATTAAATTCAATTAACCATTAAATCAGGCCCTATTTTTTCGGGGCAGTTACAAAACTAAATCAGGCCATTTTTTTCACGTTGCTACAGGTTTTACGTTTCACGTTCTTATCTTTTGCTACAAGTTTCACGTTTCGCAAGTTTCACCATCTCCCAAGTTCAAAACTAAATCAGGCCATATTTTTTCGCTGCAGTACCGTAATTCATAATCACCAACTCACAAGTTTCACGTTTGTCCAAGAAAAAATCTCACAAGTTTCACGCAACAATGCAAACACCAAGAACGCAGGCAAGAATCACGCCATTGAATCACAGTCATAGTCACTGGAAGGCACGTTCACGCTATCTATATGTTGGTTGTTCAATTATGTGGTTAGTAAACTCTATAACGATCAGCTTGCCTATTATTTATGAATAACCAAAGTTCTGTAATTAGGTGGTTAGAGCTCACTAACCGAAGTTCTATAATTCTGCGGCTAGTAGTCAACTAACCGAAGTTATGTAATTCTGTGGTTAGATGAAACTAACCAATGTTCTGTAATTATGTGGTTAGTGTTACATTTTATTGCCACATTTTTTAGTAACATGTATAATGACCAATTGCCTATTTTGTACGAATAACCAAAGTTCTGTAATTAGGTGGTTAGAGCCAACTAACCAAAATTGTTTAATTCTATGGCTAGTAGTCAACTAACCAAAATTATGTAATTCTATGGTTAGATGAAACTAATTAATGTTCTGTAATTATATGGTTAGTGTTACATTTTATTGCTACATTTTTAGTAACATGTATACCGACCAATTGCCTATTTTATATGAATAACCAAAGTTCTGTAATTAGGTGGTTAGAGCCAACTAACAAAAATTGTTTAATTCTATGGCTAGTAGTCAACTAACCGAAGTTATGTAATTCTGTAGTTATATGAAACTAACCAATGTTCTGTAATTATGTGGTTAGTCACTACAAGAAAATCGACGATTTCCGACGGCAATTTTCGTCGCAAATGCAGCGATTTTCGTCGGAAATTGACGTTTCCGACGAACTTTCCGACGGACAAAAAGTCGTCACAAAATGGCTCGTCGCAAATCGTTTCCGACGGATTATTTCGTCGCAAATGTCTCCGTCGCAAAGTCGTCGGAAACCCGTCGCAAATATCCGTGGCAAAGTCGTCGCAAACGCTGACACCTTTTCGTCGCAAATCTGTCGGAAATCCGTTGGAAATTTTTAAAAAAAAATTAAAAAAAAATTAAATTATACATCCAAAATACTATTTAATAGTTATATCTATACATACTAATGAGGATACACACAAGGCTGAAGTAGGGATGCAAACATAAATAAACAACTTAACAATAGTCTATACAACTAAAAACCTGATAACTCATTGTCATTCACTTGAACAAAACAAGTAAATACTTGCTGCAAAATGCAAGTCTGTAAATTCCTTAATGGAGTCAAAAAAGAAAGTTGAACAACCCCTAATACTTGCTGTAAAATGCAAAGACTGTTACAAATTAACTTTAAGAGCCCCTAAAAGAAGTCCGCAAAATACAAAGTTGAACAAAAACAGCCCCTAAAAGAAGTTGAACATCCCCAGTGTGTCAAGCTGAAATCTTTGCTACTTTTACTATTCGCTGGGCAATGTCTTAATGATGTCCGAATCACCTGAAAACAACAAACAACAAATCAAATTAGAACATAAAGAACATCAAACCTAGTTTCCCCGATTGAAATAGTTCAAGGAAGTATCAAATATACCAGGATCAACAATACTGAGGCAGCACACTCTGTAATATTTTCCGCATGCAGTACCCAAGTCAACATTGTCTATGATAAACAATTAACAGTTCGTTAATGATGATAAATAAAAAAGGAATTTACATAGACCTTGAAAATGAGTCACTCAATAACTTCTACCAAACAAATGATTAAATGTTGTTCACATTTGACATTATTCTGAAGAATCACAATACAACGGTTTGTGGAAATAACTTCAAATTTATAGAACAAATATGTATCACATCCCAAAGGTTTGTACAACTAAGATTTTTTCAGAAACACAAGTGCAGATCATATAAAAAAAATTCACCAGGTACTTAAAAAATTAAGTTCATTTAAACCACTGAACAAGTCTTGATGAAGGACATTCACTCATGTAAATTTTGCATCATGTTTCTTTCCAATTAATGTTGATATTTGATATCATAGTGAAATGTGATTCAATGACTGAGCACAAAATTTTGGCCTTAAAGAAACAGGATAAACCATTGCTCCTAACCAAATATCCCAAGTTAAATCCAACAACATAAACCATTAAACAATCAAATGAATCAAACTTCAAGATTTTTCTAGCTATCAAAATTAAAGCAAACTAACATAGAAAAAAGATAAGAATGAATTGGACAGAGAACTTACTTCCATTGTAATGGTGAACTCCAACTTTAGCCAACATGGCATAATATTCAGCAAACAGGCCCAGTTTTAATTCCACTTCCGCAAACATGCCCAAGAGAGTTATAAAGCCTCCTGCACATTACAAAAACTAAGTTTAGAATTCAGTACTGGAGCAAGCTGTTTAGTTATTAACTATAACAACAGAGGGCTATAACAACAGTGATATACCTACACGAGAGTTATAAAGCCTCCTGCACATTGCAAAACGGATATGTTTTCTGCATTGATGTCCATGTAAAACGAATAAATCCAGCTATGCGGTCTCCATTTTCTGCAGTTAATCAGAGAGAAAATTCAAATAGTAAATAAGAAATATCTGTCATGCTAAAGCAAAATATACTAACAAGTAAGAAAAAATATAAAGAAAAAACCAGAACCTTTAAAAATTCTTTCAAGGGCTTCTGCATCACCAAAATCAACTTTAAGATGGCCTGGCATTAAAGGACCAAATCCACGGGTAGCTTCATTGTCACAGCTCATAGATATGACACCTAGCGTACGACCATTGAAGCAGCCACAGCATGAGACGATAAGAGCCTGGTGTTGCAGAAGAGCCTGGACCAAATTCGACGTGTTAATAGGCTTCGTTGGTGTTGTATAAGCATATATAAGAATTCATGGATGTATTAAAATATTTAAGAGAAGAGTCAAATATGTATTTGTCATGTAACATTTGCATAGTGTGAAATGTTATAAGCTTAATGTAGATGAAACAAATATTAATAGAAATAAAAAAACTTGATTAAAGTAACAAACAACTACTTGCCTGCTCAATTTCAGAAAACTGTGGTGTCTTCCCTGTGGATTGACAAACTTACCTGAAGGCAGACATAAGAGATAGTAAAAGCCCTTAAATTCTACTAAAATAATATAACAGTTTAATTTCATGAACAGTTTAATATAACAGACCCGTGGATTCACAATCCATCAACATATCAGTAGACTTGATCAATATTACATGTGATTCAAACAACAGAATATTGAAATGCTGCTTCATTACCGCAATACATGGAGCAAAGGCATATGGAACTCCTGTAGCTCTAACTTCAAGAGCAGTGGCCTCTCCATTCTTTTTAATCAGCACTTGATCCCTAATAAACAAGATCACTGCGGTTACAAATTAATGATTATCAAATATGACACATTATCCAAAAGGGTAACACCGAAGGTTTCTCTATTTCTAAAACATTCTCTGTTTATCACCCAAAGAATTTCAAAGCTTCGAAAAAACAGTTTTTATAATTTCAAAGCTTCGATTTGGGACTTTTCGTTTGACAACGTGGAAAAATTTGGAAGCCGCCACCAATATTTTAATTTTAAGACCAAAACATTGAAAAAAGGTCTTTTAAACAAGGCGGATGATCTTTTGAAAACTAGAGATGTAGGTTCGGGGGTCGGTTAGGTACGGGGAAGGGATTAGCACCCCGCACCTCCTTTCTACCGAAAGGGAACCATTAACTTGATGTGTGGTTTAGACAAAAATTTGAGTTTGAAAGCGGTTTATTCTACTTCTTTTCTTTTCTTTCCTTTTCTTTTTATTTGATTTGAGAAATTGTTTTATTGAAAACGGGGGGAAGAAGAATATTTTTGGTATCTTTGAAAAGCGGAACAAAACAAAGATTTTTTAAAGGGGTGCTTGACGGGACAGGACCCCGCTCCTACGTACCCTCACTGGAAGAGAGATCAAAGCTACGTAGTTCTCGGGTTTTTGGTTTTGAAAAAGGATTGAGCTTTCGTGAAGACCGAACAACAATGGTTAGAATGGTCTCGCTACTAACTCTTTTTGAAAACAACATCATCATTAACGACCTAATCGGCAACGGCGCGATTGGTGTTTAATGACGATTGAAAAAGTTTCTTTTTGTTTTTGAAATGATTTTAGTAAATGGGTTTTAGAAAAGAAGTAGAACATTTCAAGCCAATTCTAAATCCATAACCAAATGCAAATGAATGAATAATACTCAGGCAAACATGAACGTATCATTCATTAACCAAGATTAAACATGTCCATACAATCAAAGAATTCAATTATTAAAGATGCAAAACAAAGTTCTCAAAGTAATTGTGTGTGTGCAAGATGGATTGTATTTACCCTAATGGCTCTATGCTACAACATGCATGTAGACTTACGTCTCCATTAGGAGGTCATACAAGTGGAGAGGAGGGCACACAATCAAGTCAAGACATTTACATGGCATCAAGAACATGTGAATACAATTGATTGTAAACATAGAGTATCCTAAGTTAGATGATTGAATATGTAAGCAAGGATGCATGATTAGGTAAGCATGTAAGTGCATGAGTGTACAAGGAATGGATGCATAACACTTTATTTATGAATGGATGGCATACAAGGATGCATAAGTTGATTAACTGAAAAGAAAGTGTTTTTAGAAAGAAGGAATGTTTTAGTAAAGTCTACTCACTCATGATCATTGTAGACAAAAGAGGAGAAAAGAAAATAAAAGAAGAAAACATAAAGTTAAATAGCGAGAAATAAAAGAAAGCGGTAAAGTGAAAAATCATAAATAGCGGGATTGTAAATGACAAGAAAGTAAATTGCTTGAAAAGTAAATTGCAAGTAATTTAAATGACTCGGAAAGTTAAAGAGCAAGGAAAGTAAATGAGCAAGAAAGTAAATGACTTGGAAAATAAAAGTGCAAGAAAGTAAATAACTTGGAAAATAAAAGTGCAAGAAATTAAATAGCAAGAAAAGTAAATGACTTGGAAAATAAAGGTGCAAGAAATTAAATGAGCAAGAAAGTAAGTGACTTGGAAAATAAAGGTGCAAGAAAGTAAATGACTTGGAAAATAAAGGTGCAAGAAATTAAATAGCAAGGAAAGTAAATAAACAAGAATCACAAAAAGCATGAAGAGTAAATTGAAGTCATGAACCTTAGAGGAAACCTTGTCATTGATTTTCTAACAAAATTCAAGCTTAGTACAAGTGAGGATCAAGCCTCTATTTATAGGAAAATATTAGGTCCCTTGCCACTTGATTTAATGCCTCTATTTAATGCAAGAGAACAACATAGATTAAACTTTTTGACAAGGATTCTCACGATCAAACAAAGAAGGCTCATAAACAAGGTTGAGTCATATCTTGCAATCCTCTCACTTAAGTTATGATGCTCCAAGCACAAGTGAGAATCAAGTTGCAAAATCATCAACAAACAATAAACAAATAAAACAAGAGTAATAAACTAAGATGAGGTTGAATCATGTCTTGCAATCCTCTCACTTAAATTATGATGCTCTAAGCACAAGTGAGAATCAAGTTGCAAAATCATCAACAAACAATAAACAAATAAGAGTAGTAAACTAAGATGAGGTTGAATCATGTCTTGCAATCCTCTCGCTTAAATTATGGTGCTCCAAGCACAAGTGAGAGTCAAGTTGCAAAATCATCAACAACACAAGTATTTGCAAGTAATATGGACTAAAAGTCACATTTAACACAAGGATTTAAACACTAATAACAAGGTTGATCAACATCAAGTAAAAAAGGAACAACAAGATAAATTAAAACCCTAAAGAAAATGCGAACCACATAGGAGACAAAATCACATGCTTATTCCATTAAAATGCAAAGATCAACACAAAATAACAACAAACTACATTTTAAAGATGAAAATGATGAGTATGCGAAAATGATGAAGAGAATATGAATTTTGATGCAAAGTATTGTAAATGATGTAAGGGTTTTAGAGATTCACCTAGGATCCAAACTAGTAGAAGTAGGAAATGAAGGAAAAATAACCAAATCAACTAGAATCTTCAAGAGATAAATGGTGATTTGAGGTGATTTTGTGGTGTTTGGGTGAAGGGAACAAAAGAAATGGAGGAGGGGAGAGTAGGGGGAGGGCTACGGCCTATGAGAGAAGGGGGAGAGGAGGAGAATTGTATTGGTTTCAAGTGAGAGAATGAATGAGCAAAAAAAATTGTGATGTGTGGAGAAGGAAAGGGTATTTATAGGATTGGTGAAGAGCTAGGGTTAAAATGGTAGTCAAACCAATTAAATCAATTAATATTCAGCTGAATATTAATAAATAAAATTAAATTGAACTTGGTCACCAAGTTAGAGGGTGTTTTAGTCATTGGCTTTGAGAGGTGCACTAGGATTAGACTTTGAATTTGAATAGAGGGTGGAGATGCATCATCACATGGATTGAGGGTGTTGAAGAAACACAAATGGAGAGGGAAATGGGAGAGGGGGCTGACGGTTTTGATCAAGGGAGAGGGTGTGAGGATTTGCCAACTTTTGCAAGTTGGCAATTGTACTATTTGTTCCCCATGTGCACAACATTATCTCCTCCTTTTTGATTATTTTTTTTGATCATTCCATAAAAAATCTTACCATTTTGGGCTTCATCCTAGGAGCCAATCATTGGGCCCAAAATTCCATGATCACCATTCCCAAAATTGATTTGATACCTCACCTTGAGGGAAATTCCCATTTTACCCTTTTCTTTAAATTTGAGTTTTGATGCCAATAATTAACATTCATGCGCATAAAGTAAAAAAAAAAAATCTAATTAAGCACATTCTTCCTCAAATAATCCTTTGGTGATGGTTCGGTGATTTGGGACGAAAAAACCGCTTTTAGCGTGAAATGACCAAAATGCCCTTTCACCCTAAAAACCCTAGTTTTTGCCCAAAGAATATTTTCACTTTAAAAATGACTTTTCCCTCTAGGAATGACCTCTAAGACCTTGGGATGCATGTTAAGTGGCTTGTTCTGAGAAAACATCCCTTATTTGCGAGAGTGACTAAAACACCCTTTTGCCCTGAAAAACCCTAAATTGTCCAAAAGTACATTCCAACTCCAAAAATGATTTTAGAAACTTTGAAATGACTTCTATAACCCTAAATGCAATGCATGATGTTCTTTATTCTTTAATTCATTTATTTATTATTTTTGGGGAAAATTAGGATTTTGACCTAAGCCGGACAAAATTGGGGTATGACAATTCCTTAATTCCCTCGCCAAGTTCCTAATATTCCATACTTCAATTTCCCCTAAATTCCACCGAATTGCAATCTCACATGTCAAACAGCCACCAACTAACCCTTAAATAACTCTCATACCTTTACTTAAGAACCAACCTAACCTACACATGGGAGTACTGTCTTTCAATTCCCCTAATCTCTACATTTCCTATATTCCTGAAAACCCTACTTAGAATTGTAATTGGTATACAACATACCTTAAGTGCCATGTCATCAATCCCTTAGTAGTCAAAACAACATTGGCTCCAGCTTTCAGTATTTTTTCAATACGCTCCTTCGTCATCCCTCTCTGCAATTAGAAAAAAAGATCATTTGTTAACAATATTTCAGTGTTACTTTATCTATAAGATGGTAAGGGTGGAGAATTGTCCCAAACCAATCAAATTTCATAATGAAACAGAAAACAAGATTTCATTACACAACTAGACTAATACTTTTAAAATGAGAATTACTGAATTACACGATTTATTAACCACAATATTTCAAGCTTCTGGCTTACTAGGACTTTGGTTTAAATTAACGCCTTCCAGAAAAATTATGCTTATTCCTATTTTACACAACTTACCATTAATACGATAATAATTATTCCCAGTATATTAAAGGAAAGTGAATCTAGGAAGGCATCATTATAAAACAGAAGCCACATGATCATATTGATAGTACCTTTGGCGAATTTTCTCGAGCTCCCTGGGATCAGAAACTAGTACTTGAACACCCAATTGCATTTTTGTCTTCTGAAGATTGAAATCAAGACAAGCAATTTTTGCAGGGGAAACCCTAAGAGCCATTCCTTGAGCAGCACAGCCAGTATTTAGAGCATAACCATTCATCAAAAAGCTGTCTCTGGCACTTTTTCCATGAGCCTTCAAAATATTAATTCCCTGAAACAGGCATTACAATTGAACAGAATTAAATCCATTCAAATCCTATGATCCTTAAACCGTGTAACATGCAAGATTCAACTACATATTACTTCTGCTCAACAAGTTGCTTAAAATTAGACATCTTACATCCAGCAAGAAAGCTTCACGAGAAATAGATCAGAGGAATTCTATAACCAACCTTGATTGGGTATCTAACTTCACCTCGAGCATTTGTCATTTTTACGGCTAGCACTGCATCTACAACCCTGTGAAATTGTAAACACAAATTAATTTCACAACTGAAAACATCAAGTACCCATGTCTAAAGCCAAAATCTCAATCGAAAACATAAGTTAGCAAACTGTTTATAAC
This sequence comes from Astragalus membranaceus, assembly GCA_039519185.1. NCBI lineage: Eukaryota > Viridiplantae > Streptophyta > Magnoliopsida > Fabales > Fabaceae > Astragalus > Astragalus membranaceus. Next base: position 29,628,702 of record CM076849.1, on the reverse strand, counting down.
TAATCAATAACTTCAATTTAATAAACTCAATCTAAACTTCACCATGAATGTACCAAATCCCAGACCAGAAAAAACTCAAAGAAAATGAAGAAAGTTACTTACAATTGGTAAAAGTTGTAAGGGAAAAGAGATTAGCATCAAGCATTAGGTTTGCATCAGCTCTAACTCAAAACAAATTCATTGGGATCATGCAACAAGCATCGGGTTTGCTTTTGGAACAAATTGATTAGGTTGGAACAAAGAGATTAGCATTTTAGAGATCGAAAAAGGAAAACACACAACACCAAAAAGGGATTTGATTAGGATTACCTAAGTTGATGTTCATAAACCTTTGGGTTTGTTTGAAAAATCACTGAAGGTGCGGTTGAAGGAGCTCAGCGCAGGGAGGAGAAGCTTCCTTTGAGCACCGATTGCGATACAAGGGCGCACTGGAATAGTGTTTGCGGTGGAAGCGGGTGAGTTGCGATTTTGCCCTAGGATTTCAATAGAAAGGGGAAAACGGGGTTAGGGTTTTGAATCAGCCAAAATTTGGGGCTTTTCAGTCAAATAGAAGAAAATTAATTACCCTTCAAGAAGAAGAAGAGAGGAGAGGCGAGAGGCGACTGAGAGAAGGAGAACGGAGATGGTTTCCGTCACTGTGAGGGAATCAACTGGCAGTGGTTGTCGCAGGGCCGTAGGAAAACGATAGTGACAGGAGAGGGAAAAGGCTGGGATGATGACAAAGGTGAGGCTGTGGTGAGGGCGGCGAGTGAGCGTGAAGGTGGAGAGTGGGAGCAGTGGAGAGAGTGAGAAGAGAAAGTGAGAAGTGAGCGTGAAACTCTTATGTCGAGGGTGCTTCTTTTTTACGTTTAAGGGACAAAGCTTTCCGACGGATTTTTTAACGTTTGCGACGAAATTATCCGTCGGAACGTAGCGACCGTATTAAATTTCATCGCAAACATGAGCAGGAAACACTTGGCTTAACTACTAAACACGTACCGACGACTTATTCCGTCGGAAACGCAAGAATTAGCGACGAAAAAAAATTCCGTCGAAAATTTTCGTAGATAAATTAGGTTATTCTTGTAGTGAGTGTTACAAGAATATTGGTGTTGTTTATCTTTGTATAGAGAGTGGTTTCGAATGAGTTCAGTGCAGTACTGTGAGAGAGTAACGAAGTAGGAAGTGAGTGTGAGATTTTGAGTTTGAGTGTGAGTGTGTGAGTGTTGGAGTTTATACTTTATATAGATTACTACTGAGGTAGGATTGGACCACGTAGGTGACACGCTTGAAAGTGGCCACTGTAAAGGAAAACCACGGCTTTACACTACACTCGCTTCGTTCCTTTTCTTAACGACAAAGGTTCATTTTGAACTTATCCTTCTAGATTATTCCTAGTATATTGATTAAAGCCATACAGCCTACACCTCCACCTTAGGTGCGGAGCAGCGTTAAAACTCTGGGCAAGCTGTCTTGCCCCTCGAGACACCTACAATTCAGCGAATAGATTAGTCACTACGGTCAGCGGTGGATACCCTGGGTAAAACCAAAAAAAAGCCTACACCTATAAATGGGAAGGAATATAAATGGGAAGGAACGATTTTTTTTTAGAAATAAGAAGGAACGAGTTATTTGTTTTATCCATGTTACTGCTTTTGTTACTTCAAGATCAGGTGAGTTTTTTTTAATATTTTTGAATCCAGACCAATTTTTGGTTTATCAACATTTTCATGAATCCTGTCCATTGTTACAACTACATACCTTGCCTAGGCTAGCGATGCTCTGTTAGTTGTATGATGGTAGAATTTTTTTGGTTATGTACGTTTCTGCACAGTGCATCCAGGAGGCACATTTGTTGAAGTTGATGTAATTTTCTACTTTTTCCATTAATAAATATTTAGTATTATTATAATTAATTATAAAAATATTTACATGCTGAATTATTTGGAATATAATGGAGATATATCTATTATCTAATAATGTAGAATAATCTAGAATGTAAGGCAAAGGCCTAATAATGTAGAATTTTCTCAAAGCATCTTCAAGCACCTATAAATAGGCAAGTTTGGGTGCCTTTGTAATCAAGTCATTTGAGAGGAATACAAACTATTCTTTGTTCCAAAACCTCACACTACTAATTACTATTACCTTTAATTCCAACTATCAACTAAAACCGTTTACATCCTTCTAAACTAACATTACTATCTTAAATACTAAAAATGGTAGTACTAGAGCTATATATATATATATATATATATATATATATATATATATATATATATATATATATATATACCGAGCATAGATAAACTATTCAACTACCTTCGAAAAATCACTACTTATTATATTCTTATCCTATGACACTGCCCAATCATATATCATCTATTAAAGTCACTACTTTTTTTTTGACTGAATTAAAGTCACCACCTTTACTGGTGAAAACTATTATTTTTGGAACATTAAATTGAAGACATTTTTTTTGCTCTCATGATCAATCGGATTTTGTAGAAGAAGGATTTACAACTCACATAGATATTTCGACTCTTATTGCAGCTCAAAAGAAAGAGTTGAAAGAAAATAGACAAAAAGATTCAAAAGCATTATATTTCTTGCAATAACTTGTAGGTGGCTCGATCTATTTTCCCAAGAATAATTAGACCAAGTGTCAAAGATGCTTGGAAGGAGGAATCCCAAGGAAGTGCCAAGGTACGTGTCATCTATCCTCAAAGTCTAAGACGTATAAGTTTGAACTATTAAATATGAAGAAGTCGGAGACCGTACAAGACCACTATACCAAGATAAAAAGAAATTGTTTCTCAATTGAGAGCCTACGGGGAAAATATTCTAAACAAAAAAGTTGTTGAGAAAATTCTAATTTCCATTCCCCGTAAGTATGATCCAACCGTGATGATGATTGAGCAAACCAAAAATTTATCTACTTTATCTGTGACAGAACTAATGAGCTCCCTTGAAGCTTATGAGAAAAGATTGAGTAAGCATGATGATGACTCGCTAGAAAATGCCTTTCAATCAAATCTCAAATTCCAGTCTCAAAATAAAGCATATGGAGAAAACAAAAGTAATGGAGAAGTTTCTAGAAACAAAGAGAACTCTAGAAACTTCTCAAAGAAAAATCAATATGAGTATCCTCCGTGTGGCATATGCAAGAGAACAAATCATGCCAAGAAAGATTGTCGTTGGCGAGGAAATCCACAATGTCGACACTGTAAGAAATTTGAGTACGTGGAGAAGAACTGCTACAGTAAAAATAAGCATCAAGCAAATTTTGGCGAAGAACATGAGAGTGACCAGAATAAGCATAACGGTGAAGAACATATTTTCTATGCGAGCCAAGATTCCAATGATGACAAGGAAGGAACCTGGTATTTGAATAGTGGTTGCAGCAATCACATGGCTAAATATGAGAGCATCTTCAACGAAATTGATGACTCAGTCAAATCAAAGGTTCGACTAGCTAGGGAATGGTATCATGGAATCAGAAGGAAAAGGCGCTATCATGGTGGATACAAAGAAAGGTACGAGACTTATTGAAGATGTCTTACTAGTCCCAATTTTAAAGAAAATCTCTTGAGCATTAGTCAAATATGGAGAAAGGCTATGCCCTTCACTTTGAATGAGATAAATGCACAATCTATGATAATAATAATAATAATAATAATAATAATAATAATAATAATAATAATAATAATAATAATAATAATAATAATAAAAGGGTTGCGATAGCACAAGTAAAAATGGAGAAGTGGAACAAAAGCTTCCTAATAAAATTTAAATATACTACTAACATCGTCATGAAGGTGCAAGTTGATGATTCATGGCTATGACATCAAAGATTTGATCACCTCAACTCTAAAGCCTTAAAGTTGTTATTTCAGAAGAATATAATGAGAGCTACCATGCCAAAAAGAAGAAAATGGAGCATATGAAGGATGTCTTCTGGGAAAGCAACACAGATTCACTACAAAGAAAGGGACCAATAGCGACACTTATGTCGCGGCGGTTACCCCCAACTGCCGCCGCTTCATTTGCTCCCCGCGGCGGTTCCAGCTAACCGCCCTTAACAACAAACACCGGCGGCAGTTGCTATACATCTGGCGGCGGTTGCTACCATTTTAACGAGCAACACATCGAGAGCTAAAGACGTGCTAGAGCTCATCCACACTGATATTTGTGGGCCGATGAGGACACCATCACTCAACAACAATAGGTGTTTCATCCTCTTCATGGATGAATTTGTAGAATGACTTGGGTTTACTTTATCAAAGAAAAGTTATAAGTCGTTGGAATCAAGAATACTAGACCCTTGTTGAGAAGCAGAGTGGTAAACATATAAAAAGGCTTAGGAGTGGTCATGGAAAAGAGTACAATTCCCACAAGTCTGATAAATTTTTTGAGGATGAAGACATCGAAAGACAACTTACAGTCGCATATTCGCCGTAGCAAAAGAGAGTACCCGAAAGAAGAAATCGCATGATCGTGGTGATGGCTAGATCGATGCTAAAGGATAAAGGATTGCCAAACACTTTTTGGGATGAAGCAATTTATACTGTTGTCTACACATAATTAACAAATGTCCAACATAGACAATCCAAGAAAAGACTCCTATTAAAGCTTGGAGTGGGCAGAAACCTTCTGCTAAACATTTAAGGGTCTTTGGATAAATCTGCTACATTCAAGTCCAAGACCAAAAGAGGCACAAATTAGAAGACAAGACAGTTCAGGGCTTCTTCTTGGGAAGACAAGACAGTTCAAGGCTTCTTCTTGGGATACATTACACAGCCAAAAGGCTATCGAGTCTACAACTTACAAACAATGAAGCTCATTATTAGTCGATATGTCGAAGTTGATGAAGCTACCGCTTGGAATTGAGACAAAGAAAAAATTGAGAAAAGCAACATCTCCCTACCAGTACATCAACCTCAAGAAACAATTTAAGAAGTAATAGAAGGTTCAGGTATGCCTCCTTCTTCTCCAAGACAAGATTCCTCACCAAAATCTACTCCGAGACGAGTAAGATCTCTGGTTGAAAATTGGACATACTTGAGCCTAAAAACTATGAAGTAAAATCAAGGTAATAAGTATGGGTCAAATCAATGGAGGAGGAGATTAAATCAATTGAGAAAAATAACACATGGGAGCTAGTAGACTGCCCAAAAGATAAATATATTATAAGAGTCAAATGGCTGAATACAAAAGCACAAGACTAGGCTTGTAGCAAAGGGATGCTCTCAACAACCTGGAGTCAAATAAAACGAAGACATTTGCTCCAGTTGCATGTCTAGATACAGTAAGAGCTTTAATAGCTCTTGCAACACATACAAAAAGAGTGGAGCATTTATCAACTAGATGTCAAGTCTGTCTTTCTAAATAGAGTACTAGAAGAAGAATTTTATGTTGGGAGATCACATGGCATCGTCAGTAAAGGAAACAAAGATAAAGTATTGAGACTAAGAAAAGCTTTATATGGTTTCAAGCAAGCTCCTCGGGCATGGTATAGCCGAACTGATCAATACGTCATCTATCAGGAATTCAGGAGGAACAAGAGTGAGCCAAAATTATATGCCAAGACCCAAGGTAAGCATGATACTCTCACGTCTCCTTGTATGTAGATGATCTAATCTACATGAGAAACAACACGAAGATGGTGACTGAATTCAAAGAACACATGACTAAGACATTCGAGATGACCGATCTCTGCTTGATGAACTACTTCCTCGACATAGAGGTAAAACAACAAAGAGAATGGATGTTTATTTGTCCGAAGAAATACACTAAAGCACAATTGAAGAAGTTCAACATGAACGATTGCAAGCTAGTAGCTACTCGTGACAAATGAGAAGTTACAAAAGGAAGACGGGAGACAAGAAGCTGATTCATCACGCTATAGAAGTTTGATCGATAGCCTACTAAAAATTTTTGCTACGCGACCAGACATCATGTATCCTACTATTTTTGGGGCAATTATACTGAGAAGATGCTTGACAGATCAATTTGTAATGAGGCTTGGCTCAATTTTCGGGATAGTGTAGATTGCTGCAGTACTTTTACTAGAACTATATATGTCTGATCATTATCCCCTTCTTCTGCTAATGAAAAAGGAGACCCTTCAGAAGCACTCTTCTTTCAAATTTATGAAAATGTGGTCCCAACACCCTGATTGTAAGAAGGTCATCTCTGAGGCTAGGGAAAGTCCTGTTGTTGGCTGTAACATGCATGTCTTATCTCAGAAATTGAAAATTTTGAAGGCTAAGCTTAAAGGCTGGAATAATAATGTTTTCGGCAACGTTTTCGCTAATGTTAAGGAAGCTTTGACCAATCTTGATAATATCCAGGATCAAATTAATAATCTTGGACCCTCTGATACTTTATTATCTCTTGAGGAGAAGGCTCAAACTCACTTGCAGGTCACCTTAAACTATGAAGAAGCTTATTGGAAAGAGAAATCTAGAGTTAAGTGGCACAATTTGGGGGATAGAAATACTGTTTTTTTTTTCCACAAAATGACCAAGATTAAAAATGTTACCAAAAGAATTTTTGTTATGAAGGATGGCGACAATGTTCTTTCTGACACCGCTGATATTGATAATCATATTTTGAATTATTATCAGAATTTGTTTTCGGTGAACAACAATTGTCATGCCAATGGTCTTATCAGGGATGTTATTCCTTCATTATTTTTGGATCAAGACAATGTTATGCTCACAAATTTACCTTCTTTGGATGAGGTCAAAACTGTTGTTTTCTCTCTTAATGGCAATGGTGCCCCTGGTCTTGATGGGTTTGGAGGTTTTTTCTTCCAGCACTATTGGGATATTGTCGCCCAAGATGTTTACAAGGCCGTCCTGCAATTTTTTCAACAAGATTGGATGCTTCGTAATTTCAATTGGAATATTGTTGCTCTAATTCCTAAAGTTGATGGAGCTGATAAAATGGAACAATATAGACCTATAGCTCTTGCTAATTTAAAATTTAAAATTATATCCAAAGTGATAGCTGACAGACTTGCTCTTGTTGCTCCTACCATTATTTCTGACAATCAGAGGGGTTTTGTGAAAGGTAGAAATATTCGACTGTATCTGCACTACCTCTGAATCTATTAATTTGCTACAGAAAAAGGCTTTTGATAGTCAATTGGCCTTGAAAATTGACATCAAAAAAGCTTTTGATACTATAGACTGGAATTTTTTACTACATGTTCTGGCTGCCTTTGGTTTCAATGATAAATTTTGTTCTTGGATTAACATTATTCTTCACTCAGAAAAGCTCTCTTTCTCTGTTAATGGCTCGGCGGTTGGTTTCTATGGTTGTAAGAGGGGAGTTAGACAAGGTGACCCGTTGTCCCCTCTTCTCTTTTGTTTGACCGAAGATGTTCTCAGTAGGGGTATTTCCAAACTTGTTGAAGACGGGAAGCTTCAGCTTATGGTTGGCCCCAGAGGTTTCGCATAGCTAGTCATGTTTTATATGCCGATGATATTATGATTTTTTGTAGAGCTACTAAGAAGAGTCTTTCTAGTTTGTTGGACCTCTTTTCCTCTTATGAGCAAGCCTCTGGCCAGGTTATTAGTAAAAAGAAATCTAAGTTTTTAGCCGGTAGCATATCCCCCTCCCGTATTTCGGCCATCTCTGCTTTGCTTGGGTTCTCTCAGGGTTCTCCCCCCTTTAATTATCTTGGTGTGCCTTTATTTAAAGGAAAGCCAAGGAGAATTCACTTATTGCCAATTGCGGACAGAATTAAGGCAAAGTTATCCTCCTGGAAAGGTTCGTTATTATCGATAATGGGTAGAGTTCAGCTAGTTAATTCTGTCCTTATGAGCATGTTGGTTTACAGCTTTCGTATCTATGCTTGGCCTGCTAATCTCCTTAATTCTGTTGACACCTGGATTAGAAATTTTGTTTGGTCTGGGGACATTAATACCAGGAAAATTGTCACTGTTGCTTGGAGTAAGGTGTGTAAGCCGTTTCAAGAAGGTGGTTTGGGTCTGCGATCTATCAAAGCTATCAATAGAGCCGGCATGTTAAAGGTTAAATCTGGGATGGAATTTCATATCTACCAACTTACATTGGGCTCTTATCCTGAAAGCCAGAGTCTATAAAAAGAATAAGCCGGTGAATTATCACGTCTCCTCTTCTATTTGGCTTTGTTTTAAATCCTATACCTCTGTGATTCTTGAACACTCAACTTGGAAGCTTGGGAATGGTGTTAGGATAAATTTTTGGCTTGATTCTTGGCTCTCTAGGCCTATCGTGGACATTATTGGCATTCCTTCTAATCTACACGAGGCTCTTAAAGCTACTTTGAGTGACTTTATCGTGAATGGTAAATGGTCAATCCCTGCGGATCTCATCACTCATTTCCCTCAGCTTTATTCGGATATTCATGAGACTGTTATCCCCACTGTTCCGGTGGAGGATCAATTGATGTGGGATTGTTCAAATTCTGACAATCTGACTTTTAAGGATTCTTTTCTCTTCCTTAACCCTGCGGGCCAAGTGGCTCCTTCGTCTAAATCTGTTTGGAAGAGTTTTATCCCGCCTGCTAAATCCTTTATTCTTTGGAGGGCTCTCTATAATAAAATCCCTACTGATGATCAACTTTGGACTAGAGGATGCTCCATTGTTTCTATGTGTAGTATTTGTGGTGACCTCTCAACATCTTTTCCTTGCTTGCCCTTTTGCCAACCATATTTGGAATTGGCTTGGAGGTATCCTGAACATACATACTGATACTTCCTCTATTCAAACCATTTTATCCTTGACCTCTCATGGTTGGATCTCCCAGTTGAGTGATATTGTCTCTGCTGCGAATGTCAACATTTTCTGGGCTATTTGGCACTGCAGAAACTGTGCTAGATTTGATAACGTTGTGATCCTGTTACACTCAACTATCAATTTAATTATTTCCAATGTTAATTTAGCTGGTAATGCCTTTAAATCCACTATGTCCTCCTCTGTTGCGGAGTTTAGGATTATAAAAGCTTTCAATGTAATAGGCAATTACAGAAATTTTTCAAACATTAAAGAGGTTATTTGGATTCCCCCTGCCCCCTTACATGATTAAATGTAATACTGATGGTGCTGCCAAAGGGTGTCCTGGTCCTGCTACTTGTGGCGATATTTTTAGAGACAAAAGTGCTGCTATCTTTGTTGTTTCTCCGCTCCTATTGGTAATAGTTATGCGCTTCATGCTAAATTCATGGGAGCGATGTTGGCTATTGAGATTGCTTTTGAAAAAGGCTGGAAGTATTTATGGTTAGAATGCGATTCTCAATTAGTGGTCTCTGCTTTCAAAAATTGCGATATTATTCCTTGGAGATTGAGAACTAGATGGAATAACTGTTTGCATTTGACTAGGAAAATGAATTTCGTTTGCACTCACATTTATAGAGAGGGTAATGCTTGTGCTGATAAGCTTGCCGGTCATGGTACTAACTTAACTGGATTTGTTTGGTGGGATATTACTCCTAGTTTCATTGCGGACGATATTTTTAGGAATAAGTTAGGATTGCCTAGCTACAGGTTTTGCTAATCCCTTTCTTGGGTTTTGTGTTTTTCCTTTTGATGGTTTGGGATTTTCGTTGGTTTCCTATTTTTGGTGTGCTGCAAATGATTGTTAATGTCTTTGGTGCCAACCTAGTTGGGATGAAAGTCATTATAGTGATGCCTCTACACACCCTTATAGGATTGTTTTTATTTCATTTCGGTTGTAATTTTAATTTTACTTATGGGTTTTGGCCTATCTCCCCCATGTTTTGTTTTATTTTCACTTTTTTATTAATAAAATTTAGGGGGAGTACTCTTTTTCCTTCTTGATGTTTTTTCCCTAATGATGATTTTGCATCGGAAGGTTTTAACGATGCTCCATATCCCTTTCTTTTGTTTAAAGAAAATGTATGCTACTAGCCTACTATCAAGATTCATGCAGAATTTCAAATTCACTATGGAGCAGGAAAATGAGTTCTAAGACATCTACAAGGCACAAAGGGGTTTGGTATATGGTATAGAACTACGACCAACTCAAGATTGCTTGGCTATACCGACAGTGATTGAGTCGATTCAATAGATGACATGAAAAGTACATCAGGTTATGTCTTGTCACTGGGATAAGTAGTTTTCTCATGGGCATATAAGAAGCAAGCAACGGTTGCGTACGTAGAAGCAGTTGAAGCAACAAGTAAACCTATATGGCTTTAGAGAATACTGGAAGACATGGTGAACCGCAAGATCGCCCTACCACAATCTACTGCGACAACAAGTCTGTTATAGCAATGGCAAAGAATTTGATTCATCATTACCGAACAAAGCTTATAGCAATCATTTGTAATATTGTGAATGTTTTTATTTCACTAAATACTATCATTTGTAATATTTTAATATGGTGTATATGTTATTTAATTTTTTTTTTATAGTTATAGTGCAAGTAACATATTCCCAAAGGTGCGCTTGCACTCTCTCAAAAATAAAAACCGTCAAATTTAGTGGGATTTTAGTGACGTTAACTTGAGGGATTTTTTTGAGGGAATTTTTAATGTTATTTGACGGTTTTTATAGTAAGTTAACTTGTTTGGATTTTTTTTTACCCCCATCTTTTCAGCTTATACCTCTACAATAAATTTTAAGACGAAACTACCCCTGGTTAAATTGACTTAAATCGGATCTACATATAAGATAGGTAGATCTGATTCACAAAAATGAAAGGCGGATTTACGTATATCCGATTAGAATTAGTGGGGGGAAATCGGATCTACCTTTAGTGAGGTAGATCCGATTTGTTAAAATATAAAAGCGGATGTACCTATCAAGTAGGTAAATCCGCTTTGCAATTAACAAAGCGGATATACCTATCAGTGGGGGCATGTCCGCTTTGTTAAAATGCAAATCAGATTTACCTCCCTGATAGGTAAATCCGATTTGTACTAAATTCGACGGGTAGGATTTGACTGCCAATGTTGATCAACGGTGTAGATTTCACCGACAATATCAACGGTTTATAATCATTGACGAATTCTATAAATACCCATTGCCAACCTCATTCTTTTCACTCAAAAATTTCACTCATCCAAAATGGAGATATGCCTCACTCAATGCTCAGATGACAATAGGCTTTGCAGTATACATCATCGGGGCCAAATCACGATGATCAGAGAAGATGGTGTCCACTTCTGGAGTCCTCAGCCGGTGTTATGCAGAATCCACCGCGGCATGGGGTTTGAAGGTTTTAAGGATAAAGTGTGGTCCAAAGTTCAAGTGACTGGTGACGACCGTGACGTCACTAGTATCACTTATCGCAAACCGTACCATGACAATCAAGACTGACGAAGACGTGGCGAACATGTTAAACATCCATGACACGCTTTAGGGGTATAAGCCGATGGAGCTGTACGTGGAAACTCAACGGAGTGTGAATGAGATTTTACGTCGTAGTGTTCGAGGACCAGAATTTTAGGAAAATGTATCTGTCTATTGTTATTGTAGTTGGTTATGTTTTATCTTTTATCACATGAATGAAATCGAAATTTTAATGAAACTCCACAAATATAATAAACAAGAAATAATAATAATCAAGTCATATAAAAATAGTTCAAACATACAATCCCATAAAAACCCCTAGTCACGCCTCGGTAGCATATCTAGTAACCGCGTGAGGCGAGTGTATGTCTGACTACCCATCCTAATGTCTCCGCTCCGAAGCCCCCTCTGAATCTCCTCATCCACAATGTCGAGCAAATCTGACTGTACTGGTGGTGCAGCTGGCTGTACTGGTGGTGGTGGTGGTGATGCAACCCGTAAGAGTCTAGGAATAGATGCTCTCACATACCAATGTAAGTAGTCCGGAGCAACCTGACCTAACTCCTCAGCAGGATAAGTAGTACGCAAAACCACCTCCACCACGGGCATATAATGTGCAATACGAAAAATGCAGTCTGCCTGGCTCGGACGACCAGTAAGAGGGTGACGTGGGATGACTTGCACGTACCCAAAATGTCTGAGGCACCTATCTGGCATGTAGGGAACAGTGATTTCTCCCCAGCTGATGTGTCCCCTGTATAATGACACCTGCTCAAAGTCTCTATCCTTCGGTGCTCCTCAAACGGTCGCCAACAGACATCATCCGAGGTCAGCGCATCAATCCTCTGCCTGTATACCCCCAGCTTCACTCCATCTGTCTTCTTCTTCCTCCAACGCTCATACAGTGCTCCAGCCTGCAGTCCACTCCTCCTCTCCACTAGCTGAGGAAAATACCATAAAATCCAGCTCTGAAATGCAAAGATAAACATGGTTCAGCTAAAAACTGTTTAACAGAAATTTAGCCAAACTCGGAAAAAATAAATCTAAAATTATTACCTATAATAGGGTCGCATACCCTCCTAACTGATGCGTCTGGTCCAAACAGGAGTAGTTCAGCTGGTCATACATGAAAGCAAGCCCTGCTGCCCCCCATGCATATGATCCAACAGCAGCTGCACTGACGTCCTGAAGTAGAAGCAGCCACTTAGACTCAGCCCTGTCGCCGGTCTTGACAGTGAAGATGGACCAGCTCAGGATCAGAAGGATAAAGGCCCTGACAGCAGGACGCTTGTCATTCTATATGGACCCTCTACTAACTATCTCCTGCAGCCACTCAAAACGGAAATATGGACCAGAAGAAGCTTGACACTCTAGTCCCGCCTCCTCCATAGTCACTCCTAGATAAACATGTGCTAGGTAGATGCCCTGATTAGTGGTGACAGAAGTAGGTGGAGCTCTGTAGTAGTTCCTCATAATGGGTAGATGCAGCAAACAGGACACATCATCCAAAGTAATCGTCATTTCACCAAATGGTAAATGAAATAACGATGTCTCTGAGTGCCACCTCTCAAGAAAAGCAGACATCAGCTCATGGTCCACCTTTGTATGTCCAGTCGAGACGAGGGGGGACTAATCCGGAACCTGTGATATACTCCCACAACTGGTGGTTTTGGTAATACCCAAGTAGTCTCTGACCCAGCTTGTTACCATGGTTGGTAACCTTCAATTTACGCTCATATGTCTGAATTAAAAATAAATAAAAAAATAAGGCTATGTAAATAATTTCAACTAACAAGACTATGTATATAAATTCAACTTATCGGGTCTCTCAGAATAACGGTACAAACATGAGATGCTAGCCCAGTGAATAGAGGAGGCTGCTCCTCATGCTGCTCTTGATGCTGTTGAGGCTGATGGTAGGGCTCCTCCTGGTACTGCTCCTCCCGGTGGTGATGCTGCTGATACTGATACCGCTACTGCTCAGGCACATACTGGTCCTCAGACATATACTGTTTTGAGGACATAGAATGCTCATCAAAAGGATGCCCCTGCTGGCCCTCCTCATAGTGATAGTCTGGGGCCTCCTCCACCTCCACCGGAAGCTGCTGTCGGCTACGCCGGGTAGACGCATGTCCCGCAATCCTGTGGCGGGTGCGTGTACTGGGAGCAGATGGCGAGGCCTGAGCCGAGGACTCCCCTCGATACCTATTGGACACTGGAAAAAACAAACAAATTCTTAAACAAAAATAAAACAAAAATCGGATCTAGCTATTTCCGATGCGAAATCGGATATAGGTAGATACGATGAAAAAATCGGATATAGCTAGATCCGACTTACTATTTATGCTGAATCTGATAAAGATCGGATGTATGCAGATCCGATGGTAAAACGGATATAGCTCTCTGAATGGTAAATCCGATTTTCTCAGAAAATTTTCTGGTCAAACAGATGCAAGTGAAAAATGGTAAATGTTTTGAAAATTTGTATAAATTTTAAGGGTATTTCTGTCTTTTCGCAGGATCCGTGGGGGGTATAATTGAAGATGGTGGGGGTACCCAAAAAAAAATCCTAAGTTGTTTGTCAGCTACTTTTGAAGCAGACAGCTCAAACAAGTTCTACTCGCCACCACTCATCTCGTTCCATAAAATATGTAAACGTGGTTGTGGAAAAACAAAAAACAAAAACATCTGTGAAGTTTAACTAACTATTCATTCCTTACGTGTCACAAAAATATCTTAACAAAATGAAGTGCGTAAATTAACGTGCTGGCAAAAAAAAGAAGTACACGTTAATTAACGTGTGAAACTCAAAAGTTCCACAGTGACAAAGGAGTGTCAAATATCTCCACGTCGACATATGAGTCACTAAAAGTAAAATCTCCCATGGAAGGAGGAGGAGACATTATAGGCATGTCGTACATGTCTTCAAAACGTGACAACACCGGAGCAAGTTGTTCCTCCTCGTACACATACATACCTTGTTGTTGCAAAGCCTCATTATAAGTTACTTCGTCTTCAACTTCAACTCCGTTATTGATCTCGTCATCAGAAGAAAACCTTACAGCAGCTTCCATGGCTGCTCTTCGAATATCAGCAGCATCAGTAGACACCGGCAACGTTACTCGCCAAGCGGAGTCAGCGAAGTTGAGACAAGCTGACTTCCCACGAAGGGTAAGTGCGGCAACATCGTGTGCACGTGCAGCCATTTCAGGTGTTGGGTAAGTTCCAAGCCAAATCCTAGATTTGTTGTTGTTGGGTACGCGCATCTCACATACCCACTTGGTATTGTTCCTCAGCCGTACTCCTCTGTACACCGGGTGTCTTGTTTCGTGAAATATTTTCCGACCAGCTCGCTTCTTTGGCCTCATCGATGCTAGTATAACATCTTCATCTGAGAATGAGCGAGCTGTCATAGTATCATTACTATCAGCTGGACTTGAAACATCCATTAATTCGAAGGTTGTGTGGGAATTAATATTAGTGTTGCTTGTGTAAGTAGAGAAGAGATGGTTTCAGGTTTGGAATTATGAGTGCAGTGCGCAGTACTAAAGGGGTTAACGAATAAGGAAATTTGAGTTTTAGTTTGAGTGTGAGAAATTGGGTTTATATAGATTATTACTGAGGTGGGATTGGACCACGTAGGTGCCAGCGTGACACGCTTGTTAGTGGGACAGCGCAAAGGAAGGCCACGGCTTTGCTTTTGTAATAACGACAAAGGTTGATTTTGAACTTATCCATCCTAGAATTAGATTCCCAGTATCTTAAGTATCTCTTAGTACACTTACTCGCCCTGTTTCCATCTACTGCTATAAATGGGAAGAAACGAGTTACTAGTATTTGTTTTATTCTAAAGTTTGGTTACGATGAGTACCGTAGCCTACAACAAAAGTCCTCCTCATCTAGATCTAGATCTACCGGCTACGGCTTGTCGTACTAAGCTATTTCCTTAGTAATAGTTACTAAATCATTACTAGCTATTAGTTTGACAAAATTTCAATGAAATTCAATCTAATGGCTAGTATTTAATAAGGGTATTTGTGTCACATCTCTTTTTTTTGTTTTAATTACATTAAATAATTTAATAAATGTGCTTTTTTTAGGGATTACTAAAACAAAACGGTTTTTTGCTCTTTGGTTTTCTCTTACACTATCTTCTCTCTCACAATTCCACTATCTTCTCTCTCACAATTTTCTCTTACGCTCATCTTTCTTCTTCTTCTTCTTCTTCTTCTTCTTCTTCTTCTTCTTCTTCTTCTTCTTCTTCTTCTTCTTCTTCTTCTTCTTCTTCTTCTTCTTCATGATACATTGATACATATCTCTTTCTTTATTTTTCACGCAAAAGAAGTCTAAAAAACGCACTCACGCAAAAAAAATAAGACGCCCACGGGTGTTTAAAAAACGGACTCCATTGATCCACGCCATTGAAGCACGCTCTTCCTTTACGCCATTGATCCACGCCATTGAAACACATTATCATGGATACCGAAAAATAGTGTAGTGCAATAATAACCATAGAAATAGTTTAGATTGATTATTATTGTACTAACCAAACAATTGAAAGGTTTGGTTAGGAGAATAATAACCATAGGAATAGTTTAGAGTGGCTATTATTGTACTAACCAAACTATTGAAATGTTTGGTTAGTGCAATAATAACCAGGAAAACACTGTACTTTGGTTAGGTGTCATGGTGACGGTGGTTGCGTATCTGTGTGATGGCATAGTCGACGGAGATGAAAGCGTTTTAATTTTGTTTGAATGAAATGGGAAAGAGAGATGAAACGATCCTTGAAATGATGATTGACCAAATATTTTAAGGCAAGGTCATCATCTATCCAGTGGCCATCACCATTGATGTAAGTCGCATTGAAACACATTATCATGGATATCGAAAAATAGTGTAGTGTAATAATAACCATAGAAATAGTTTAGATTGGTTATTATTGTACTAACCAAACTATTGAAAGGTTTGGTTAGTGGAATAATAACCATAGAAATAGTTTAGAATGGTTATTATTGTACTAACGAAATTATAGAAATGTTTTGTTAGTGGAATAATATCCAGAAAATACTGTACTTTAGTTAGGTGTCGTGGTGACGGTGGTTGCAAATTTGTGTGACGGCGTCGTCGACGGAGATGAAAACGTTTCAATTTTGTTTGAATGAAATGAGAAAGAGAGATGAAATGATGTTGAAGAGAGACGTTGTTTCACAAAAATAAGGAAACAATTACAATTAAAACGGTTCCAATATTTTAGGAATAGGCGCATGATTTTTGGGTTAGTCATTAATATAGATTCCTTGATTTTTTTAGGCTTTTTTTTAATTAAAATAGAATTTACATCTATGACCCTTTAGTAATTGTTACTAAATAATTGTTTAGTAACATAAGTCATACTCACATCTACAATATCTTTTAGCAAAACACCCACTTGGTAATTACCTATATTACCCTCAGTTGAAAAAATAATTACAAACTACCCGGACAAAATCGTCATCTCGTACTATTTCAAATATTATCTCTGCAACTTATCAAATATTATCTCTGCAACTTCCTGCTACAATAATAACCTCCTCTGCAAAAAGCCTACGCTCTTAATACTAGCAAAACCGCCCTTTTACACAATGGACAATATCTGCCAAATGCAATTGAAAGTGGAACAGATAGAAGACTTAGAGAAACAAATAACACTGAGACACAAAAACAATTTCAGAGAGGCAAAGAGAAAGAGGAATAGATCGAAGAACAGAGAAAGGGTGAAGAGCAGAAGGAAGACGGGTAATGAAGAAGAAGACAGCAGGAACTATCTACAAGGTACCGTTTTTCTTACTCTTAACCCTAAATAACCCCTTTAATCAGCTATTTTAGAACAAAATCGAAGACATTGACCTTTACATGCACTCTCCTATCGCAAATCTCTCATTCCTATTTCCGTTTAATACTCCTTTTTTCCCTTAAGATTTCTGTTTTAGGGTTACCAAACTTCTATTTTCGCTAAATCAAATGCTCTAAGATTTACATTAACTATCATATCCCACAAATCTGATCCCTATTGCAGTCACTACAAAAAAATGCAGGATAAGCGGCAGATTTTAGCGAGGGAAACAGAGTCCATCGCTAAAAATGACGTAGCGATGGATTTAGCGACGGACGGCGCCTTCACTAAAAAGGCGCGTTATTATTTTTTTAAAAAAATTGAAATCCATCGCTATTGGTCCGTCGCTACTGCTGACGTGACCGTTGGCAGACATTGGAAATCGTGAGATTCCCCCAGTCCATTGCTAATGGTTCGTCGCTACTGCTGACGTGACCGTTGCGCAGACCTTGGAATGCGTGAAATTTCAAATCCGTCGCTATGTATCCCTTGCTAAATTAACATAATTTTTTAACCCTAGCGCCGAAACACTCTTCTTCTTCTTTTTCTTTTCTTTTCTCTTCTCTCACTCATTTCTCTCCTCTTCCCTCACGAAACCACCGCCACCACCACCAATACCTCTCCATTTTCACCACCACCATCATCATCTTCTCCCTTTTCTCTCACTCACGAACCTGAAGCTTTGAATAGGTCTCTCTCTAACTGTCAATACCTCTCCATTTTCACCACCACCACCACCACACTAGTGGAAAAAAGACATTATTAAGCATCATTTAGCTTCGGTTGTTTGAACAGCCGATGCTAAATGTTGAACCGATGGAATTTTTGCAATTAAATGGAAGATTTCATATTTCGCGCCTACTTTTAGCGTAGGGTGTTTCAACACTCGGTGCTAAATGTATTTGCTTTAGACATTTAGCATCGGGTGTTTAAACAACCGATGCTAAATGTCTAAAAGCAAATACATTTAGCATCGGGTGTTTAAACACCCGACGCTAAATGTATTTGCTTTTGGACATTTAGCATCGGTTGTTTAAACACCCGATGCTAAATGTCTAAAGCAAATACATTTAGCATCGGATGTTTAAACACCCGACGCTACAGGTCATGTTTTATTTTTTTTCCACTTCTTCCATTGCATACACACTAGTCTTCGCATTCTCACTCTCACTCTCTGAATTGTCTCACTCTCTCAAGGCTCTCTCGCTCTCTCTCTAAACCTCCATCTTCCTCGTTGTTGTCGTTGCTCTCGTTGTCACCGTTGCTCTCATCGTCGTCGTTTCTCTCGTCGTCGCCTTCTTCGCCATCACTCCTATTTTGGGGCTTGAAATCTAAGACGGTGCTCTCACTCTTCTTCGCCGTCAACAATACGACACTCTCACTATCTGAACTCGACGAACACGACGCTCTCACCGTTCTCAACTCTTGTTGTCGCCTTGCTCACTGTCGCCTTGCTCGCCCTCGTTTCAGTGCAAGGATATTCGAAACCCTAAGTTTTCAAAACGGCCTCCTCTTAAGGACAGCCTCTCCGTCGTCGCACCTGGTTCGTATTCTTCTCTGGTTTGATTAATTGCTTCTATTTTGTTCTGAAACCCTAATTTTAATTTTTCTGATTTGTCATTTTTGTGTTGAACAGAGTCTATCTCAGTGATAAAAATTTTACCCTCATCACCTATTCACCTACTGAACTTGTGAGTCTCTCTCTCTCTTGGTTGCTGTGTGTTCTATCTTTATGTTCATTGATTCATTGTTTACTCATTATTTGCAAGTTTCCTGATTCATTATTTGCAACTTACTGTGTGATGGAAGTGTGTTAGCAATAGCAATAGTATATGACTTTTGGAGGAAAATGATTGTTTTCTTGACTTGGGGTGTAAAAACATTGGCCAAATTGTTGGTCGTTGTTCTCTGGAATCTAGTGTTGAGAGGGAGCATTTTTCCAGTTCTGTTGTGTTCAACTTAGTCAATATATGCTTGTATAACTAACTGTTAATTGTTGCCGTTGGTTTGATGTGATAGTTTGATTTTATTTTGACAATACTTGGTCTATTATTTTGGAGTGTAGTCCTGGATCGTAGTTGGATGCAAAGTAATCGTCTGAGTGATGAGTAAGTATCGGAGGAGTCAGCATCAATTGGATCTAAGATTGTAAGTAAAATTTTGTGTGGATCTAAGTTGAATAAAAGTATGCTTTGTTTAAGTAACTCGATTGTAACACGTGAACATGTTTTTGTTGTAGGATGAACTTACGGTTATGAGTAGCCAAGGATCTTTCATTTCACAAGGAAAGAATGATATTTTGACTGCTACCATTGGAACACCTGAGTATCCCGGGCGTGTTCGTGGAGCTGGAAAAGGTGTCGGGCTGAAGAGATACTTTGGAAGTGTAGCACATTCTGCCTCGAGCAGCACACAAGTTGATAAAGTGGGGTTGATGAAAGAAATTATGGAGGGCGTGGAAGTGATGGTGCAAGACCGAGTTCGCAAGGCGTTGGCAGAGGTATATGTTTATATTACTAGATCTGTTGTATTATTTGAATCAATTCATAAATTCTAGTTTAATTTATATGTATGTTTTAATTATTCAGCACACCATTTCATGTGGAGGTCATAATGCGGCTGTTCAGGTTCCCTCTCCCATGGAACAACCGATGTTAATGGTTATTTGTTGAGACATTTAGCATCGGGTATTCTAAATACCCGATGCTAAATGTCATTTTTTTTCCAAAAAATTACATTTAGCATCGGTTATTTGAAACAACCGATGCTAAATGTCTCAACAAATAACTTTTAGCATCGGTTGTTTCAAATAACCGATGCTAAATGTATCAATAAATGACTTTTAGCATCGGTTGTTTCAAATAACCGATGCTAATGTCATTTTCCAAACAACAAAAAAGTGATGAAAGGGAGATTTAGCATCGGTTTTTTGAAAATCCGATGCTAAAAGTGATATTTAGCGTCGGTCACTTTTAGCATCGCGACATTTAGCGTCGGGCGATAACCGACGCTAAAAGTCCAAAATAACCGACGCTAAATGTTTTTTTTGCACTAGTGCCATCTTCTCCGTTTTCTCTCACTCACGAACACGAAGCTTTGAATATGTCTCTCTCTAACCGTCTCCCTCTCTCATTGTATTCACAATATGGGGTAAGTTTTTGTTCTGAGTTGTTCCTATGTGTAATTATTTCTGAGTTGTTCCTATGTGTCATTAGTATGCGTGATGTTGTTTACAGATGATGTTTGTGAATTTTTCTGATTTTTCTTTGTTCTGTTTGCACTTAGGAATTTTTGGGAGTGACTAAACGCATAATATTTCTGATTTGGTGGAGCTGCTTCTCTTGCTGAAGCTGTTTCTGATTTTCGAAACCCAAAGATGATGAATTGGTGCAGACAATTTTTTGGACTAGAATGGCCAAGCAATTGTCGGACTTGCTCTACAAATTGCGCTGTAAAGATGAAAAGCCAAAGTATATAAGTGAAGAAGTCTGGAATAAATACAAGGAAGTTTGGAGAAGTGAGAAATTCAAAAGAAACGCTGAAAAAGAAAAGAAAAATAGGAATTCAGAAAAGGGTGGCTCGCTTCACTGTTGCGGCTCCGTCAACCAAGCTCAGCATGCTATGAGATTGGTAGGTTATTTAAAAAAATTTGTACTATTTTAGTTTAGTTAGGGCGATTAGTTACCAATATTTGAGAATTTGTTTCATTTTTACAGAGTAAGAAGGCCGGACGCCCTCTCACTAGTGCTTAGCTGCATAGGGCCACACATGTAAAGAAGGATACCATGACTTATGTTGATGAGCGCTCGAGGAACACTCAGGTAAATATACAACTTGATTTGTATTATATAATGTTTTCTTAAAATGGAGCGCTTATTATGCTATGTTTTGTGCTTATGCAAAACAGGAGAAACATACTGAGACGATGTCTGAGGTGACTCAGGGGAGCTGGAACCCTGAGTCACTTGGCCCACCAACCTCCGAGATCATAGCTTTGGCGAACCGCAACTAAGAGAAGTTGGTAGACGGGAAGTGTATAAGAATCGTCTGTATGGTACGTGGGCCTTGGCTCCAAATTTGAGCTTTGAGGATGATCATTTTGACACCAGCAGACCCTCTATTAGTCGACCTCCTCGTCCTTCAGCTGAGACAGAGCAGCTCAGGCAGCAAATACAGGAGATGCATGCTCAGCAGCAGCAGTAGATGCAGAATCGGACTATCAAAGATATGCAGACTTCTTGAGGTTTGCACGTCAGCAGGAGAGGGTGTTAAAGTACTATAAGAGCTTGAAGCCATATGCGTCTTAGTCTGAGAAGACAGAGTCTGATGATGGCCCGTATTAGTATTATATATGTTGGTTAGGATTTGATATATGTTTATGTTGATTTGGATTATGTTATTGCTGTTTTGGAGTTGGAATATGTTTATGTTGATTTGGATTGTTATAACATTTCAGACTAGATTATGTTGATTTGGATTTTATTTGCGTGTTCTCTAAATACTTAGTTTTGATGTGTTTTATTTATTTTAAATTTTAGTATTTAATAAATATTTATTATAAAAAAAAACAGGTTTTCTAAAAATATTAAATCAATACTTATTAGCGACAGAAAAATCTCTCGCTAAATCCCTCTCTAAAAGTTTGACACGTGGCAGGGAAAAGGACACGTGGCGTTCAGAATTAGCGAGGGAAATTCCCTCGCTAACAGTTAGGGACGGATTCATATTTCCCTCGCTAAAGATTAGCGAGGCCCGTTTTAGCGAGGAATTTTGGCCGTCGCTAATTCCGTCGCTAATGAGCGTTAGCGAGGGATTTTTTGCTTTTAACGTGGGAAAAATCCGTCGCTTGGGAAAAATTCGTCGCTTAGACTGCTTTTTTTTGTAATGAGTTTGTCTTTCTTTTTTTGCTTTCGATTTCTGTTTTGTGTACATCAACTATGATTTCTGTTTTTTGCTTTCCATTTCAACTATCATATTCTGTTTTGTGAGGATTTCTGTTTGAAGGTTGACAATCTGATCCATATATCACTTTAACTATGTTTGTAAAGCTTATGTCAATCTTTTACGGTTTCACACTTTATATTTGATATCCCAAAATCTGGTCTCTGTTTTGGACTTCGTTTTTCCATATTTCAGCAGCTTAAATATGTCATCTCTATTTTAGGGTTTCACGTTAAGTCTTTTTTACGCTTTCACAATTTTAACTCTGCTGTTCCCAAACTTTTGTAGCACAGCAAAAGGCTTACTAACTTTGTCGCAATTTCGTCAACAATGTCACCAAGGATAAGGAGACTTGGAAGTTTGCGGTTCGTGTCACAATTCTCTGGACTGTTGTAGGTCAGTCAAAACAGCCACACCTTGAGATGGTTATTATGGATCAACAGGTACCACTTTATACATAAATTTTTCTTAACCCAATTCTACAAATTCCCTAATTAACCTTTCTTTCAAAATCATGTTTTTCCTAGGCCCATAAGATTCAAGTGATTGTACCTGCCAAAGAATTTCAAACATTCAGCCCTCGACTTCAAGAGTCACAATTTCGCTGTGCAACATAATGATTTATCATTTAAGGCATGTGACCATCCATTCAAGTTGATCGTTAGTGATGCGACAAGCGTTCAACGTGTTCAGCTACCTGACATATATACCTTTTCCAACTTTCACATATAAAGTCTTTTCTGAAATTCTAGATGGAAATTATCGGGAGGATTTGTTAGTCGGTATATGACAGCCTTTCAATTTCGTGCTTCATTGTTCAATCTTTTTTAATCTTTCATCTGTACATACATGTTAACAATATCAACTTTTCGCAACAGATGTGATTGGTGTTGTTCAAGATGTTACACATATCAAAAGAAGTAGTAACCCCAAGAAGGTGGCTTTGACCTTGAAAGATATAAGGTTATCAATTCTTCTACCACTTATTTTTAGGCACATCAAAACTTATGCAACTAGTTTTTTTGACAACTTTCTACTTTTTACCCCCTTTTTTTTTTCAAAGTGGCCATTGCCTTCAATGCACTATTTGGGAGGATTATGCCCAGCAATTCATCACCTATCAAAACCAGCATCCCACCACACAACCTACGATAATACTACTAAATCTAGCTAAAATCAAGGCACCTCAAGGTAAACTTTAAACCATCTTTCTTCATTCAATATAAAGTTTGAATAACAGTTTTCTTTATCATACACTAACCATTTCTAATTATCATCTACTAGAAAAATACAACCAACCCATCTCCGTCTCAAATGCATGGAATGGAACTAAGCTTTTTATAAATGACAACTTGACTGACATTTAAGACTATATCAATAGGTTTGTCTTATGATTATCGTCAATATTCTAAAAGCAATCTACCTTTATATCTATTAACTCATGAGGCTCACCTTTTGCTACATTCCAGGTTTCCAATTCATACTTTGTCTCAGCCCTCTACTCAAATGATGTCTCAACTAACATCATTTGACTACATCATTAATGTAGTTGAGTACATCAATGTAAACTTGAAACATCACACAAGTGAAGTCATAACTTACTTGTGTGATGTTTCAAGTTTAAATTAATCTACTCAGCTAAATTATGCCTACACTTTTGTGCACTTTTTTCCTACTTCCAGTATAATTTGAAAAGCAGATATGTCCGGCTCCTACTGCATGTGCAATCTAACTAAGCCCTCTCTACATTGAGAATTTTCCATGTTGATTATGGGTTTAACATTGGGTTTTTTAGGGAAAAAACACTGACGTTAACAGTTTTCTTTGTTATTTATTTTTATGAAGTAAAAAAATGGATTAAACGACTAAATTTTTCCTTTCAATGCCCGAGTAGTTGCATGTTGCAACAGTAGTCAAAGATTTTGCATGATCTTTAACTACATCTGATATATGGTTGTTCTTTAGAGGAAAATTAAACAAGCCAAATCTGAAAACATAAATTAGAGGTATTTTTGTAATAACTCAAATGGTCTCCTGTTGATTGTAAATAAATAATATCACACTTTTGACAAACCAAAAAGAATATAAATAGGCTACACCGAATTCACAAACTCAAAAATAATACAAACTATCTAAGATAATTTAAAAAAAGACAAACTCAAATATAATAAAAACTATCTCATACACTAGTGGAAAAAAATTCTTTTTATAACTGCTATTTATATCGGTTAAAAACGGTCTGATGTTAAAAGTGACGCGGTGGCAGTTTTGTAATTAAAATTACACTTTTTATATCGGTTTCCACAGGAACCGATATAGAAAGTGCAAAAACCATCTTTCATATCGGTTCCATTTCATAACCGTTATAGAAAGTGAAAAAATCAAGCCTTCTATAACGGGTCAAAACACCACCCGTTATAGAAACTAAAAAATTGGGCTTTTCACATACGCTCCCTCTCAGTACTCCTCTCATTCTGTTCGCTCTCTCCCTCATCTCTTCCACGCGTTCCACCACCGTCGCTCCCTCATCTCTTCCACGTTCCACCACCGTTCGCTCCCTCATCTCCTCCACCACCGTTCGCACCTCCCTCATCTCTTCCACCACCGTTCGCACCTCTGTTGCTCCGTTGTGTCTCTCACTCTTGCTGCGCGGAGAACCACCGTCGCCACAACGCGCACCACCACTGCGTCTCCCTTCGCTCTCTCGCTCCAGCTTCGCTCTCTCACTCCAGAACGCAAATCAGCCGCCTCTTCATTTCTCTCGCTCCAGAACGCAAAGCCCTCTTCATTCTTCTCACTTCAGAACGTCTTCATTCCTGTTGCACGAGAACGCGTCACAGCGAGCTCACCACGACGCCACCGCTGCAACCTCGTCACTGGGAGCCCCACCACGAGACGACGCCGCTGCAACCACCACGCCGTCACTGCAGCTTCGTTGTTTCCAGGTTCCCTTCTCTGATTTTAGGGTTTCAGTTATCTGGTTTTGATTATCTCTGATTTCTCTAGTTACTTTTTAGTTATCTTACCTTGTTGTTACTTCAATTTGTATCAGAGTTCTTCAATTTATAGCATTTTTCAAGCTGAGATAAATTTCCAGAATCCAGGTAAGATAGGATTAGCATGAAGCAACAATTAGATAACAATATTTTTTCATCTCAAGAGTGGAATTATTTTAGGCTGGTGTTTGGTGATCTGGCTTTTGTATACTCCAATAATGTCTGCAAATATATAATATTATGGCCTGTCTTGTTAGTGATGACGACATAAATGCTACATAAACATGTTTTTGTCTATGAAATTTGTTATTGGATATTTACTTATTTTTCCTCAGCTATTTTTCTGATTACACTTCCTTTCAATTGATGTATCTTTGCTTCCTAAATTAGGGATACAGTTCATCAAGCATGGGACTGAACACTCGAATATCAATGAGGTGAGTCTGCTAGTAAAAGAAGTACTTCTTATAAAGTATTGATTGGGTGGATTTAAAAAGTAAGATGGGTTTTCCACTATAACAGTGTTAATCAAGATATTCATTTGCAAATAATTGCAGATTTCCTGTTAATCTTTTAACATGTGGAAGTGTATCGCTGTTTCAATATTAAAAGTGTAGAATGGATAGAAACTTAGCTTGAGTAGTTTAGTGTCTATTTTTAAACTTCATTTATATATTTATGTGATGAATCTTTAATTTTTTTGAGACCTTTTTACGTATTTCCCAATGTATAAGTCCTTGCTCTTGTCCAGTTTTGATATTGTGATCATGTTGTGACTTGTAACTGCAGGATATCCACTGAACTAGCCATTGTGTCTAACCAGCAACATTTTGGTGTGGTTTCAGAAAGAAGAAACAATGACAAACCATACATACAAAATAACCTTTTGGCAAATGATGTTTCAGGTGAATTCAATTTTCCAATCAGGTAATTGCTGTAGTCTGCCTTAAAAAACTATACATATGAAATATTTACAAATCTAATTTTCTTTCATGTGATAATTTACTGCTCCTAATTCCTGATTATGTTTATTGTAATTTTCCTTCTCATCAGTACATTTATTTATCATGAGAAATTTACTGAATATTTGCAACTTAGTTTGATGCCAATATTTTCTTCAGAGATCCTGTTGATAGCGAACTGCCATCTGGTAACCTGTTTCTGACTAAGGTTTGTTGTATTAAACCCTTTGCTGAAGCCTTAGTTCATTTAAAGCTTCATTGTCATTAAATGTTTCGTTATAAATGCAGGCCTGGTTTCTTAGTGATCAACGAATGACAAGAAGCCGGTCCTCTGAATTACGGTATCATTATCACACCTTGTATATGTTCTTCAAAATCATGTTCACTAGAGCAACTTAAATGATAATTTACTTAACTCTATCCCAAAGTCTCATCACATTGCACTGTATTAGTTCATATGCTAGTTAATTGGTTTTTCCCAATTTACTTAACTCTATCTTACGTATTTCCCAATGTAAGATACCGACGAAGTTATCAACAAAATTAGAGCCATCTGATTGTGTAGAGTTCTTTAGCAAATTGAAGGATGAAGTGTTAAATGGTGTTGTGTTCTATCTTCAGAACCTCAAGGTAGATAACCTTTTGTGGTCTTTCTTTGATGACAACTTGCTCATACTTAATGGCACTGAAATTATTCATAAACTAATATTCTTAGAAAGCTCGTGATGTTGCTGCTCTTTCGGGTAAAGATGCAAAAGTAAAAGCTCTTGAAGTGGAAATTCAGGTCAGAATATGAACTAGTTTACGGTTACCAATTTTCCTATCTAATACTGTTGGCTATTTTTTTTGTCTCTTTTAGCACAAAAACTACCAGAACCCCAGGCCTAATGGTATGGCTGTGATTTTTGTTTGTTGGGTCAAAGGCCTTTGTCAAATATGATTGAATGAAGCCATTAGTTATATGGTATTGTGAAACTGGTTTTCTTCTTGCTATTTGTGTGTGTGTGCATCTCCTTGTTATTATTTAAGTGCATACATTAATCATAGTCTCAGCCTTGTTTCTACTTTTCTTTTACAGGAATTTTCTGATATACTGCATCATGATAATATGAGCATACCCAATGAATATCTCTCAGAAAATTATTCATCAAGAAATGTAAACTTCGATGAGCTTCTTGAAGTTTTGAAGGAATCGAAGTTCCAATCTCTTGAGTCAGAATACCATCTAGCGTCAAGGTTGTCAATGGAATGTCTATCTCTTGAAAATGTCAAGTGTTGTAATTTTCAAGTTTTACTAGTAAGATACCCCCACATTCGCATAGGCCGCGTTCGTTTTTACTCATGTTTCTAATTCATTAGTAGTAGTATTGAATTGAATGAAAGATGAAATTGAATTATTGCAGTTGTTGAAGGTGTATTTCATAGCTAGCTAAGCAAGTAAGTGTTGTATTACTTTCGTAAATCATTCTAGCTAGACTCTTGTTCTGATTATCATGGTTGTTTTTATTGATCAAGATTATCATGGTTGTTTGTGAAATCATTCTCTGATTGTCATTTTTGGCAGGATGATCATTGGAGCCAAATGTTGTGGTACTGTGTGGAGAATTCATCATATCAAGGTTGTTCTCTTCCAGAAAAGGTGGAACCTAGTGAGGATCAGGACACAGGAGAGAAGACTAACTTGAGCTTTAATGAAGAGAATGGACAGCCATCTAACAATGAAGAATGGGGTCAAGATTTCCAGAATGGACAGGGCTCTAACAATGTAGAATGGGGTCAAGATTTCCAGAATGGACACCGCTATAACAATGTAGAGTGGGGTCAAGATTTCCAGTATGAGGTCCCTAAACCTGTTACAGATGAAGCCGAATGGTCTGATGATGGCTGGAAGAATTAGCAGCTAGCATATAGTATTTCAACTCTATATTGATGTTTATAATCTCTTTTTTTGCGACTAGTTCGTGATGACCTGCACTGACTATTATGTGGGTTTTTAATTTAGAATGTAGGAGAAAAAAGGACCTATCCTAACTTGTTAATAATATCCTGGATGCAATAGATTTTATTGGCAGTGAATAGAGAAAGAGAATATTGTATAAGCTGATTAATTCTTCATTGTTAATAATATCCTGGATGCAATAGATTTTATTGGTAGCTTATTTGTAAGGACAGTGATCTTGGAAACCTCAATTTTTTTTTTAAAAAAGAGACTTTTCATATCGGTTCCCATAGAAAACCGATGTTAAAAATCAGTATTCATATCGGTTCTCATATAAAACCGATATGAAAAGTTTATTTTTTTAAAAAAAAAAACTGACTTTTCATAACGGTTCTAGGGGCAACCGATATAAAAACAACTTTTCATAACGGTTCAGGAACCGATATGAAATGTCCCTATTTTTTATATCTCCTTATTCGGTATCGTTTCAGGAACCGATATGAAATGTCAATTTTAACCGATATATGGTTGTTCTTTAGAGGAAAACTAAACAAGCCAAATCTGAAAACATAAATTAGAGGTATTTTTTTAATAACTCAAATGGTCTCCTGTTGATTGTAAATAAATAATATCACACTTTTGACAAACCAAAAAGAATATAAATAGGCTACACCGAATTCACAAACTCAAAAATAATACAAACTATCTAAGATAATTTAAAAAAAGACAAACTCAAATATAATAAAAACTATCTCATATATATATTAATAAAATAATCTGATATACTTATACAAACATGTTCATAAAATATAACTATAACTATTCCTCCTATTTGCTGAGCTTATGTTTAACTTAAGTAGGATAACTATTTCTCATATAGTTGGCAATTCTCCATTTGTTTATCAAATTCAGTTACACAACTTAAAATGATACAACGCAAATAAGTAGAAGCATGATACTATATTTTTACAACTCAACCAAACCACACAGATTGTAACTAAACCAGATAAGGGTCTTTGACTGATCAAATCTGCAGCATTAAATGCTATGTCTGCAACACAGATATTACCTTTATACCTTTTTTTTTACGAAAGAAAATTTACCCGGGACCTCTTTCTTTGACTTATTTGGTACACTCATTCGATATTCTTTAGCTCACTAACTGAACTACCTACTTGGAATGCTAGCATAATTCCTTGATGCTCTAGCTAGAGTATAGCCACAAAATTTGTTTGTCACCTGACAAAACTAACTGTGTAGTTTCCTAAAATCGATAATAAGTTATGACAAGTTCTAAATAATAGTCATATTCGGTTACAAAGTTACCTGCACCACCGATTCCATCCGACCTTTATACCTATTACTATATCAATCGTACACCTATAGGCTATAGCACTCCTAAAACACACTTTGCAGTATATCAAATTTTCTGAATTGGAAAAAATTAAAGGCGCCATTTAACATTAAAAAACGTGAATCAATAAAACCAATTGCTCATCAAAAAATTGGTCACTGTTCAAACCAGCAAACTGGGACGACATGAACTTCAGCAACAACACCACCAGAGTCTTCTTCACAACAATGTAATTTTCTTCAATCTCCAGTAACTCTACAAAGTCTCCATCAGTTACCCAAGGTATGTTCCCTAAACTCAATATTAGCATTACCTTTAAATGATTCAATATAGCTGATAGTTGATAACCTATTTATATTTCCATATCATCCATTATGAGAGATCCAAATTATGTCTTTTACCAACTCTATAAAATGCATCTAATGTTTTTGGTTTTTATAATCTGACCAACAAGTATTTTGTAGTTAATGTTGAGGCACAAACCAAGTGCCTTTAATGCATATCACCCTTAGCAACTTTCAACCAAAAACTTTGTGTATTTAATGAACCACAAATATTCAATGTAAGTAGTCAGACATAGAGCTCACAATAACTGATTGTACACTTCATAACATTATAACAGAACAAACTTTTTAACCAATATCAGATACTGCCTAACAGATATACTTAAACACCTTTGTCATAATTAAAATAATATCTTTATGATCCTTAATTATAACAGCTTTTATGTCCTTATAAATGGTATCCTATTGAATGACTCTTTGTTAACAGATACACAAGCAATGCCTCCTAAGAAAAGAAGGGAATTTTTCAACACAACCAATATGTCTACTCCAAACAGCAGAATTGGAGAAAACATACCAAACTCAAGTCAACTAAACTCCTACCAAAGGCATTCAACTCCAACTCACACACCATCCACTGATATTTCAAATACTGTACAAAATCAGTATGGAAGAAACGGTTCTTCTTTAAATGCAACACAACATTTACATTCTGACATCTACACTCATCCAACTCAACATCTTCAAAAAAGAAGAAAAGCAACTGACATTGCCACATTAGGAATCAATTTACTTTCCTGGTTTGATGTGGCAAATCAATCTCACATCACTCCCAATAGAGAAATACCATCTTCTTCAACACATCCACCAAATGCCTCGGATACAGTTCTCAATAATGAATTTCTTGATATTGAAGGAGATAATGATGATGATAATCTTCCATATCAAGTAAATAAATAAATCGATTTTATATTTTCTTTATATATATATATATATATATATATATATATATATATATATATATAAATACCCGTCTGTGTCTATTTATCAACTCTTTGTTTTGAAACATGTACATTTATTCACACCATCACTAGAGCTCAATTCTGAAACTGTCTACAACTCAGATGAAGATGTTAATGATACAAACTTAGTGTCAATTCAAGAACCAGATCTCAATCAAGGTAACATCATGTGTCTTTACTTTCTTTATGATCACTTTCTCAATACCTATCAAGAAATTTGTGACACAAATAAAAATTAATATTTTTCCCAAATTTTGCAGCCTACTCTGATATTGGTGATCCAGTTATAGAGTGTCAGTGGTGTAATGCGTTAATGTGGTACCAAGAGACTGGATAAGTATAGACATTCTGCAATGCCAAAGTACCAGCTATGTTGTGGAAACAGTAAAGTTCAAATACCACTGATAAAACCTCCACCTGAATACTTGCAACATCTTTTATTTCAATCTAATTCAGAGGCTAGCAAAAACTATCAACAAAATATTAGACTGTATAATATGATGTTCGCTTGCACCTCACCTGGGGCAAAAGTTGATAAGTCTATCAATAATGGTAGATGACCACCCACAATTAGAATTCAAGGTGAAACATGTCACAGAATTGGCACTTTGTTACCAAAACCAGGTTATATACTGAAGTTTGCACAACTGTACATATATGACACTGAAAATGAAGTTGCTCACAAAATGGAAGGTTTTAGGTAAGCACTTATAAACTATTCTGATTGTATCTTTTAACAATATATCTTTCTCACACATTAGTACTACATATTTTCTAGCACTCTTTTCTTATCTCATCTTTTTCAGTCACAACAATAGCATTATTGATACGGACATAGGGAAGAACCTCATAACTATGTTGGATACGCATAATACTCATGCAAAGTCTTTCAGGATGGCAAGAGACAGATTGAGAGAAGGAAATGTTCAAAATCTCAAATTAAAGTTGATATCAGAAAGAAATACTGATGGGCGAATCTATAATATGCCAAGTGTATCAGAAGTAGCAGCATTGATTGTGGGTGATGTTGTTACTGCCACTCCAAGGGATATCATCCTAGAGACTCAAAATGGGTACCTTCAAAGGATAGATGAATTACATACCAGTTATTTAGGATATCAATATCCTTTACTATTCCCTTATGGTGAAGATGGATATAGACATGATGTGTGTCACAGAAATATTGGAGGTACTTATAGTACAAAGAGAAACAGACTTACTATAAGAGAGTGGTTTTTATTTAGAATCCAAAACAGAGCTCAAGAAGCACAAACTATTTTGAGGTCTAGGAGACTGTTCCAACAATTTCTGGTGGATGGTTACAATATGCTTGAGCTTGAGTCAGAAAGGTTAAAATATATCAAGCATAACGAATCCAAACTTAGAGTTGATAAATATAAAAGCTTGAATAACTCACAACAGCAAAATGGTCAAGGTTCAAATCAAGGAAAAAGAGTGGTATTGCCTTCAAGTTTTGTGCGAAGTCGCAGGTACATGGACCAACTCTACTTTCATGGAATGGCAATTTGTGCCAAAGTTGGTTTCCCGGATCTATTTATTACATTCACATGTAATCCAAATTGGCCGGAATACAAAGGTTAATTCAACCAATGAACTTGAAGCCACGTGATCGACCGGACATCATATCAAGAGTTTTCAAGATAAAATTAGATGAATTACTGGCTGATTTGACAAAAAGACATATTCTAGGAAGAGTACGTGCATGTAAGTGAAAACATTAAATTCTGTTCATTCCTGATTACTTTACTTGAGTATAATATTTCTATTCAACAATAATTGATTAATCATTGTGTAACATCCTCAAAGTAATTTATTTACTTTGGACGTTATTGAATGATGTCTAAACGATTTTTGTTTCATGTGCTTGAATGTTTGTTTGTTTTGGCACAATGATTGAGTAATAAATTGATGACATGTGATATTTGGATGCATTGTGTACTTGTTTGTTAATTCTATGGTATAAAAATTTGCAATTTAATTGTCAACTATGTGTTTTCCATGTGAAGTTTTTATTAAAATTAATTGATTTAATTAATTAAATGATGATTGTGTGAAGTTGAGTACTAGTAGTGATTGACTAAGTTGATTCAATATGGGGGGGTTTAGGATTTTGAGAGAAAGTAAGGGCACAATAGGCATGTCACTCACAAAACACTCACTCAAACCATATAAGACATGTTGAATCCCATGTCTCCACACTTATTCTATCCATTTTGAGTTTTGGGGAAAAACAAAAACACAAGTGAGTGGGAGTAAAGAAAGGGGTTTTCGAGAGAGAAGAAACAAAAGAAAGAAGAGAAGAGAGAAAAGGGGAGGAGGAGGTGCGAAGAGAGGAGAGGAGAGGGAAACCAAGGGAAACCACTTTGCATGTTGATTCTCTCAACTCCATTGATGTTTGTTTCAGCCATTCTCTTCATCTACCACTCTACCTTGTTCGAAATCCCACTCCCTTTGAGCCATCATCAAGTTGTTGTTCTTTCCCTTCCCAAGTCCATTTTGAGCAAAGGGGAGTTTTGGGAGTCCTTTGGGTTTGCATGTCAGTTTTGGGAAAGTAAATTGGAGGGTTTGAAGCTCATTGTGTATTTGGAGGTATCAAAGTTGAAGATAAGGGTTTGGGGTTCCATGGGTTTCGAATAGAGGAGCTTGAAGGTGCTTGGAAATTGCTTGTTGCTTGCCATTGTGTTTGCTGAATTTTTGCTCTCATTTGAATCCAAGTGAGTTCTTTAACCTTAGGTTTTTGGTTGATGTTTGGTTATGTTATTCTGAAATGCATGCATATTTGGTTGAGTTTTAAGTGTAGGAAATGCTAAATGATATGCTATTGTTGCTGAAATTTAGTTTGAGCTTAAATGTGTATTGTGGAATGTTTATTGAACAATTTGATAGTTTTGAAAATCAAATTGATGCAAAATTCAATACCATTGTGTTGTTTGTCATGAATTTTGTGAGTATTAAGTGTTGGGAGTCTTGTTTTGTGTGTTGATTTGGCTTGGAATTCGTTTGGGAAACACTGGGAATCGAAACAGAGTGAAAAACGTTCGAAATTTCAAAGCTGTCAGAGTGGCACGGACCGGGCTCCTGCTTCTGTCCACCATTTTCAAATTGCTCAAAACTCACTCTGTTTCGGTACCAATGTTTTCCCGACCCTATTCTGACCTAATAGAGGCTATTGTGAATGTATTTGGTTGAATTGGCATGAGATATAACATTTACACAAGAGTTGATTGTTCATTGTTTTATGAGTAATTTTATTAACAATGATTGATGATTGGAAAAGTAACGAGTTTTGATTATGTAATAATGGTTATGAACAAGACACTATGGGGATTACGATCCCAAGAGGTTACTTAGCGTACTTGGAATGGGAGGTCAAATCTCCTGAGTTCAAGGCCCATAGTTGTTATCCGGTCAAGACTAGGTTGGGTTCTCCGTTGTGGTTGACGTTGTTCAACTACTTATGGATTACGCTAAGTTAAGAAAGAGGTTAATTAGCATACTTTGAATGGGAGGTAAAATCTCCTGAGTTCAAGGTCCATAGTTGTTATCCAGTCAAGACCGGGTTGGGTTCTCCGCTGAAGCTGACGTTGTTCAGTCTTCTTATGGATTATGCTAAAGAGGTTAAGTAATAAGAGACTAAGTAGCATACTTGGAATGGGATGTCATATCTTCTGAGTTCAAGGCCCACAGTTGTTATCCGGACAAGACCGGGTTGGGTTCTCTGATGTGGCTGACGTTGTTCAACTACTTATGGATTACGCTAAGTTATTCAAGTGAAAAGATAAGTAAAAGACAACGAGAGGTACGGTGAGGAGTCAAGAAAGAACTCACGGAGATTGTAAATCTCACCCTTTATGTTGTTGTGTTTTCAGATTGACAGGATAAGATGAAGCAAATAGAGAAGAGTTAGTAGCTGTTGAACTGGGTTACTAAAGATTGAAGGATCCTTAGAGATCAAAGTTGTATTTGCTTAGTCTACCCTAGGTTTATGTTTATTGTAATCTAAGTCGTAGTTTATGTAAACCTTCGGTTAATGTACTAGGTCTAAACCGTCTTTTGGATTTGAACTATGGTTAAGAAATGACTTATATAAACTGTTTCAGTCATGTCATCTAGTTATCCTTTTTGGTATTTATGCCACTTGGGACTATGTTTTATTCAAATCCTTAAACGATTTAGAACTCTGATTTGGTTAAAATGGTTAACATCCCGACTTTATGACGTCTAGAATTCAAGGTGTTACACATGGTATTATCATTGCTTGCAGATATGTATACAATTGAATTTCAAAAAAGAGGACTACCACATGCACATATTCTTATCTTTTTACATCCATCTAGCAAATACCCTCAACCAGAAGATATTAACAAAATCATTTCAGCCGAGGTTCCAAGTCCCCATCATCATCAACAGCTATACAAGTTGGTTAAAACACACATGATACATGGTCCGTGTGGTCAAGCATTTCCATCGTCACCATGCATGAAAGGTGGGGATAAATGTACAAAAATTTTCCCAAAAACTTTCCAAGATTCTACAATTGTTGATCACAACGGATATCTTGTTTATAGAAGAAGGGATAGTGGTAACACAGTTCTCAGAAGTGGTATTCATTTAGATAGTCGTCATGTTGTTCCTTACAATCTCGTGTTGCTATTGAAGTACCAAGCACATATAAATATCGAGTGGTGCAATCAAAGTAGTTCAGTAAAATACTTATTCAAGTACATAAACAAAGGATATGATAGGATTACTACTGCAATTGTTCCAAAACAGAA
The DNA here is from genome assembly GCA_039519185.1 of Astragalus membranaceus. Lineage (NCBI taxonomy): Eukaryota > Viridiplantae > Streptophyta > Magnoliopsida > Fabales > Fabaceae > Astragalus > Astragalus membranaceus. The sequence continues at coordinate 29,593,247 of CM076849.1, read as the reverse complement.
TCAGGAGTCTACTCAACAACAAGAAATGGATGAAATCAAACAATATCTAGATTGCAGATATATTTCACCATGTGAAGCTGTTTGGAGAATTTTATCTTTTCCTATACATGGAAGGAAGCCAGCAGTTGAGAGACTATTTTTTCATTTAGAAGGAGAACACAATGTGTTCTACAATGATGAAGATACAATTGATGATGTTCTTATGAAACAAAGTGTAACAGAATCCATGTTTACATCTTGGATGGAAGCAAATAAGAAATACCCAGAAGCCAAGACTTTAACTTATTCGGAGTTTCTCTCTAAATTTGTTTATGTTATAAGAAGTACGTCTTGGAAGCCAAGATGTAATGGTTACACTATTGGTCGCCTTATATGGGTTCCTACCGGAGAGCTATTCTTTTTGAGAATGTTGCCAACTGTTGTAAAGGGGCCAACTAGCTATAAATATATAAGAACAATTGGAAACCACGCTTCTGACACCTACAATGAAACTTGCTTTGCTTTGGGCTTGCTCATGGATGACAAAGAATACATTGATGCTATCAAAGAAGCATTTCATTGGGGATTCGGACATTTTCTAAGGAAACTCTTTGTCACAATGTTGTTGTCAAATTGTCTCAATCGACCAAGCCACGTTTGGAAGGAGACAACACAATATCTATCAGATGGAATTCTTTATGGGCAACAAAGATTATCCAATAATAGAGGTATGCTCAAGTTTGAAGATTACATCTCAAAATGTAGTCATTTCTTTTTTATAATTATTACTAACATCTAAATACATTTCCATTTCTTTTATAACTTAGGCTTGCAGCTTAGTGACGAAGACATTTATAACTTGACTCTAATAAAGATCGAGAAGCTGTTGCAAGCTAATAGAAGAAGTTTAAAAGAATATTCAACTTTACCATATCCAAAAGGATTTGTCTTGGCTCAAACTGGCAATAGGCTGATACTTGATGAACTAAGCTATGATAGGCAAGCATTAAAAATGCAATTTGAACATCTCTTTGCTCAACTAACAGTTAGTCAACTTATATTACATCAATACAACTTATATTATATCAATACAACCATTATTCTTAATTATTTAACAACTTTCATTACTATAACTCTTTATTTACCCTATTTTCTTATTCTGTTAACAGATGAACAAAGGCAAATTTTTGATGAAATCATGAATTAAGTAAATAGAAATATTGGTGGAGTATTCTTTCTGTATGGATATGGTGGAATAGGGAAAACTTTCATGTGGAACACTATTGCAGTTGCATTGCGTTCGGCTGGTCATATTGTATTTGGTTGCATCCAGTGGCATTGCATCTTTATTGTTGCCTGGGGAAAAACAGCTCACTCTAGATTTAAAATCCCAGTGCCTGCAATGGAGAACTCAACATGTAACATACATCAAGGAAGTGAACTTGCAGAGTTATTGAAACAAACAGAGGTAATCATCTGGGACGAAGCACCAATGACAAGCAAATATTGTTTTGAAGCGCTTGATAAAATTTTAAGGGACATCATGGGTGTTCAAGCGATATTTGGTTGGAAAACAATCATATTTGGTGGAGACTTTAGACAAATATATATTGCCTATTATCCCTCAAGGAAGTCGATCGTACATAGTACATGCTACTATAAATGCATCATACATTTGGGATCATTGCAAAGTTCTAACACTAACAAAGAACATGAGGTTGCAAAGTGGATCAGTTAATGACAATGGTGAAGAACTTAAAAATTTCAGCAAATGGATATTGGACGTCGGTGATGGAAAAATTAGTGAACTAAATGGTGGGTATGCAGATATAGATATACCAGAAGAGCATTTGATAACAGATTATTTTGATCCTATTGAGGCTATAGTCACCACCACCTATCCAAATCTGAAGAATGAATACAAGAATCAAAACTTCTTAAAGACAAGGGTAATTCTAGCTTCCACCGTTGAGATTGTCGATGAAATCAATGAATATGTTTTGAAGTTCATTCCAGGTATAAATCCCATTTCCAATACTTTAATTATGCTTATTGTCTCTACGATTAACTAATAATATTTAAAAAAATGATTTACTTCATATATACTTTGCATATATAGGTGGAGAGAGAATACTTAAGCTTTGATTCTATTGACAATTCAGATCTTTATGAAGCTGAAGCATCCCATGTGTTGACACCAGAATTTTTAAATACTTTAAAAACTTCTGGTCTTCCAAATCATAGAATTAAGCTTAAAGTTGGTACTCCTATAATGCTTTTGAGAAATATAGATCAATCTGAGGGGTTATGCAATGGTACCATACTGATGGTTACTAGACTTGCTAACCATGTCATTGAGGCTAAGATCATTACACGGAACAACATTGGAAACATTATATATATAGAAACACAGTATTGCTGTGATGATTTTTATTGATAGATGATGCTGTACATATATAGAGAGGTATTCTCCTCAGATACAAATGTAATAAATGGAAATGAATGCAAAATATTAAAGGTAATTAACAACAGGTCAAAGTTAACTAATTTACAACAAATGACAACAAATACTAATTGATTTGTTGCTCTAAGTTAGCCTAAGAATAAGGAACCGTTATTTGACCAAGTTATGCAGCCTTGTCATTACCTTGTCATGATGCTCCTATACGCCCCCTCAAGAGCAAGTTTCCATCGATAACTTGTATCTTGGATGTGAGATCTTTGAATTGTTGTGTGGCAAGAGGTTTTGTGAAGATGTCAGCTAGTTGATCCTTTGTAGAGACATGAGAGACTTGTAGAGTGCCAGCTTGAACTTGTTCTCTAACAAAATGGTAGTCCATTGAGATATGCTTCATCCTAGTATGAAAAATAGGATTTGAGCATAGATAGGTTGCTCCTCTATTATCACATAGAATCCTTGGAGGCTGCTGAATTGGTACCCGTAATTCTTTGATTAATTTGAGGAGCCACATAAGCTCAGTTGCTCCTGTTGCTACTGCTCCATATTCTGCTTCAGTGGACGATCGAGCTACTGACCTTTGCTTTTTCGATGTCCACGAGATCGGATTGCCACCGAAAAATATTAAGTATGCCAAGGTGGAGGTTCTATCATCAGCATTACCACCCCAATCTGCATCAGTGTAGGCAAGTAAGTTGAGAGAAGTTGGTGTGTGCATCATAATACCATAATTCATTGTGGATTTCAAGTAATGAAGCAGCCTCTTAAGATGTTGAAGATGTAATGTGGTTGGCTTGTGCATAAATTGTGAGAGTTTGTTGATGGCAAATGAAAGATCTGGCCTTGTTAGATTTAAGTATTGAAGTGATCCAAGGACTTTTCTGTAGTGTGTGGAATCTGTTGCCGGGGTTCCGTCATGCAAGCTTAGAGTGGCTGTTTGAGATAGAGGTGTCGGGGACGGTTTGGCTCCTTCCATTTCAAACTTTTCAGGAATGTCTCGAATAAATTTGTGCTGAGATAGGAATAGGCCCGTCGTCGTGGGGATGAATTCAACTCCCAAGAAATAGTGAATCTTGTAAGGAATTTAGCATTATTACCTGTAAGTAGTAAATCATCAACATACACAAGAAAATAAGCCAGAATTGATCCTGAAGCATAAATGAACAAAGAAGGATCATTTTGACTCATTTGAAAACCATGTGAGATGGTGAATGATTTAAGTGCATCATGCCATGCTCTTGGTGCTTGTCTTAAGCCATAAATTGCCTTGTGAAGTTTGCACAAATATTGAGGGTGTAGTTGATCTTTCATACCAGGTGGTTGAGCCATAAAAACGTCTTCTTTGAGAGCTCCTTGGAGAAAGGCATTATTAACATCAAGTTTGTGCATGGGCCAAGCATTACCCAGTGCAATAGTGAGGATGAGTTTAACAGTTTGAGGTCTCACCACTGGTGCAAAGTGTTTCTTTGAAATCAACTCCCGGGCATTGTGTGAACCCCTTGGCAACTAGTCTAGCCTTATATCTGGAGATAGAACCATCTGGATTTCTTTTGATGCGAAACAACCATTTACAATCGACGATGTTGTGACCTTTTGGCGGTGGAACTAAGGACCAAGTTCCATTGCGTATTAATGCATCAATCTCTTCCGATATTGCTTGTCTCCAATGTGGTTGTTGCATGGCTTGCCTCACATTGGATGGCTCAAGATTCTCTGGTAAAGGATAGTTTGTAACATTGAACACGCGTTTCGGCTTGAAGATATTGTTTTTGGATCTGGTTACCACATGATACTCACTAGTAGCTGTTGCACTTTGGTTAGTGACACAATTGATATTATGAGGAGAATGTTGAGTTTCGACATCATTACCTGATGAAGTATCTGAACTCATGGAAGCCTCTTGAAGGATTGCTGGTGGTTGTGGTGGTGGTGGTGGACTTGAATTGATAGTGTCTGTAGGTGGGATTGGTATTATATAGTGTGGAGGAGTTAGGTTTATAGTTGGAGGATTTATAGAAGTTAGTGCTGGTTTGATTAGGGACTTATATGGGAAATGGTTGTCATAGAAGGTGACATGTCTAGAGGTATAGATCCGATTTGTGATAGGATCAAGGCATTGGTAGGCATATTGTAAAGGTACATGAATAGCCGATGAATATACACGGTGCAGATCTAGGTTGGAGTTTGTTGCTGGTATAGGGGCGTAGCCAGGGGAAACAGAGGCATCCAAATGAGTGAAGGTGGTGAGGGTTGTGTGTGGTATGGTGGAGTAGTTGATATGGAGTGTCCATATTGAGATTTGGGGTGGGTAATCTATTTATTAAGTATGCTGCAGTACGATAAGCAAAGGACCATAATGTAGTTGGTAGCTTAGCATGATGCAAAAGTGCACGTGCCGTTTCTACTATATGTCGATGCCTTCGTTCTGCAGTAGCATTGAGTTCAGGGGTATGTGGTGGAGTGGTGTAATGTGAGATACCATTGGAGGATAAGAATGTTTTTAATTTTATAAACTCTCCTCCATTATCTGAGTATAACACAAGAATGGGTAAATTAAAAAACTTTTCAACAATAGCTTTGAACTGAGGAAAGATAATTGAGACATCGGATTTGCTTTTGAGTGGGTACAACTAAATATATTTGGTAAAATGATCAACAAAAATAAGGTAATATTAACCATCTAAAGACTTAATAGGTGCAGGCCCCCATACATCTGCATAAATAATTTCAAGTGGCCTTTTGCTGATTATACTAGAAGAAGTAACTGGCAGCTTGTGGCTTTTGGAACTACTGCATGAGATGCATGGTAAATGTGTGCTTGTTTTTATTTTATTCATGGATAAGAGATGTCTCAATGTTCTTTCATTGGGGTGACCAAAAATATGATGCCATGGTAAGGATGAAGATATGGTGGTGATGAAGGTCGTGGGAGTAGTGAGGGGAGGCATGTGGTAGAGTCCATCTTTATGCAATCCTTTGAGAAGCGGTTCCTTTGTTTTCAGATCCTTCACCAAAAAATGATTAGTGAAAAATTCAACCGAAACGGGATTAGTTCGACATAGAGATGAAACAGATAATAAATTTTGTGAGATATTTGGAACATGAAGAACTTTAGGAAAGTGCAAGTTATATTTTTTTGTGGGAATAATAACCTTACCAGTATTGGCTATTGGAATGGTGGATCCATCACCAATGATGACTTGATCTGTTCCAGTGTAGGGACTTTGTAGATGAAGGTGATCAAGTTGATTGGTAACATCGTGAGTAGCTGCCGAATCCATGATCCAGTCTGGTGTATTTCTAGATGAATGTGCTCGAGTATAGTGAGCTGAAGGGCCAGTATTGAACTTTGGTGGGTAGCCATGAAGTTTGTAACACACTTTTTCCGTGTGTCCAGACTTGTCACAGTATTGACAAGTGACTCTCTTGGAAGATCCAGGAGAAGTAGATCTGTTTTGTTGAAATGAGTTGTTGTGATTAGGAGTGTGACCACGTTTTGGATAATGTGGTTTTCCTTTGAATGCTGCATGGACAGAAGCTATAGGAGATATATCTTCATCTCTTTTGAGGTGACTTTCATAATCGATCAGCAAGTCGTGGAGAGAATCGAATTCTATTGGATTCTCACGAGTACGAAGAGCAGCAAAAATTTCTTTGAATTCAGGTCCAAGTCCATTCAGTGTATGAATGACTAGATCAACATCATCCAGTGGAGAGTTGATGACGGCTAGTTCATCAGACATGGATTTGATTGCTTGTAAGTACTCCTGGACAGATTGCGTACCTTTGGTGAAACGAGATAACTGTTTTTTGAGATGCATGATGCGAGAGCGAGTTTTACTGGCAAACATCTTGTTGAGAATGTCCCATGCTTGTTTGGAAGTTTTCCCATTGCCAAGCATGGTGATGATACTCGGATCTACCGAGTATATGATGGCATGTAGTATCAGCTGATCTTGGCGCTGCCAGTATGTATAGTCAGCATGAGTTTCTGTAGGACAGTTTTTGGTGCCATCAACAAAGCCTAGAAGGTCATATCCAACCATGAGAGCATTGAATTGGACCTTCCATGCAGGGTAGTTGGAGCGAGTGAGTTTGATTGAGGTTTGAGCATTGAGAACTACTACTGATGTAGTTTCACTGATTTTGATAGTATGGACTGAAGGCATGATGAATATTCAGGTTTGGATCGTTGCTGTTAAGCTTTTAAATCTGATACCATATAGAAACACAATATTGCTGTGATGATTTTTATTGATAGATGATGCTGTACATATATAGAGAAGTATTCTCCTAAGATACAAATGTAATAAATGGAAATGAATGCAAAATATTAAAGGTAATTAACAACAGGTCAAAGTCAACTAATTTACAACAAATGACAACTAATACTAATTGATTTGTTGCTCTAAGTTAGCCTAAGAATAAGGAACCGTTATTTGACCAAGTTATGCAGCCTTGTCATTACCTTGTCATGATGCTCCTATAATATATATATATATATATATATATATATATATATATATATATATATATATATATATTCTAAGAATGACAATGTCTCCTTCTCAATCACTTTGGCCATTCAAATTAAATAGAAGGCAATTTGATACTAACCTTGGAAGTGCTGCTATTAACTCTGGGGGTGCTAATATAAATTCCGGAGCAATTGGGCCTGAGAGTTCAGCCAGGCCAAAACGTACCAAGAAACTCCCATCCAAGCTTGCTGGTCATATTGTTTACAAGTGATCTAATGAAGCTATTATCCTTTATTAAGTTTGTTGCTTTATTTAGTTTATTTCCCTTATTCTAGAAGCTGTGACTCAGCATTAGTTTGTTAGAATAAAATCTATTCTGGATTCGGTTCTGGTGCTATATAGATTGTACCCATCTCATTCAATGAAAGGATCCATGAATTACAGGTAAAATTCTCTTCTTCTCTTTGTACTTGCTTAGGAGGCTCTCAGTACCTCGAAGCTGAGAAATTGGTTCTTAACAGTTGGTGCTTTCCATTGTGTGCACTCCCTTCCGCCATGGTCCGTCCTAACTTGCCACCTGTAACACCCCGAAAATAATTAGTAAAATTATTTGGGTGTTAACCCAATTAAACTAATTTAGTACTTGACGGGTAAATTTATTGAGTACTAAAATTATTTATTGGTCGTCATCGGATCGTTAACTGGATAATACAGGTCAAGAAAGTTTTGGAATCGAAATAAGAGGTTTAGATCAATATGGTAATTGGACCACGTTACCGCGTATATATTAATAAATATATACGTGTGTGTGTGTGTGTTATATAAAAGAGGGAATTAAAAGAAAAGAAAGGAAACGCACGAGAGAGAAAAAGAAGCAGAGGAGAAAAAGAGAGAAAAGTAGAGAAAAAGAGAGAGATTGGCGTGAGGGAGAAGAGAAGAGGGAGAGAGAAGACTTCACCGAAACGACTTCCTTCCAACACGAAAAATGTTCGGCCTTACTTCCTCTTCGATTTGGTACCAAGATCATCATCATCAACTCACTCTACACCAATCCACCATTTTCGAATATTGTGAAAGAATGAGGAATGTTGAGTTTCTTGGCTCATTCTTGTCTTGAAAGCTTAGGGATATGCCATTGAGTGATTGATTGTAAGCTTGGAGTGAAGAAATTAGAGTTTGGTTGGGTTATGGTGTGTGGAACAAAAATTGGGGTTTATGTGTGAATAGTGGGTTGAGGTTGAAGATGATGAATAGTGTCATGGAGGTTAGAGGTTGAAGATTTTTAGGAATTCGGTATTTCGGTCAAAAAGAGGTTTCGTGATCGAGTGGAAAGCTTTGGAAGCGGATTGGGTGTCGCCGGAGCGGGGAGCGTTCGTGTGGTTACTCGGTGATTTCGGCTCGCTCGTGGCTCACGCTTCAAGGGTGAGTTTTACTCACGTTTAGGCTTATTTCGTTTTGAAATGAATTGTGTGACTTGGTTTCGAAAGATTTTGAGTCGAAAACGTTATTTTGAAATATATCGCGTTTTGACGAAATTCGTAATCGTTGAGTTTTTGATTGAATTACTTGATTGTTTAATGTTGATTGGACTGGAATATTGCCTGGTATTGTCTGTTTTCGAGTTAGGACTCGATCGGGGCGAGTTTCGGATTGATCGGAAAGCAAATTTTCATAAAACAGACCATTTTTGCAATGTTGTCAAATGAGCACGACCCGTGCGCCTGGTTCTGTCCAAAATTTTCAAAGTGCCCAAAATGATTTCGTTTCGATTCCAATCCTCTCCCAATCCTTTCCTAACCCTTTTCCAATGATATTAGGCTTATAATGTCATGATTTTGAGTATAATTAAAAAGGGGTTTATAAAATACTTTGAAGTTATAAATTGTTTCCATAAACCGAAATAATAGTACTCGTGTGCGGATATGTTTATTAATAATAAAGCGGACTATGAGTCCTACGTGGTACGGTATAACTGACGCGAGATGAGTATTATTTATTGTCTAAACTGGTCTACGATTCACGATATATATATTATATCGACTATGGGAAACGGCCCGGTGCGGGTTTTATGTTCAATTATTGGTCTGAATGTAAATGAACTAAAGGTTCATATGATTGTAGATATATATATTATATCGAGTTTGGGTGACGACCCATGTTGACATACTAGGCGGGGAAGTCATGAACCCTTACCCTAGGCTCTGTGCCATTAGGAAACACTATTGGTAATGGGGTTCACCGGGATTAGCAAGTGGATTGCGGTCGGTGTTGTGCCAAAAGTTTGTACTACGTTCATCGGGATTAGCAAGTGGATTGCGGTCGGTGGTACGTAGAAAGGCCTAGGATATTAGTTCATCGGGATTAGCAAGTGGATTGCGGTCGGTGTCCTACTAGATCGAAGCCTTATTGTATGATTCATCGGGATTAGCAAGTGGATTGCGGTCGGTGGTACGTAGAAAGGCCTAGGATATTAGTTCATCGGGATTGGCAAGTGGATTGCGGTCGGTGTCCTACTAGATCGAAGCCTTATTGTATGATTCACCGGGATTAGCAAGTGGATTGCGGTCGGTGTTGTGTCAAACCTTAAAAACGTTTTAAAACTGGACCGCGAGTGTTAGTAGGGGTCTCGGTAGAACTCACTGAGATTGTATCTCATTGTTTATATGTTGTTGTTTTACAGATAAACAGGGAAAGTGGAGATCCAAGAGGCATGAGTAAGTGGTACTCGGATGGTTGCTGAAGACTTGGCTTTATGCTTAAGTGTATATCTTTCCTTGTTATCTGTGTATCAAGACATTTTGTCTTTAGCGTTATGTATTTATTTCCGCTTTCTTGTACGATATTGAACACTGTATTTCACTGATGGTTTGTGGTCTTATTTATGTTTAAGACTGTCCTGTTGTTATTCAGTGAAAATTTTATAGTGGTGTACAGTATTTAAACAGGAAATATATCTCTGATGAAATAGGTTCGGTACACTTGGGTATTTTTACATGTCAAAAATTCCGGGGTGTTACAGTTGGTATCAGAGCAGTTCGACCTAGTCGGACTTAGTTTAGGGTTGAGTCGATTCCTTGTTAGTCCTTTTTGTAATTACACTTGTGATGCTAAGAGACATTGAGCCTCATCAACTTAATACTTAGTGCATCATAAGCGGAATTATGACAGGATGATCAAGACGCAGTCCTCAACCAAGACCGGAGTCTCCAACCGGTGCATCCTCAGGAAAGGTGGCATGACGGTGGAAGAATACACCGCTAAGTTTGAGAAGTTGTCTCAGTTTTACCAAGTGGTAAAGTAAGCTCCGGATGACGGATGGAGAATGCAGATGTATAAGAAGAGCCTTAGTGCTTTTACGACTTAGGGTCTCAGTTCTTATACTATTACCAATTATGTTTCCTAGGTACAATCATCCTATGTCGCCGAGGATGATCTCATAGGAAGTATGGGAAAGGAAAGAAGGTAGTTGAATTATCAACTCCGAATGCAAAGTCCTAAGACAATTTCATCAAAGGAAAAACAGATGCAATTCTTTGATTCTTCAAAGGTCAGAAGATGTTCTAACTGTGGAAAGCCTCACAGTGGTGATTGCAAGCGACGATCTAATCGGTGCTATTATAGTAATGTAGAGGGTCACTATGGTAAGGATTGCCCTGTAAGGAAGAGTTCCAAGGAGTTACAAGCAGCTCTAAGGCAAGGACGAGTCAACATTCTGGATGTTTAGACAGTTACGACTGCAGACAATCTACTGAGGGGTATGAGATCAGTTTTCAATAACTCCGTTAGTATATTACACGATTCGGGTGCAACCCATTGTATAATAGCTCAATCGTGAGTAGATCGGTTGGGATTAACCTTATCTCCGCTATCCGAGCCGATAACCATCTTAACTGCTGATAAGGGTCGTGTCCAGACCTAATCTTTGTATAGAATTGTCTACTTGTCATAAGAGGCAGAAATTTCGTTGTAGAATTTATTGTTTGCCTACGAGAAGTGTGGACACCATTTTGGGTATGAATTGGATGACTGCAAATTATGTTGCAATCGACTGTATTAATCATCTATCAGCTTCGCTTCAGAATCAGTTGAATTGTCTAGGACAAATTCTGAAGCGGTTACCTAGTTCACCTTAGACGGTCAATCTTCATTCCAAGGTGCGGAAGCACATGTTAGTATGTTATCTGCATCCACTGAAACTAGTTTAGATTTGGCGGACATTCATGTTGTGAATGACTTTCTGGATGTTTTCGCGATTAAGTTTCTTCTAAACCTCCAGAGCGAGAGGTAGAGTTTACTGTAGAATTGGTTCCTGGCACGGGATCAATATCTATTGTTTCTTATTGAATGTTCCTTTAGAATTAAAGGAAATGGAGTCTCAACTTGAAGAGTCGATGTTAAAGAAATTCATTCGACCGAGTGCTTCTCTAAGGAGTGCTCTGGTGTGGTTAGTCGAAAGGAAAAATGGTAGCATGAGATTGTGCATTGATTATCGACAACTCAACAAAGTGACGATCAAGAAGGAATATCCCTTGCCAAGGATAGACGATTTGCTTGAGCAATTTGAGGTGCTGCAGTGTTTTCTAAAAATCGATCTGAGGTCAGGATATCATCAAATAAAAGTTAGAGCCTTAGATATTCCGAAGACAGCCTTCCGTACTAGGTATGGACATTATGTGTTTGTAGTGATGCCATTCGGTTTGACTAATGCTCCAGAGGTATTCATGGATTACCTGAACCGAGTTTTTCCTCAAGTACCTGGATCAATTTGTAGTCATTTTCATTGATGGTATCTTGATGTGCTCGAAGACCATTGAGGAGCATGTCCAACATCTCCGCATTGTTCTGAAAGTACTCCGAGAAAAGAAATTGTATGCCAAGCCGTCGAAGTGTGACTTCTGGATGCCGAAAGTGAAGTTTTTGGGACACGTGATTTCCCAATCGGGAGTTGCGGTGGATCCCAGTAAGGTGGAAGCTGTATTGAATTGGGAACGACCAACATCTGTCACTGAAATAAGAAGTTCTTGGGTCTAGCTGGTTACTATTGGAGATTTGTTCAAGGGTTCTCACAGTTAGTTCTTCCACTTACTCGGTTAACTCGTAAGGGTCAACCGTTTACGTGGGATGTCGATTGTGAAAAATGTTATCAAGAGTTGAAGATTCAGTTGACTTCTGATCCAATCCTGATTCTTCTGGATTCGTCTATGGAATTCCAAATTTACATCGATGCTTCTGGAAAGGGTTTGGGATGTGTTCTCATGCAGAATCATCAAGTGGTAGCTTATGCGTCCAACCAATTGAAGACTCATGAAGAGAATTATCCGACTCATGATTTGGAGTTGGCAGCTATTGTGTATGCACTGAAGATTTGGAGACGTTACCTGTATGGGTCTCGTTTCGATGTCTTTAGTGATCACAAGAGTTTAAAGTATCTGTTTGATTAAAAAGAACTGAATAACAGGCGAAGGAGATGTGTTGAATTCCTGAAGGATTATAAATTCATGTTGAAGTAGCATTCAAGAGAGGCCAATGTTGTAACAGATGCGCTGAGTAGGGAATCCTTTCACATGGCGGAGTTAATGACGCAAGAAATGGAATTATTAGAGTCTTTTAGATCTAAGTTGGGGTACATCCATAAGTTTTCACTTGGGTGGCGAGCTATTAGTTTGTTAACCTCTCCTTGGTGAAGGTTAACAATGAGATTGTCTTACGAGATTCCGTTTGACGAGTCGAACATGAATACGAATATGAAAGTGAGGTGACTGTTGACTGCTTTTCACACTGTGAATAAGCACCAAAGGATTAATTGATGGATCTGCTGCAAGGTACTGAACTTTCCAAAGTGAAGTTTGGCGTGCGGTATGGTAGTTTTGAAAAATCATTTTGTGAAAACCCGCATGCTAAAGTTAATTTTGGGAACGAATCAAGAGGCTAATAGGATCTGATTGAGGAAAATCATAGGAGGCGTACTTAGGTTGAGGGGAAACTCAACGCTACTGGCTAATTCGGAAAGGGATTGGGTGCGTCGTAGATAAATATATTGTGAGGAAGTTACAATAAAGGAAGAAGGGTTCTGCGTTCTGTTTGATAGTTGTTTTGAGAACAACAGAGGTGATATTCATTACGTTCAAATTTATTTGTCGTCCCCACGGTTTACTTCTACGTTTAAGGTCAAAGTTTTTTTTTTTTTGTAAAACCCTCATTCCATCTTTTTGAAAAGTTTTATCTCGAAATCTTGGGAGCGAGTCAAGGAGTTTCATAAATGACTTTTCCGTCACATTTGTCAATGTGTACGAGAACTGTTATGGAATCTTAGAAAATTTGCTGAGACCGTGTTTACACCCTTCGAGGAGATCGTGTTTGTTGTTGCCTCTACCGAGGAGTACCAATTTGTGGATCTCATTTTCAACCTGTATGTCTATCAAGTGTCTTGTATTAAACCCTTTGATTTAGATTAATCAAAGTTGGGGAGTAAACGAGGATAATTGGAATGAAGCTTCGGAAGTGTTTTCAAACGCGGTGCCGAGCCTATGTAGGCGAATGATGAGTTTCTCGTGTAGATTCGTAACCAGAGAGTTCGTATCAAGGTAGTAGTGGATCATACTTAAAGATTGACGTACCAACTTGGGAAGATTTTCTACACTTATTTCGTTAATTCAAGATCGTATTCCAGCAACTTAAGACCTTTATGAGAATGTCGATTCTCGGTTAGTCAGATGAAAGACTTGACGAAATTTTGAGGACAAAATTCTTTCAAGTTAGGGAGAATGTAACACCCTGAAAATAATTAGTAGAATTACTTGGGTGTTAACCCAATTAAACTAATTTAGTACTTGACGGGTAAATTTATTGAGTGCTAAAATTATTTATTGGTCGTCATCGGATCGTTAACCGAATAATACGGGTCAAGGAAGTTTTGGAAACGAAATAAGAGGTTTAGATCAATATGGTAATTGGACCACGTTACCGCGTATATATTAATAAATATATATATATGTGTGTGTGTTATAAAAGAGGGAATTAAAAGAAAAGAAAGGAAACGCACGAGAGAGAAAAAGAAGCAGAGGAGAAAAAGAGAGAAAAGGAGAGAAAAAGAGAGAGATTGGCGTGAGGGAGAAGAGAAGAGGGAGAGAGAAGACTTCACCGAAACGACTTCCTTCCAACACGAAAAATGTTCGGCCTTACTTCCTCTTCGATTTGGTACCAAGATCATCACCATCAACTCACTCTACACCAATCCACCATTTTCGAATATTGTGAAGAAATGAGGAATGTTGAGTTTCTTGGCTCATTCTTGTCTTGAAAGCTTAGGGATATGCCATTGAGTGATTGATTGTAAGCTTGGAGTGAAGAAATTAGAGTTTGGTTGGGTTATGGTGTGTGGAACAAAAACTGGGGTTTATGTGTGAATAGTGGGTTGAGGTTGAAGATGATGAATAGTGTCATGGAGGTTAGAGGTTGAAGATTTTGAGGAATTCGGTATTTAGGTCAAAAAGAGGTTTCGTGATCGAGTGGAAAGCTTTGGAAGCGGATTGGGTGTCGCCGGAGCGGGGAGCGTTCGTGTGGTTACTCGGTGATTTCGGCTCGCTCGTGGCTCACGCTTCAAGGGTGAGTTTTACTCGCGTTTAGGCTTATTCCGTTTTGAAATGAATTGTGTGACTTGGTTTCGAAAGATTTTGAGTCGAAAACGTTATTTTGAAATATATCGTGTTTTGATGAAATTCGTAATCGTTGAGTTTTTGATTGAATTACGTGATTGTTTGATGTTGATTGGACTGGAATATTGCCTGGTATTGTCTGTTTTCGAGTTAGGAATCGATCGGGGCGAGTTTCGGATTGATTGGAAAGCAAATTTTCATAAAACAGGCCATTTTTGCAATGCTGTCAAATGAGCACGACCCGTGCGTCCAGGGGCACGACCCGTGCGCCTGGTTCTGTCCAAAATTTTCAAAGTGCCCAAAATGATTTCGTTTCGATTCCAATCCTCTCCCAATCCTTTCCTAACCCTTTTCCAATGATATTAGGCTTATAATGCCATGATTTTGAGTATAATTAAAAAGGGGTTTATAAAATACTTTGAAGTTATAAATTGTTTCCATAAACCGAAATAATAGTACTCGTGTGCGGATATGTTTATTAATAATAAAGCGGACTATGAGTCCTACGTGGTACGGTATAACTGACGCGAGATGAGTATTATTTATTGTCTAAACCGGTCTACGATTCACGATATATATATTATATCGACTATGGGAAACGGCCCGGTGCGGGTTTTATGTTCAATTATTGGTCTGAATGTAAGTGAACTAAAGGTTCATATGATTGTAGATATATATATTATATCGAGTTTGGGTGACGACCCATGTTGACATACTAGGCGGGGAAGTCATGAACCCTTACCCTAGGCTCTGTGCCATTAGGAAACACTATTGGTAATGGGGTTCACCGGGATTAGCAAGTGGATTGCGGTCGGTGTTGTGCCAAAAGTTTGTACTACGTTCATCGGGATTAGCAAGTGGATTGCGGTCGGTGGTACGTAGAAAGGCCTAGGATATTAGTTCATCGGGATTAGCAAGTGGATTGCGGTCGGTGTCCTACTAGATCGAAGCCTTATTGTATGATTCATCGGGATTAGCAAGTGGATTGCGGTCGGTGGTACGTAGAAAGGCCTAGGATATTAGTTCATCGGGATTAGCAAGTTGATTGCGGTCGGTGTCCTACTAGATCGAAGCCTTATTGTATGATTCACCGGGATTAGCAAGTGGATTGCGGTCGGTGTTGTGTCAAACCTTAAAAACGTTTTAAAACTAGACCGCGAGTGTTAGTAGGGGTCTCGGTAGAACTCACTGAGATTGTATCTCATTGTTTATATGTTGTTGTTTTACAGATAAACAGGGAAAGTGGAGATCCAAGAGGCATGAGTAAGTGGTACTCGGATGGTTGCTGAAGACTTGGCTTTATGCTTAAGTGTATATCTTTCCTTGTTATCTGTGTATCAAGACATTTTGTCTTTAGCGTTATGTATTTATTTCCGCTTTCTTGTACGATATTGAACACTGTATTTCACTGATGGTTTGTGGTCTTATTTATGTTTAAGACTGTCCTGTTGTTATTCAGTGAAAATTTTATAGTGGTGTACAGTATTTAAACAGGAAATATATCTCTGATGAAATAGGTTCGGTACACTTGGGTATTTTTACATGTCAAAAATACCGGGGTGTTACAGTTGGTATCAGAGCAGTTCGACCTAGTCGGACTTAGTTTAGGGTTGAGTCAATTCCTTGTTAGTCCTTTTTGTAATTACACTTGTGATGCTAAGAGACATTGAGCCTCATCAACTTAATACTTAGTGCATCATAAGCGGAATTATGACAGGATGATCAAGACGCAGTCCTCAACCAAGACCGGAGTCTCGAACCGGTGCATCCTCAGGAAAGGTGGCATGACGGTGGAAGAATACACCGCTAAGTTTGAGAAGTTGTCTCAGTTTTACCAAGTGGTAAAGTAAGCTCCGGATGACGGATGGAGAATGCAGATGTATAAGAAGAGCCTTAGTGCTTTTACGACTTAGGGTCTCAGTTCTTATACTATTACCAATTATGTTTCCTAGGTACAATCATCCTATGTCGCCGAGGATGATCTCATAGGAAGTATGGGAAAGGAAAGAAGGTAGTTGAATTATCAACTCCGAATGCAAAGTCCTAAGACAATTTCATCAAAGGAAAAACAGATGCAATTCTTTGATTCTTCAAAGGTCAGAAGATGTTCTAACTGTGGAAAGCCTCACAGTGGTGATTGCAAGCGACGATCTAATCGGTGCTACTATAGTAATGTAGAGGGTCACTATGGTAAGGATTGCCCTGTAAGGAAGAGTTCCAAGGAGTTACAAGCAGCTCTAAGGCAAGGACGAGTCAACATTCTGGATGTTTAGACAGTTACGACTGCAGACAATCTACTGAGGGGTATGAGATCAGTTTTCAATAACTCCGTTAGTATATTACACGATTCGGGTGCAACCCATTGTATAATAGCTCAATCGTGAGTAGATTGGTTGGGATTAACCTTATCTCCGCTATCCGAGCCGATAACCATCTTAACTGCTGATAAGGGTCGTGTCCAGACCTAATCTTTGTATAGAATTGTCTACTTGTCATAAGAGGCAGAAATTTCGTTGTAGAATTTATTGTTTGCCTACGAGAAGTGTGGACACCATTTTGGGTATGAATTGGATGACTGCAAATTATGTTGCAATCGACTGTATTAATCATCTATTAGCTTCGCTTCAGAATCAGTTGAATTTTCTTAGCAATCTCCTAAATCTTCTCTCAATTTCTGGATCACAATCAAATTCTGGTGGTCTATCTCTGGGCATAAACTAGTGTTTCCACACTGAGTGTTTCTGCACTAAGTGTTTCTGCACAGAAAACAGAATACCAGTAGTACTAATAAAACACTAAATTAACAATCTAAACAACAAAATTTTACTATAATCCCCGGCAACGGCGCCAAAAACTTGATGTTGGCTATTTTAATATATGCAAGTATACATAGTCACACAAGTAATAAAGTGATAAGAAAGGTCGAACCCACAGGGATTATGTATTGTAAATTTTTGTAGTTCAAAATGTACACTTAGTGTGTCTACACTATTCAGTATTTTTGGTTTGGAGTCTTCAAAGTAAGTAAAAATAGTAATAAGCAATAAAATGTGTGAGAAATCAGTTAGAAAAAGTAGTTGAGATGTTTTCACCAAGTACTTTACTTCTAAGTGTTTTAATGGAGTATGTAGTGTGGGAACACTGGATGTAGGTGCATCAGTTTGTGCCTTTCAGCACTTCTCTTCAGAGTTTCATTACAAGCTCTTATGGTCTTTGTTTTTTACAGTAAAGAAAGGTTTGTCAATTCCTCCCTTGCCTCCTAACAATGATCCAAGTTGCTAAATAGGTTCACTCTTGTAATTTTATTATCCTAAGGACTATGCTATCCTATGTCTAGGTTTTAGCATGTATTTAACAAAGTTTCCTTTATTAAATACTTGTCCTTATTAACTCTTGAGTTCATAAATGTAGCCCATGTCTGCTGCTACAAGTTTTACCTATTCTAAAGTGATCAATTCCAGAATAAGTTGAAAGAAGTATTATGCAAGAGTTTAAAGTGTTTACACTACATAAACCATAATAACATATTTAGAAGTTCATTACAAGGTTAGAACATCTCAACTTAAGGGAATTTAGCTCATGTTACTCATGTTATAAAGCAAAGAATATGCAAAGAACATAAGTAAATGAATAATAAAGCAAAAGAACTTAAAAGAGTAGAGATTACTTGAATAGAAGATCTTTTGCATTAAGTTCCCAAGTTGAAGTACAATAAAGATTTCTTACACGAATTTCTTCAAAGTAGAAGTGAAGGGAATGGTTGTCAAGCACTTCCTCACCTTCCTCTCCTTAGAAACTTGAAATGAAAATAAACTAAACCTAAACTAAGCGATCCTTTCAGAAAACAAAATGAAGAATTACAAATGATAGATGAAGGATTTAAAGATGTGTAAGATAAGTGAAGATATGGCTTCTATTTATAGGCTTGAAAGCTTTCCTCTTGCAAGGGGTTTCCTTTGGCGTGAAAGATCAGCTGAGGGGACCAAACATGGTTAGTTGTAGACAACCAATCAAGCAAGCTGCACAGGTTTGGTCGCTTGCATGCATAACAAAAGATGAGGTCCATTGGAGAAGTGCCATATGTCTTTTAGATAAGTTGAGTCTTGCAACTTGATTTTTATGTGTATCGCCGACTTCTGCAAGTGGCTCAGCTCTAGGTGACTAGGCATGACGTCACAAATCAAGTGTGGAAGCATTGAAATGGTCTTTGGATGTTTTGGTACAAACTGCAGAATTTAGCAGGTGTTGGCAGTGTTTCCACTCCTAGTGTTTCCACTCCCGGTGTTGGCAGTGTTTCCACTCCTGCAGTAGCTGCACTGAACAAAAACATCAAACCTAACAAGATTTGTGCATTTTTCCTAGATCATTGCCCTTTATCCATTTGAATATTTAGAATGTTGTTCCTTGATAAATAAGCTATAAATATATATATATATATATATATATATATAAATGTTCTTGAAAATAAGCAATAACTCAAGCTTAATTGTATGAATAATTCTATATAAAATAGAGTTATCACACCCCCAAACTTAAATTGTTGCTTGTCCTCAAGCAACGACAAGAAACAAAACACAAGACTTATATAATTATGAAGACATCTCAACTCATGTTTTTAAAGAAGTGTTTGAAGTGTATTGTAATGAGCCTTTCTCTTTTGGTGCTTTTTCTTCCATGCCCTTGCTTTAAAACATTCAGAGTTATAAAAACTCATTTGTGTGAGTGTGTGGCCCATTGAGTTTCTAATTGGTTCCATAACTGAACAAAGAGTTTTTCCTTAGCTTTTTGAAAAAGATGGAACTCTTTTTGTCACTCTTAGAGATTTTTCAAAATATGGCCGAGACTAACAATTTCTTCAAGTATTTAGGGGACTCTTAAGCACAATAAAGGGCTTTTGGTGCTCCAACTTGTTGAGCCAATACCTTATTTCTATTCTTGGTGTTTGATTTTTGTTGATGTAATGCAGTGAGTGCAAAAACATCATTTTTGGATTGTAGGTTCACCTAATTTTGAGTGTAGGTGCCTTTTGATGTAGATGGTGTTGGCACACTAAGTGTTGCCACACTTGGAACTCTTTGAGTATTTTTGGTAGCGTACACTGCCCTCCTCACTGACCTCCACATGCATTTTCTTCTTTTTCTTGGTTTGTTTTTCTTTTCTTTTTCTCTTTGAACTTTGTTCATATTTTTCAAACCAAATTGCACTTAAGGGGCAGGTTCAGTTTATATGACTCAGGCAAGTGTAGCTCATTTTTGGGATATTTTTGGTATTTTTGAGTGGTTTTAACACTTGTGGCTTGCACTCTTCAAGCTGTCACAATTTGGCCTTTGTATTCATAGAATTTCCCCCAAACTTAAGTCTTTATGCTCTTCTAAATTTTTAATGAAAATCTAATTTTGACCTCAAATTTCCAAAATTTCCTTGGCTTTAGATAGCTCTTGATCTAGCATGGTTCTTTTCAAAACTCAATTTTGTTGTGTCAAAGTATTTATAAAACTGATCATTTTTAGAAAACAAGGCTTTTCATTCAAAATTCAACTTATTGATACACTTCTTCAATTTTTGAGAAAAAGATGAATTGATCATGTTTCATATTTATTTAAGTTTTTAAAACATACATATGATGTACTTAGTTCTTCTATTTTTTTGAAAACATTTTTGATCATGTCATTTGCATGCTTTGTTAAGTACATCTAAACACACATACTAATATTGCATATTCACATACATATACTACTAAGACATTCATAGCATATATTAGTTTTCACATAGTGCATATTTAGTTCAAAAGATATACTATTCTCCACTCTCCCCCCCCCCCCCAACTTAAAGATGAGCAGTGTCCTCACTGCTCTAAGTTTAGGAAACAGGGGAGTACTAAATTTGGGAGAAACAAACAAAAGTATTTAACACATAGCAACAGCTACCACATAGTATTTTAAACAGTTGAAAGTAAAGCAAAATATAGTTTTAGGAATAAAAATTAAAAAGTATCTTTTTACTCTTTGTTTTGGAATATGGGGCTGGCTCTCACAGCAGGGCTATGCTTGGCTCTTGTCTTCTTTGGCTTCTTAGCAGTGGCCACATCAGAGGTAGGCACACCAGGATCATCTACAGTAGCCTCAGGCATTTCTGCCTCTTCAGGTGTAGCTTCTGTAGGAACATCTGGTGTAGCCAGTGTTTGGACTTCAGGTGCAGGTACACCACTCTGCACTGGAGTGTGTTCTGTTTGTTGCTCAATTCCCTCTGGTTGTTGCTCTGCTACCTTCTCAGTTTGTTCTTCAGTTTCTTTATTTGTTGCCTTGTCACCAGTTTCTGCTCCTGTACCCTGTTCAGCATAGAGAGAGGACATTGTCCACATCTTCTTTGTTGGAGCTGGCTTCATTGTTCTTCTTGTGTATCCCAGCATCTGTTTCTTCTCTGCTAAGGCCTTCAGAACTGCAGAGATTGTTGATGCAGGACTAGTTGATTTCTTTGAAGCTTCTGCAGTTGGTGTGGGAACACTAACAGACTCCTTGACAGTATCTGCCTGCATCTTCATCTCTGAACCTGCTTTGCCGTTCTCTTTCTCAGGCTCTTCAATGAGTACCTGCATTTGAACTTTCTCAGAAACAATGTTAGTTGGCTCAATAGGTTCTGTTGGTAGGGTGGGTGATTTCTGGGTTGGGATGGTTGTATCTGCTTGTGCATCTTGTTTTGGATTTTTAGATTGGGGAGTATTTTCTGGTGGAGGTGTGGGTGATTTTGGTGTTGAAGTGTGACTGGGGGAATGGTGGGTGGTGGGGGATGGAATGTTGGTTTGTGATGGTGGTGAGGGGGTGTTTGATTGCTGTTGTGATGGTGGTGATGGTGGTTGGGCTTCATTTGTAGATTTCTTCCTTAATTCATACTTTCTTCTAGCACTAGCTTCCATATCATCACTGCCATCATCATCACTGTCACTAACTTCCAGTGACTCAGATTCATCCTCCTCTGCATCCTTTTCAATATCCCTCACAGCTTGCCTTGCCTCTTCATCTTCTTCAGTATCTTCATCACTCACTTCTTCAATTTCTTCCTCCACTCTTGGTTTCTTTCCCTTCTTTTCTTTCTCAGTATCTCTCTTTCTCTTTGCTCTCCTCTCTTTCTTAACAGTTACTTCTTCTTCTTCCTCCTCCACTTCTTCTTCCTCATCAATCACCCAATTAGGAAAAATTGGGGATTCTAGTTCTGCTTCAGGGTCATCCAACTTTAATTTCAACCACTCATGCTGTTCTCTTTGAAATTTCCAGACAGCTTGGAGTTTCTGCATCAGGTGTTCAGACACTTCCTGCTCTACAGTACTTCTAATTCTCACTGACCTCACTCTTTCCTTAACTTCAGCAGACAGACCACTAGGAGGGGTTTTTCTATAGACTTTTTCTAGATCAGTAGCAACAACTCCTTGCTTTTGACACAGTTCAGTGATTAAGCATGGGAAATATAAGAATCCAGATTCCTTGGCTTGACATTCTACAATTTCTCTAGCTATCAATTTCCCTATGTCTACATTATCCTCACATAGGATTGAATCAATAAGAATCAACCTATCTTTAGATAATGTAGAAGTGTGTGAAGTAGGGAGAATTGATGTATCAATGAATAAATGCCAGCTACCAAGTTCAGGGATTAAATCACCAGTTTTAAGTTTGAATTCAGTACTTGTGAATTTCTCCCACTGAGATCCTTCTATTGCTACTCTTTCTTTGATTTTAGTCATTTGCTTCTTTCCATAAGTCTCTAGTTTGACCACAAATTCATTACCAGTGTATGTGAGATCATAGTGCTTATTGATTCTAGCAGGGTCAAAGAAAACTTTCTTACCTCTAACTTCGGAGAAAACTACAGTACCTCCTCTGTTATTCTGAATTCCTGAGTAGAATTCTCGCACCAATTGCTCCAAGTAGTAGGCTCGGGTTTGAACAAATCTTTCCCAATGCAAGTTGTTGACAGTGGAGAGGAATGAATGATGAGCCTTTGCGAAGTTGAAACCACGCTCAGGCAGGAACTTCATGTTCCAAAACTGCTCACATCCAGGGATTGCTTCCATTGATGCTAGTGCTCCTAATTTTTCCTTTTTCGCATGAGTTTCCACACCAGATGCTTTCCCCGTGTTCTTAGAGGCAGCTTGTTTCTTAGCCATTTATGATTTTGAGCGTTTGAGACTGAAAAACTGTTTGTGAGTGGAGAGGATTTTGATCGGTTTTCGTGAAAGGGACGAAAAGAATTGAAACTTAGGGTATGTGAGTGGTTTATGAGAGGGTTAGTGGGATTGGTAGTTGCGGGTTATAGCCGTTAGGTTATGTGGTTTAACATGCAAGCCAACACGTGGAAACTTAGACTTAACACGCCACTTTATAACCCTTTATCAGAGATGATTCCACTAAGTTGATGATTTGTCGAGTGAACAGTTTTCTTCTAAATTTTTCTAACACCAGAGTAGTCAGTGTGGCTGCATCAAGTGTGGAAACACCAAGTGTGGAAACACTGGCTACTCTGTTGTCCTGTTTTTCCTGCAAAATAACAAAACATGAAATTGCACAAAATAATAATATTAATTATATAGTGATGGGTTGCCTCCCTCAAGCGCTTGTTTTAAGAGTCTTACAGCCTGACTTGTACCTTGGTCTAAGGTTTTGCAAAGTGAGTGGTGATCTTGTCTATCTCTACATGCTCTCCATAGTACATTTTCACTCTTTGTCCATTTACTTTGAAAGTGGTATCAGTGGTTGCATCATATAGATCAACTGCACCATGGGTGTAGATTTTAACTAATTTGAATGGTCCTGACCATCTTGATCTCAGTTTTCCAGGGAAGAGTTTCAACCTAGAATTGTACAACAGAACCATTCCTCCTTCTTTAAGTTCTCTCCTTTGGATTTTCTTGTCATGCCATACTTTGGTTTTAGCTTTATAAATTTCTGCATTCTCATAGGAGAAATGCCTAAATTCTTCTAATTCATTTAGCTCAAGAAACCTTTGCTCTCCTGCCTTTTTGAGATCAAAATTCAACTTTTTGATAGCCCAATATGACTTGTTCTCTAATTCAACAGGAAGATGACATGGCTTGCCATACACTAACTTATAGGGGGACATTCCTAATGGAGTTTTAAATGCAGTCCTATATGCCCATAATGCTTCATCTAAATGTAAGGACCAATCTTTTCTATTTGGTCCAATCATTTTCTCAAGCATTCTTTTTATTTCCCTATTTGAAAGTTCAGCTTGTCCACTTGTTTGTGGGTGATAGGCAGTAGCAATTTTATGTTTCACTCCATATTTTGCAAGAAGATTTTCAATAAGTTTGTTGCAAAAATGTGAGCCTTCATCATTGATGATTGCTCTTGGAGTGCCAAATCTTGAAAAAATATTTCTTTGGAGAAATTTGCTAACAGATTTAGCATCATTATTTGGCAGTGCTACAGCCTCAACCCATTTAGACACATAGTCTACAGCCACTAAGATGTATTCATTGCCAAAAGAAGGTGGAAAAGGACCCATGAAATCCATGCCCCAAACATCAAAAAGTTCTATTTCTAGAATATTAGTCCTAGGCATTTCATGTCTATTAGATATATTACCACTTCTTTGACATTTATCACAGGTTTTGACCATATAATCAGTATCTTTAATTAGAGTAGGCCAGAAATAACCTGATTGAAGTACCTTAGCTGCTGTTCTTTGGCTTCCAAAGTGACCTCCATATGGTGCAGCATGACAATGCAGGAGCACTGCTTGCTGTTCTTCTTCAGGAATGCACTTTCTCATGATTTGATCAGGACATATCTTGAATAGGTAAGGGTCATCCCAATAGTATTGTTTTACTATGTGGAAGAACCTTCTTTTCTGTTGATAGTTCATGTCACATGGTACAATTTTGCTTACAAGGAAGTTTACTATGTCAGCATACCATGGTGTTGAAGCATGAGGTGTGGCCACACTGAGTGCAGAAACACTGGCTGCATTCATGGTAATTGCTAGTAATTTCTCATCAGGGAAACTTTCCTTGATTTCTTCAATTGTACCTACATTATTACTTTCAAGTCTAGAGAGATGATCAGCCACTTGGTTCTCTACTCCTTTCTTATCTCTTATTTCAAGATCAAATTCTTGAAGTAGTAGAACCCATCTTATTAGCCTAGGTTTTGCATATTTTTTAGAAATCAGATACTTGATGGCAGAATGGTCAGTGTACACAATTACTTTGGTGCCAACCAAGTATGATCTAAATTTTTCAAAAGCAAAAATCACTGCTAATAGTTCTTTTTCTGTTACAGTGTAGTTCATTTGAGCTTCAATGAGTGTTTTGCTGGCATAGTATATGGTATGAAATACTTTGTTATACCTTTGCCCTAGAACTGCTCCTACTGCAAAGTCACTAGCATCACACATAAGCTCAAAAGGTTTACTCCAGTCAGGAGTGACTACAACTGGTGCTGTAACTAAAGCTTTTTTTAATTTTTGAAATGATTCCATACAAGTTTCATCAAAGTTAAAATCCACATCATGTTGCAAGAGCACACATAATGGTTTTGAAACTTTTGAAAAGTCTTTGATAAATCTCCTATAGAATCCTGCATGACCTAAAAAACTTCTAATCCCTTTGATTGTTGATGGAGGTGGTAGTTGTTACCAAGTGGCTTCAGTCTCAAGAGGGGGGGTGAATTGAGATTTAAAAACTTTTCAGATCTTTCGAAAACGTTTTTCCCCTTTTCAATGACTTAGATCAATTTTCGCGCAGGTTAAGTGGAAGCGAAGGAATTAGAATATAAAGCAGTAAAGTAGAATAACAGTAAAGCAGGAAGGCAGTAAAGCACGCAGAGATTTATCCTGGTTCGGTCACCTCCTAGTGACCTACGTCCAGTCCTCACACCCTTGTGAGATTTTCCACTAACCAAAACAACAAGGCTTACAGGTGCCTTGGAAAACCTTTACAGACTCAGGCACTCTCCTCCTAGGATACCCCACCTATGGAGAGCCCTCAAATCTAACAATACAATAACAAGAGATACCCCACCCCTGTTACAACAACTGCCCTAGAAAGATACCCCACTTCCTAGTACATGCAGCTACCCCTAGAGAGATACCCCACTCTCTAGTACAAATTATAACAACAATATAACAGTAATGTAAATACAGAAATACCTCTTAGTGTAGGCAGATATTACAACTTGAAGGACACAACCCCAACTAACTCTTAACGTAGGATCAGCTCTTGACGGACCAGCGGTGCGAGAAGAACACAAATAAAATATAAGAGTTTTTCAGAAGTGATAGATCGTGAGAATGGGTTGGTTGATTTGAGAGTGAAAAGAGGCGCCCTATTTATAGGAGATTAAGTGTGAATCGATTCATGTAAGATAACAAAGAAAGAAGGAATCGATTCATGCCATTGCCTTTTTCACAAAAACTTTCCTTTTTAAAGTGTGAATCGATTCATGGTTTAGTTGAAACTTGAGTGAATCGATTCATGACTCATTTAAAACATAGGTGAATCGATTCATACTTTAGTTAAAATAGGTGTGAATCGATTCATGTAAGATTACAAAGAAAGAAGGAATCGATTCATGCCATTGCCTTTTCCACAAAAACTTTCCTTTTTAAAGTGTGAATCGATTCATGGTTTAGTTGAAACTTGACTGAATCGATTCATGACTCATTTAAAACATAGGTGAATCGATTCATACTTTAGTTAAAATAGGTGTGAATCGATTCCTCACCTGAATTGTTTCAGAGGTGTGAATCGATTCATGCTTTAAGAGAATCGATTCTTAGTTTCCAAAAAAACCTTAGGACTTGCCATATAGGGATGAGAATCGATTCATGCTTTGGTTTAAATCATGGTGAATCGATTCTTTACTTTGTTTTTAGTTTGGAAAACTTGTTTTAGGTTTTTCAAAAATGCTTTTAGGGTTTTATATATTATGCATGCATTTTGAAAACCGCGAGACTTGAGATATGAGCCGACCTCTGCGAGAGCTTACAAAATTCCTAATCACTCACCCAAACCCTAAGGACTACCCTTAATTTTAGGACAACCCTAAAAAGTCTTCAATTCTTCATTCTTTGGGCTTGCCTTGACTTGGATGATTTGTTGCTTGTGATTGCTTTTCTTTTTCCTTTGCTCTTCTAGGTCTTCACTTGCTCATACTTTCTTTATCTTGTTTTTCATCATCAAAATCAATTAGGACTCTTTGTCCTATAGTAAGATTCCTGCATACAAGGTATCCCCAGTAGTTTCTCAATTACCTCTATCTTTGCCCTATTCACTTCAAGACCTTTTTTAGATATTTTATGACCAAGCACAATGCCTTTTTTTACCATGAAATGACATTTTTCCCAATTAAGCACTAGGTTAGTGTCTTCACATCTTTGAAGAATTTCTTCTAAGTTTGAAAGACACAATGAGAATGTTTCTCCAAAAACAGAAAAGTCATCCATGAAGACTTCCATTGATTGCTCAATGAAGTCAGAAAAGATTGACATCATGCATCTTTGAAAGGTAGCAGGTGCATTACAAAGTCCAAAAGGCATCCTTCTAAAGGCAAAAGTGCCATAAGGACAAGTAAAGGTGGTTTTCTGTTGATCTTTAGGTTCAATTGCTATTTGATTATATCCTGAATAACCATCTAAGAAACAATAGAATTCCTTTCCTGCTAACCTATCTAACATTTGATCTATAAAGGGTAAGGGGAAATGATCTTTCTTAGTGGCCTTATTGAGTTTTCTGTAATCCATACAGATTCTCCACCCTGTTACAGTTCTGGTTGGGATTAATTCATTATTTTCATTGGCTACAACTGTGACTCCACCCTTTTTAGGAACACATTGCACAGGACTAACCCATGCACTATCTGAAATAGGGTAGATAATACCAGCATCTAGCTATTTAATTATTTCCTTCTTAACAACCTCTTTCATTATGGGATTTAATCTTCTTTGCCCTTCTATGCTATTTTTAGAATTTTCTTCTAAAATTATCCTATGCATGCATGTTGAGGGGCTAATCCCTATAATGTCAGACATTTGCCAACCTATAGCTTTTCTATGTTTTCTCAAGGTGTTAATTAAATCAAGCTCTTGTTCTAAAGATAGATCAGAAGCTATGATTACAGGAAGAGTATCATTCTTACCTAGAAAAACATATTTTAAATGCTTAGGTAGTTCTTTCAATTCTAGCTTAGGAGGTTGTTCAACAGAAGGTACATTTTCTTTAAGGTTGGGATCTTCTAAATTAAGAGATTCATAAGTTCTAGCCCATACCTTAGGTGTAGCTTGTTCCTTGGGCAATATGCTTTCTTCAATAAATTCCTCAGCAGGCAATGCAGAAACATCAGGTGCTAGTGCATTGGCAAGGTGATCATACTGCTTGTGGAACTGCTTCTCTACCAAATGATCAAGTGAGATTGATGAACACTCTCCACTCTCCTCTGCAGGATACTTCAAAGCATTCAAGACATTGAATTTTACTTCTTGATCATTCACTCTCATGGTTAGCTCTCCTCTTTGCACATCTATCAGTGTTTTCCCTGTTGCCAAGAATGGTCTTCCAAGTATGACTGGCACTTCTTCATCTACAATGAAATCAAGTATAACAAAATCTGCAGGAAACACAAATTTGTCAACTTGCACCAATATATCCTCAATAATTCCTTCTGGATATGCAATTGATCTATCTGCCAATGATAGTGTCAATGTGGTAGGTTTAGCATTTCCAATCCCTAGCTTTGTGAAGATAGATTTGGGCATCAAATTGATGCTTGCACCTAAATCACATAATGCTCTTCCTGTATAGTACTTACCTATTGAAAAAGGGATTGTAAAGCTACCTGGATCCTTTAGCTTCCTTGGAATTTTGTTTTGTAAAATCAGACTACATTCTTTTGACATAACAACAGTTTCAAATTCCCCTAATCTTCTCCTTTTAGAAAGCACATCTTTAATGAATTTGGCATAGTTTGGCATTTGTTGAAGTGCCTCTATCAAAGGAACATTGATATGCAATTGTTTTAAAACATCTAAAAATTTACTGAATTGCTTCTCCTCATGTATTTTTTTCAATCTTTGAGGAAAAGGAGGAGGAGGGTATTCTGGTACTAACCTTGGAGTAGGAGATGTAGGAACACCAGGTGTTTCTGCATCTTGAGAGTTTTTTTCATTTTTATTTTTTTCTCCCTTCTCTGTACCTTCAAGCTCATATGGTTCTGTTAGATCATTGCCACTTCTCAAAGATATGGCTTTGACCTGCTCCTTACCTTGCCTTTGTGAGGGTGAAGCTTCTGTGTTTGATGGCAAAGTACCTGCTGGTCTTTGCTGCAAAGCAGTTGCTAATTGCCCTACTTGGTTCTCTAGGTTCTTAATTGATATATCATGAGCTTGCCTAGCAGTTCTAGTTTCACTAATGAATGATCTAAGCAATTCTTCTAGAGAATTGGTACTGGCAGGTGGGTTTGATCTTTGTTGGCTTTGAGGTAGGAATCCAGGAGGAGTACTTGGTGCAGGAGCACTTTATGCAGGTGCAATAGAATTGTTCCACCTAAAATTTGGGTGGTTCTTCCATCCTGGATTGTAGGTATTAGAGTAAGGGTTGTTATTTTTATTGTAACCTACATAATTGACAGAGACAGGGTTGCTAGGACATTCTTCATATAGATGGCCTCCTCCACAATACACACAACTTGTAGTTCCTGGAGGGGCTTGTTCTATAGCTGCTGCAGTGTTTTCTTTAGGTGTTGCTACACTAGATGTAGGTGCACTAGTGCACTGTTTGATCAGATTGGTTAAAGTGGCCACTTGAGCAGATAGGGCTGATATATCATTAATCTCATGTACTCCAGAGGTTCTCTTTTGAGCACTTACCCTCTCAGTAGGCCAACTTGAACCATTTGTAGCAATTTTGTCAATAAGATCACATGCTTCATTATAAGACATATTCAAAAGAACACCACCAGCTGATGCATCAAGCATCACTCTGGTTTGTGGTTCTAGACCATTGTAAAAAGTTTCCATTTGTATAATGACAGGTAAACGATGATGTGGACATTTTCTTAAAAGCTCTTTCCATCTTTCCCATGCTTCAAACAATGATTCAAATTCTTTTTGCCTAAAAGATGTAATATCATGTCTCATCCTAGCATTTTTAATAGGAGGAAAATATTTGCTTAAGAATTTTTCAGCTAATTCATTCCATGTATGAATAGAATTGGGTTCCATAGAATTTAGCCTTATCCTTCAAAGAGTATGGAAATAACTTAAGCCTAAATGCATCCTCACTAATACCAGGAATGATAAAGTTACTACAAACTTCTATGAATTGCTTTAAATGCTCATGGGGATCTTCATGTGGAGATCCACCAAATTGACCAATTGTTTGCAACATTTGAAACATCATAGGTTTAAATTCAAAATGAACAGCGTCAATTTGAGGTCTAGCAATACTAGTTTGTATGTGTTGCTGGTCATATTGAGCATAGTCTCTCATAGGTCCATCTCTATCATTAATCATACCTATTGGTCCCATTAGAATGAATTGTTGTCTGTGATCTGGTCCACCTTCAGGTTGTTGATGTGAATTAGGTCCTCCTCTTACTGAGGCATTTTCACTGTGGTGAGACATTGTTTTGCAGTCTTGTTGTCTTTGTCTTTGTTGTCTTAGCAATCTCCTAAATCTTCTCTCAATTTCTGGATCACAATCAAATTCTGGTGGTCTATCTCTGGGCATAAACTAGTGTTTCCACACTGAGTGTTTCTGCACTAAGTGTTTCTGCACAGAAAACAGAATACCAGTAGTACTAATAAAACACTAAATTAACAATCTAAACAACAAAATTTTACTATAATCCCCGGCAACGGCGCCAAAAACTTGGTGTTGGTTTTTTTAATATATGCAAGTATACATAGTCACACAAGTAATAAAGTGATAAGAAAGGTCGAACCCACAGGGATTATCTATTGTAAATTTTTGTAGTTCAAAGTGTACACTTAGTGTGTCTACACTATTCAGTATTTTTGGTTTGGAGTTTTCAAAGTAAGTAAAAATAATAATAAGCAATAAAATGTGTGAGAAATCAGTTAGAAAAAGTAGTTGAGATGTTTTCACCAAATACTTTACTTCTAAGTGTTTTAATGGAGTATGTAGTGTGGGAACACTGGATGTAGGTGCATCAGTTTGTGCCTTTCAGCACTTCTCTTCAGAGTTTCATTACAAGCTCTTATGATCTTTGTTTTTTACAGTAAAGAAAGGTTTGTCAATTCCTCCCTTGCCTCCTAACAATGATCCAAGTTGATAAATAGGTTCACTCTTGTAGTTTTATTATCCTAAGGACTATGCTATCCTATGTCTAGGTTTTTGCATGTATTTAACAATGTTTCCTTTATTAAATACTTGTCCTTATTAACTCTTGAGTTCATAAATGTAGCCCATGTCTGCTGCTACAATTTTTACCTATTCTAAAGTGATCAATTCCAGAATAAGTTGAAAGAAGTATTATGCAAGAGTTTAAAGTGTTTACACTACATAAACCATAATAACATATTTAGAAGTTCATTACAAGGTTAGAACATCTCAACTTAAGGGAATTTAGCTCATGTTACTCATGTTATAAAGCAAAGAATATGCAAAGAACATAAGTAAATGAATAATAAAGCAAAAGAACTTAAAATAGTAGAGATTACTTGAATAGAAGATCTTTTGCATTAAGTTCCCAAGTTGAAGTACAATAAAGATTTCTTACACGAATTTCTTCAAAGTAGAAGTGAAGGGAATGGTTGTCAAGCACTTCCTCACCTTCCTCTCCTTAGAAACTTGAAATGAAAATAAACTAAACCTAAACTAAGCGATCCTTTCAGAAAACAAAATGAAGAATTACAAATGAAAGATGAAGGATTTTTAAAGATGTTGGCTATTTTAATACATGCAAGCGACCAAACCTGTGCAGCTTGCTTGATTGGTTGTCTACAACTAACCATGTTTGGTCCCCTCAGCTGATCTTTCACGCCAAAGGAAACCCCTTGCAAGAGGAAAGCTTTCAAGCCTATAAATAGAAGCCATATCTTCACTTATCTTACACATCTTTAAATCCTTCATCTTTCATTTGTAATTCTTCATTTTGTTTTCTGAAAGGATCGCTTAGTTTAGGTTTAGTTTATTTTCATTTCAAGTTTCTAAGGAGAGGAAGGTGAGGAAGTGCTTGACAACAATTCCCTTCACTTCTACTTTGAAGAAATTCGTGTAAGAAATCTTTATTGTACTTCAATTTGGGAACTTAATGCAAAAGATCTTCTATTCAAGTAATCTCTACTCTTTTAAGTTCTTTTGCTTTATTATTCATTTACTTATGTTCTTTGCATATTATTTGCTTTATAACATGAGTAACATGAGCTAAATTTCCTTAAGTTGAGATGTTCTAACCTTGTAATAAACTTCTAAATATGTTATTATAGTTTATGTAGTGTAAACACTTTAAACTCTTGCATAATACTTCTTTCAACTTATTCTGGAATTGATCACTTTAGAATAGGTAAAACTTGTAGCAGCAGACACGGACTACATTTATGAACTCAAGAGTTAATAGGGACAAGTATTTAATAAAGGAAACTTTGTTAAATACATGCTAAAACCTAGACATAGGATAGCATAGTCCTTAGGATAATAAAATTACAAGAGTGAACCTATTTATCAACTTGGATCATTGTTAGGAGGCAAGGGAGGAATTGACAAACCTTTCTTTACTGTAAAAAACAAAGATCATAAGAGCTTGTAATGAAACTCTGAAGAGAAGTGCTGAAAGGCACAAACTGATGCACCTACATCCAGTGTTCCCACACTACATACTCCATTAAAACACTTAGAAGTAAAGTACTTGGTGAAAACATCTCAACTACTTTTTCCTACTGATTTCTCACACATTTTATTGCTTATTATTATTTTTACTTACTTTGAAAACTCCAAACCAAAAATACTGAATAGTGTAGACACACTAAGTGTACACTTTGAACTACAAAAATTTACAATACATAATCCCTGTGGGTTCGACCTTTCTTATCACTTTATTACTTGTGTGACTATGTATACTTGCATATATTAAAATAGCCAACACCAAGTTTATGCACAAATCTTGTTAGGTTTGATGTTTTTGAAAATAAGCAATAACTCAAGCTTAATTGTATGAATAACTCTATATAAAATAGAGTTATCACCTTGCAGGGTTCGAAGGGCTTGCAAATCGCCTGGAGGGTCTTTCCGAAGCCGATCTGTTGAGCTGCTTCATTTCTGGGCTCAAAATTGATGTTCGTCGTGAGGTTTTAGCACAACAACCTACCACGATCCCTCAGGCTGCTGGATTGGCTCGTTTGTGTCATACCCTAATTTTGTCCGACTGATTGAAAAATCCAAAAAAAAAAGTTTTTATTCTCGTCGTTTTAATCGTGCGCCGCAGGTCTTTAACGCTCAACGTGTGACATTTATTTTGATACTCGTTTTTTGTTGATATTATAGTGTTTGTTATTAGATTAGCTTATTATCATAAAATGTAAAAAAATATAAAACATAATTGAAACACATCAAGGTGAATAGCCAAAGTTTTTTTATTACATAACCAATAACCAAGTTTTACACATGTAGCCAAAAAAACAAAAAAAGAAACAAATAGTACAAAAATTTAAAACAAAATTCAAAAAAAGAGAGAGGCGCAATCAGCTGGCTGCCCTAGCTGAAGACCATTTTAGAAATGGTCCAAATTGCTTTTCCCTATCCTTTTGCTTTTCCCATTTCAGGCAAAAATAGCACAGCATCCAAATTGCCTTGATGCGCCACCCTTGCTGCTGCCACCAGCGCCCATTACTTCTGGTACTGTCCTTTTTGTTGTTTTCCCCAGCTGCTGTCCTTTTTCCTCACCACAGCACCCAAATCGCCCATGACCCCTGCAGCTGTCCTTCCCTCAATATGTGTCCTCTGTTAATTTTTGCTCCCTTGCAGCAGCACCACACCGTACACCACAATTTCACTATAAATACAAGAGGCATATACAGTGACATGGACACAGACGCACACACACAGATTCAGAAAAGGCACACAGAGGGATACACAGACAGTGACTGGGAAATAACACACAAAAAACAGAAAAATTAGAGAACTAAGGGAGGAGAATCTCTTTCACAAAAGGAAAATAATCAAAAGCCATTGACCTACATTTCATCACTACCATCAATAAACAGAAGGCAGCACCATCACTTTAACCAATGTGATCACAGCTTCCGCAAACAACACCACCATCATCACGACCTCACCTCCACCGTATTCTCCACCATCAACCACCGCGGACAGCCCCAGTCGCCACCAAAACCAAAACCATCGTTAATCACCCCCACTGTAATACCCCCAATTTTCGCTATTTAAATTATTTGGCGTGAAATGATTTTTTAGTAATTTAAATGAGTTGCTTGAAAATAATGTGTTGAAAAATAATTTGTTTGGATTGACAATTAATTTAATTGTGTGACAAATTGAGTTAATTGCTTCATATTTAGTTTATTAGGAGTGAGAGAGTCATTAGGAAAGAGATGTTTAAGTGAGGGGTATAATCGTAATTGTGCATTCATATATATGTGTACCCCTTCAGCTGAAATCAAAGAGAAAAGCACAAACACTTCATTGCCAGAAAATCTGATTCAGCAAGATTGAGAGAAGAGAAAAGGGAGGAGTTCATGAGAGAGGGAGGGAGAGCTTGGAGTGATGAGAGCACCATTTCTTCAAACCTCCATGCATGTTAGAAGTCTCACCACCATTCTTTCACATTTTCTCTCCTCTTTCCACTGATACCTCTTTCACACACAGGCTCAGCCCTGATCATCTCACTTCACCCAGCCATGCAAATTCGAGTTTGAGGGAGAAGAAGGGTTCAACAGAAAATTCTGGGTAAAACCCGTTTTACCTACTTTCGGTGTTTCGTTCGTATCTCCCTGTACTGACCTCCGATTCAGTTAATTTTTATTTATTTGGAAACTAGACAGAAAATGCTCCAGTTTAGACCCAAGAACCATCTGGTTTCACTGAGAATGTAGGGAGATATCACCTTCCTAAGTTTCGTTTCAGAATCAGCTTCAGTCTTGACCCAGCTTCATTGTTTCGGTTGTAACTCTCTGGATATAGGATGCATGTGTCTGAAACCTCCACCTTCAGAAACTAGAGAAAAATCCCTTCACCATAGGCTCTCGTTTTGCTAAGTTTGGTTGAGATTTGAGTGAGTTACGCTCGTTGCAAATTGGCGATTTGTTGCTGGAAGTAGCTGGAGCGGATTCGTGATTCTCCGTTCGTCCGTATTCGCGAGGTTTCGGTGTCGGGTGTATCGTCGTCACGAAAAGGTGAGTTCTATACTCACTAGGATTAAAATTGTATGTGTTGTGAATTCTGGATCGAGTCTCGCTTTTACGAAAATCCGGTGCGAAACCGTTTTGCGAAAATATCGTTTGAATCATGAGATTGATTAATTGTTGGACTGAAACTTATGAATTGGCATATCATGATTATTGATTGATGTGTGTTGATTGTTGACTTGTTTGACTGTGTTTTATGGGCTGGTAAAGTGGAAGTATCGATCGGAAAATGTATCGGAATCGGTTTGGGATGATATCGTTAAGAAAATGCAAGACTCTGGGTTACTGAGACACACGCACGGATCGTGCGTTATGGGAGCACGGATCGTGCTGTGTGTTCGCAGATAGCCTGGAAATGGTTTTGGACATTGCACGGATCGTGCGTATGGGCGCACGGGTCGTGCGCTCTGTTCGGTATGAAAAGAATTCAATTTTTCAGTCACGCACGGATCGTGCGCCTCTGGAGCACGGACCGTGCGTGGTCTTCGGGTTGCTTATTTTGAAAAGTGTTATAAATCATTTCAAACGGTTCCAATTGCATTCCAATCCTTTCTTTCACCTTCCCCAATGATATTATAACTGAATTGCCCTGAATTGAGTGGTAATTGACTGTGATTGAATCCAAGTTATGTTAGTGCCATGTGATTGGTTATGTTCGGATTATGTTCAGGTGCAGTGAATGCTCATGTGATTGACCATTGGTTTCATGTTATGACTTTGCGATTATGTATTGTGCTGGGCTGACTCGTTTAGTAAGGTTATTAAGTTAAGTTAGCGAATCATTAGTAATCCATGTGAGATCACTAAATTATAAGGTTAAGTTAATAACTAGATCACCTAATGTTAAGAATAAGATTAGGTCATGATAAGGCTCAGTGATTGAGTATGTTTTCAGGTTAGGCTCAGTGATTGAGCAATCTTCATTGTTCATTGTTATTATATATTGTATATGCATCATTGTTTAGGCTCAGTGATTGAGCACAGTTCATTGTCAGGGTGACGACCCTATTTCAGATTAGTGTGCTGGGGGAGAGGGAGTCATGACCCTTATGAACCTAGGCCCCGTTAGGGACCCACTAGTGATTAGTGGGGACGGGTTCACCGGAAGCTTATTATGCCAAGTGACCGGTGACATGCTAAGAATCATTGTTAGGCTCAGTGATTGAGCATAGTTCATTGTTAGGCTCAGTGATTGAGCATAGTTCAGCCACATAGTCAACTTTGAGGACTATGAGTTTTAGATAATGAATCAAGCATAATTGAACCGAGAGAATTAGTAAGGGGTCGCGATAGAACTCACTGAGACAAGTTGTCTCACCCAATCCATTGTTGTTGTTTTTCAGTTAAGCAGGGAAAGTTGAAGACCGTGAGGCACGGCTATGAAGATGCTTGAGGAGCAGCCGCGATCTTTATCTCTTTATGTCTTGTATTTCAGTTTCCTTTGTATTTCTGTATTTTGTATTCAGTACCTTAAGACTACTCGATTGTACGACTTATGTATTTCAAGTTGTGAATCGCTTCCGCAGACTTTCGGTTTTGAGTATTGAACACTAGT
Source organism: Astragalus membranaceus (assembly GCA_039519185.1). Taxonomy (NCBI): domain Eukaryota; kingdom Viridiplantae; phylum Streptophyta; class Magnoliopsida; order Fabales; family Fabaceae; genus Astragalus; species Astragalus membranaceus. Next base: position 29,556,731 of record CM076849.1, on the reverse strand, counting down.
TGAGGGTGTAAGGACCGACTTTATTGATATGCAGTTTAGTTATTTTAAGCACGTTTGATGAGTGATTCATCGAAGTTTAGTATGTGTTCAATATGTTAAAAGGAAAGTCGCTCTGATGTATGCCAGTAGTGCGCTTCGGTAATTTCTACAAGATAGAAATTAACGGGGTGTTACACCCACAACCACCTCCCTCACTCTCTTTCCCTTCGCCCTCCCTCTGTCTTTCCCTTCAGTGAACATTCCCCACTTCCACAAACCAGCACAACGTAAACCTAAAAAAAATAATAGAAGATCTGTCAGAAACAACTTAGAGAGGAAGAAGAAGAAGGGAATAGTACCGAAAAAAATAAAAATATATGATGGAACTCACCTCATAGACTCCAGCCACCGTAGACGGTGGCCGTTGGCCGTGGATCCCCGTAGCTGTCGCCGTCACGGCTCGTAGCTATTTTGCTGTCACCGTTTGTCTTGGACCGCCTTCGCCGTCGTGTTCGATTCCTCCACCCCAAAACACCACGAACGCAGCCATCGCCGATGTGACCACCAACGTGGCGGCCCGTCAACTCCGTCCACCATTACAGCCGCCGTGAACTACCCCCTCTCGCCATAGTAGCACCACGCCCTTCTCCCTTTCTTCGCGAATACCCACCACTGTTCTTCTCTCTCCCACTGTAACAGCGTCACGACCATCGTCGCCTACTCTCCTAGCTACGTCGTCGGCGTCTCCACGGCTCCCCACCGTGATTGTTTCCCCTTCGGCGATGTCGTCCTCCTTCATCCAGCCACCATCGTTCGTAGCTCCACCGTCATTTCCTCGCGAACACCGTTGTTCCGTTCTCACCGAAGGTCCGTCACCATCGCCCTCTCTCCCTTCCACCATCGCTCCGTTCGCGCCTTCGTCCGCACCACCGCTTCGTAGTTCTGCTGTTATCTCCGTCAGCAAACCGTCTCTCTCCACCACGAAAAATCAGAATATTTCTCTCTCTCAAAGAGCCAGCAGCGGCGCTGATGGAAGAGGAAGCAAATCTAGGGTTTCAAAATGAAATCCCTTTTATGGTGTGGTCAGTTTTAGTTTTATTTTAATTTTATTTTATTTTTCTTAACCCAGTTTACTAATTACACCCCAATTTTTATTAACCCAATGTAGCGACCGAAAAATCCGGGTGAGGATTCCTCGAAGGTTCAAAAATGAAGCCGCCACCAAAATTTAGTTTAAGGGAAAACATTGGAAAATCCCTTTTGGAATGGATAAGGGCCCTTGAGACCAGATAAGGGTTCGGGAGTCGGTTATGCGTGGGGAAGGTATTAGCACCCCCACGACATCATTCCTAAGGAAGGTTACCTGCTAATTAGTTGTAGAAGCGGAAGTTAATTTTGAAAACATTTATTTTTACCCTTTTGTTGTGAATTGAAGGAAACTAAGAAAAAGAAAAGACTTGATATTTTTTGAATTGAAGAAAGTGATTATTTAGGAAAAGACTAAAAAAGGTTTTTTATTAGTGCAATTGACAGAGGTCGGCCGCCCTCTGCTCCTACGTATCTCTTGGTAGAGAATCAAATCACACGTAGTTCTTGGGTAGAAAATGTTTGTGGGTTGGTATTTTTTAATATAGGGATCTTAGGACTCCTGAGTGATCAGTTCATTTGTCCTAAAACGCTGACTAACCTGACTGTACAGTCGGCATAGTCCCCTATTTTGTAAAAATGGATTTTTTGGAGTTTGGAAAATGATTTGAAGTGTGTTGGTTTGATTTTATTTGAATAGGGTTTTTAGGACTCTTGATCCGTACGGTTCATTCGTCCTAGAACGCTGACTAACCCGACTGTACAGTCGACTTAATCCCCTAATTTGAGAATTTGTTTCGTGGAAAGAAACGTGTTTGTGTTCATTTTAATTTAGAAATTTGTTTGTTTTAAATAGGGATTTTAGGCCATCATCCGTGACGGTTCATTAGTGACCTAAAAAGCAGCCTAACCCGACTGTACAGTCGACTTAGTCCCCTATTTATGTTTTTTGAAAATGAAATATTTATTTATTTTGTTTTTATAGATTTTTTGTAAGTTTGTGAAAGAAATTGTTTTTGTAGAGAGAGAAAAAAAGAAGAAAACGAAAAGGGGTGCAGCGGTAAAATGGGGGTGTAGTTAACTGCAGGAGGTTGTATTATTAATGAGGGGGGTGCGAATAAGAGAGCAGCCCACAGCTTTGCTTTAGTGTCTTGGCCCTGCGCAAAGGGGCTTACCGGGGGGTCATGGTGATGAAACACAGGGGTGTGTTCAGTAATCTGAATAGATAAATAAAAAATAAAACAAAAATAAAACAAAAAACTGAGACATATAAAAGCCCACTTATTTTTGACCTAAACCTAATTTGCCTCAAATTTCACTCCTCCAGCTGCGCCGCTTCTAGAGGCATGAGGAGAGAGAGAGAGAGAGTTAACTCCGCAAATTTCGTGAGAGAGAGGGAGAACGAAGGCGGAGATCACAGAGAGAGAGGGAGAACGAAGGTGGGGAGGAAGAAGGAGGACGACGCGAAGGGGAAGAACGAAAATAGGAGGGAGAGAAGAGACGGTGGCGACTGTGGCGACCCATCGCTTGGTGACGGTGGAGGGATGAAGATGGTGGCGGTGGCTACGTTGTTGTCCGGTTTGAAAAAACGCAAGGGAAGAGGAGCGGCGACGGCTCAGTTGGGGAGGGCTGATGGCGGTGTTTTGGAGCGGACGGCCACCGTCTACGGTGGCCGGAACTAGTGGGTGAGGCTTCGGTTCCTCTTGTTTTTTCGTTAATATTTTCTCCTTTCTCTTCTAATCTGATTCCTTTTCTTTATGTTTTTTATGTTTGTTTTTTTTGGTTCCTTTAGGTGGTTCGTGCGGTGGTGGTGACCGTAGGCTACGATTGTGTTGAGCGAAGGACGGTTCTGATGGTCACCGTGAGCTCACGGTGGGGAAAATCGGTGTTCCGACGGTGTCTTCCGTCCAACGACCACCGTCTACGGTGGCCGGAATCTACAAGGGTGAGTTTTGCTTGTTTTTTCAGTTTCAAATTTCTTCTATTTTGCTATTTCTGATTTCTGTTTTTGCTTACTGTATTTTTGATAACAAATTATATACCGATTGTTTCAAATCATTATAACAAACAATCAGATAAATAAATGACTCTAGGCCTACTAGATTTTAGACACCAAGAGCAAGAATTTAGAAATATTTTCGACGTTTCAAATTTAAAAGTACAGTAACTGACCCGAACTCCAGCATCTGATATTTTCCTTCCGCGTGTTTGCTACGGCTACTGTTATTTATATTCTTGTTTGACTGCTACTGCCGCTGTCTGATTTTCGCGCTTGCTGGCTCTCCTCCTTTATTTCAGAAACTCTGATTGTTTTCGTTGATTAGGGTTTCGGTGTGAAACCCTAATCGTTTGGGTGTTTTTCTGATTTTTTCCCCTCTGCTTTTCTGTGTGTTTTTCTCTGTCAATACTTGTGCTCCAGCCCCCTTTTTATAGGTAAAGATTAGGTTTAAAACTTGATTCTCACCTGATTTTCTTTCCTATTTTGCAGGTTTTGGGCTCGGGTTGGAGAAGGTGGATGCTTGGTGAGCAAGAAAAGGGCTAGGGTTCAGCTGTTGTTGCTGCTGTTTTTGCATTTTCGTTTTTCTAATTTTTGTGTATTTTTGGTTATTATATTTTTTGTATTTTTTTGGGCTTTTTGTACAATTTGGCATTTTTATATTTTTGGGATTATTGTAAATTAAATTTTAATTATATTTGTGATGTCTATGAACTGCTATTTGGACAAATTATTGTTTTTGGTCAAAAATGGAAGAGAATGATTAAATTGGGCCAAGCCCAATCCAATAACTAAACATAGTCCCAATTAGATAAATGACTAAAATAAGGCCCAATTAAAACAATTTTCTAAGATCAGGTCCAATCAAGACAAATTACTGTCCTAGGTCCAATAGCCATAGGCCCATTTAGGAAAATGACTAAAACATTAGACATAAGCCCAGTTGTTAAAAAAAAACTGGTTCAAAACACTAAGCGTAAGCCCAAATAGATAAGCTAACGAAGTCAGGCCCAAAAGGTTGGACATAGGCCCAATTGGACAAATTGGTCCGACTTCAAACAAAACACCGCTTGAAATGCCATGGGCTTGTGACACGGGGCTAAAACAAATACGATAAAAGGATCGGGCAAAATTGGGGTATAACAGCTGCCCCTCTTTAATTATATTTTACTAGAGAAGGTGAATGGTTTTCAGTTTTCGTAGTAGAAATACAAATAAAGATAGATTAGACGCTAATTTTGTCCGCTTAGGGGGAAGATGAGTTAGGGAAACGAGGGACGATTAACACTTGGCGTGTTAACGGAGAACAATAAAGGAATGATCGCTGGGGATCTGGCGGAGCACTGGGGCTCTAGAAGAGCATTTGGGCTCTAAGGGAGCACCGGGGCTCCAAGGGGTTGCCTAAACCCTAAAGGACCAATTGGGGTCCGAAGGTGCACTGGGGCTTTGAAGGACCACTGGGTGTCCAAAAGAGCACAAACTAGCAATGGTACTAGTAAAATGGTATGCTCGGGGGTGGCCTTTTTCGAGCGGCCGGAGGGGCAGGATCAGGTCGTTGACCTAATTTTCTCACCTCCAAGGACGTCCACCATGTCTTAGGCTGACACAGCTAATCTGAAGGACCTGGGGTCGGATGATCCGTCGCGCTCAGTGGCGACATAGTGATCTTGAGGGTAGAGTTCGAAGTCGTTGCTTTGACATACTGGGTCGAACTGAACTGATGGACCTGGGGTCGGATGATCCGTCGGTTGCTCTATAACACGACGTGCGATCTAGAATGAATGACCATTGGAGGTCTAAATTAAGACAGCGCTGGGGCTACGAGGGACTGCTGGGGGTCCGAGATTCTAAATTATGATATGAAACCAGTTAGGGAGCACCAACTTTGAGGGAACAAACTATTGACACACGGCGTACTTGCCCACAACATACCTAATGAATGCATTTACCTGAGACGGGGAAAGCTGTCTATATTTGGCATGTCTAAAAAATGCGATGAATGATGCATGGGTGCAATATAGGTATGTGAAATAGTAGGTGTCCGATGGAATGATTTATGCTATGTGGATGATTTTTTTTTTTTGGCTTTTCTTTTTTTTTGCCCTTTTTGTCTCCTTTTTGGTCTCTTTTTTTTGTTTTTCTTTTTGGGCCTCTCTTTTTGCTGGTCCTTCAACTCGCAGGACTCCCGGCATGGGGTTACAAGGCTAGCAAGTGCATTCGTACTGCTAGGTCAATTGCACATCAGTGGGACTTATCATTTGAGATGATCGCGCATATATTGCTCCATTCCTGCGGTTCCTTTCTTCTTTATAGGTATTTTAATGAAAGACTACATCTCTTCTGTGATTCTCGGAAATTTCGTAATTATTGTAAAGTTTTTGATTATGCCACATGGTTCTCGATCCAGTATCAATTATCACAAAACATCATTTCAAAAATAGATGGAAGTGAAAAGAAGGGAAAGTGTTTGATATTGACATGGAGGCCAAATGTGCAGAAGGCACACTGACTTAAGATTACGTCAGGAATTTCATTGAAAGAATAGGAAAGCTGAAATACTAAGCAGACTTCTCGGTAATTAGTGCCCTTGAAGTAACGGTGCCGGCCACCCATGTTCACGACCTTGATCACTCATCATCTGACTTTTGGAAGTGTTGATTGCCCCAATGTTTGTTTAGTCCAACTTCTTGACCCTAATTTTTGCCTGGATTGTCCCTTTTGGATTTTCAATCCACCGGGTCACTCTAACTTTTGCCTAGGCCGCCTTTCCGGGTTTTCATCCTAGCGAGCTTATTTTTGCTTGGCTCATCTTTCTCATTTTTCTATACTCCTTTTTTTAGGCAAAGTTCACCGGGAGTGGGAGGTCTTCCCCGTCCATTTTTGTGAGAATTAAGGCTCTTCCAGAGAATGATTTCTTTACCATGTAAGGTCCTTTATAGTTCGAGGTCCATCTCCTGCGGGAATCCTTTTGGGTATGACTTTCTTGGGCACCAAGTCTCCTTAAAATTGTTGAGGAAAGACTTTCCTCTGTTAAGTTTTCTTTATTCTTTTCTTGTTAAATTTTCTTTTTTCTGATATGACATAAGACCACCGTTCTTGTATTTGGTGAGGTTTAACGTAAGTACTACTCCCATCGAACGGGGTTGCCCCTGTTGAAGTATGAACAAGGTCTGATCTCCATGTAAGGTGAAATGTCACTATCATCCCTGATATTCTTCATCTGTTGCTGCAACTGCCCCATTTTTTTTGGGCGGTATGGGAAGGGATCATGATGCTCGACTTGGAGTCCTTGCGTAGCCCTTTCACCACTGTCCGTGACGATCTTTTTTAGGAAAGCCGTAACGGCAGACCATGTTTATTGACAATCACGGATTTGTCACGTCAGTGTGCGTCGAACTTTCTTGATTTGCCGTCCTTTTGGTGTGGTGTTAATTTTAAACACCTTTTTATCTTCTTTTGTACCCAAGTTGATCATTTCGTTTGATTCCACGCGAGGCTGGGTCACTTTATCCTTTTGTTCCATTATTCTCATCACCTCTGGAAGAGTTTCTCAGTTATCTTCAACATCTTCCTTGGTTTGATTAATGGGGCGATCAACGTTATGACATGAGTTACGGACGTTGTTATTTTCAAGGACAAGTTATTTAGGTCTGCGTTAGTAGAAATTGAAGAAGGATAAAAAGAAAAAGTAAAGCGAGCAGATGAGTAAAGAAAGAATTTGTTGGAGAATTCAAAATGCTGTTTTATTAATATTGATACCGGAAAGAAACATGCATGCCCTTATTGAAATGTCCTAAGGCTTTGGGCAGAGCCATAGGATTTGCATTACGTAACATTACTTTGAACCGAAAATCACAAGAAAATCAACAATCTCCCAATTCATAAGTGCTTCAAGTGCAGGACAAAGGCACACAAGGTTGATGATGTTAATTTTAGCTCTTTGATCGCCTTCAAAAGCATTGACAGATGACTTCTCATGCCCCTGGAAAAGGGTTAACGCCTCCATTCGGAGCATCCTCATTGAAGCTCAACCATTTGGATTCGATTAGATCCTGAATCACATGTTTCAGTGCCTTGCAGTTTTCTACCGAATGCCCAATTGCGCCTGCGTGAAATTCGCAAGTGGCGTTCGGGTCATAGCCTCTCGGGAAAGGAGGTTCAATGGGCCTCATCGGGCGGGGGGAGATTAGGTTGTGACTAGTGAGGTGGTCGAACAGATCTGAGTAGGATGCGGGAATTGGATCAAACTGTACATGTCTCCTTTCTGGGTTATTTGGTGGTTTATGGCTTTTAGTGGTTTGGGTAGAGAGGTGCAGGGCTCGAGGATGGTTTTTGGAAGTGTAAGAGGCTTTCACTGATCTTGTTATGTAGTTGGTTTCCCCTTCATTACTTCTAACAAATCCTGCGAAGGGCTTCCTTGGGTTATTGGTTTCGGCCGAACCGTGAGAGATTTTCCCGTTTCTCATTCCCTTCTCCAACCTTTCTCCTATGGTGATCATGTCTGAGAAGTTAGAGGATACACTCCCAATTAATCTGTCATAGAAGGGTGATTGCAACGTATCTATGAACATGGATACCATTTCTTTCTCTAGTAGAGGCGGAACTACCTGTGCTGCCGATCCTCTCCAACGCTGGGCATACTCCTTGAATGATTCTTTGTTTCTTTTCACCATATTCTGCAACTGTGCTCTATCGAGAGCCATATCGATGTTGTATTTGTACTGCTTTAAGAAAGAATCAGCCAGGTCTTTCCAACATCGAATGTGGGTGCGTTCCAACTGCATGTACCAGCTTGAGGCTGCCCCGGTCAAGCTGTCCTGAAAGTAATGGACGAGCAGTTTGTCGTCGTATGCGAATGCGGCCATTCTTCTACAATACATAGTCAGATGGCTAGCGGGACAAGTTACCCCTCCGTATTTGTTAAAGTTGGGCACTTTGAACTTGGGTGGGATAATCACATTAGGGACGAGACACAGATCATATGCATCCCTTGCGCCGACATTGGATCCTTCAATTGCTCTCAGGCGCTCTTCTAGTATCTGATATTTGTCCTTGGGGTGAGAATCCTCCATTGATTTGTTATGAGAGGGTCCTCTCATGTTGTAGTGGGAGGAACCATCGGCATTGCGGCGGGGTTCGGTGTAGGAGCATGATGAATTACTACTGGTGACAGAGTATAACCCTGTGGAATGACCTGTGGTGCAGTCCCAGGACTTGAGAAGTGAACTCGCGGTGTTTCTGCATTTGTATTTTGAGCTGAAGGTCCAGCGACTTTTGAAGGTCCTTCCTCTGGATTGGCTTCCATGGTAGGAGGAGCGTAACCAGCTGGGAGACCGTAAGGGAGCCATTGGTAGCTCTGGACGTTCACTTCAGCGGTGTATGGAGTCTCGGAGCTGGGAGGAGGAGGGAGACTTGTAGCATTGTTCTCAGTATTCCCTGCCGAAACACCTTCATCTACACTTTTTCTCTCGAGGAGTTTCACGAATTCATACATTTGATCTTTCAGCGCCATCATCTCAGTCATTTGATCTTTCAATACCATCATCTCGCTCATTTGATCCTTCAGCTTTGCAATGTCTTCTCTCAAAGCCTGATTATCCTCTTCGGCCATTTTTCTTGTTTGGGAACGAGTCCGGTAGAGATGTTGATGAACCAGCTTGCCCTTTTACTCTCTGTTTATTTTTTCAATTTTTTTTTCTTTACATGAATGGATGAATGAATGAATGTGCATGAAATGCAATATGATTTCGTGTTACGCCGGGGAAATTGTAAGTTTCTGTTTGACGCAGAACTGAAAGAAATCTATTTTATTAATGCGAACGTTTGATCCATCTTGTCAGAAAGAAAGTCTTACAATTCCCTGGCGGTTATAGAAATGCGTGAAGAATGAAATGTTAATGTGCAATTAAATTTTTTATGCCATGCAAAAGGGACAGGAAAAAATGCATGAGGTATGCTAAAAATAATTTGCCAAAATAACACATGATTTTTTTGAATTTTTTTTTTCTTCTAAGAAGACCGAAAAAATGTATCGGTGTTTGTTTGAGCGCAGGGGTATGAGGCTCCTTTGTGTCCTACGAGGATTCCCTAGAGATTAGGTCTAGGGCTCGTCTATTGAGTGAATCTTTCAAATGGTAGCTCTAAAGAGTCCTACATAAGGTTCCTAGAGCCAACGACCCCAATTAAGAACACTGATCAACAACAATAGGCAAGCTATTAGGAGTGCCAGCATTCTCAAGAGGGACCAAACTCTAGGTGAGACTTTCGTGACCACCCAACAGGACGCACATCCAGTAGGCCATCACTACGCAGTCTCGTTCTAACTTAGGTTATTCTCCAGTCCGGGTATAGGACTATTCTCACGTGTGTGCAAAAATGTGATAGTGGAGTGTGTGAAGGAGCAAAATACCAAGAATCCCCCCCAAGCTGCAAAACAAACAAACATATATACAAAAAGTGGTCTTCTATCCTAGGGTTTTCATATCACAAAATAATAATATGCAACGAAAATAAAAGACGGAAATGGAAGGGTAAAAATAACATTAAATTAACAACTGATCCTACAACTATTTAGACTAGGCTTGACTCTCTAAATGTCCCCAGTGAAGTCGCCAGCTGTAGCGACCGAAAAATCCGGGTGAGGATTCCTCGAAGGTTCAAAAATGAAGCCGCCACCAAAGTTTAGTTTAAGGGCAAACATTGGAAAATCCCTTTTGGAATGGATAAGGGCCCTTGAGACCAGATAAGGGTTCGGGAGTCGGTTATGCGTGGGGAAGGTATTAGCACCCCACGACATCCTTCCTAAGGAAGGTTACCTGCTAATTAGTTGTAGAAGCGGAAGTTAATTTTGAAAACATTTATTTTTACCCTTTTGTTGTGAATTGAAGGAAACTAAGAAAAAGAAAAGACTTGATATTTTTTGAATTGAAGAAAGTGATTATTTAGGAAAAGACTAAAAAAGGTTTTTTATTAGTGCAATTGACAGAGGTCGGCCGCCCTCTGCTCCTACGTATCTCTTGGTAGAGAATCAAATCACACGTAGTTCTTGGGTAGAAAATGTTTGTGGGTTGGTATTTTTTAATATAGGGATCTTAGGACTCCTGAGTGATCAGTGCATTTGTCCTAAAACGCTGACTAACCTGACTGTACAGTCGGCATAGTCCCCTATTTTGTAAAAATGGATTTTTTGGAGTTTGGAAAATGATTTGAAGTGTGTTGGTTTGATTTTATTTGAATAGGGTTTTTAGGACTCTTGATCCGTACGGTTCATTCGTCCTAGAACGCTGACTAACCCGACTGTACAGTCGACTTAATCCCCTAATTTGAGAATTTGTTTCGTGGAAAGAAACGTGTTTGTGTTCATTTTAATTTAGAAATTTGTTTGTTTTAAATAGGGATTTTAGGCCATCATCTGTGACGGTTCATTAGTGACCTAAAAAGCAGCCTAACCCGACTGTACAGTCGACTTAGTCCCCTATTTATGTTTTTTGAAAATGAAATATTTATTTATTTTGTTTTTATAGATTTTTTGTAAGTTTGTGAAAGAAATTGTTTTTGTAGAGAGAGAAAAAAAGAAGAAAACGAAAAGGGGCGCAGCGGTAAAATGGGGGTGTAGTTAACTGCAGGAGGTTGTATTATTAATGAGGGGGGGTGTGAATAAGAGAGCAGCCCACAGCTTTGCTTTAGTGTCCTGGCCCTGCGCAAAGGGGCTTACCGGGGGGTCATGGTGATGAAACACAGGGGTGTGTTCAGTAATCTGAATAGATAAATAAAAAATAAAACAAAAAACTGAGACATATAAAAGCCCACTTATTTTTGACCTAAACCTAATTTGCCTCAAATTTCACTCCTCCAGCTGCGCCGCTTCTAGAGGCATGAGGAGAGAGAGAGAGAGAGTTAACTCCGCAAATTTCGTGAGAGAGAGGGAGAACGAAGGCGGAGATCACAGAGAGAGAGGGAGAACGAAGGCGGGGAGGAAGAAGGAGGACGACGCGAAGGGGAAGAACGAAAATAGGAGGGAGAGAAGAGACGGTGGCGACTGTGGCGACCCATCGCTTGGTGACGGTGGAGGGATGAAGATGGTGGCGGTGGCTACGTTGTTGTCCGGTTTGAAAAAACGCAAGGGAAGAGGAGCGGCGACGGCTCAGTTGGGGAGGGCTGATGGCGGTGTTTTGGAGCGGACGGCCACCGTCTACGGTGGCCGGAACTAGTGGGTGAGGCTTCGGTTCCTCTTGTTTTTTCGTTAATATTTTCTCCTTTCTCTTCTAATCTGATTCCTTTTCTTTATGTTTTTTATGTTTGTTTTTTTTGGTTCCTTTAGGTGGTTCGTGCGGTGGTGGTGACCGTAGGCTACGATGGTGTTGAGCGAAGGACGGTTCTGATGGTCACCGTGAGCTCACGGTGGGGAAAATCGGTGTTCCGACGGTGTCTTCCGTCCAACGACCACCGTCTACGGTGGCCGGAATCTACAAGGGTGAGTTTTGCTTGTTTTTTCAGTTTCAAATTTCTTCTATTTTGCTATTTCTGATTTCTGTTTTTGCTTACTGTATTTTTGATAACAAATTATATACCGATTGTATCAAATCATTATAACAAACAATCAGATAAATAAATGACTCTAGGCCTACTAGATTTTAGACACCAAGAGCAAGCATTTAGAAATATTTTCGACGTTTCAAATTTAAAAGTACAGTAACTGACCCGAACTCCAGCATCTGATATTTTCCTTCCGCGTGTTTGCTACGGCTACTGTTATTTATATTCTTGTTTGACTGCTACTGCCGCTGTCTGATTTTCGCGCTTGCTGGCTCTCCTCCTTTATTTCAGAAACTCTGATTGTTTTCGTTGATTAGGGTTTCGGTGTGAAACCCTAATCGTTTGGGTGTTTTTCTGATTTTTTCCCCTCTGCTTTTCTGTGTGTTTTTCTCTGTCAATACTTGTGCTCCAGCCCCTTTTTTATAGGTAAAGATTAGGTTTAAAACTTGATTCTCACCTGATTTTCTTTCCTATTTTGCAGGTTTTGGGCTCGGGTTGGAGAAGGTGGATGTTTGGTGAGCAAGAAAAGGGCTAGGGTTCAGCTGTTGTTGCTGCTGTTTTTGCATTTTCGTTTTTCTAATTTTTGTGTATTTTTGGTTATTATATTTTTTGTATTTTTTTGGGCTTTTTGTACAATTTAGCATTTTTATATTTTTGGGATTATTGTAAATTAAATTTTAATTATATTTGTGATGTCTATGAACTGCTATTTGGACAAATTATTGTTTTTGGTCAAAAATGGAAGAGAATGATTAAATTGGGCCAAGCCCAATCCAATAACTAAACATAGTCCCAATTAGATAAATGACTAAAATAAGGCCCAATTAAAACAATTTTCTAAGATCAGGTCCAATCAAGACAAATTACTGTCCTAGGTCCAATAGCCATAGGCCCATTTAGGAAAATGACTAAAACATTAGACATAAGCCCAGTTGTTAAAAAAAAACTGGTTCAAAACACTAAGCGTAAGCCCAAATAGATAAGCTAACGAAGTCAGGCCCAAAAGGTTGGACATAGGCCCAATTGGACAAATTGGTCCGACTTTAAACAAAACACCGCTTGAAATGCCATGGGCTTGTGACACGGGGCTAAAACAAATACGATAAAAGGATCGGGCAAAATTGGGGTATAACACCCAACACCCCCCATAAAAGCCCAACATTCGCGCGGGCCCCAGGTCCGCAAACATAACGGGTTGGGCTGCTAAACGCACCCCCGTGTTTAATACAATACTCCTTTTATAACAATACCCCCCTATGGCTAGTTGCACCTCTTGTATTACTGTTTTACAACCTATTTTGATTCTGTGATTTCTTTTCCTTTTTTATTTTTCACTACTCATCAAAAACCATTTTTATCAAGATATTAATTAAAAAACACCCGATACACAATTTTTTTTATTTTCTAACCAAGAACTACGTGCGATTTGATTCTCTACCAGGAGATACGTAGGACCAGGGGGCGGCCGACCTCTGTCAATTGCACTAATAAAAAACCTTTTTTATTCTTTTCCTAAATAATCATTTTCTTAAATAAAATATCAATTATTTTCTTTCTTTTTAATTCACAATAAAAGGGTAAAAATAAACTTTTTCAAAACTAATATTCTTTCCTACAACTAATTAGCAGGTAACCTTCCTTAGGAAGGATGCCGTGGGGGTGCTAATACATTCCCCACGCATAACCGACTCCCGAACCCATATCTGGTCTCAAGGACCCTTATCCATTTCAAAAGGGATTTTCCAATGTTTACCCTTAAACTAAACTTTGGTGGCGACTTCATTTTTGAACCTTCGAGGAATCCTCCTCCGGATTTTTCGGTCGCTACAGTTTGTAGGAGGATAAATTGCAAGATCTCGCACGTTTGGCTCGTTCACGCCCTTCTGTACCGTGGAAATCACCATCTGGTTCACGCCTTATACCTAAATCCACTGTAGAGAGCTCCCTTCCATCCAAACCAGCAGCGAGTCTCCTTCAGCCACCGACGGCGAAGCCACGTTTCCGCCACCTTTCCGGCCCGAAGCTTGACGAACGTCGTGAGAAGGGCTTGTTTTTCAATTGTGATAAAAAATGGTCACGACAACACAAGTGTGGTGCTCGCATTTTTTTGATGATTACTAATGATGATGATTTTGTTACAGGTGATTTGGAACAAGCTGCTGCCACCATTGATCCTGGTGGAGACTCTTCGGATGACTTGAGTACACAGGCAGCCCAACTCAGTCTTCATGCTCTTTCCGGTGATCTTGCAGCTGATACATTTAGACTCATGGGGTCCATTAATTCTGCATCGGTTCGGATTTTGGTTGATGGAGGTTCGACCCATAATTTTGTCAAGGATTCTGTGGCACAATCTTTGGGCTTGGTTTTGGATCCGATTGACCCGTTTCGGGTGCCGGTGGGTAGTGGTCAAGAATTATTGTGTTCTCACATATGTCATGGTGTGCCTTTGATTTTGCAAGGTAATTCCTTCTCTGTGGATCTTTTTGTTTTGGGCTTGCGGGGTGCCGATGTTGTTTTAGGGGCCCAATGGTTGAAGAGTTTAGGCCCAGTCCTTATGAATTATACCACACTTAACATGACTTTTTTTCATAATAATGTTTGTGTTGAGTTGAAGGGAGACTCCCCCACTACTGTAGGTTACCATCACATACAGAGACTAGCCCGTTTAGAGCCTGAGGCCCAGCTATTTTCCCTTCAGGCCACACCATGAATGATATATTTCGGGCTTTCCTTCGCAAATTCGTCATTGTGTTTTTTGACGACATACTGGTATTCAACGCTGATACAGAGGCTCATTTAGACCACCTTTTCACAGGTATTCTCTATACTGGAACAACATCAATTTCATTTAAAGTCATCCAAGTGTTCTCTTTGTCTATCCCATGTTGCATATTTGGGTCATATTGTGGCTGAAGGCACTGTGGCGCTAGACCCTCATAAAATACAAGGTGTTGTTGATTGGCCTACTCCCAAGTCTATAAAGAGTTTGCGTGGTTTTTTGGGGATTTCCGGTTTTTACCGGCGTTTTGTTAAGGGCTATGCAACCTTGGCGCATCCTTTGACATCTCTTTTGAAAAAGAATGCCTTTGAATGGTCACCTGTGGCTCAACTAGCCTTTGATAAATTGAAGCTGGCCTTAGCTTCTGCCCTAGTTCTTTCTCTTCCAGATTTTTCTTTGCCATTCATAGTGCAAACAGACGCTTCTGGGCATGCAATGGGAGCAGTGTTGCTTCAAGGTGATCACCCCATTGCTTATTTTAGCAAGCTATTTTGCCCACGTCTCTCCAATGCCTCTACTTATGTGTGGGAACTTCATGCTATTACTAGTGCCGTGAAACGGTGGCAGCAATATCTCTTGGGCCATTATTTTGTGATTCAAACGGATCATCGGAGTTTGAAGGAGCTTTTAACTCAGGTAATTCAAACACCTGAGCAACAATTTTACTTATCTAAATTGTTGGGCTATCATTATGATATTCAGTATAAATCCGGTAAGTCTAATGTTGTTGCCGACGCCCTTTCTCGTTGCCATGAGCCACCAGTTGCTGAGTTACAAGTGCTCTCCACACCCCAATTTCTCTTCATTGAGGATTTTAGAAGTGAAATGGCAGTAAATTCTGAGTATCAGGCCCTATGTCAACAAGTTATCTCTGATCCTGCAACACATTCTGATTATTTAGTTTCCAATGGGCTACTATTATATAAGGGGCGCATTTTGATACCCCCTTCTTCTCGGTTCAAGCTGCTGATCTTGCGTGAATACCATGAAACTCCCATTGGTGGTCATGCGGATGTCGTGAAGACTTTGAAGCGTATTTCAACCAACTTCTATTGGGCTCATATGTGCCAAGATATTAAGAAATTCATTGGTGAATGTGTGACATGTCAACAGACCAAATATGTTACTAGTAAGCCTAGTGGGTTGCTCCAGCCCCTTCCGGTTCCTTCTCACATATTGGAAGACATTTCCTTAGATTTTGTGACTGGCCTCCCATGTTCTAATGGTTTCACGGTTTTGTTTGTGATTGTGGATAGATTTTCCAAGTATGTGCATTTGGGAGCCCTTCCAGCTCACTTTACAACATCCAAGGTTGCCAATTTATTTGTTAACATTGTGGTCAAGTTGCATGGATTGCCCCGAAGTATTGTGTCTGACCGTGACCCTATCTTTATTAGCAAGTTTTGGTCCGAATTGTTCAAATGCAGTGGGACTTTGCTTCGGATGAGTTCCTCTTATCATCCTCAAATGGATGGTCAGACCGAAGTCACAAATCGCACAAATGAGCAGTATTTGCGTGCATTTGTGCACCATCAGCCTTCTTTCTGGCACCAGTATTTGCCTTGGGGGAATACCATTATAACACCTCTTTTCATTCGTCTGCTGGTATGACTCCTTTTCAGGTTGTGTATGGCAAGCCTCCTCCTTCTATACCGGCATATGTGGCTGGTACTTCTGAGGTGATTGCTGCTGATGACTGGTTGATTATGCGTGATGCTGTTTGTGATTTGTTGAAGCGTAATCATTTGAAGGCGCATGCCCGAATGAAAGAACAGGCAAATTCACAAAGGCGTGAAGTGCACTATGAGGTTGGTTCTTGGGTTTATGTGAAGCTGCAACCATATCGTCAAATATCTCTGTCTGGAGTTCGATACAACAAGCTGCAGAAGTGCTTCTATGGCCCTTACCGTGTCTTGGAGTGTATTGGGCCGGTTGCATATAAGCTGGACTTGCCTTCCACTTCTCGGATTCACAATGTCTTCGATTGCTCCTTATTGAAGCCCCATTCAGGTCCTCCTCCCCAAATTGAAGACTCACTTCCTCCACCTTCAGTGGAATAATCATCCCCTCATCTCCCCCTTAGCTATTTTAGCTTCTCGGGACAGTTTGATCAAGGGACAGATGCAGCACCAAGCTCTGGTGCAGTGGGCAGGTCTGCCTCCTGAGGAAACATCATGGGAAAATTGGATTGAGTTGCAACAAGTTTACAACCTTGAGGACAAGATTGGTTTTGATGGGGTAGGTATTGATACTAACCTTGGAAGTGCTGCTATTAACTCTGGGGGTGCTAATATAAATTCCGGAGCAATTGGGCCTGAGAGTTCAGCCAGGCCAAACCGTACCAAGAAACTCCCATCCAAGCTTGCTGGTCATATTGTTTACAAGTGATCTAATGAAGCTATTATCCTTTATTAAGTTTGTTGCTTTATTTAGTTTATTTCCCTTATTCTAGAGGCTGTGACTCAGCATTAGTTTGTTAGAATAAAATCTATTCTGAATTCGGTTCTGATGCTATATAGATTGTACCCATCTCATCAATGAAAGGATCCATGAATTACAAGTAAAATTCTCTTCTTCTCTTTGTACTTGCTTAGGAGGCTCTCAGTACCTCGAAGCTGAGAAATTGGTTCTTAACATTTCCAATTATTGTGTCATATGCCATGACTATAAACAAATCACAAGGCCAATCATTGGCAAGTGTTGGTTTATACTTGGCTAGATCAGTATTTAGTCATGGACAATTATATGTCGCTCTTTCAAGAGTCCAAAGCAAGCAATGATTAAAAGTACTTATTCATGATGGAAACAAAAAAACCACTCAAATCAACAACAAATGTGGATTTCAAGGAAGTGTTTCAGAATCTATAATCATGGTATGTAAAATCAAAATTATTATTATTGATGAAATATACTAACAAAATCAGCTTTTCGATCTTTATCTACATAACAATTCATTTTTTCGTATGGCAGATTGAAAGAAAAGATGAAAAGAGAGCTATTCATCAAATTCCAACAACTTACTTATTTGGATATGCCTATTTTTGGTTAAGTTTAACTATTTGAATATCTATTGTTCAATTTTCTCTTTACGTTTGTTAGCAACTATTGCTTTTGTTATGCAAAAACTTTTTTATTAGCTTATGCTTTTGACTTATATGCCAATCTGTAATGTTCTTTCTTTACAGATGCTAGCTCAGTGGTAAGAGCTAGTCTTGTATCTTCAAGGTGCTGAGTTTAAATCCCCTCGGAGACAGTTGTAAAATGGTCATTAGTACCACTTTGATTAATAAAAATTTCCCCCTTCCCCAATTTAAAAAAAAAAATTTTAAAAAAAATGTCTTATTGGTGCGTACCTATCTCCATGAATTTTCATTTACATTGTTCCATTATGACATTATGTTGGAGATGCTATTTATAAGCATATATTTCATTCCCAATGAATCGAACTTATTTATAGTATTTATTGTTCGTCTATTACGGAGAATTCTGTCTTTGACAATAACTTATACATTTTACTTTATTTCTCCTCTGATAACATTCATTCTCAATGAATCATACAAACAACACGACGATACCCGTGCGTATACATGAGTATAGTGGTAATTTTAATTCAATAAATATCGGATGACATTTTTTAATATATTTGAATTGGGAATGGATTCTTCGATAAATATTTCATTTGAGAGTGTTAAGTGACTCTCAATCAGTCATTACACCTTCACTCTTTTTTAATGTGATAAAATTTTCATCTCTTACTTTTTAATTATTTGTTGAGATTTCACTTGACTATAATCTCAATGGAGAGAATCTATTCCCATTTGAATCCATTCAATCACTCATTACCCATTCACTTTTCTTAAAAAATTTCTTAAAAAATTTCTCTCTTACTTTTTAATTCCCGGTTGAGATTTCAGTTGACTATATAATTTAAATGAAGAGAATCTATTCCCATTTGAATCCATTATGTTTTTTTATAAGTCAAAATTCATTATTGAAGGGAGTGCAATGAGTACTCCAACCCGTTACAGATACACGGGGCCTCAGTAAAACCTCATACAGCCAAAACCCGGTGAGAAAAAGACCCAAAAATGAAAAAGAATACTCTAGAAAAATGTTACAAATACATATTTCCATACAACCAGAAACCTTTGTATTGTGTGTTTTTTTCCTGTTACTTCCTCTGGTTTTTCAACTCCTCTCCTCTATTCTACTTTTCGGTGATATGTGCGAGTTGTGGGGATGAGTTCAGTGTCATGGTGGCTGTGTGTGGGCCGTGGGTGTTGTCACTGAGTGTGGGTGTTGTGTAGTTTTATTTAGGGAGATGGCTTTGTGTGTGTGTGTGTGTTGTGATTTGAGATGGATTTTAGATGGGTACCAGTGTTTTTTTTACTTTTTTATCAATGAGTAGCATTAATGTGGGTAGCAATAATTTGTAATTAATTTAAGTTAAATGATGTGTATTGAAGTTTGAATGTGTGTCTACTGTCTAGTGTGACTTGTATTGAACTTTGAATGTTTAAAAATATTATAGTAGTAAACACTTTTAGTAATTATAAGAACCATTTTTAGTAATTAATTTTTAATCACACATACAACGATATTATGTTTGTCACTGTGTGAGTTTTGTAAATATTCTTAGAATCATTTTTTCTCAATATATAAAAATAAAATAATAGCATCAGTAACGGCTTGTAAGGTGAGGGATGCTTCCCACTTATAAACTCTTTTTCAGGTCATATCACATCCGACGTGAGACTTTTAACACCCCCCCTCACGCCCAGGAATAGACATCTGGAGCGTGACCCGAGTGGCCCAGGAATAGACATCTGGAGCATGACCCAACAATGGGTGGCCCAACGGATCTTGGATAGGCTTTGATACCTCTTAGAATGTGGATTGAGCCTAACTCAACCCCACAAAACCGACTTGTAAGATGAGGGATGCTTCTCACTTATAAACTCTTTTTCAGGCCATATCACATCCGATGTGGGACTCTTAACAGTAAATGCCGAAACTATTAGGCTAGATATATCATGTCCCGGGTTCGAACCTAGGACCTCACAGTTGTGTATGTGTGAGTTTCTAGTGGCAGTGATCACTCCGTCTAGTACAAAAAGAAAACTAATAGCTATATATAATTTTATTTTAACATAATATATTAACGGTGTATATGATATGTTGACTTTTTTGTATTTAGATAATCAATAATTCATGAATGATTCAAGTGAAGAATTTCTGACAGAAAGATTAGAGGGTGCTCCAAATGAATATAGTGCATGGCATTTTGGAAAGCCACTACAATTAATGATACAATTTCCTAAAAATGAATGAACGTTTACAAATTAAATTATAAATAAAGATATATAAAGAGTTACAATTCTTATAAGATTTTTTTTATTTTTGTGCAAATATAAAATTATTTCACGCTGCAATGACCACAATACACATTGCACTAATCGCAATGACTGCAATTACAGCGACAACAACCACAATTTGAAACCATGGTTGCAGTTATATATGCTAGGAACTTTTACATTGGAGCAAAATGCATGTAATTGTGGTATATTCATAGCAATGTCGTGTTAGTTGTATGACGGTATAATTTTTGGTTATGCTTTTAAAAGTTTAAAGGATATAAATAAAAAATCTTAACAAGTGATTTTAGAAAAATAAACTCATTTTATAACTAAACTTATAAAGCCAATTTAGCCATATACAAGTGTAGTTGTCCTGAAAGTTTGCTAACAATATCTAAATCAACTCCAAAACTAAAAAAAAAGCCTTAAAAGATAAAAATAAAAAACTTAAACAATCATGTGTCATTAGCACTTTGATGATCCGATGCATGTGCGTTGCTTCCACCTAATAGTCCTTTTACACTGTTATCAGACCCGGACCGGTGATCGACCCGGTCATGGCACTGGGTCACTGGTCGGGCTGGTGGGTCACTGGGCGGACTGCATGACCCAGTCTCTATTAAAATAATTCTAAAAATTATAATATATACTAAGAACTATAGTTGTATTTGTAATTTTAATTAAGTAAAATGATAAGATATTTTAATTTAAATATCTATAAAATCACAAATATATTGTCTTTTATACTTTTACTAGTTAAATATAAAACATTTGTAACATAATCACTATTGTTATTTAAACGGGCTATTGTATTAAAAATATAGAAGCATCGGTAATGCATAATATTAATATATAAGCAAGCCAAAGAAGAGGAAGCAATAAAAAAATAAGCAAATTTTATTAAGTTGCAATGTATTAATATAGGCTAAAGTGCTCTCGGGGTCCCTTATCTTTATTTAAAGTAACGATTTGGTCCTTTATCTTTTTTTTGTCCCAAATCAGTCCTTTATGTTTTAAATTTTTGACACATAAACCCTTTTCTGTCCCAAATCAGTCATTTATGTTTCAAATTTTTGACACATAAATCCTTTTTTTTGACACATAAATCAGCACTGTTAACGGAAAATGATTTATGTGTCAAAAATTTGAAAGATAAAGGACTTATTTGGGACAAAAAAAACATAAAGGATTAATTCGTTACTTTAAATAAAGATAAGGGACCCTGGGAGTACTTTAGCCATTAATATATAAGCAAGCCAAAAAGCAATAAAACAATATAAGCAAACAAATTTTATTAAGTGCAGTTTTTGATGTAGTGGTAATCCTTGCTACTATTCACCTATATGTCCCAAGTTCGATCCCCATTAGGGCGCCACTCTCCCCGATGGACGATTCATCAAGTGCAAGGCACCCACGAGGGCGCCAACCTCTCTAGCTTGTCCAAATCAACGAGCACGTGGCACCCACGAGGGCGCCACTCTCCCCGATGGGCGATTCATCAAGTGCAAGGCACCCACGAGGGCGCCAATCTCTCTTGTGCAAATCATCGAGCACGTGGCACCCACGAGGGCACCACTCTCCTCGATGGGCGATTCATCAAGTGCAAGGCACCCACGAGGGCGCCAATTTCTCTTGCGCAAATTATCGAGCACAAGGCGCCCACGAGGGCGCTACTCCCCTTTTGCAAAACGCTCAGCACAAGGCGCCCCTGAGGGCGCCACCCTCCATTTGCGAATCGCCAGTTACAAGGCGCATGGGGCACCATCAACGAAAGGGAAGCAAACACTTACCAAGGAGAAAAGGTGTCAGAGCAAGAGGATCTGATCGTCTGTCTCCTCTCCAAATAAGTGCTTCGAGGATCCGACTTTCCTCTCCAAGCAGGCGCCCCAAAGAAATTTTTCTTCACCCCTCAGCAAAAGTTTCATCCACCTATTTATTAGTAGGTCAAGCAAGTGAAGGAGAAGGCCCTGAAACGCAGCTATCACAGAGGCATCATCCCTGGCCACTTCACAAATCCGACGAGCCGACAAATCTCCGTCAAGCCAAGACCATTCACCAGAATAATCTCGGCTTGGGGGGCAACTGTTCTGGAGTGGGCCAAGGGGTCCCATTAGCAAAACCAGGAGGTGCGCTTAGCAAGTAATATGGATCAGCCCAACCGATTCAGCCCATATCCACCTCAAGCGAGCCCAACATGCTTGGACGGTCAAGATCGACTCTACCCATCCAACGATCCACGAGAGGGCACGATTTCCTATAAATACAGGCAAACTTTGCCCTAAGAAAGGTGGAATCTCTAATCCTTAGTACCTTCACTCATATATTCGATATACCGACTTGAGCGTCGGAGTGGCTTGCAGGTACCCCCCGGGCGCTCACTGACCTACTGCCACGACAGCAAAGGACCTACCAACAACAGTCTACCAAAAAGCTGCTCGGTACAGAATACTAATATATTTTAGCATTGTTCCTTGCACTACAAGAATTTCGGTACTTTCCGAGGGAAAAATCCCTCGCAAACACAGGAAAATCCGTCGGAAATATTCATTTCCGATGGAATTTCCGACGGACAAAATTCCGTGGGATAAACGGTCCTCGCAAACGATTTCCGACGGAAAATTCCCTCGGAAACGTTTCCGTCGCAAATCCCTCGGAAACTCCCTCGGAAATATCCCTCGCAAATCCCTCGGAAATACCTCACAAATATCTGTCGGAAATCCCTCGGAAATATTAATTCACAGCAAAAAAAAATAAACTATATATTTCAAACCAAATAATTTCAAACCAATTAATAGCTTCTTTGATTAATTCATAATAGTTACAGCAGGAACATACACTCTCCAATTGAAACTATAAAGCAACCTTATCAAATCCCCTAGAGATAGATACAATTAATGGCTTAGTATCAAATTAAAAAGCTACAATTAAAAAGATTCAAACAAATCAGAACAAGTTCTAGTTGTGTTGCCTAGCCAAAGAGGAATTTTGGTGGAACTCTTGATCTGAGAGACAAGTTTGTTGCTGCCTTTTGTCTGACCCAAACGATGAGCTCTGTCCATTGCCTGTAGATCCCATGTTGGATTCCAATCACTCTCATAAAATATGACCGTATCAGCCGCTGTCAAGTTGATACCCAATCCACCAGCTCTTGTACTCAGTAAGAACACGAAAATATCAGACCTACAACAAATTAATAAAAAATATCATAAAAAGCTGCATAATCAAATAATGTTTAGGAGTCTAACTAGAGTATAGAAAGTAAACATTACAAAGAATACATTACCTATGCTGAAAGTCTTTGACCATGTCTCTGCGGTCCTGAATAGTAGATGATCCATCAAGTCTAAAATACCTATATTTTCTATAGTTCATATAGTCCTGTAAGAAGGATTACATCACCAATCAGCGTAAGAAAAAAAGCCCATAATTGAATGCCAAGATCCACAACATGATGGGAATGTTTCCACTTCAAATTATTGAGCTGAACTTAGCCAAATAGCTAGCCCGACTAAACAATTTTTCTTCAAAAGACCAAATCAATTTAGATGCTTTCTATCTTAGGAGAGAAATATGTCAACTAGAGGAAACTCTTTCCACTATTCTATCATGATCACAAAAGAAAAAGCTGAATAAAAGGGCACTCAAGCTGAAACCAAACTTTGTGCAAAATCGCATTTGATCGCTTAGAACTTTGGTGATAATAGATTACCAAACTTTGTGCAAAATCGCATTAATGATAATAGATTACCTGATACCATGTGAGTGGTTTACTAGAACTTTGGAAACTTTCCCAGTGAACTTTACTTAATCCATTGGCTGTATAGATTTGCAATTTTTCTCCCAGCAACCCAACCTTCATTCCAAAATTCAACATCAGCATATGCAGTGGACAAAGTTTTGTTTAAATGATTAGCATTAGAGTTGGCAGTTCAAACTCACATTTAATTCTTAGATATGCTCCCGAGTCCTTCATATAGAAGTAAATACACATTTCATATAATCCATAACTTTTATTTTGAGTATCATATTGTCTAATGTCTATTTGTATGGTTTTAAACAAGCTTTGTATAATTCTGCTAGGGCATGCCTCACAGATATTATTTTTTGTTCAAATAGCAAAGGATAATTCATTATGAGTCCATAGCCTTATCTTATGATCTCAAATCTTGGTAGAAGAAACACGTCAGATGGATTAAGCATGCATGTTACCTGATAGCTCACCTTTAGAATTCACAAAATACATTATACCATGGAGATTTGTTCAATATGTAGTATTTGTTGGCAATCCAACTGTTGCACTAATTCTAGTCCACCACCAATGCTAGCAACAGCTCCAATTTAAACATTGTGTTCTCATTTGTGCCAGCTGGGAAAGTAATACAAGAAAAAATGAAAAAAAGTTGTGTTATAAATAATCTCAATAGGCATACTGATAAAACAAAGTAAAACTGCATACATTAACATTTGAATAATGTTATCATAAAACTAAACCCACGCCCACTAAACCCACATCAACCTAAGTTAATAATTACTCGACTACAAATAGAACAATAACTTACCAGATCCTCGTAGTCCCTATCAGAATACATCTTCCAATAACTGCCTTCTCACACGCCCATTTGATACCTGCAGCCAGAAAATAGATTATCGCTAGTAGGATAGAAATAGCTAAATGCGACAGAGAAGATATGAAACAGCTTTATAGACATATAATCGCTCAAAATTCTGATGCGTGCTTCAACAAATTCTGATGACATCCAATCAGAATCTCACAACTCATCTCATTACCGAAAATCACTCAAAATCTCACACTCAACGCCAAAACGCAAAGATCATCACATCAGTTTATGAAGTAGTGTTTATGAATAGAGAATAAGAACTTAGATCAGTTTATGAACTTATAGAAAGGAATTGATGCAGAGAAAATTCATTTCATTGAATAATGAATCTGTACATTAATGATTAGCTGCACATCAGTTTATATACAAGTCAATGATGAATGGAAAATTATAACTACCTCTAGCAATAAGTGAACTGAGGCTGGCCCCAAAATAAACCATCAAGCACTTATCTTAGATGCTTGCCCCAAAATAAACCATCAAGCACACCTGAAAAAATAAGTATGAAGTACTTTCAGCGGAAATCAAAAATTGGCAGTAAGAACTAATAAAACTAATAATTTTCATGCTATTAAACTGTGCACTGCAGGCATAAAAAAGAACTAATAAAACTAATAATTAAGTCTGCTACTGTGAGTTCTATATTCATGTTCCACCTAATCAGAAATGGATCACTAGACAAAGAGCCAGAGAAGTTACAAAGAAAATGACTTATCTAATAGTGAGACATTTACCTTGTGGACATGTGATTCCAGTAGCAAGAGCAATATCATATTTGAGCCTGTTTTCTATCTGATACAAATACAATTCCACATATTGTAATATTTGATAAACCTGCAAGGACACAAATGAAAGCTGAGTTTAAGGATTGAAAAGCTACAAAAATAATACATGAATTAGAAGAAAGAACTATGTACATTACAGGGAATTTACACACCTGATTCGATCTCAGTACTATACACAGACTTGAACCATGAGGAAATAACAGAGAGTAGCCATTAATTCACATTGAGTATGAGTTGCTTTACCTGCATGTAAAGCAGCTCTATAATTCCACCATTTGCTGTGGGAAGACAATTAGCATAAAGACAATAAATCCAGAGCACTTACCCTTGTAGGTTCTAGCCCCACTAGGCCACATGCTCTGGCTGCCACACCAGGGCAGCCATGAGAAATTGCAACGATTCCAATGGAATCCGGACCAGGCTGCACAAATAAGCAAGAATGAATAAAAAACAATAACTGAAAAATGTTTGATCAAGCAAGCATGCTTTGAATAGAAGTGAAACCTTTAGTAACAAAGAAATCCATCAGAAATCCAACAGCAGTCCCAGTAGCCTTCGAGAGAAAGTCAGCTTCAGTCATGCTATATATAGATGCACCAAAAGATCAATTTTCACAAACATTGACAAATTTATCATTTCAATTAAATTGTTTACTTGACTTTATGTTCAAAAAACAGATAGTGGAATAATACCTTGATTGATCAGTGCAGAAGGAAGTCTTGGACTTCCACACCTTCTCATTACGAGTTTTATAAGAGGATGTGGCCATTTTGTCTTCTTTGATTTATCTTTTGAACTTTCCTTCGATGATGCATCTGGTAACTTGAGAATCTCCCTGGTCAAACGATACCACCCAGCAGCACGCTCCTCAGTCCTAAAAAGTGCAAACATGAAAGGATTACAACCCACGCATGAGAAGACCATTACAACTTCAACAGAATTAATAATTTAGCCAATCAAACCTGAAATACCTGACACAACTATATGGTTCTTGTAATACAATGAACTTCAATCCAGGAAACAAGGAAGTTTTAGATGCTGCAGCTATTCCTCAAAAGTTTAGTATACTTTCTGGTTCATCTTTACCTCAGTTATTACCACCACCATTTGTTGCATCATCATATTTGCATAATAGATCTATTCAGCTTCAGCTGTTGAGCAAATTCCTGAAAATCATCACTCATTTGGAGAAGTTAATTCTGCAATATTTTACCAAAGTCCATCTAACATGTCAAGTCAAATCAGCCAAGTAATGTCAACAAGAAATATTCCAAGTTATAACACAACATTGGAAGATAAAGAACTACAAATAAGTACAGATATTCCTCCATCTAAAAGAATGAAAGGTGATGTACTTCCTTTGTTTCCAGTGGCACCAACATTTAGGTCATCATCAGAAGATGGAAACGCACAAGTCGAAAACCAATCAAGAGTAATAAAAGCTCTTCCTCATAATCCAAAATCAGCAAGTGAAGATGCAATAGCAAGAATCAATTCAGAAACAGAAGAATATGTCTCAAAGAAATCAATACCATACCTTGAATTTGATTGAACTCTTTAGCAACTAATTTGGCCTTTACCATCCAATGGTTCCATTTGCTTTATACTTGAGTGAGCCGAGTGCCTGAATCACAACCATAAAAAAAGGATGCTTTACTAAGAGTGTATAGACAAATAATAGGCAATCATTAACATTCACGCTCAACAATCAACAGATTCAATTTCAAGAGAGTAAGAATTAGGGATTTAGGGTTTTCAAAAAAAAAAATTGATTTCTGACCTTGAGAGTTTGAGAGCTTGAGAGTTCTGGAGGTGGTGCTCGCAAAGGAGGGAGCTTGAGAGGGAGGTGGAGATCGCGCTGGAAGGCGGCGGCGTGAGGGTGTGGTGTTGGTAGCCAAACTGAGAAAGAGTGAGAGGGTTGTGAAGAAGAGGAGAACCGTGTGGTGGTGCGGAAGTCTCCGGTGGTGGAAGTGAAGAAGGAGATCCGTGAAGTGGGAGAGAAAGAGCGGAGGGAGGAGGACGGTGGTAGCGTAACTGAGAGAGAGTGAGAGGGTGAGGGTTGTGAATAGAGGAAGCAATGCGTAACTGATGCACGGGTTTTAGTTTTAGGGAAAAACAGTTTCCGACGGATAAAGGTTCATTTCCGAGGGAAATTTCCCTCGGAAATTTCTGAGGGATTTAAATTCCCTCGGAAATATAAGCGGGAAATGCACTAAACACGTAGCGAGGGAACTATCCGTCGGAAACGAAGATATTAGCGACCAAAAAAAATCCCTCGAAAATATGTGGTAGGTAAATTAAGACATTCTTGTAGTGTTGGGACTCCAATACTTACACTGTGTTTTCGGACCATTGCTAGGAAGTCTTTGTTGGCCATAATCACCTACAACCATTGGTCATTTAAAATAATGATTAATAACTTAAAGAAAAAAGGGATCATTTTTTTAATTACCCGGCGATGTATTCACTGGCTGCATCAACTGTTGATGTTGGCTTGCTAAAGAAAGTGCAGTTGTCTTCCTCCATCGGAGCACGAAACGAAAGTGAGTCAGGAGGAACTAATGCTTTTCAACACTACTTTTTCCTGTGATGACCTATAAAAGTATCACTCATAAAGATTTTTTCTGCAACAAGCAAGATACTTGCGTCATGTTTTCCTTACTTTTTAAAATTTAAATAGCAGATATATTTTAAAACAGTTCAGATTATTATTTATATTAATATTGAAAACTCATTTTTCTTTTGTCAAAATGTTGAAAACTCACTTGAGTTGGACCAACTCCCAATTGGGCTTCTAACTGTTTATAAAAATTTGATTCATTAACCCTTTATTTCTTCTTACACCCTGCCATCGTAAATTGGGCTTTTCATTTTTTTACAACTATCTGGTTCCTTAAACCCACATAACATTTAAACAAAAATCTGGTCCCAAAAAACCATATTTCTGCATACACCCCTTTCTTTTTTTATTACATTTTCTCAACAATCAACACATAATCATTTAATTAGTGGTTGAGTTAATTTTTCCATTGTATTTGCGCACCATTTTTTAGGTTTTAATATATGCATCATTTTTTCAATTTTTTAAGATATTTCGCACGGGTACCCGTCTAGTTATTATATATGATGAGTAATAATTGAATTAAAAATAGAAAGTCATTTAAGGAAATACTTATGAATTTTTTGATCAAAAATGTAATGATGAATTTCTTAAAATGATAAATAAAAAATAAAATGGGAAATAAATTTACATTATTATGGAACATTAAATGAGAAAATAGGTGGAAAATTGTCCGAATGGGAAAATGATCCGTAGAATATCCTACATGGATATTACGCGACAAACACGTCAAAAAAATATTACGCGACAAAACCTTACTTTTAAAATTATTTTCTTAATATTAACTTTATCTTTTTTTGGTTAAAAAAAAGTAACTCTATCTTAACTTTAAACAAATGGATGTTTTAAAAAAAAACTGTAAACAAATGGAGTCAAAGTCATAGAAAAACAATGAACGTCAACGTATATTTGTACTCATGCTTATCGTACTATGGAATGGAAGATGAAAAATCTGTTAATGCAATAAAGTTTTTGTTAAAAAAAAAAAATAAACAATGCAATAAAATTTTGAAAAGAGAAATATAAAATGAAAAAAAGAAGGAAATATAAAAACCGTGGGCAGAAGAAAGGTAAATGGAGATTTCATGTACTGTGAAAATGTGAACGAAAATTGACTGGAAAGCGACACCGTACGACGACCCACGACACGAGTTCCTCTCCGTGAACAACCAACAAACAACACCCAAAACCAAACAAACATTTACCTTAACCAAACAAACCCTAATTTTTTATCTGTCCCCAATTCTTTGTCCCCTTCTCACCAAATCCAATCTCAATAGAACCAAGATCAAATTTTCCGTAACAAATTCTCCGATTAACCTTCGTGCTACGCGGGAATTCTATTTCTTTTCTGCCAATTTTGACCCCAAATTTATAATTATTGCTTCTTTTGTTTGCCTTCATCATCCTCAGCTGATCAGGTTTTGATTTGTTTCTGCGCCAGCTTTCAAGGATCCCCAGTAGCTCAACTAGCGGTAATTTGAAAATTCTCAGCTTTATTAGCCTTGAATTGAATTATTCATAGTGCTAGCTGGTTGAGATGTATGAATTTCACTCTTTGCCTTTGTTTACATCCTGATTTTGTGGCACTGATTATTGTTGATTTGTCAATATTGGTAGAAATTAATGTAGTAGTTGACATGAACATAACTTTAGGGGGAATGTTGGGTTTGGATATAACATGGAGTAACATCAAAAGTTGGATTTTGTATTGATTGGGAGGGAAATAATTGGGGGGGGGGGGGGGGGGTTAATGCAATGGTTTATCTCTGTTGATATAACCGATAAATGTAATATAAAGATTGTAACTTTGCGGGTTAATTCAACCTAGAAGCATGTGCTTGAACTGTATAGTCTAACATGCTTAACTTTACAGTGGTGGATTGGAACTTTGTTCTGAGTTTTGAAGGAGATTGATGTCTTATATACTTTCTTGTCTTGTAATGTAAGTTATGTGTATGGTGCAGCATGGTTAAGTAGATACTTTTGTATATAAAAGCATGGGCAATAGTGACATGGATAAAACCCCAAAAGAGAAGGAATCAAAGACGCCGCCACCAACTTCACAGGTCTAACTGCCTTTCTTTTATTACACAGACACATATCGACAGTTAATGATACGTTTTTTGTGATGCCAAAAAATTTATTTATTTTTCACAGGAGCAGCCTTCGACCGCTACCAGCACTGCAACAGTTAATCCCGACTGGACCAACTTTCAGGTTTTTAATGAGGAAGTCTTTTTCGGCATGATGTTATCTGTTATTGTCAATCTTGAATTATGATTCACCCAGCTCACTTATTGTATAGGCATATTCTCCTATGCCCGCACATGGATTCATGGCGTCAAGTCCCCAAGGTCACCCTTACATGTGGGGTGTGCAGGTAATGTCACGTATATTATAACTGTCCTATCTCATGCATAAGAAGGTGTCGAATGCTGTAAGTTAACCTTGTATTATTGGTTATTAATGGCCAGATCTAAGACCTATCTGGACCGAAATACTCCATTCTTGACCTTCTTTAGTTGTCATTATTTGTTCTTTCTATTGTTATCCACTGTAGCCGCAGCTAGCTTATACTTCACCAACACTGCAAAATATCTGATTTAAATTCTTCCCCGTGTTTCATTTGGTTCATTAATGAAATGTTTATGTGCAGCACATTATGCCTCCTTATGGTACTCCACCACATCCCTATGTTGCAATGTATCCCCATGGTGGCATATATGCTCATCCATCCATGCCTCCGGTAATCTTTGAAATTATGCTTTCCTAAAGTTATCATATTGCTATTTGAATCACCAATTCACCAACCACTGTTTGCCAATTGTGCAAATTTGTACAGGGATCTTATCCATTCAGTCCTTATGCCATGCCTTCTCCAAACGGTATTGCTGAGGCTTCCGTGAGTTTTCCCCCTTCCGCTTTAATACGATCTTTCTTTCCTCTTTGTCCTTTTCCTCCTCTGTGCAGGGTTTGTCCTTACATAAGCAGAGAAAAAGTAACCAATGAATTTACATGCAGGGAAATACTCCTGCCAGCCTGGAAGCTGATGGTAAGCCTCCTGAGGTGAAGGAAAAATTACCAATCAAACGATCAAAAGGAAGTTTAGGTAGTTTGAATATAATTACATGGAAAAATAACGAACATGGTAAAACACCAGGGACATCTGCTAATGGAACTCATTCAAAGAGGTAAAGTGTTGTGTGTTGATCAATCTCCTTGTGGAATTCTGTCCCCTCTTTTAATATATTAATATATAAAAATTAGATTAAAAAAGTTGCAGATAAATTTATCTTCTAATGTCTAGACAGTTGCTTGATTTTCCTTTTACTTTATCGGTCATGTGGCTTTACTTTCTGTATAAGTAACTGGAAATATAATATAAGTTTTGGCAGTGCTTTTATGTTTCTGAGCCTGTTGAGTAGGTTACCTTGCCATTTGCGATTGCATACGAGCAATTTATGCTGATAGGAATTCTTGGATTTGCAGTGGTGATAGTGCAAGTGAAGGTAGTAGTGAAGGAAGTGATGCAAATTCTCAAAATGTAAGTTCTGTGACAGTCATCACTTTACTATTATGTTGGTAATATGTATTCCACAAACACTTATTTTTGCAGTAATTTTCAATTTTAAGATGTGTAAAAAGGTGAAAAGAATGTGTTCATTTAGTAAAGTTTTGAATGATGTAAGGATGAAATTGGAGAAAAGGGTGCAGCTTTCTCTATACTGCCTAAATATAATTCCTGTAGGATTGCTATCCAGCAGCATTTAAGCATCACATTCGCTGTAATTTATAAATTGTGTTTTGTAATCTTCAACTGCCAGGTAATTATCATAGGTTTTTATTTCTGTTTTTTATAGGACTCTCAATTGAAATCCGGGGGCAGGCAGGATTCTTTTGAAGGTTTGGCACTGTTACTTTCTGCTGCTCCAATATAGTTAAATTTTCATTATGGAATGCTATATGTAAACCCATGACATGATACATGATATATGTGTGTTGCAAGCTCAAATGTATCTTTTTCTATTGAATTACAGGTGAAACATCGCAAAATGGCAATTTGGCGCATGCTCAAAATGGGGGACTTAATACACCTCATACAGTGGTTAATCAAACTATGTCTATCATTCCAATCTCTGCAAGTGGTGCTCCTGGAACTGTTCCTGGTCCCGCAACAAACTTAAATATAGGAATGGATTATTGGGGAACACCAACTTCATCAAACATTCCTGCGATGCGAGGAAAGGTTCCGTCTACTACAGTTGCAGGAGGGATGGTTACCGGGGGATCACGGGATAGTGTTCAGTCACAACTTTGGCTACAGGTTAGTTTTGACAACTTTGGCTATAGTGTTCAGTCCAATATTATGTCTGTTCAATGAATGAGATCATGTAGAAGTGATCAACTGTTTATGAATAGATTTATGTCATTGTGACACTTATTAAAGGCATGGTTCTGTAGTAATTTATTTATATTACTTTCTTTTCACCTCTTATCTTAATCTTTTGTTTAGGATGAAAGGGAGCTTAAAAGACAAAGGCGGAAGCAATCTAACCGGGAATCTGCTCGAAGATCCAGGTTACGTAAGCAGGTAATGAAGAATCCCCTGTTGCCTTATTCCTTCTACGGTTGCTTAACCATGATTGTTGCTTCTCTGATTCCTGTTTGAGTGTACTGTTTTCAGGCCGAGTGCGATGAGCTTGCTCAGCGTGCTGAGGTTTTGAAAGATGAAAATGCTTCCCTCCGATCAGAAGTAAATCACATTAGGAGCGAGTATGAACAACTACTTTCCGAAAATGCAGCTCTCAAGGTGATATTCAAATCTTAATTACCTTGTTAATATCATAAATATTTATGTGAAAGCTGACCATGCTGTCTGACTAACATAAAGATATAATTTACAGGAGAGACTCGGGGAACTACCGGGGAATGATGATAGGTCTGGCCGGAACGATACTCAACAGATTGGACAGACAGAGGCTGTGCAGGGTGGTCAGTAGGATCGCGTGCCGCAAAGGTAACCTAACTCAATAGCAAGAGCAAGATCTTGTTTCGGATAGCTTGTAGCTCAAATTGTATTACAGCTTACCATTTATAGTTTTGAATATCTGTTTCTATTATATGAGCCCTAATTCGTATTTGACTTTTTATTAATTAACCTGACCCATTCAAAACAACCAGGAACGTATGTAGTGTGTGAATTGTATCATAACTTGTTGAGGACTTGTGGGCTTCAAAGTTAGTTTTTGCATTAAGCAATATAGTTAATGTTGTATAAGTAATTTATCGGAGAAATAAAGAAAAGAAGGAATTTTTCTGAATTATGTTTCAGGTTTATTTATTTATTTTGGACACTATGTTTCAGGTTAGACATGCATGTTATCCAGGTGAATGGCTATAATCGTGAATTTGATATGAGGAGTTACTTCTTGTACCCAGTTTGATATGAAATTTTTTTCCTTCATTTTTATAAAAAATAAAAACAAGGCAAGGGTAATATCTAAGTAGAGCCAGTGAAAACTACGCACCAATGACATGGTAACTGAAAAAAAAATCTAAGTAGAGAGGCACATGGCTACTTGCCCGATGCACCTCATGTTTTCTTTCAAATATATAGAAGACTTCATTAAAAAATAGTTAAGAATTGTTTAATATTTTTAAGCAAAATGTCATGCAAAAGAGCATGTCATAAATAATCGGTTGTTCATGCTACTTGATGCACTCCTTAAGTCGTCCATTCGTTGTTAGGGATGGCTGTCATGGTTTTTTTTGGTCAACGGATTGCTGTCATGGTTGTATCAGACTTGGTACACTATAAATTCATGTGAACAACTTCGCACCACTACTATCCACCACAACAATGCAAATGCGATGAAAGTCATCCATATCTTCTTTGATAGTAGTAGCTACTACTCTACTCATTTATAAGCTAAAAAAAACCTAACTTCACACAGAATAAAAAAAATAGTTATGTTCATTTAATATTGTTGATTTCATAAAAAAGAAACTAATTTAATTAATATTCCCCTATTTTCTTAGGAATGTGCAAGACTTTTAGTAGTAAAAGTAGAATTAAATAAAAGTATTTGTAGAATAATATAACTAAATGAAGTTCACTTGATTTACATTTGCTTATGTTTGAGTCTAAAAAATTTGTTGTATTTTACTTATAAATGAGTTTATAGGGAGTATATTTTAATTTTATTTTAACTAATGAAAGAGCACTTGGGGCAAAGTGTGGGACATGTACTGTGGACAAGGTCACTTCCATTTTAAGAGTGTGTTTGGGAGTTTGAAGGGGAGAGAATGGGAGAACTTATGACTTATAATAGTAATTCATTAGTTGTTGGGAGAAAAAGTATCTTCCATGCCCCTCTAAACCTCTCTCTTAATTTATTTTTTGAGTTACTTCAAAACCCTCAAATTCGGGGGAACTCAAAAAATAAACTAGGAGAGAGAAGGTACTGAAAATGATATTTTTCCCTGTTAAGATTTCGGCAAGTGTACCGAATCATTGTAAGTAAATGCTGGCCAGATTTCTTGCCATGATCGCGAGGCGATATTGAGCAGAAACTTTTCTTCTTTTCTCTATTGCGTTGTTAGGCAAGTTGTCTGGTTCGCTAGCGGACGAAACATCAAATTGAAGGTTGTCTTTTGGCTTCTTTTTGGTTGCTTGGTTACCTCCCTACCTAGCTAAGTAATGGGCACAAAAAATTGAAGGTTTAAGAGTACCAAGTATCCCAAAAAATACTAAATTAACAACAAATTGGAGTCTTTGATTTCACTATTGAAAACAATGTTATTCTACTTCGAAAACTATCTAATATGATAGATAAATAATGGAAAACTAAATAAAAGGAGATCAAACTATACACATATTGCAGAGCTATCATTCCCCATAACTATTGAATTAATACTGCTACTCTTAAACCTCTCTCCGAACTCCCAATCACACACTAAGGGTCAGTTTGGTGGTTAAGATAAGGAGGAGGCATGATATGACTAGTCTATCATATCTTGTGTCAGTCTAACATTTGTTGAGCCAGCATTATATGATAACTTAATCTGGTGACTAATCCTATCATGTCTCTTTAGTTAAAATTTTATCCTGAGTTTGAGTTGGGTTAGATATCAGCACGATATGATAAGAGAATCATTTATTTATTTACCCTTCTAAAATATATTTTAAAATATAAAAATATGAAATATATTAAAAAAATAAAAAATTATGTTAAATTAAAAATTTAAAATATTAGTACTTAATTTTAAAAAGTAATGTTTGATTTTAAGATAAGGGTAATTTTGTATTTTTGTATAATATAAAATTAAAAAATCTATTAAAATTTTAAAAATTAAAATAAGTGATAAAATAAATTTATTATTAAAAAAAAGTATAAAAATAGAAAATCAATTTAATTTTTTAGCAAATGAAATATAATTGTCACGAAGGTAATTTTTTTATTAACATATAATATATATCATATAATTATTTATTAGCTTATCTAAAATATATAATAGAATAATATATGTTATCTTTGTACCTAATTAAAAAGAGAATAATATATATTATCTTATATCTTATCAGGTGTTGCACAACAAACACATGATATGATAGTATTATTCTATCTCTACCCTACTTCATACCATATTCCGTATCTATCCTATCCTGACCACCAAGTAGGCCGCAAAGGTAAAAACTTTTCAAACGTTAGGGCCACAAAGGTAAATACTTTTATTTAAATATACTTAATAATGTTTAAGCCCCATACAAACATTGGTGTTTTCCTCCATAAAACTTAAAATATAGGTAATAAATTATAAGAGATGGAAAAGAGAATAACTTTATACTTATTTTATCCCTTTATTCTTTCTAATTTATTATCTCTCTTCTAATGGTTTAAGGGTAAAAGATGAGAAGTATAGAAGAGAGATATGTCTCTTAGTTTGGTTGGAGAGAAAGAGAGAAGAGGGAAAGAGTATTATTTTTGAAATGACAAAAACACTTTTGAACTAAAAAATAATATATGATAATTTATTCATTAATGTAATTATCTAAATATCCATTTTAATCTTTTAGTTTAACTGACTAGATATTTATTTTAGTTATTAGTTAGATAAAAGTTAGGCTGAACAAATTAAGGCTAAAATTGGAATTGTGACAACTTAAGACCTAGTTCCTCTTTCTTTCTTCCCACTTTTGGAGAGAAATCAAAAAGTACTAAATTAAAGGCCTCCCTTTCTCTCTTTCCTATTTCTCTTCTACCAAACACACCCTGAATAAACGAGTTAATACTCAATTTGGCCCTCGAATTTTAGAAAACTTCAATTTAGTATCTGACATTAACAATATTCCTAATTACTCTCATATTTTTAATTGTTATTCAATTTAGTCTCTTAAATTCTCTGTCAAATTAGTCACCGACTCTTACTACTTACTTAATATCAATTTAGTCCCTGAGGTTTACAACTTAGTACTATAATTTTAGTCCTTGATAGAATCAAAATATTAAGGACGAAACTGATAGTAAGTTTAACAAAAAAAACTGATAGTAAGTTGTAAATGTCAAAGACTTAATTGATAGTCAAGGTAATAAACGTGACCTCAGTAAGGACTAATTAAACTGAATACTAGTGTTGAAAAGCTAGTCAAAGATTAAACTGATCTTTCCTTAAATTTTTGGGAGACCAAATTTGGGAATTAATTCCTAAATAAACACATTAATACAAAACGCATCCACAGAGAAGATGAAAATTTTTTTGGGCGGTTGCGACTCCAATAATAATGGTATATCCCAGATACTTTGCAGCAACAAATTTTAATTCATCCTTGATTCTAATACAAGTCACAACATAGGAATGTTCATAATTGAAATCCACAAATAAGCAAAACTACACTAAAAAACATTGATGCAATGAAACAGCATCCCTGCATACATGCATCCATCCACCCATCATCTTCTTTCAGCTTTCAAAAAAAAACCTGAAAATATATATATATCACATGAGAAATTATAAAAGGAAATTTCAGCCAATATTCAAATAATTAGTTTATGCATTTTCTAATTAACGTACCGAACCTTTTATGCGACAAGAACAAGATCTTCATTGAATTGGTTTCTCAAGTGATGTCCTATATATCATGAGCAGTCTCTGTGACCTGTATATTTGTTATATGAGAAATCTGCGGCCAATCATCACCAGTATGAGGTTGACACCTAGGCAATAACAAGGCGCAATCCAAAATAATCAAAGTATGTAGAGACTCAATGTTTTTCAACCCTTTAGGCAGAAAACCCAACTTGTGACATTCAATAATCACCAATTTACCAAGCGATTTAAGGTTGCCTATACTTTCAGGCAAAGAAGTAATCTCACGACAGTTACTAATCTCAAGCTCTTGTAAAGAAGTAACATTCTGAAGCCCTAATGGAAGCGAGTTGAGTTTAGGAATTTCCCCTATAGTAAGATAGCGCAAGTTTTTCAAACCCTCCCATTCAGTGCTGGAGAGATTAAGATCAAGTTCCTGACAATTACCAATGTTAAGTCGCTCCAGTGAGGTGAGATAATTCAAACCTTCGGGCAAACGTTCTAACCCATTCCACTCTAGAATGTCAAGTTTTTCAAGAGAAATGAAGTGTTGTAGCCAAGGGTTTTGAGGTGGTGGATTATCTTTAATGGTCAAAATTTCCATCTTCTTCAATTTGGAAAATGGGTTGCATTTGCATCCATCATCTATTGTTACCTGCAGTGGTTTTATACTTGATTCCACGAGTACAAGCTCTTCATCAAGACCGGGATATAGGGGCATACAAAATAGCTTGGGGCAATAAGAGACACGCAACGTTGAGAGGCAAGCGAAGGATGGTATGTCTTTTCCAGTTTTGTTGAATTTCCACCAACTCGTGAGTTTAGGACAATCAGAGATTCTTAGTTCCTCAAGTGATGGAAAGAACCTAAGTGGTTTGACGTTGTCTTTATCATTGGTGTTGTCTACAATGAAGTCAAGATTGTTCAACCTTAAAAGGTCGAGAAACCTGAGGTTTGGGAGTTGGTCAAGTTGTGGGAGAAACTTGACATTGGTACAATCAGACAAGCTTAGTTTAACAAGGCAATGAATGGAAGGAAGCCAAGTAGAAAGTGTGCTACGACCTTTGTACCCCACAATGGCTAATACCCTCAATTCAGAATTAGGCTCAAGACAATCCAGTGTTTTGCTGTCTCTGATGATCTCTTCATTCTTTCGCTGCTCATCGTCATCGTCAACCCATTTTAATGTCAAGCGATGAAGGTTTCTCTTGTTTTTCAGATACATAGCTTTCTGTTGAAGACTCGAAGTTGATCTTTCAAGATGCAAAATTTCCAAGTTACCTCTTAAGTCGTTGAGACTAGCGAGTTCCACAAGGCCTCCCAAGTTGTTGGAATCCTTGCTAACCACAAAGAGAGACAATGTCTCTAATGAACCGAGCTTTTGTATCTTGTGAGGCATGCGAATGAGACCGAAACACCCATCTATCTCAAGATGTTTCAGTTTACTTAATTCATCAATATCTTTAGGCAATTCTTTTAAGAGGTAACATTGAGTGAGTTTCAATGTCTGCAAGTTGTATAGCTTGGTAATTGAACTAGGTAACTTCTCCATCTTATTATGGGACAAGTCAAGAAACCTGTTATTAAAGATATATATATAAATAGTTAGTTATTATACTAATAAAAAGTTAGTTATTCTCATTAGCTATATAAGTCTAGTGCGTGCATGTAATCATTATTTTAGTTATTAAATTTCTATTTTTATTTTTTTTACGCCTTTTCAATTTATTCATGCTTTCCATAAAAATTCTAGCAATATTCTATCATTGGTCTCTCTTAGAATGTGGTTTAGGCCTAACTCAACCTCACAAAATCAGCTAGTAAGGTGAGGGATGTCTCCCACTTATAAACTCTTTTTCAGGCCATATCACATCCAATGTGAGACTCTTAACAGTCTCTATTATATGCAAAAAAAAGGTACTTTGATGGTGATTAAGAAAACTAGTTAAGTGTAATTAATAGACTAGTATTCATATATAAAGTTAACCAAATTTACTAAATTAACATTTTTTAATAATTAATAAAAATAATCTCTTATATCACTTTATAAATAATAGCATTAAATATAGAGATGTCAATTTTGGCCCAGCCTAATGGGCACTCTGATAGCTCAGTGTCTCAAAAAATAGATATCCAGAAAGAACTGAGCCATTTTGGCCCAACCGAATTGGCCAGCTTGGGCCTGCCTTTTATACGCTTTTGAACATTTTTTTTTGTTTTCCTTTTTTAAAAATTGTACTGGGCTGACCGGCCGGCTGGCTCAATATTGTTTTGGGTTGGGTTACAAAAAACACAACTCGAAAGATAATTGGGCTGCCCAGCCCAACCCAATTTTACAGTTTGGCCCATTGAGTTGGGTTGGGCTGAGTCGAACTACCCATTTTGATAGTTCTAATTAAATACGATAAAAATAATTAACTTTAACAATATTTTTTAGAGACAAGAGGGAGTATACCTTAAGTTCTTCATATCACCAATTGAGGTAGGAAGTGTGATGATAGCCATGTCACGAAGGTCCAACATGCGCAGTAGCTTGAAGGTTTTGAATATCTTGTCACAAGTGGAAGTGCTGGTGTTCATCTTCTTAGGAAGAAATGTATGATTCTTCCACAAAAGAATAGCCCTCAGTTTCTTTGCGTATTGAAACAAAGAACCAGGAATTCCACGGGAAACATCCAAGCTGAAATCAAAGGAAGCTCGCAAAACTCCTTCGTGAACTTTCTCCCCTTCAGGATCCACTGTAATATTCTCCACACGATCCACCACGAAACGTGCAAGGTCATGCATTAAAGGCTGCATTCTACAAAACATAACAAAACCACGTTCGTCTTCTTCTATGTCTTTGAAAACAGTCCTCCCAACAAAGTCATTGAAATAGCCACGGAATATTTCTTCCACGCTTAATTTTTCAGCCGAATTATTTTCCATGATAAGAAACCCTTCCGCTGTCAAGAGATGAATGGATCTCTCAACGTTAATCAAATGTTCACGAGGAAACAATGAACAGAAACTAAAACAAAGCTTCTGAATCCTAGGAAGTTTGTCATAATATCTAAACTTAAGCTCTTGTAGAAACTCTTCCTTAACACCTCCTGCTTCTGAACCACGATTGTTCACAAACATTGCTGCGTGTATTATCCATAAAGGTACACCACCACAATCCATAACAATCTTCCTTTCCACATCTTCCTTCACTTCAATTAAACTCCGTTCACGAATTCTCTTAAACAAAGACCAAGATTCCTCTTCGTTAAGTCCTTGTAGAACACGCGGCTTAGCCGTTGTGACATTATTGATAGCAGAATTTATATCGCCACGTATGTTAGCAGTAATCTTGTTAGCGACAACCTTGCTACGTGTAGTTACCAATATTGCACCACTAGTTCCTCTTGTTACAAACACCTGTTGCAATTTGAAGAAATCAGTGGCAGAAATCTCGGTTTTTAAATCGTCAATCACAACAAGGTAACCTTTTCCGTAACTCGTAGCAGTCGTAGGTGAATGGTTGTTGACATTGACAATAACATGTTTTTGAACGGATTCAACCACGTCCAAGGTTGCGCTTTTTTCAACCCAAATTTGTGAACCGAAGTGAGCTTTGATTTTTTCATCCTCGTAAATAAGACGGGCTAGTTTTGTCGTTCCAATTCCAGCAATCCCAACGATGGTAACTACGGGAAGTGAAACGACGACGTCGGTTATTGTTTGAGGAAATATAAGTTGATCAATAATTTCTTTCTTTTCCTTTTTTCTCCCTATTGTCTCTAATAATGAATGGAGAATTTTGGGATCCAGGTTTGTGAGCTTTGTTTCCTTCTTTCTCGCTAGTTTATTTTCCGTGGGAAAGTTGCTTGCAACATATTGAAGGTCCTCGATGATTTTGTTGACTTTTGGATTGTTGTTGACTTTGGAGCGATTTTTAATCTTTCCATGCTTTAAGAAATTAGACAACTTTTTCTGTTGTTGCTGAGAGGAAGAATTGGTGGAGTTGGAGAGGGAGAGTTCCTCCACCAAATCGGTTAAATCGTTGACCACGTTCTTAAGCTCACGTAGCCAAACCAACACATCATCTTCACTATGGATGTCGTTTTGCTCCTCTCTACGGACCACAACTTGGATTCCGTTAAGAAGCTTTTGAAGCCGATCAAAGTCAGCTTCTGAGAGTACAGTACCTGACCACCCAAGTATCCTTGAAAGGATTTCATCAATTGTATCGCCAATAAGAGCCACGTCCATTGATTTTGGTGGTTTAGGAGAATTGATTCTAAGTTGATGGATACAAAAATTATGATGAGAAACAAAAGATTGGAGACTCAAGTTCAGCAACTTTTTTTATTATATAAAAAACAATAAGGATATAATAGAACAAAGTTTGATAAGCGTAGAAAATTAAGGGGTTCAAATAATTAGGATTCATAATATAATGGCTATTAGCTGTTAATTTGCCAGCTACAAATGTTTTCTTTTTTAAAATATATAGAAGACCTCATTAGAAAAATAGAGTCAATTGGTGATTTATATTTTAAACATCACAATCAATCCTTGAATGTGTTTGATTCTCTCTAATTTTAATTAATCAGCACGTTAAGTAAGTTCACACAGTCTCATTGAAGGATTTGTTATGATGTTTAATCTTTAAATTGCTGAATTCTTAAGTATAAATAAATATAGAAAATAATATATCATTGAATGATTGTTGTGTATAAAAAAACAAAACTAAAAAACGGGAGGTTGGAATGAACAACTCCAATTGTACTCTGTTTGATTTGAAAAACTGCTTATGATACTCGACAGCAGTGGAGGCAATAGACTAGACAAAACCCCAAATTCTCATCTCTCACAAAACCATAATAGAACTTTCTGTTTACCCAAAAATTACAAAAATACGGTTTTTCTCTCATATCTCTCTTCGCTATCTTCTCTCTCCTCTATTCTCTCTCTCTCATCTTTTCTTCTCTATCTCCCCACTATCCCTCTCTCTCCTTTATCCTCTGTGTCTTCCTCCCCCTCTCTCATATCTTATTCTTCTCTCTCCTTCCTCTCTCTCTCTCTCTCTCTACATCCCATCTCTATTCTATATATCTTCTCATATCATTATCCCTCTCTCCCTCTCCCTCTCCCTCCCTCTCTCTTCTATATATCTTCTCATATTATGACTTTCCTCTCCCTCCCTCCCTCTCTCTCTCCTCTCTCTCTCTCTCTCTCTCTCTCTCTCTCTCTCTCTCTCTCTCTTATCCTCTCTCATATTATTTCCACTATAATTTTCTAATTATAAATATGCTATATAAAAATATTATAAACCCCAAAAGTAGAATTTTAGTAAATTTTACATTTTTTTTGTTGCTTGTGCTACCAAATAGTGTACCGGACAATATATCAATGAGTACAGTACTGTCCAGTCCAGTACTTACCTGTTTGCGAATCAAACGGATCCCAACATGCAAAAAAGTTGTAACCCTAAAGTAAATGACTATATTTTTAACCATTTTCTAAGGTCTTTTATATATTCAAATAAATCAATTGAGTAGGCAAGTGGCATTGTGCCACGTCAGTTAGCTATAGCAAATTGTGACCTGTTTTGTTTTGCATCGAGCAAACACGGTATGAGTTTATAAGTCAACAATTTAATAAATAGTTAGCTTTTATCTACATATAAAGGGAATTTCAAACAAAAAATTATCAACTTTTTTTTTAACAAAATCAAATAAATTGGGACAATATAAGCAAAATGTGTGCACAGATGATAATAGAAGTTAGTATTTGTTTAACCAACAAGGTTAGTTCGAGAGCCTTTCCTTCCCCTATACAGAAGGAGACTTTCTTTTGTCTAACACTCCAGACACTACAACAGATTTGGGGTGGGCAGCGCTTTTTTTTAGCCATGGGCAGCGCATTTGAGCGCTGCTAAACTTGGCGCTGCTGATTCCACTCCCACAATGGGCAGCGCTTCCTAAAAAGCGCTGCCCATCGCCCCAGCGCGTTCACCTATAGGCAGCGCTTACAGCCAAAAGCGATGCCCATTGTATATTTTTTTTTTGTTTTATTTTCCTTTTTTCTGTTTTTGTGTATTGTTCCTCTTTCAAATTTTTTCTGTTTTTCTTTATTGTTTATTGTTCACCTAATTTTGTTTACACTTTTAAGATAACAATTTCCTTCTTCAAGTCTAATGTTCATCTTTCAAGTTCTTTCTTCTTCTAATTTTCTGAGTGTGGTTACCTTGCAAAAGAAAAACAAACAAGTTAGAGTTTGTTCATTAGAGAGAAAGAGACGAAAAACAGATCTAATAGAAAGAAAGGGAGGAATACAACCCTGTGAGTGTGTTGTCTCAATATCTTGCAATCATTCACCATCTCATTCATACGCAACAGTCACATGTGAAACAAACCCAGAGAGAAATTAGAGTTTTTACAAAGAGGAATTGTAAAACAGTTGCAAAATCACAAAGTAATTACCTTTGTATCTGTGCTTCTAATCACCATTGGAGGCTTCGTATACGTTGAATCTATAAGATTTATCAAGAAATAAAAAAAATCCTAGCAGAAGCAGTGAAAGAAAAAACGCAAGAAAAGAAGAAGATGAAGTGCAGTGAAGAAAAGAAGAAGTAAAGGGTTTCTGGTTCGCAACTCTTCATTTGGAGAGTGAGTGAGAGGAATTTTATTGACTAAAGCGATGGGCAGCGCTTTTTAAAAAGCGCTACCCATTCATTTCCGTGTTTTGGGCATAGGCAGCGCTTCCTAAAAAGCGCTGCCCATCGCCCCCAGCGCGTTCACCATAGGCAGCGCTTCCTAAAAAGCGCTGCCCATTGCCCCAACGCATTTTAACCAAAAGCAGCGCTTCCTTAAAAAGAGCTGCCCATTCCCAACGCGTTTTAACCAAAAGCAGCGCTTCCTTAAAGAGTGCTGCCCAATAGGGCGCCCTTTTTTTCAACTTCTGGCGTAGTGAGAAGAGACTTGGTTCGCGCTTTATGGCATTTCCACTATAAAAAAAATCCAATCCCGCAAAGGATTGTTCATGGAACTACTGGAGATGCGGCATAACCGTATGAACCGTACTCGTCTGCTTCGTTCCACTCGTTCTAGACATACTCTAAACTCCTAACAAGAGAAAGAAGGAAAACAAGGAGTAAACTGTTGGACGGACGGACTATTCTGCTGGCATGTGATGCCCTTCGGTCTGAAGAACGCTATAGTTACCTACCAGCGATTGTGCTATGCCCTCCCGATCCCTATAGAGCGAAAGAGCTGCCTGGTGATCCCTAGGTTGCAGAGTACAAGCCAAGGAGAAAGACTGCCATCTCAGGCATACCAAAGTCGATAGTCCGGTAGGTCCAGTGAAAGAAAGTGACTCGACCGAGGTCTGGTTTTGATTCCAAAGAGGTATGATAAGCAACTGAATTTAGAT
The DNA here is from genome assembly GCA_039519185.1 of Astragalus membranaceus. Classification (NCBI taxonomy): domain Eukaryota; kingdom Viridiplantae; phylum Streptophyta; class Magnoliopsida; order Fabales; family Fabaceae; genus Astragalus; species Astragalus membranaceus. The sequence continues at coordinate 29,512,481 of CM076849.1, read as the reverse complement.
CTCACTTCAAGGTTTCAAGTTCAAATTTTGAGTGTGGCAAAAACTCTATTGGGTTGGTGCGAGTGGTAATTGAGCTTCGATCACACTTACATAAATTTTTTAGGTTTTTTTTTACCCCCCTATTATACCCTGTACCCCCATAATTCACCAAACAGACGATTTTGCCTCTGATTCCTCAAAAAATTTCCGGAAACACATAATTCCGAAACACATTTTTTGACATCCGGAATGACGCCAAAACACATAAATCCGGAACACATTTTTTGACTTTCGGAATTATGTCGTTTGGGGGTAATTCCGGAAATCTTTAAAAAAAATGTGTTCCAGAATTAACTCAAAAGAGGATAATTCTGAAAAACTTTAGTTTAGAACTTTCCGAAATCACCTCAAAAGAGGTATTTCCGCCGAAAAGTTTTAAAAATTGGTTTCCGAAATTATCGTCTTTTGAGGTAATTCCGGAAAGTGTTAAATTTTTAATAGCCATCATACTATATATAAGTGGACTTGTTGGCATTCTAAACGGTTGACTATTTGTTTTAATCTTTCATTTCTTAATTTAACAATCATTAATTAAATGTGTTAGACAGCGATGAAAGACTGCATATGAGATTAAATGTACTGCACTGGGTATGGTTGAAATCTGAGGGTCTTTCACCCTCACACATCTCATACGCTTCCTGTTTTCCCTCTGTAAGAAGAACTTTAGCTCTAACGCCTTCAGCTCTCTTCAGCTCACCTCCTCTATCTCTATCTCTACCATAAACTACACCACAATAGAATGCTTATCAAGCATCAAATTTTTAAACCAAAAAAATGGAAATAAAAAGAGAGTGGATTGTGCAAAAACTAGATTCAGATAAGGGTTGAAGATAATTGAAGAAAATATGTAACGGGGAATGATGAGATACCAAAGTGTAGAAGGAAATGTCTCAAAACCCGAGATCTATATCTAAAGAAAAGAGAGGTTCTACTCAGTACGCACACTATTCGACGAAATGCTAGAAACACTCGTATTTTAACAAAAATCCACCGTTGTAGATGAAAAAAGAAAATACTGGAAGTGGCCGACACCTCTTTCTTATCTTTCGTCTCGTATTAATACAATTTCTCAAAAGAAAAATCCTTTGCAGAATCTATCATTCAAATCAAACACATAAGGCGCGTCAGAACAATGGGACAATGAAAAAAAATACATTAACAGCGTTTTGATGTCATTTTGGTGCCTAAACACGTGGCACTCCAATTGGGCATGTCTGTCTCAACCATACATGACACCTCAGAATCCATGGTTAGAAAACATGTCACGTAAGTGCAAGAGATGGAGTTAACAAATGGGTAAACGACAGGGGCTAAACCTAACTGCTCTATCGTTCCAAAACTTTGGAAGTTTTGACTTTTAATTTTGAGAAATGCTATACAATCGCTAGTCAACACTCGCTCCTTCTTTACTGTTACCTTACTGTTACTTTACTGGACCATTTTGAAAAAAACCTATACTGAATTATAATTTACTGGCCCAAATTTGTTAAACAAAAAATGGTAATACCGGGATCCCTTTTTTTTTGAACAGGTATACCATTTCACTAAATTAGAATTTAGAAGCGACGTGTTCCTTCTTCGTTTCCTTCATTCCTTCTTCAACCTCAGCCATGGCCACTCGCGAGTTGCGACCTCCATTCCTTCGATAATCGACCTTCTCGCACAGTTGTTCTGAGTGGATATTGCTGCTCTCTTCATCCCTTTAATTTCCCAATCACACAATTGTTCACACAACCGGAACCCTAATCCCCAAATCAGAATCTCCAATCGGAACTGCAACTCGGACTTCTCTCTGCAAATCCCTCGAATTTCCCCTCTCAATCTTCTCTCTCTCTCTCTACACTCGTCGCAGCAGGTTCGTTCTTCAACCTAGTTTTGTTTTTGCTTCCTCCTTCTCTAAGACGTAATCTATTTCTATTGTGTTTCAAAATCTGTACTGAATCTCTGTTAAATTCGTTAAAAATGAAATAGGGGTAGCTTTGTTGTTAAGATCTTTGGGTATATCAGTGCTGAATAGGGGTTTCTTCAGCTTTCCCTGTAATTATAGGTATATCAGTACTATTTCACGATCTTGTCTGTGATCGTTATCATGTGTTTTAGGTTTCTCTCAGAAGAAGATAATTGATTTCTTTGGGATTTAGAGGGATTCTAGTGATTTCATAAACAAACGGTCTTTCAGGGTAAGGTTCTGTGAAATTCAAACATGTTTAATATCAATACTTTTTTATTCTTCATTATTTTTTTTAATTCCCTTGCTAATCATTTTGTGAAAGCACAATCTGGTATTTGTTTTGTCATTTTCAATGGAGCTTCAGTCAATCTTTTGCTTTGTGAAAGTATTGTGGGATGAATTTGGCTTAAGGGCTTTATATAGAGCATCAGTAGTCTGTTTCATCAGTAGTGGGTTGGCCATGGCTTAAGTTCAATTCTGGCATAATGCATCATTTTTCTCTTGCTGTTTCATTTGACTTGTTCACAGGATGTGCTTCAGTAGTAATGATGAGGATCCTGTTTCATAAGCTCCTGTTATTTCACGATCTTGTTTCATTTTCTGATGCACTCATAGTTATTGTAAAAGGACCCAGTTTCAAAGTCATGGGCCATGGTAATTCACTTATGATTGTTGTTTCATCCATTTAAGTTTTATTATTTTTATAGTAGATATAATATTTATGACTGTGACTTCAACATAGTAATGCATAAAAACATGTTATGATAAACTCCTTCAACATAGTGATGGCTTCCTTTCCTTGTTAGTTTAGTTTCTGGTCCATCGCACTTGATGATGATAGTAGTGTATTGTTCCTTTAATTTTAATCTTAGCTTGTGCGCCACTAATTTGTTGCTTGTTTCACATTTACTGCCTCTTGTTTTCTAAACTTGTTTATTTGTTTTGAAAGCAGAACATGGATTCTAATGACTTTCCGGCTTTCGAGACAGCAGAACATGTTGCCTCTACCCCTCCACCTACGATCTCTAATGCTCGCACCATGTTACCACCACGCTCTGAAGCGCGTAGGAATCAGTTTGAAGCTTGGGATCATTTTACACCTTGTCATACCCCAATTTTGTCCGACTAATCGAAAAATCCCAAAAATTTTATCGCTTCGCATATTGTTCTAAATGCGGGTGTATTTGGCACTCTCGTGCAACGATTTTGTCTGACACTCGTTACTTTCAAAAAGAGTCACAAAAAAATAAAATAATAAAAATAATATTGAATAACGCGAGCGCGCGTTTCGTCTCGAGTCGTGTGAGTAATGGCGTCGGCGCACGTTTTTACCGTTTTCTTTTTAGAGAAGTGAGGATAAAATAAAATCGGTTTTAATAACGTACGCGCATGCGTGTTCAAATCGCGTACGCGTTCCTAGTCTTAAGGCGAGCGCGTGTTTCGTTTCGAGTCATGTGAGTGGTTGCGTCGGTGCGCGTTATTTTACCGCGTTTTAGAAAAGTAAGGATAGAATGAAATCAGTTTTAATAACGTACACGCGTGCGTATTCAAATCGCGTACGCGTTCCTAGTCTTAAGGCGAGCGCCCGTTCCGTTTCGAGTTGTGTGGGTCGTTGCGTTTCATTTTTACCGCTTTTATTATCATAAAAATAAATAAATAAATAAATAATAATAAACAAATAAAGTCAATCTGAATAGCTGCTGTCCTTTTGTATTGTTACACATATAGATAAATTTCTTATGCAATAGTACAAAATAAATAAATAAAAAGAGTACAAATTTTTCAACAAAAAAAAGGGGGGAAAGAAAAAGCAACAGAGGCAGTATGCGCCTGGTTGCTGGGTGGACATTTTGAGCACCAAGCCAATGAGCCTTTCTTCTTGCTCTCTGTTCTTTTACCACTTTGGCACCAGCAAGACAGCCTTTGCTCCACCTCCTTGCTGCTCCCTCTCTGCTCCACTACAGCAGCAACAAACTGGTCTCCCCATGAGTTTTGATCCCTTGCATTAGCATACCACACCTACACCACAATCAGCCTATAAATACCAGTGAACACCAACAGTAAAAAAAAAAACCACATACACGTAGGCAACAAAAATACACTGAGAACACAAAAAGCAGCAATATACACATAGACAGCAATACACGCAGTAACAGAGACACAAAAACTGATACCATTATCAAAACATAGAGAAGTCCAGAGCAAAAATGAGGGTTTCACGCTAATACCCTAACCCCAAAGCATCAAGAATAGCTGAAACAAAGAAAGGCCAAAAACAACAGAGAAGCAACAGTAAGCAGGTTTTTTTTGCTTCTATCCGAAAATCTGAAAACATGTAGGTACCTAATCTGTCATGCTTTATGTTCCTTTTTAGATGTTTACGCACCAAACAATGTATGCAGATATCGTAACTTTAAGACTATTTTTATTATTATCATTATCTGTTAAATATGTGTTCAGTGGTGTGTAGATAAATAGGTCCAATAGGGTAAATAAGATCATGACCAAATCGGTTCTAAGGAAGAAAACAAAGTCAGAAACAGTTTGTTCTTTGGTTAGAAAGATTAACAACCAATCTGGAATAGGTTCAGTTTTAAGGAAAACAGGGTTGATAGGGTTCATAAACAACAACAAAAAAAAACAGTAACAAAATAGAAGCACCAGGAGAAGAGAACCGTAAAAACCCAAGAAAAAATGTGCTAAAACTCACCTCGTAGACGCCGGCCACCGTAGACGGTGGCCGTTGGCCGTGAACCACCATCGTCCCCTCCGTCAAACCGAACCCCCTCACCGTTGAAGCCTTCTCTCACCGCCGCTGTTGCTCGCCGTGAACGACCCACCGTCCGCCTCTCTCCCTTTGTCACCACGGCCAAACCCTCACCTCTCCATTCGCCGCCACCAACGACGCCACCTCCTCACCACCAGCGCCCTTTCTCTCTCCTCACCACGAAAACAACCCCCATCTCAACCGTGACCCACCTCTGAAACGTGATCACAGATCCTTCCACCATCACCTCTCCTCTCTCTCTCACGGCCCCACACCCCAGAGCGACCACTGTCCAAAAAACCCCACCACTTCACCACCACGCCGTAACCCCTTCGCACCTAACGAGCCACCCATCGCCACCACCGAGCCAAACCACAGCCATCGACGTCGCAACCACCGTTCGATTGAGAGATGAAGGAGAGGCGCGATTGAGAGAGAGGAGGTCAGGGTAGGCGAAGAGAGAGAAGTGAAACGGAGAGGAGAGGGAGTGAGGGTAAGATACGGCGCCTGGAGAGGAGGAGGAGATTGAAATTTAGGTTTTTGCGATTTAGGGGGTGGGTGAGGCGCCGTGAAAGGGAAAGCCAAATTAGGGTTTTCTATTTTAGGTTAGCTTTTTATATTATTAGCTCAGGGGTAATTTCGTACTTTCACTTTTTTTTATTTTTTTCAGATTGTTATGTGCACCCCCTGTTTACTTCGCGCGCCTCCCCCTCGCAAGCCCATGGTTTCCAAACGCCCAGCCCAGCTTACCAAAAACAAGCTGGGCTCACTATCTGCACCCCCTTTTTAATGACACAGCCCTCCTGCCACTTGCACCCCCCATTTTACTGTTTCACCCCCTGTTTCTCTTTTCAAATTTTATTTCTTTCCCCTAGATAAACGTTTTTTTTTACAAACCCTTTTTTCCCAAATAATAAATTTTCTTTTCCCTAAACGAACTTATTTTTTTCTCAAACCTTTTTTAAATGATAGATAAATGTTTCCCCGAACAAAAATCAATCCAATTGCAAATTCCTTTCATCACGACGTTCTCTCCGATTAAAATCAACGAAAACATTTTTCAAAAAAACAAATCTTTTCAAACGTCGAAGTCAAAACTAATCACCACTAATGATCACTCGCGCCGTTGCCGTTTGATTGTGGGTGATGATTTCATTCCCGTGGGAGCTAGTAGTGTGGCCACTCTAAACCGTTGTTGTTTGGTCCTCACAAACGCTCTCCCTCAATTGCGAAAACCTTTTTCAATGCTCAAAATAAAAACCGATTATCATTAATCATCACTCGCGCCGTTGCCGTTTGGTCGTTAATGATAATTCATTTTCACAAGAGTTAGTAGTGCGACCACTCTAAACCGTTGTTGTTTGGTCACTGCGAACGCTCAACCCCTTTGCGAAAAACTCCAAAAAGAATAAAAAACAAAAACCGTTTTCCAAACAACGAAGAACTACGTAGCTTTGAATTCTCCATCGCACCAGGAGATACGTAGGAGCGGGTCACATCCCGGTCAAGCATAACAAATAAAAATCATTTTCACAATAAGTTTTCAACAATCATTTTCAAAAGAACCTAGAACTACGTCGCCTTTGATTCTCCACCCGGAGATACGTAGGAGCAGGGCCACGCCCCTGTCAAGCGCAAAAACAAATGATTTCTAAATAAAAAATACAAACACATCTCTTTCAAAAATCAAAAATCTTATTTTCAAAGTAGGGGATTAAGTCGGTCGTACGGCCGGGTTAATCATCGTTTTAGGATAAGTGAACTGTGGTCCTTCAGAGCCCCAGCGCTCCTTCAGCCCCCAGCGGCCCTTCAGACCCCCAGTGGTCTTTCAACACAGATCACGCAATCCTAAAACCCCTATATTAAAAAACACCAAACACACAAACATTTTTTACACAAGAACTACGTAGCTTTGAATTCTCCATCGCACCGGGAGATACGTAGGAGCGGGCCATGTCCTGTCAAGCACTTCTTTCTAAAAACCCTTTTTTTCCTTTCTCGTCAAAAAGTAAAAATTTTGTTAAGTTTCTTTAATTCGTTTTCAATAAGAAATAAAGAGGCAAATTAAATATTTTCAGGTCAACACTTCAAACCACACATTTAATTAAAGGTTCCCCTTCGGTAGAAAGGAGGTACGGGGTGCTAATACCTTCCCTATGCCTAACCGACCCCCGAACCCATATCTCTAGTTTTCGAAAGACCATCCGCCTTGTCTAAAAGACCTTTTTTCAATGTTTTGGTCTTAAAATTAAAATATTGGTGGCGGCTCCAAACTTTTTCCACGTTGTCAAACGAAAACTCCCAAACCGGATTTTTCGGGCGCAACAGCTGGCGACTTCACTGGGGACCTTTTTTTTTAAAAAGACGAGGGTCAAGCCTAACTAATTAGATTGTGTGGTTTAATGTATTGTTGATTTGATTAATACCTTGTTTGCCTTTCTTTCCTATCATTGATTGTAGGCATATGCATTTGTCTTCTTTGTTGTTCCCTATCTCCTCTCCTACTCCTTGTCTCTTATTGCTTATGCCCATGCATTCTTCCAATCCCCACGATCCCTTCTTTTTCGCTCCCTTTCTTCAAGGTAGGCTCATGCATTTCTCCCCAATTTTATCATGTCCCCTCTTCTTGGCTCCTCTTGTTAAGGTAAGCAATATCCTTGTTTATAGATATCCTAGATATTAAACCCTAGGGTAGACAACATGTTATTGCTTGCTTTTATCTGGACTGTTCAGGGTTTTCATTTGCAGGTGGGGTATATGTGGGTAGTTTTAGGCGGTATGCCCTTGCTGCACACACTCACACCTTATGCTTACTATGCTTTGAGAGGGGCCTAAAACCCAAGGTCTGACAAAACTTAGGAGAGTGGAAACGAGTAGTGACTGACAATTGGACTGTTGTCCTTCCGACTCTCACGAAAGTTTCAGCCAGAGTATGCTCTTTCATGATGCCTCACACCAGATGGCGTTCCATCGTTGTGGGTGCTATTGTGAAAGAGAATTAGCTCTGGTAGCCTGGTGAGGAAGTGACTAGAACCCGCATGGGAGGAACATTTGAGTTGTCCTAGAACTTAGGTCCCCACCTTCGCAGGACACAAGGGGCATACCAAATTGTGTGTTGCATGGTAATATAGACATGTTTTCAAAAAAGAGTAGGAGGTTTTTCAAATAAAAAGTAGAGAAAGAGCTGCCGTTGTAGCCTTTCTTTTGCTGGTCCGTACGAAGTGACATATGACCCTCTCTTTTCAAAAAAAAAGAGAGAACGAGCTGCCGTTGTAGCCTTTCTCTTACTTGGTCCATATGAAACCACGTACGGCTCGCATTTTTCAAAAAAAACAAAAAAAACTCGAACTAATGCCAATAAGGGTTTTGCCCTAATCTGCATATGCATAAAACATCATCATCATTTTGCATGCATCCTCGCATTGCATCCAACAGAAGCTTTTACAGTTCATGCATGCATCCTTGCATTTCATCAAAGTTTGTTTACCGAGAATCCCAAAGTGACAAAGAATCTTGTCATAGGCACGATGTGGAATCAAAAGTGAAACAACGTATACTCCGAGGTGTGAGTTTGTTTAAGTTTGAATGCATGGAATGTGCTTTGTTTCGCTTATTGATTCTAACCTTGTTGTGTTTCAAAGAAAAAAATAATCAAAATCCACCGTTAAACCTATGGCAAGACATAGTACACCGTGATTCCCGGCACCAAGACAGACAGGAAATCATACATATTGCATTGCACTTGCATTCAAACAAGTATTAGTGCATACCGTCTTTTATCAAAAAAAAACCAAAAATCAAGAAAAATCAAAAATTATTATTTTCCACAAGCTTTCTTAGAAAACATACTACATGCATTTTTTCTTTGCACTACAAAAAATAATCAAATAAACATCTTATTTCGCATGCATTTTCATAAGAATCATATCTTTCCACGCAACTAAAAATAATTGTTAGTATCAGGCACTCCATTTCATAGTTCAAAAATAAAACGAAAAGCAATCATCATCCGCACTTTGCATCATGGCGTCATGCATTACATAAAACAAAATTCTGAAAAAAAAAACAATTATCATCCCTATGGTATTTCATTCGCTCATAATCATAAAAAATCATCAAGTGATGCAATTTACGTTATCCTCATTCAAAATGCACATTCGTTCATTCATTCACCCACTCATTCCGTCGTCCGTCCATATCACATCATCGCATTAATACTTTCCTGTGTCGCAAATCAAAAATAAGCATTAACGTCTCATCTCGCATGCATCTTCATTCAATATCTCCCATGCATTAGGAAAGTAATTGCAAGCATCACGCATTTCATTTCATTGCATAAGAAAAATGAAAACCAGAAGCATCTATCATCCATATCGCATTTCATTCATCCTTGATTATGCAAAAACTATCATCAAATAATGCGGACATCGCGTCAATGTGGCGCTCATGCATCATTTCATTAACCTCATCATTTTGTCCGAATACATCATTTCTCCCTGCATGCATCCTTTCGAAACAAAGAAAAATTTCTCATGTGATGGCTTAATGGATAGAAGTGCACCTTTGAACGACGAAGGGTAATGTCTCAAATTTGTTTGTCGACTACAAATTTGAGATGTTACTTTACGATGTCAGAACACTTTGACCCAGTCGCACGTATTTTAATTTCGAGTAGGAAATTAAATTGAGTCAACTAATTGTCAAAACGTTTCAGTACATTGTGTGAAGTATTGAGTCAGGATCCACTCAATGTTTCAGGCAAGTTACTCAGGGTAACGACAATCAGTTGCCTCATATCCCCAGTCTTGCATCTCTCATCATTCAAAAAAGGGGCATTGGCATTTCACATCCTGTCTCGCCTCTAAAAAATAAAAAAAAATCAAAAATCATTTGGAAAAAATGGGGGGCATCATTCTTGCATCATTCGCATTGGTATTCCATATTTTGTCTTGCAACAAAATAATTTAGAATAAGCCACACTTTTCGAGTAGTCGTTCTCCACGCATTTGCATCATACTTGCATATCATAATTTGTTCATTCATTCATTGCATAAAATAAAAGTTGTGATGAGAAGCGAGACGTCCTTGCAAAACAATCATCCTTTTTTTTGAAAAAGTTTATCCTTACTTGGTTGCGAACTCAAGGTGTTCCAAGGCACTCAGTTTTGCAAATCAATAGCTCATTTGCATGTCTTTCAAAAGCACTGCATCCCATCCATTCCATGACAAAAAAAAAAGAAAACTGAAGCAGCTCATCAATTCATCGTTCTAACTAATGTTGACTCTCTGTGAAGCATCCCTATAGTGAACGTGCATGACACGCGCAGTTTCTCTTGTTTGAGTCAGTCAGTTTCCTTCCTTGTCATCATCATCATCCCAGTCTAACCCCGCCCCGTCCATCCATAAGGCGCATATTCTCTCCCATCAGTGCATACTTGACTTTTTGGTTCATTCTCACTAACACTCTAAGTCCTCCATGCTGGGGCAATTCTGTGATCACTAACTTTCTTTATCGGCATTATATTCCTTTAGTGCAGGTCTTTCCAAAAAAAAGAGAAAAGAAGAGACAAATGAGAAGAACAAGCTCGCTAGGTTGAAAACCCGCAAAGGGCAGCCTAGGCAAAAAGGAGCGCCCGGTGGATTGAAAACTCGCAAAGAGCGGTCCAGGCAAAAATTAGGGCATAAAAAAAATGCAAAGAAAAGAGCAAACACATATAGATAGATAAATTGTTGTCAAGTTTTATGAAAAAATAAGCAATCGGAATTTGAAATGAAGTTTGGCCATCCAGAAGTTCCCTTTCCTACCCACCTTAACCCAAGAAAAACCAAAATCCAAAAATCATCCTAGACAAGGATCACCTCAAATATCCAAAAAAAGTGCATCACTTTCTATCAGCTCACCCGAGTCAAAGAAGGAAAAGAATCATAAAACAAAAAAAGAGAGAGAAAATCAAAAAAGGGATTCAAAAATGAAAATCCCAAAACAAAAGAAAATACAAAAGAAATGTAAGTGGTGAGCTGGTACATGTTACCACAAAACACAAGAGATCCTTGTCTCAATAACCTTCAAACACTTCATCATTCCCATACACCCCTCCTTCCATAAACCGCAAACACTTCCCTTTGACCTCGGTAGCCCGCCCTCCACGAACCCTTAGCCAAGAATAAAATTTCCAAACACCTCATCAAGCCAATTAACCATCATAAATCATCGATCGTCAGCCAACGCCGAACGAAAATCATCCTACCATTAGCCCCCAAGCTCTTCATTAAGCCCCATCATCCCTCCTCCACAAAACATCACAACCCTAAAAAGTCCATTCCGATCAATGACCGGTTGCTTTCGTTTTCTCAAATTTTAATCTTAGGACAAATAAGTTTATCTGCTTACAATGTGTTTGCTCAAAAAGAAAAACAAACGATCAGAAAAAAGAAAGCTGATCAAGAAAAATAAACCCTCAGAAAAAGAGAACTGAGGAGACAAAAACAAACAGTCAGAAAAAAGAAAGCTGACGAAACAAAAAAAGACTTGCACTTCAAACGCATTCAAGTTGCATTAAAACAAGGTTTAGTGATCACCAAGTGAGGCTTCTTTCATACTAAAAGTTAAAACTTTCATTGCATTTGAGTTTTTCTTAAAAAGAATCAAAGATGTGTACTAGGGGACATTTCCTTCACCTCTCACTCCACTCAACCATGGGGAGACTTTGTTCGTCGTCTATCCCGTTCACATACCACCCTCCGTATATAACCGTCACCATAACTCTATCGCCTTTTCACAACCTCACTCAAAGAAACCGTTTGAAATTTCATTCCAAAATGGGGCAAGTGCATTCCCATTCCTTCACCTCATTCATTCCCATAAGAACCTCACCGGGGCAATCTCTCAACTCACTGTCCTAAATAAGGCCTCGCCATTCTAATTGGGGCAACTTTGTTTCGTCCCGACTGGGGCAACACCAAACTCTGTGGGTTGAAACAAAACCCTTTTCATTCCACCTTTCATCCCAAGAGCCGAAGTGTTCCCAATTCATCATCTCCTACACCCCTAGTCATTATCACCACCAGGCAAAGGCAAGCTTATTCACTCATCAAAAGCCCGAACCGGGGCAGTCTTGCATCCCTTGGTCCCCCATGAGCGTCGGTAATAATCATGTTTGTCATCCCTTCAATTGTCATACATATCCTAAACCAATCCCAAGTTAACAGACTCACTCATTCACATTTGCGCTCCTATGCATGCTTACTAAGCAATGCTTCAAAGAGAGAGAACACACGTTAGTCATGCGATATCTAAGATTCAGTCGTCATTGGAAGGGAGAGAAAACGAGTGAGCTTGTTTGTAAATAAAAACCTTGAGAACACCGGAGTTTGAATCAAATTCAATTTTTCAACAAAAATGGTCAATAATCATCCCACTTTTGCATCCAAAGTCTCGCGTCTCATCATTATGAAAGTATTCACAAAAAAGGTATTCGAATACCCCAAAAATTTTGTCATATCATGCATCAAAATACTGCATTTGCATCCTCACATAGCAAAAAGACAAATAGGAAAAATTCTTTAACCAGCTATCTCAGCACATGAGGGGGTCGCCTAAAGTTGGCCGCTTGTAGGGCTTTAGTGCTCGCCTTAACCCTTAGGGATTAGGATGTTACCTTGTAGGCACTTGAAGTGTTGATCCTTAACCAAAATAAAAAGGAAGAAAATCAAAAATAGCATCTCATAGCATCCATCATTCCATTGAAATCATCACATCACATACACTTTGCATAACATACATTCACACTCCATTTACATAGATATCTGCATTCCATAGAATAAAAAAGAGCAAATAAGAAAGGAGAGAAGAAAATCACAGAAGATGGAACATAAAAGAACACAACATCTTCATATCATTCATCCATACCATTCGTCACTCCATGACATCAAACAGTGATGCGTTACACTTCGCATCTCAGAAGAGCGAAAGAATAACAAAAGAAAAAGAAGTGAATGAGGAATCAAACAGAAAAAGCATCCCACCAAAATCAATCATTGCATTCATGTGCACCCAAATACCCGAGTGCATGCATTTCATGCACCATCCAAGAGAAAAGTTACTTCGGATCAGAGAGTCCGAAAAATCTCATTTTTAGAAAATCACCACAACACAGAGTTAGTAAACTCCATCAACACAGAGTTAGTAAACTCCATCAACACAGAGTTAGTGAACTCCTTCCACAGATCACAACATCGTGTACGAGCGCGCGATGGATCCATCAGACTTCGTTAAGTCCTTCGGATTAGTTATGTCAGCCTAAGGCATAGCGTAAATCCATTGATCAAATCAGTTCCGGACCTGATGTTGATCGGCCGCTCGAAAAGGCCACCCCCAGAGCTCGGACTCGACAAGAGTCCGTTAGAAGGTTTTAGGCAGCCTCCGAATTCCCAATTTACCGCTTTCTGCACGCCAAGTGCCCATTTTACTTTTCTGTCTGCACGCCAAGTGCCCATTTTACTTTTCTGTCTGCACGCCAAGTGCCCATTTTACTTTTCTGTCTGCACGCCAAGTGCCCATTTTACTTTTCTGTCTGCACGCCAAGTGCCCTTTTTACTTTTCTGTCTGCACGCCAAGTGCCCATTTTACTTTTCTGTCTGCACGCCAAGTGCCCATTTTACTTTTCTGTCTGCACGCCAAGTGCCCATTTTACCTTTCTGTCTGCACGTCAGTGTTCATTTACTGTTTTCGCATCAACACGAAAGTGTCTATCTTTCCAAAAAAGAAGAAGGAAAATTCGGATTTCTCCAAATGGACAAAATTGGTATAATTTCTGAATTCTTTATTTCTATTTTACCTTCGAAATATGTCTCGCGCAATTCATATTTCTTGGTAAAATCGAAATAAAGAGGGGCAGCTGTCATACCCCAATTTTGTCCGACTAATCGAAAAATCCCAAAAATTTTATCGCTTCGCATATTGTTCTAAATGCGGGTGTATTTGGCACTCTCGTGCAACGATTTTGTCTGACACTCGTTACTTTCAAAAAGAGTCACAAAAAAATAAAATAATAAAAATAATATTGAATAACGCGAGCGCGCGTTTCGTCTCGAGTCGTGTGAGTAATGGCGTCGGCGCACGTTTTTACCGTTTTCTTTTTAGAGAAGTGAGGATAAAATAAAATCGGTTTTAATAACGTACGCGCATGCGTGTTCAAATCGCGTACGCGTTCCTAGTCTTAAGGCGAGCGCGTGTTTCGTTTCGAGTCATGTGAGTGGTTGCGTCGGTGCGCGTTATTTTACCGCGTTTTAGAAAAGTAAGGATAGAATGAAATCAGTTTTAATAACGTACACGCGTGCGTATTCAAATCGCGTACGCGTTCCTAGTCTTAAGGCGAGCGCCCGTTCCGTTTCGAGTTGTGTGGGTCGTTGCGTTTCATTTTTACCGCTTTTATTATCATAAAAATAAATAAATAAATAAATAATAATAAACAAATAAAGTCAATCTGAATAGCTGCTGTCCTTTTGTATTGTTACACATATAGATAAATTTCTTATGCAATAGTACAAAATAAATAAATAAAAAGAGTACAAATTTTTCAACAAAAAAAGGGGGAAAGAAAAAGCAACAGAGGCAGTATGCGCCTGGTTGCTGGGTGGACATTTTGAGCACCAAGCCAATGAGCCTTTCTTCTTGCTCTCTGTTCTTTTACCACTTTGGCACCAGCAAGACAGCCTTTGCTCCACCTCCTTGCTGCTCCCTCTCTGCTCCACTACAGCAGCAACAAACTGGTCTCCCCATGAGTTTTGATCCCTTGCATTAGCATACCACACCTACACCACAATCAGCCTATAAATACCAGTGAACACCAACAGTAAAAAAAAAACCACATACACGTAGGCAACAAAAATACACTGAGAACACAAAAAGCAGCAATATACACATAGACAGCAATACACGCAGTAACAGAGACACAAAAACTGATACCATTATCAAAACATAGAGAAGTCCAGAGCAAAAATGAGGGTTTCACGCTAATACCCTAACCCCAAAGCATCAAGAATAGCTGAAACAAAGAAAGGCCAAAAACAACAGAGAAGCAACAGTAAGCAGGTTTTTTTTGCTTCTATCCGAAAATCTGAAAACATGTAGGTACCTAATCTGTCATGCTTTATGTTCCTTTTTAGATGTTTACGCACCAAACAATGTATGCAGATATCGTAACTTTAAGACTATTTTTATTATTATCATTATCTGTTAAATATGTGTTCAGTGGTGTGTAGATAAATAGGTCCAATAGGGTAAATAAGATCATGACCAAATCGGTTCTAAGGAAGAAAACAAAGTCAGAAACAGTTTGTTCTTTGGTTAGAAAGATTAACAACCAATCTGGAATAGGTTCAGTTTTAAGGAAAACAGGGTTGATAGGGTTCATAAACAACAACAAAAAAAAACAGTAACAAAATAGAAGCACCAGGAGAAGAGAACCGTAAAAACCCAAGAAAAAATGTGCTAAAACTCACCTCGTAGACGCCGGCCACCGTAGACGGTGGCCGTTGGCCGTGAACCACCATCGTCCCCTCCGTCAAACCGAACCCCCTCACCGTTGAAGCCTTCTCTCACCGCCGCTGTTGCTCGCCGTGAACGACCCACCGTCCGCCTCTCTCCCTTTGTCACCACGGCCAAACCCTCACCTCTCCATTCGCCGCCACCAACGACGCCACCTCCTCACCACCAGCGCCCTTTCTCTCTCCTCACCACGAAAACAACCCCCATCTCAACCGTGACCCACCTCTGAAACGTGATCACAGATCCTTCCACCATCACCTCTCCTCTCTCTCTCACGGCCCCACACCCCAGAGCGACCACTGTCCAAAAAACCCCACCACTTCACCACCACGCCGTAACCCCTTCGCACCTAACGAGCCACCCATCGCCACCACCGAGCCAAACCACAGCCATCGACGTCGCAACCACCGTTCGATTGAGAGATGAAGGAGAGGCGCGATTGAGAGAGAGGAGGTCAGGGTAGGCGAAGAGAGAGAAGTGAAACGGAGAGGAGAGGGAGTGAGGGTAAGATACGGCGCCTGGAGAGGAGGAGGAGATTGAAATTTAGGTTTTTGCGATTTAGGGGGTGGGTGAGGCGCCGTGAAAGGGAAAGCCAAATTAGGGTTTTCTATTTTAGGTTAGCTTTTTATATTATTAGCTCAGGGGTAATTTCGTACTTTCACTTTTTTTTATTTTTTTCAGATTGTTATGTGCACCCCCTGTTTACTTCGCGCGCCTCCCCCTCGCAAGCCCATGGTTTCCAAACGCCCAGCCCAGCTTACCAAAAACAAGCTGGGCTCACTATCTGCACCCCCTTTTTAATGACACAGCCCTCCTGCCACTTGCACCCCCCATTTTACTGTTTCACCCCCTGTTTCTCTTTTCAAATTTTATTTCTTTCCCCTAGATAAACGTTTTTTTTTACAAACCCTTTTTTCCCAAATAATAAATTTTCTTTTCCCTAAACGAACTTATTTTTTTCTCAAACCTTTTTTAAATGATAGATAAATGTTTCCCCGAACAAAAATCAATCCAATTGCAAATTCCTTTCATCACGACGTTCTCTCCGATTAAAATCAACGAAAACATTTTTCAAAAAAACAAATCTTTTCAAACGTCGAAGTCAAAACTAATCACCACTAATGATCACTCGCGCCGTTGCCGTTTGATTGTGGGTGATGATTTCATTCCCGTGGGAGCTAGTAGTGTGGCCACTCTAAACCGTTGTTGTTTGGTCCTCACAAACGCTCTCCCTCAATTGCGAAAACCTTTTTCAATGCTCAAAATAAAAACCGATTATCATTAATCATCACTCGCGCCGTTGCCGTTTGGTCGTTAATGATAATTCATTTTCACAAGAGTTAGTAGTGCGACCACTCTAAACCGTTGTTGTTTGGTCACTGCGAACGCTCAACCCCTTTGCGAAAAACTCCAAAAAGAATAAAAAACAAAAACCGTTTTCCAAACAACGAAGAACTACGTAGCTTTGAATTCTCCATCGCACCAGGAGATACGTAGGAGCGGGTCACATCCCGTCAAGCATAACAAATAAAAATCATTTTCACAATAAGTTTTCAACAATCATTTTCAAAAGAACCTAGAACTACGTCGCCTTTGATTCTCCACCCGGAGATACGTAGGAGCAGGGCCACGCCCCTGTCAAGCGCAAAAACAAATGATTTCTAAATAAAAAATACAAACACATCTCTTTCAAAAATCAAAAATCTTATTTTCAAAGTAGGGGATTAAGTCGGTCGTACGGCCGGGTTAATCATCGTTTTAGGATAAGTGAACTGTGGTCCTTCAGAGCCCCAGCGCTCCTTCAGCCCCCAGCGGCCCTTCAGACCCCCAGTGGTCTTTCAACACAGATCACGCAATCCTAAAACCCCTATATTAAAAAACACCAAACACACAAACATTTTTTACACAAGAACTACGTAGCTTTGAATTCTCCATCGCACCGGGAGATACGTAGGAGCGGGCCATGTCCTGTCAAGCACTTCTTTCTAAAAACCCTTTTTTTCCTTTCTCGTCAAAAAGTAAAAATTTTGTTAAGTTTCTTTAATTCGTTTTCAATAAGAAATAAAGAGGCAAATTAAATATTTTCAGGTCAACACTTCAAACCACACATTTAATTAAAGGTTCCCCTTCGGTAGAAAGGAGGTACGGGGTGCTAATACCTTCCCTATGCCTAACCGACCCCCGAACCCATATCTCTAGTTTTCGAAAGACCATCCGCCTTGTCTAAAAGACCTTTTTTCAATGTTTTGGTCTTAAAATTAAAATATTGGTGGCGGCTCCAAACTTTTTCCACGTTGTCAAACGAAAACTCCCAAACCGGATTTTTCGGGCGCAACACACCTGAGCCAGGCACCGAAAAGAAAGCCAAGTGCAATTATTGCAATGCCACAATCAGATATCGATAATGGGACAAGTGGCATGCGCTCTCATCTAACAAGATGCAAGCACCGTCCCGAGCAAGAAGTTATGACGAGGCAAAAGTCGTCTTCATCGGTAAATGTGGAAGGGGATGTTGTTTCTTCTCCTTCAATTGCAAAGTTTGACCAAGAGGCAATTCGTCGTGCAATGGTGGGTTATTTTGTGGACTGTGAACTTCCATTTAGACATGTAGAGAAAAAAAGTTTTCGCAAATTTTTGAGTGTTGCCAGCCCGAGATTTGTTGTCCCTTCGCGCACTACCATTGCAAGGGATATTTTGAAACTCTGGGATACCGAAAAAGCAAGGTTGAAACAGTTTATATCCCAGCAGGGCCTAAGAAGAGTTTGTCTCACCACTGATACTTGGAGTTATCCACAGAAGCTCAGTTATATGTGTGTAACACTTCATTTCGTTGATAACAATTGGAGGTTGAATAAGAAGATTATAAATTTTTGTCAAGTCACGAGCCACGCAGGGGAGGTTATGGCTAGGAAAGTGGAGCAGTGCTTGAATGAGTGGGGGATAAATCGTGTGCTCAGAGTGACAGTTGACAATGCATCATCCAACGACGTCATGATTCAACACCTCAAAAAAAGGTTCACGTCTTGGAATTGTTTGGATTTAAATGGTGACTTCCTTCACATGCGCTGTTGTGCTCACATCTTAAATTTGATTGTGAAGAACGGTTTTAAAGTGATTGATGATTCTATTATTAGAATTCGTAGTGCAGTGAAGTTTATAAATGATACTCCATCTAGATATGAAAAATTCAAGGCATGTATTGATCCTAACATGGAATATAAGGGCTATGTTGGCTTGGATTGTGAAACGAGGTGGAACTCAACTTACATTATGTTAGATGCTGCGCTTAAACATCAAAAAACAATTGAAGAGTTGGAGCTGCAAGATGGTAAATTTGTCGAGGAGTTACAAAAGAAGAAAGGTGTCCCATCGTATGATGATTGGGAGTATGTGCGGGCAATCATTCCCTTTTTGAAAGTATTTTATGAAGCTACCTTAACTGTATCTGGTTCCTCTTATGTGACTAGTAGTAGTTACATGTTTGAGGTCTTTGGCATTAGAACAACAATCAAGGAAATGTCTCAATCTAGTGATCCTCGCATAACATTCATGGCTAAAAGAATGAAGGAGAAATATGACAAGTATTGGGGGGATTTAGAACATCTAAATATGCTTATGGTGATTGCTCTTGTATTTGACCCTCGGCACAAGATGCAATTTGTGAATTGGTATATGAATTTGAATTTTGAACTAAATGTGGCCAATGATTTTATAAAAAAAAGTGGAGTCTTCTCTGGACTTGCTTTGTACGGAGTTCAATGGTGGGGTGACGGGGTCTTCCGCTACGTCAGCAGATTCCCATTCTCTTGGAGGTAGTCATACCGATCGATATAATTTCAATATATTCTACCAAACAAGTGGGAGCAACATTTCCGAATCCGAACTAAGTAGGTATTTAAAGGATCCGGTAGAGCCTAATAAAGAGATGGATGTGCTAAATTGGTGGCGTATGAATTCAAGTCGATATCCAATCCTTGCAGAGGTTGCAAGAGAAATATTAGCCATATCTGTCTCCACAGTGGCCTCGGAATCGGCGTTTAGTACCGGGAGAAGGGTTCTTGATCCATATCGATGTCGTCCAACAGCAACAACCGTGGAAGCATTGATAAGCACCCAAGATTGGTTTGGATCACATTCGCCTATGCTTACCGAGGATGATTTGAAAGAACTTGAGAATCTTGAGCAATGTAGGAATCATATGATTAGGTATTCTATATTTTTACTTATTATTGTTACTTCATACTTAAGATCTTATTTTTATTTTTTTTCTTGAACTCAATGATACAAGAAATGTTGCGGCTACTTCTTCCGTCTCGATAGCACTTGATGATGATTGAGTAAGTGTCTATCACATACACCGACAGAGATGATGATTAATTTTTACTTTTGTCATTCCTGAAACTGGCCTATCATTTATGTTGAATAACAGAAGATATATGAAGTCATTTTACAAACTAAATGATCATGCCATATAGGAGTGTCTATCACATGCCTCGTTCTGTACATCAATCTCCTGTCATATAAATGCCACATTCTATACATTTAGATCAAAATGGCAAATATATACAATAGATAAACTAAATGCCTCATTCTTTAGTAATAATAAGTGGATATAGTTGGATTTGATATGATACTGATTTGTCTTTTTACAAACTAAATGATCATGCCATATAGGAGTGTCTATCACATGCCTCATTATGTACATCAATCTCCTGTCATATAAATGCCACATTCTATACATTTAGATCAAAATGGCAAATATATACAATAGATAAACTAAATGCCTCATTCTTTAGTAATAATAAGTGGATATAGTTAGATTTGATATGATACTGATTTGTGTTTGACATGTTTTCTCAATGCATTTTAGGTGGCAGATGCCTTTCCTTTGAATACCCATAGTTTGAGAGGTTGCTAAGAAGCATGGCTGAAGCTTCACATTGATGGAGTCAAATGCACCCGTTTTAAGTCATTTTTGTTTTTCTTATGATATTTTAAGAGCTTTATAATTATTGGATATTTTTATTACTGGACTTTATTAGCAAATTGATGTGATGATACAATGACCGGAAAGAATATTATAGTACTGGAATTTTTTATGTTACTGGAATTTTCTATTTGCTTTTGGTAATCAACAAAAAAGTCATGTATCGAATGTTATGTTACTGGATTTTTATGTTACTGGCATGTTACCAGTTTTGGGAAGTGGTAAACCGTCTTTGGCGCCAAAAATTGGTTTTTGGCAATAAATACCGGTTTTAGGAAACGGTAAACCGTTTTTGGGTAGCAAAAACCGGTTTTAAAAACTGGTAAACCGGTTCTAGGAAGGGAAAACCGGTATTAAAATGGTAAACTGGTTTTAAAGGTCAAACCGGTTCTGTACCGTTTCTGAACCGGTTTAGAAATGCAAACCAGTTTTATGAAAAATAGTAAACCAAAACTGGATTTGAAAGAGGTATGGTGTGGTGTGGTATAGATTTTGTACCGTGCACACCCCTACTTGAAAGGATTTCATCAATAGTATCGCCAATAAGAGCCACGTCCATTGATTTTGGTGGTTTAGGAGAATTGATTCTAAGTTGATGGATACAAAAATTATGATGAGAAACAAAAGATTGGAGACTCAAGTTCAGCAATTTTTTTTATTATATAAAAAACAATAAGGATATAATAGAACAAAGTTTGATAAGCGTAGAAAATTAAGGGGTTCAAATAATTAGGATTCATAATATAATAGCTATTAGCTGTTAATTTGCCAGCTACAAATGTTTTCTTTTTTAAAATATATAGAAGACCTCATTAGAAAAATAGAGTCAATTGGTGATTTATATTTTAAACATCACAATCAATCCTTGAATGTGATTTGATTCTCTCTAATTTTAATTAATCAGCACGTTAAGTAAGTTCACACCAGCTGAGAGTTGACTAATTAAGAAGGCAACATTTACTGGGAGTAGCTGCCATGGTCCTTCTTTCTAATCACATTAGCTAATGTCATGGTGTGGAACTTAACATCTAACGTGCTTATTAATAAAAATTAGAAGGATCTGTTATGATGTTTAATCTTTAAATTGCTGAATTCTTAGTATAAATAAATATAGAAAATAATATATCAATGATTGTTGTGTATAAAAAAACAAAACTAAAAAGCGGGAGGTTGGAATGAACACTCCAGTTGTACTCTGTTTGATTTGAAAAACTGCTTATGATACTCGACAGCAGTGGGGGCAAGAGACTAGACAAAACCCCAAATTCTCATCTCTCACAAAACCATAATACAACTTTCTGTTTACCCAAAAATTACAAAAAAACTGTTTTTCTCTCATATCTCTCTTCGCTATCTTCTCTCTCCTTTATTCTCTCTCTCTCTCTCTCTCATTTTTCTTCTCTATCTCCCCACTATCCCTCTCTCTCCTTTATCCTTTCTCTTCCTCCCCCTCTCTCATATCTTATTCTTCTCTCTCCCTCCTCTCTCTCTCTCTACATCCCATCTCTATTCTATATATCTTCTCATATCATTATCCCTCTCTCCCTCTCCCTCTCCCTCTCCCTCTCCCTCCCTCTCTCCTCTATCCCCTCTCTCCCTCTCCGGCCTCTCTCCTATCTCTCTCCCTCCCTCCACCTCTCATATTTCTTCTATATATCTTCTCATATTATGAGTTCCCTCTCTCTCTCTCTCTCTCTCTCTCTCTCTCTCTCTCTCTCTCTCTCTCTCTCTCTCTCTCTCTCTCTCTCTCTCTCTCTCTCTCCTCATATTATTTCCACTATAATTTTCTAATTATAAATATGCTATATAAAAATATTATAAACCCCATCAGTAGAATTATAGTAAATTTTACATTTTTTTTTGCTTGTGCTACCAAATAGTGTACCGGACAATATATCAACGGGTACAGTACTGTCCAGTCCAGTACTTACCTGTTTGCGAATCAAACGGATCCCAACATGCAAAAAAGTTGTAACCCTAAAGTAAATGACTATATTTTTAACCATTTTCTAAGGTCTTTTATATATTCAAATAAATCAATTGAGTAGGCAAGTGGCATTGTGCCACGTCAGTTAGCTATAGCAAATTGTGACCTGTTTTGTTTTGCATCGAGCAAACACGGTATGAGTTTTTAAGTCAACAATTTAATAAATAGTTAGCTTTTATCTACATATTAAGGGAATTTCAAACAAAAAATTATCAACTTTTTTTTTTAACAAAATCAAATAAATTGGGACAATATAAGTAAAATGTGTACACAGATGATAATAGAAGTTAGTATTTGTTTAACCAACAAGGTTAGTTCGAGAGCCTTTCCTTCCCCTATACAGAAGGAGACTTTCTTTTGTCTAACTCTCCAGAAGAGAATTGGTTCGCGCTTTTTGGCATTTCCACTATAAAAAAATTCCAATCCCGCAAAGGATTGTTCATGGAACTACTGGAGATGCGGCATAACCGTATGAACCGTACTCGTCTGCTTCGTTCCACTCGTTCTAGACATACTCTAAACTCCTAACAAGAGAAAGAAGGAAAACAAGGAGTAAACTGTTGGACGGGACGGACTATTCTGCTGGCAGGTGATGCCCTTCGGTCTGAAGAACGCTATAGTTACCTACCAGCGATTGTGCTATGCCCTCCCGGTCCCTATAGAGCGAAAAAGCTGCCTGGTGATCCCTAGGTTGCAGAGTACAAGCCAAGGAGAAAGACTGCCATCTCAGGCATACCAAAGTCGATAGTCCGGTAGGTCCAGTGAAAGAAAGTGACTCGACCGAGGTCTGGTTTTGATTCCAAAGAGGTATGATAAGCAACTGAATTTAGATCTCACTTCAAGGTTTCAAGTTCAAATTTTGAGTGAGGCAAAAACACTATTGGATTGGTGCGAGTGGTAATTGAGCTTCGATCTCACTTACATAAATTTTTTAGGTTTTTTTACCCCCCCCCCCCCTATTATACCCTGTACCCCCCATGGTTGTCAGACTCGAGAGTCTACATAGACTCGTGAGGGGACCGTAGACTCGACTCGTAGACTCGTAAGAGTCTATGAAAAAAAATACACTAAAAAAACTGTAAAAAAAATTACTGTAGTGTCAAAAATATTTAATCATAAATCAGTGAACCTGTGAAATATAAAATTTATCAAAATAACCTATTTATAATTAGCAAAAGTATTCTAAGTTTAAACATTCCAAAGCTCCTATCAAATTAGCAAAAGTATTCCAATTAACACCATCATCAGAATTAGTAAAAAAGTATTCCAATTAGCAAAAGCTCCTATCAAATGGCTTCAAACATCCAAAGCTCCTATCAAATTAACAAAAGTATTCCAATTAACAACATCATCAGAATTAGCAAAAAAGTATTCCAATTAGCAAAAGCTCCTATCAAATGGCTTCCAACATCCAAAGCTCCTATCAAATTAACAAAAGTATTCCAATTAACACCATCATCAGAATTAGCAAAAAAGTATTCCAATTAGCAAAAGTATTCCAATTAGCAAAAGCTCCTATCAAATGGCTTCAAACATCCAAAGCTCCTACAAAATCCTGTCCAGACTGGTGAACCTTCAACTTTTTCTTCCCTTTTTTATTACAGACTGGTGAACCTTCAACTTTTTCTCAAAATCTTCAAAGATCAAGTCAATACAATGAGCAGCACACGGAGTCCAATACAAATTCTTCCTGGTTTCCATTAACTTTTCTCCTGCTGCCTTGAAGTTTGCTGCATTGTCAGTAACTACTTGGACCACATTCTCCTCTCCAACATAATTAACAGCATCATCCAACATCTTATAAACCTTATCAGCAGTCTTTGAGATATCAGAAGTGTCTAAGGAATATAGAAAAACTGTCCCCTTGGGACTATTCACTAAAAAGTTACAAATAGAACGCCTTTTCTTATCCGTCCATCCATCGGACATGATGGAACAACCGGCTCTCTTCCACTCTTTTTTATAATCTTCAATTACTATATTAACTTGATCAACAGTTTTGTTTAGAAGCTTTTCTCTAATTTCATGATATGAAGGAGGTTTGTAACCGACTCCATACCTCCCAATCATGTCACACATCTTTGCAAACTTCACATTTTTAATACAATTGAAAGGAATAGCACTTGTATACATATATATAGCTACCTGGAGATCAACCTCTTCCTTGAAATCCCTTAATTTTCATCACTTGATTAATGGTTTTTTGAACCGCATTAGAAGAACCAAAACCAATTTTGCCTTTTCCTTTTGCAAATGTAGAAATTATAGATTTCCCTTTCCTTTGAGATGAATCCACATCCACTTCCACAATTTGAGTTTCCTCACCATTTTCTTCTTCCTCCTCCTCAAGGTCAATCAACTTTCTTTTTCTCAATGCCGCTTCTTTAGCCTCCGCAATCGCCTTCAAACACAATAATTTAACTTCTTCCGGTACCGAAGCGCAAGGTTCTGAATCTTCTCTAGTACCACCCAGATGATGTTTAAATCTAGATATTCCTCCACTAACAACCTTAAAGCAATAGTTGCATTTGACCTTTTTACCATTTCCTAGAACATCGGTTCCATATTTCCATCCAATATCAGTCCGATTTCCCGCAGAATTCTTTCTTGTTTTTTCTTTGGGAGCAGTAGTAGTGCGAGTGGTAGTGTTCGGAGTGGTTGTATTTGGATTGCTTGAAGACATTATGTGTACATGCAAGAACCTAAAGCAACAATCACAACACAATAAAAATGCAGTAACAAACACAGTCACAAATCACAATATTTCTAACAACAAACACAGTAAACATAGATGAACGATACAGTCACAGAGCATTGAAATGCAGCAGAACAAATACAGAAACCGAAGGAACAGAAAAATCACTCACAGAGCATAGAAATAGAAATGCAGCAGAACAATCAACAAATACAGAGCATCAACATAGATGAACGAAAATAGAAACGCAGAACAAACGGAAATAGAAACGCAGAACAAACGGAAATAGAAACGCAGGAACGAAGGAACTAAGGAACTGAAAACGAAGGAAACGGAAATAGAAACCGAAAACGAAGGAACGAAGGAACTGAAAATACCTGTTTGAAGAAGATGAACCGGAAACGACGACGCAAAGCAACGAACGAAGATGCAGAGCACGACGACGCAGAGCAACGAAGCAACGAACGAAAACCCAGAAACGGCAGCAACACAGCGTCACAGCGTAACGAGCAATCAGCAAGAAACGAAAACCCAGAAACTTTGGTTGAAACTTGAAACGAAGAAGATGAGTCGATGAAGGACAGAAGGAGGGGTTTTCGTTTTGGTTGAAAGATGAAGAAACTCGGTGGAATGGATGAAAGAATGAAAGGGCGCGTCTAGGGATTCACTAAGGAAAAGCCAAAACGACTGCGTTTTGGGCTTTTTTGCTGAAATTTAAATTAAACCAAAAACTCGGTGGAATCGCTTTAAACTCGCGAGTTTGACCGAGTTTATGCGAGTTTGTCCGAGTCTAACCGAGTTTACAGAAATTACGATTCAGCGTGGAATTTGACTCGTTTTGGGTTGGTAAACTCGTAGACTCGTACGAGTAAACTCGCGAGTTTGACAACCATGGTACCCCCATAATTCACCAAACGGACGATTTTGCCTCTGATTCCTCAAAAAAATTCCGAAAACACATAATTCCGGAACACATTTTTTGACTGCCGGAATTACGCCAAAACACATAAATCCGGAACACATTTTTTGACTTCCGGAATTATGTCGTTTGGGGGTAATTCCGGAAATCTTTAAAAAAAATGTGTTCCAGAATTAACTCAAAAGAGGGTAATTCTGAAAAACTTTAGTTTAGAACTTTCTGGAATCACCTCAAAAGAGGTATTTCCTCCGAAAAGTTTTAAAAATTGATTTCCGAAATTATCCTCTTTTGAGGTAATTCCGAAAAGTTTTAAATTTTTAATGGCCATCATACTATATATAAGTGGACTTGTTGGCATTCTAAAGGGTTGACTATTTGTTTTAATCTTTCATTTATTAATTTAAAAATCATTAATTAAATGTGTTAGACAGTGATGAAAGACTCCATATGAGATTAAATGTACTGTACTGGGTATGGTTGAAATCTGAGGGTCTTTCACCCTCACACATCTCATACGCTTCCTGTTTTCCCTCTGTAAGAAGAACTTTAGCTCTAACGCCTTCAGCTCTCTTCAGCTCACCTCCTCTATCTCCATCTCTACCATAAACTACACCACAATAGAATGCTTATCAAGCATCAAATTTTTAAACCAAAAAAATGGAAATAGAAAGAGAGTGGATTGTGCAAAAACTAGATTCAGATAAGGGTTGAAGATAATTGAAGAAAATATGTAACGGGGAATGATGAGATACCAAAGTGTAGAAGGAATGTCTCAAAACCTGAGATCTATATCTAAAGAAAAGAGAGGTTCTACTCAGTACGCACACTATTCGACAAAATGCTAGAAACACTCGTATTTTAACAAAAATCCACCGTTGTAGATGAAAAAAGAAAAAACTGGAAGTGGTCGACACCTCTTTCTTATCTTTCGTCTCGTATTAATACAATTTCTCAAAAGAGAAAACCTTTGCAGAATCTATCATTCAAATCAAACACATAAGGCGCGTCAGAACAATGGGACAATGAAAAGAAAAAATACATTAACAGCGTTTTGATGTCATTTTGGTGCCTAAACACGTGGCACTCCAATTGGGCATGTCTGTCTCAACCATACGTGACACCTCAGAATCCATGGTTAGAAAACATGTCACGTAAATGCAAGAGATGGAGTTAACAAAATGGGTAAACGACAGGGGCTAAACCTAACTGCTCTATCGTTCCAAAACTTTGGAAGTTTTGACTTTTAATTTTGAGAAATGCTATACAATCGCTAGTCAACTCTCGCTCCATCCTTTCACCAAGGCATTATTTTTTGTAAGGCCTCACTCGGGTACCTTCTAATCGGGTTGAAAGGTTTTTTGTTTTGATTTCTTTTTTATTTTTAACTTTTGAATTCTTGTTCAATAATCAAGTTCATCATCTCCGTCTACCAGTGTTCACTGCACAAACAACAACACCAATGCATTTTTTTTGGTGAGCCGCTCTTTTTTTTAATACATCATCAACAAATTGGATCAACATTCAATAACTAGATGGAGAGAAACGCAGAACTTTGTGAAGGGAAACAATTGCGTAAATTGCACTTTGGGTCATTTATCTTTGATTTTGGTTTCACTTTGATCTTTTATCTTTTTTTTTTCTTGTTTTGGTCCTTCATCTTCCATTTGTGTCATTTTGGTCCTCTTTTGGTATTTTCCGTCCATTAACTTAACAGACGCCGAACTGACAGTTAAGGCTGATTTGGAAATCATTAAGTGAGGTGGCAAATGGAGGATCAAATTGAAACTAAAAAGAGACATAAAGGACCAAATTGACATAAACAAACACAAAAACTTCCATTTTTATCTTCTTCCTCCTAACACCATCTCCATCTTCATCTTCTCCGGTGAGCCACCACCAAACTTAATCCCTAACCTCTCTCCCTCAAACCCAAAACCCCCCAATTACTCAAACTTAATCCCTAACCTCTTGTTGAGCGAAAAGTAGATGTGCAAGTATACACAATCGCAACAAGTAATATATTGATAAGTAAAGTTCGTTCCCACAGGGATTGGAATTAATCTATGAAGTTTAAGTGATTAGAAGCTTAGTGAAAAGAATTAAGTAACAAGTAAAGGTGAAGAGTTGTAAACATTATAAATTGTGATAAAACAGTATTAAGTTTGCAGTAATTAAAAGTGAGTTGGATAGCTCAATAATATGTAAGTTCCCAAGAGTAATGCTCATATAATATTAGACGCTGTAGCGCCTTGGTGGCGTGCCTTTCAGTCACTTTCGTCAGGGCTATGTTACAAGACTCCTATGTCTAGGCTCTAAATAAGTTTTACCCCTGTATATTAAGATCTTACAACATTTGCCTTATGAACTATTACTCCCCTATGTCTAGAGTTAAGTAGTGCTTCCTTTAAATTTCTTTAAAGGGTTTTCATTCATATTATTCCTTGAGTTCTCTTTGTGAACCATGTCTGTACTCACAAAGTTACCTTGTTTTAGTTGATCATTCCCAAACCAAGATTGAAAGTATTATGACACAAGGAATAAAACACAAACATCATAATATTATACAAAAGTTACTCAAGGTTCATTACATACCAAGAACAATCCAACTACAACAAAGTTAGCTCATCACAAGTTCCATCAACATAATACAACTAGAGAGTGTGTATTACCGTATGAAGACAAGAGAAGAGTGGTTGCAAAAGATGCACTCCAATGATCCCAAGTAGCATACAAGAGATGAAGTTGAGGTGTGAGCAAAACCTTGGATAAAAGACTTGAAGAACTATTCTAAAAATAAAAGCTTAAAAGTAGTGTATCAATGGAGAATGGCTACTACGTATGTGTGTAGTTCTTCTTCCAAGTTACAAAACTTGTCTACGTACCTTGCCTCTTGGTGAAGCAATCTTAATTAATCTAATTAATATCTAAGTCTAAATAATATAAAATAATATTACATGATGATTATTAGACTTAGATATTATCTATAAAGTACTTTACAAAAAGTGCTAATGATGGAATACAACAACTATCACATGGGTTCCATTTAGGAGGCGCCAAGTGTAATTTAGCATCCACTTGAAAGTCAACAATTCCAGCTGAGAGGAAGAGATAAGGGTGGTGACTCATCATGTCCTCAAGTGGCCACACAAATATCTTAATAGTCAGCCGTCATATAACGCTGTAGCGCCTCCTTGATAGCACACGCTGCAGCGCTTAAAGCAAAACATCAAACATATTCACAAAGGCATTAACTATGCCCAAGTTTTAAGGAATTTACTTATAATCTATATTTATCCTAATATTCATATATTCACATATTTAAGCACTAGAATTACTTGAGAAATAAGCTTGACTTAAGTATTAGGAGCATAAATAACCTATATAAAATAATGTTATCACACCCGCAAACTTAAACCATTGCTTGTCCCCAAGTAATGACACTTGAACAAGACAAAATGCTCATATAACTAGCTGCAGCTTTTAAATTAAACATGATTTATTCATAAGCTAATTCTTATCATTTTCACACACCATAGTGGTCCACAATTCAAATAGAATCATTACTGCTCAGTTGTGAGTGTGTGATATCAAAGCTCAACTTAGTCCCTAGTTAATTTCAGAATTTCTCTAAGATTTGGGAAGAATGGATTTCTTTTGGGTTAGGCAAAGAATGTTTTCAAAAAGAAGAGTGGAATAACAATTTCACACAAGATCTGAGGGGCTTCAAAGCACAGCAAAGGGCTTTAATTAGGCATTTTTAGAATATTGGTCAGCGCTTCAAAGTCCATAGACGCTGTAGCGCTAGATTTTAATGATTTAAAACTAGATGCTATCTTCATTACTGAGCTCCTTATTTGCATTTTCTTTTTATGCTTTTTGGAACAGCTCAGCAATTTATTTAAGATATTTTGCAACTTTTTCAAGACCACATTCATTTTTTTGTTTTTCATTCTGCAAAGACCAATTTATCATCTTTTGATCCTAGCCTTAACATAACCGATGCACCCCCAAACTTAGCTTTAAAACAACTCTTAATTTTTAATGAAAACTTGACTAACCCTTGGTTATCCAAAACTTAATTTCATCCTTAGATTACTCCTAGCTAACTAGGTTCTTTACTAAGCTTGGATTTTGTGTAAAAGCAGCAATAACATCATTTCATTGTTTACAAAATGCTGCCTTACTCAAAAATTCTTATTTATCTTTGGCTATATGAATCAGCTTTTGCTTACTAAGAAATTTAAAACATGCAGCTAATCATACTTCCCATTCAAGCATACAAAATATTCAAAAACATGCAACACATGCAAAACATGGCATAATTATACTAAATATTTAAAAACATCATTGTACTTAATTTAAAAACATCATTGTACTTAATTTAAAAACACTGTTAACCATAAGGTCCTCCCCCAGAAATTAAATTCAGCAGTGTCCTCACTGCTTGCTTGACAAGAAAGGGAGAGGCCTTAGAACAACAACAAAATAAGGTACAAAATACATAATCGGCATAAGAAGCCAACAATTCTTGCCTTATTAGGCCTTCTTGAGCCTCTTACTGGCTCTTGAAGGTGTTGGGGCTCCTTTTGCTGCCTTCTTCTTCTTTGGCTGAGGTGGAGCAGGGCTTTCAGCCGCTACAGCGGTTGGTGGCGCTGCAGCGCTTACTTCAGGAACTGCTGCCGCTGCAGCGTCTGATTCCTGCTCTGCTTCTTCCTCTTCTGTTTGCTCTTGCTCCTGGTCATCCTCCTGCTCTTCCGGCACTGGTTCTGTTTCATCCTGCATATTCACCAGCTCCTCAGCAGCCTCTTTTTCAGATTCCTCTTCTGTGAGATGCACCTCAGGCAATGGGTCACTAGGTACTGCAGACATAGTTGCTGCAGCACCTACTGGCTGAATACCTTCTTCTGGGTACTCAGCCAGTTTGACACCTGTGGCTCTCCTAGGATTTATATATAACTGATAAATTTTCTTGAGCTGCTCAGTGGGTTTTGCTTTTGTTGCTGGTTGTTTTGGTTCAGGCTTCTTTGGTGTTAGCTGCTTGGCAGGTGTTTTCTTAGGTGTTGTTTTGGTTTGTTTAGGGATGGTGGTGGGGGTTGATGGTGGATTGGCAGTTTTGGCAGGAGGGGTTGGTTTGGAAGGGGGGTTTTTGGTTTCTTTGGGCTTGGGGTTGGATCACATTGTATTTCTTCAACTTGCTCCTCTTCCTCACTCTCAGTTCCTTCTTCAGACTCACTCTCCTCTCCTGATGATTCTTCATCATCTTGCTTTTCCATCTCTTTCATAACTGCAATTGTTTCTTCTTCATCTTCCTCACTAATGTTCTCAATGTCATCAGAATCTAGGCTTTCCTCCTCTACTACGGCCTTTTGCACTTTCTTTGCTGGGCTAGGCTTTGTTTTCTTTGCTGGACTAGCCTTTGCTTTCTTTGATGGACTAGCCACAACCTTTTTCTTTTCTGCCCTAACTCCCTTTTTTTTCTTGCTTTTTAATTGGCTCTTCTTCCAGCAGCCAATCAGGGAATTGAGGAGGGGGAATTGATGTTTTTCCTTTGGCTATTTGAGCATACAATGCTTTTTCCGAGTCAAATTTTTCTTTCACAAATTTGCAGAGGACCTGCTGCTTCAGCTCTAAGCGCTGTAGCGCTTGAGAGTCAGAAGACGCTGTAGCGGCAGGTTTCTGCTTGACTTTGAAAATGCAAGGAAATGCCCCAAGAGGGGATCTTCTTTCTTCTTTCATTTCTACTTCTACATCAGCCTCCAGACACAACTCAGAAATTAAACAAGGAAAATATAAGTTACCTCCATTTTTAACTCTGCACTTCTCTATCTCTCTTGCTATCAATCTGCCCACGTCTATCTTTTCTCCTGCCATTATAGCATCAATGACAATGAGTCTTTCTTTCTCCACAAATGTTGTGTGAGATGTAGGCAGCAGGGAGTGTTTGATAAAACTACACCATAGATTTGCTTCTTCACACAGATAGGCTTTTTTAATTTTGTATTCAGCTCCAAATTTGTCCCATGTTGATCCTTCCACACAAATCCTTCTTCGAACAGCTTCCATTTCCTCATCTCCCCAGTTCAGAACTTTAGTTTCCAGCGCTTTTCCATGATAGCCCAGATGGAAGATATCATTAATTGTTCTGGAGTTGAAGTTTACAGTTTCTCCTCTCACCAGTGAATGGGTTTGAGGTTTTCCCTCCTTAGGCTCTTCAATGCCAGAATAGAACTCCCGTACCAAGGACGTCATGTAGTCTTTGCGATGCTTGATGAAGCTCTCCCATCCCAACGCTGTGACAGCGGTTGAAAACGCATCAGGAGCATTTTTTTGTCTTGAATCCTCTCTCAGCTATGAAATCCATCTTCCAAAACCTCTGAGGATCTTGAGTTGCTTTAGACATGGTGTTTTTCGTAGGATGCGAGGGTTCTGGTTTCTTAGTAGCTCCCTTACCAGATCGTTTGAGTGCGGCTTGCTTTTTGGTCATGGTTGGTTAAGAGTTTTGCGTATTTGTTTCTGGGTGTTTTTGGGAAATGTTGGTGTGTGTTGGGACGAAGGAAGAGGAAGGAGTGGAAATTATGAGTGGTGATTGTAACGGTTGCGAGCAGTTTCAGAGATTAAGGAAAGAGAAAGAGAAAAGAAAATGGTGGCGTGGGGAGTTGTGGATATTAAAGTTACGGTTTTGTGAGTGAAGTGGGAGAGAGAAGATGAAACTGTTGATTTGACAATTGCAGGTGAGCAGGTGCACGTGCTTGTCAGGCTAGGGATGGGGGTACAGTGCCAGCTCACCCTGAGCAAGATCTTTTTTATTTTTTTGTTTGACCTCACCCAGCCCTGATTTAAAACAGACGCTACAGCGTTGTTGTTACAAGAAACCGCTACAGCGTTTGTCCTAATTTCCTGCATAGAAAATAAACATAAAAATTTTGTTAGAATTCTTGGGGTGCCTCCCAAGAGCGCTTGCTTTTAAAGTCTGCAGCCAGACTTTCTCTTTCAATTTAGAGATCTTTAAGCTCAATTGTGGTTTTGTCCCTTACCACATTTTCACCAAAATATTGTTTAACCCTTTGGCCATTCACTTTGAAGGTGGTATTGGTTGTTACATCATAGAGGTCCACAGCCCCATGGCTATATATTTTTGTCAATTGAAAAGGGCCTGACCACCTAGATTTTAACTTTCCAGGAAACAATCTTAACCTGGAGTTGTAAAGCAATACCTGTCCTCCTTCTGTGAGATCTCTTTTTATCAGTTTTTGATCATGTCATACCTTGGTTTTCTCTTTATAGATTGCTGAATTCTCATAGGCAAAATGCCTAAGTTCTTCCAGTTCATTCAGTTGCAGCAATCTAGCATCTCCTGCTTTCTTGTAGTCAAAATTGAGTTTTTTTAGAGCCCAATGGGCCTTGTGTTGAAGTTCAATTGGTAGGTGACAGGACTTCCCATAAACCAACCTATAGGGGGACATCCCCAAAGGTGTTTTATAAGCTGTTCTGTAGGCCCATAAAGCATCATCTAGATGTATTGACCATTCTTTCCTTGAAGGCCCTACCATTTTTTCCAACATCCTTTTTATTTCTCTATTTGACAATTCAGTTTGACCACTAGTTTGTGGATGATAAGCAGTTGCTATTTATGTTTGACTCCATATTTAGCCAATAAGGTCTCAATTAGTTTATTACAAAAATGAGATCCTTCATCACTTATGATGGCTCTAGGAGTTCCAAAACGAGTGAAAATGTTTTTCAGTAAAAATTTGCTCACAGACCTTGCATCATTGTTGGGTAAAGCAACAGCTTCCACCCATTTTGAGACATAGTCTACAGCTACTAAAATGTATAGGTTTCCATGAGAAGGGGGAAAAGGTCCCATGAAATCCATTCCCCAAACATCAAAGAGTTCAACCTCTAGAATGTTTGTCAAAGGCATTTCATGTTTGTTTGAAATATTCCCTGTTCTTTGGCACCTATCACATTTTTTAACAAAGTCTTGAGCATCTTTGAAAAGTGAAGGCCAAAAGTAGCCAGATTGCAATACCTTTGCAGCAGTTCTAACACCACCAAAATGCCCTCCACATGGTGCAGAATGGCAGTGCTGTAGCACTTGAATTTGTTCTTCCTCTGCTAGGCATCTTCTCATTAACTGATCTTGGCACTTCTTGTATAGAAAAGGTTCATCCCAATAATATTGTTTCATTGTGTGGAAGAACCTTCTCCTTTGCTGATAAGTCATCTCAGCAGGTACCACCTTGCTAACCAGAAAGTTCACTATGTCAGCATACCAAGGTGTTGCAGGTTCATCCGCTGCAGCGTCAAGTGTTGTTATATTGACCGCTACAGCGGTTGATGAGTCATCAGTCATTGCCAACAGCTGTTCATCTGGAAAGTATTCCTTAGTCTCCCCACCTGTTGTACCTGCAATGTCTCTTTCTAATCTAGAAAGATGGTCAGCAACTTGGTTCTCCACTCCCTTTTTGTCCCTTATTTCTAAATCAAATTCTTGGAGTAGGAGAACCCACCTAATTAGTCTAGGCTTTGCATCTTTTTTTGTTATCAAATGTTTAATGGCTGAATGGTCTGTGAAGACTATTACCTTAGTGCCAACCAAATATGATCTAAATTTATCAAATGCAAAGACTACAGCTAATAGTTCTTTTTCAGTGACTGTGTAATTCAATTGAGCTTCCACAAGTGTTTTGCTAGCATAATATATAGAGTGAAAAATTTTATCATACCTTTGCCCAAGGACAGCTCCAATGGCAAAGTCACTAGCATCACACATAAGCTCAAAAGGCTTACTCCAGTCAGGAGCTATAATAACTAGTGCTGTTATTAAAGCTTTCTTTAACTTATCAAAGGCTAATATGCATGGTTCATCAAATATAAAGGGGTTATCATACTGTAACAGTTGGCACAAAGGTTTGGAGATTTTTGAAAAATCTTTTATGAATCTCCTATAGAACCTAGCATGCCCCAAAAAGCTTCTAATACCTTTGATGTTTGTTGGAGGAGATAGCTTCTCAATGACCTCTATTTTTGCCTTGTCCACTTCCAATCCTTTTTTGAATACCTTATGCCCCAAAACTATACCTTCTTGCACCATAAAATGGCATTTCTCCCAATTCAGCACAAGGTTAGTTTCTTCACATCTAATCAAGATTTCTTCCAAGTTGGATAGGCATAGATGGAATGTTTCTCCAAACACAGAGAAGTCATCCATGAAAACTTCCATGGATCTTTCAATGTAGTCAGAGAAAATTGCCATCATACACCGTTGAAAAGTGGCAGGTGCATTACACAGGCCAAATGGCATCCTTCTAAAAGCAAAGGTGCCATATGGACAAGTGAAAGTAGTTTTGTGCTGGTCTTCAGGTAATATTGCAATCTGGTTATAACCTGAATAACCATCAAGAAAGCAATAAAATTCTTTACCTGCTAGCCTGTCCAGCATCTGGTCAATGAAAGGTAATGGAAAATGGTCCTTTCTTGTTGCCTTATTCAACCTCCTGTAGTCCATGCATATTCTCCAGCCTGTTATCTTTCTGGTTGGAAGCAGCTCATTCATTTCATTTGTTATTACTGTTACCCCTCCTTTCTTTGGCACACACTGCACAGGACTAACCCATGCACTGTCAGAAATAGGGTAAACAATACCTGCATCCAACCACTTGATGATTTCTTTCTTCACCACCTCTTTCATAATTGGATTCAACCTCCTCTGCCCTTCAATGTAATTTTTAGAGTCTTCTTCTAACACAATTCTGTGCATACAAATGGTTGGACTGATACCTTTTATGTCTGACATTTGCCAACCAATTGCCTCTTTATGCCGCTGTAGCGTCTGAATCAGATCCTGTTCCTGCTTTTCAGAAAGGTCAGCAGCAATTATAACAGGCAAAGTACTATTGTTACCTAGATAAGCATATTTGAGGTGTGAAGGCAACTCTTTAAGTTCCAGAGTTGGTGGTTGTTCAGTGGAGGGGAGATCCTTTCTTATGTCTGAATTCTCCTGCTCCAAAGATTCATATTTCTTAGCCCAAATTTCTTTGGCTGACTGTTCCTCCTCTCCTGTAGCTTCTGTGTCAGATGCTGTATCTTCACTGCTGTCCAGTAATTGCCTTAGATGATCTGTGCTTTTCTGGAAGTGATCCTGAACTACTTTATCAATAACAGACACAAAGGAGCACTCTTCAAGATTGGGCCCTGGAAATTTCATAGCATTGAGAATGTTGAACTTGACCTCTTGGTCATTGACCCTCATGATCAATTCTCCTCTTTGCACATCTATCAAAGTTCTTCCAGTGGCCAAGAATGGTCTTCCCAATATGATGGGTACTTCTTTATCTGCATCAAAGTCCAAGATTACAAAATCAACAGGAAATACAAATTTGTCTACCTTTATTAGAACATCTTCTAAGATTCCTTCTGGATATGCAAGAGTTCTATCAGCTAGCTGCAGTGTGAGTGAGGTAGGTCTGGCAGTTCCCACTCCTAGCTGAGTGTATATGGACTTAGGCATGAGATTTATGCTGGCTCCCAAATCACATAGGGCACGGCCAGAGTAAAAATTTCCAATTGAGCATGGTATAGTAAAACTGCCAGGATCCTTTGATTTGGGTGGGAGCTTGTTTTGCATCAACATGCTGCATTCCCCAGTCATTGCCACTGTTTCAAACTCCCCTAGTCTCCTCCTCTTAGTAAGCACATCCTTCATAAACTTTGCATAGTTAGGCATTTGTTGAAGAGCCTCCACCAAAGGGACATTAATGTGCAATTGTTTAAGGACTTCTAGGAATTTGTTAAATTGCTTGTCTTCATGAGCCTTTCGAAGTCTTTGAGGGTATGGAGGATCTGGGTATGTTGGAATAATTTTGGGTGGTGGTTGTGTTCTATCAACAACAGGCGCTATAGCGGTTGGTTCAGGCGATGTAGCGCTTGTTGTAGGTTCTTTTTGTTTTTCAGATTTTTTGTTTTTTTCATCATCTGAAACAGTTGATGATCCTATCAAATCTCTCCCACTCCTTAAGGTTATAGCTTTTACATGCTCTTTCCCTGCAGTACCTGAAGTTGAAGCTTCTGTAGTGGATGGTAAGGATCCACTGATTCTTTGGGAAAGGACATTAGCTAATTGCCCCATCTGTACTTCTAGATTTTTAATGGAAGCTTCATGAGTTTTCAGGGCTGTCTTGCAATCACTCATGAAACCTTTCATCAATCCTTCCAATGAATTATCTATCACAGGGGCATTCTGTCTTTGGTAATTCTGAGCAGGGAATCCTGGTGGATTTGCTGGAGCACTATAGTTAGGTGCTGTTGCATTGTTGGCTCCCCATCTGAAATTGGGGTGGTTCTTCCAACCAGGATTATATGTATTTGAGTAGGGATTATTGTTTTTATTGAAACCCACAAAGTTCACAGAGACAGGATTACCAGGACATTCTTCATACAAATGCTCTCCTCCACAGTATACACAGCTTACTGACCCTGGAGAGGCTTGCTCAATAACAGCTACTGTAGGTTCATGCACCGCTGCAGCGGTAACCGCTACAGCGTTTGATGTGCTCATAGATTTTATCATGTTAGTAAGAGAGGCAACCTGTGCAGATAAAGCAGAAACTTCACTTACTTCATGCACACCAGCTACCTTCTTTTGCTGAACTAACCTTTCTGTAGGCCATTGGTAGCTATTTGTGGCAATGTCATCAATCAGTTCACATGCCTCATTATAGGAGGTTTTCAACAACACACCCCCTGAAGAAGCATCTAGCATCTGTCTGGTTATTGGGTCTAGTCCATTGTAGAAGGTCTCCATTTGGATAATCACAGGTATACCATGATGAGGGCACTTTCTCAACAACTCCTTCCATCTCTCCCATGCCTCAAACAGTGTTTCAGCATCTCTTTGTCTGAATGCAGTAACCTCATTCCTCATTCTTGCATTCTTACTTGGAGGAAAGTATTTTGCTAAGAATTTTTCAGCCATTTCATTCCAAGTATGGATAGAGTTAGGCTCAAGAGAAGTTAACCAGGCCTTTGCTCTATCCTTCAAGGAATAAGGAAAAAGTTTTAATCTGAATGCATCATCACTTACCCCTGGAATGATGAAGTTACTGCAGACTTCCAAAAATTGCTTTAAGTGTAAATATGGGTCCTCTTGAGGAGCACCACCAAACTGTCCCACTGTTTTCAGCATTTGGAACATCATAGGTTTGAATTCAAACTGAGCTGTGTTGAGAGTAGGTCTTGCTATGCTTGTCTCCATGGTTTGTGGATCAAACACAGCATAGTCCCTCATTGGTATATCTCTGTCATTTACCATTTGAGCAGGTCCTTCATTTATGAATTGATGTCTGTACCAGTCCTCTTGGTCATGTAAGGTTGGAGTGGGTGGCTGCTGATGTCTACCTCTACCCCTTCCACCTGGTTCAGTCCCTCCTCTACCAGAGCTAGATCTGCCCTGTAGAGTGTGAGCTCTACCAGAATTGGTCCTATGGCTATGTTCTGACATGGTAGGTCTGAGCCTGTGAAGATGTCTTAGCTTCCTGAACCTTCTCTCTGGTTCTGAGTATGGTTCAAATTCTGGTGGTTGAGACCTGGGCATACGCTGTAGCGCTTACTGCTGCAGCAACAAGAAACAACACACCAGTGTAAAATAGGTACCAAGTTTACTAAAAACTTAAACAATGAAAATTAAATGCAATCCCCGGCAACGGCGCCAAAAACTTGTTGTGCGAAAAGTAGATGTGCAAGTATACACAATCGCAACAAGTAATATATTGATAAGTAAAGTTCGTTCCCACAGGGATTGGAATTAATCTATGAAGTTTAAGTGATTAGAAGCTTAGTGAAAAGAATTAAGTAACAAGTAAAGGTGAAGAGTTGTAAACATTATAAATTGTGATAAAACAGTATTAAGTTTTAAGTAATTAAAAGTGAGTTGGATAGCTCAATAATATGTAAGTTCCCAAGAGTAATGCTCATATAATATTAGACGCTGTAGCGTTAAGCGCTGTAGCGTTAAGCGCTGTAGCGCTTGAGAATCTGTAGACGCTGTAGCGCCTTGGTGGCGTGCCTTTCAGTCACTTTCGTCAGGGCTATGTTACAAGACTCCTATGTCTAGGCTCTAAATAAGTTTTACCCCTGTATATTAAGATCTTACAACATTTGCCTTATGAACTATTACTCCCCTATGTCTAGAGTTAAGTAGTGCTTCCTTTAAATTTCTTTAAAGGGTTTTCATTCATATTATTCCTTGAGTTCTCTTTGTGAACCATGTCTGTACTCACAAAGTTACCT
The DNA here is from genome assembly GCA_039519185.1 of Astragalus membranaceus. Classification (NCBI taxonomy): domain Eukaryota; kingdom Viridiplantae; phylum Streptophyta; class Magnoliopsida; order Fabales; family Fabaceae; genus Astragalus; species Astragalus membranaceus. The sequence goes on along the minus strand of CM076849.1, from coordinate 29,473,297 downwards.
TGTTTTAGTTGATCATTCCCAAACCAAGATTGAAAGTATTATGACACAAGGAATAAAACACAAACATCATAATATTATACAAAAGTTACTCAAGGTTCATTACATACCAAGAACAATCCAACTACAACAAAGTTAGCTCATCACAAGTTCCATCAACATAATACAACTAGAGAGTGTGTATTACCGTATGAAGACAAGAGAAGAGTGGTTGCAAAAGATGCACTCCAATGATCCCAAGTAGCATACAAGAGATGAAGTTGAGGTGTGAGCAAAACCTTGGATAAAAGACTTGAAGAACTATTCTAAAAATAAAAGCTTAAAAGTAGTTGTCATACCCCAATTTTGTCCGGCTTAGGGCAAAACCCTAATTTTCAACCAAAAATAAATAAACCAAGTCTTAGCATTCATCCTAGAGGTTAGGAAGAGCATCATGCTTGCATCTTAGAAGTTTCAGAATGCATTTTAGGTTTAGAAAAGCATTGCATGGCATTTTAGAGCACTTTAGAGCATTTCTAGGGTTTCTAGGGTTTTTCCTAGATCAAAGGGTATTTTGGTAATTTCGCCAAAAAGACTTATTTTCTCATCATGCATGCATTTCTAGAGTTTTAGAGTCATCCAAAGGGTCTCAGGGTCATTGTTAGAGTGGAAATGAAGTTTAGAGCAAAATCAGGGTTTTGGGACCAAAAGGGCATTTTGGTCATTTCACTAAAATAAATATTTTCTCAGTAAAAAAACCATTATGCATCTCTTGAGGAATTTATGTGAGTCCAAATGAGTGGAGTTGTGCATTTTTTGTGCATCATTGGAATATTTTTGACATGAAATTCGGTTTTTGAACAAAAGGGCAAAATGGTCATTTCCTTTGGAGTGGGGTCAATAAATCATTTTTGGGATTGGTGAGATCATAAAGTTCAGAGCCCAATCATTGAATCATGGGACATAACCCAAAATGGCAAGAATTTAGAAGAATTATCTAGAAGGGAATAAGGAATATCCCTTTGAATTTTGAAAGGTCAAGTGTAGTACAATAGTACAAGTTGCAATTCCACTCATTCTCTTTCCTTTTGCTCCGAATTTTCCCTCAATTCCAGCCCACTTTTTTGTGCTTCTTCATGCCCTTGATCCATGTGAGTTGTATTCCTAGCCATTGATTAAAATTCTAGATCAAATCCTAGGCTACAACTTTGTGTACAAAGTCCTAATTGCCCTTAACAATTTTTGTGCCACAAAAAGCTCCTAATTTTCGACCTCTCTAGCTATTCTTCACTCATTTGTGTTTTCTCCTTGTCCCTAATCCTTGTGCATTGCAATCCAAACCATCCATTCAAATTCTATCTCAAATCCTAGTGGTTTGCAAAAGCACAATGTCACAAATATCCTTAAAATGGCCTTCACATAAAAGCCCAAAATTGGAGAGGCTAAAGGGGGGACTCTCATTTTTCTAACCTAGATCAGAATACTCTCCATCTATCCCTCTCATCCAAGCCTCCATTCGCCCCTCTCAACCTCCATAGCCATCTCTTACTTCCTTCCTCCATTTCTTCACCAAAAAGCACCCCAAACCTAAAGATAACACAAAATCCTCACTCCATATTCATATATCCTCTTCCTTTCATCTTTGATTCCACATTTACATCATCAAAGGGGCTGATCCTTCAAGGTCACGTGGTTGTTGTTGGTGATTTTTGAAGATTGTTGGTGATTGGTTACTCTTGATCTTCATTTCTACTCTTGTTTAGCTTGGAACTAAGGTATAACCTAAAACCCTTTGCATTTTCATCCACTTTCTTGCATCAAAATCATTTTTCAACTTATATTTGCATCTCATAATATCATTTAAATGTAGACTAGGGGCTGTTGTGGGTGAGAGTTGGCATCTCACCCACTAAATAAGTTATTCTTGTGACTATGTGTTGATTATGTGTTGTTCTTGTGATTTGCTCTTTGTTCATGCGATTTTCACCAAATAAAAATTTATTTTTCCTTACCTTTTTGCTTCGGCCTAGGGCCTCTCTTGTTGGATAACATGTTTTCTTGCTTGTTTCTTGAGTTTTGATGGAATAAAATTGGTTAAGGTAGTCCTTCATGCTCTAAGGTTTGATAGTGTAGAATTAGGGTTTTTATACTTTTTGTTCCCTCTTGTTTTTATGTTAATAAATGATGAAATGATGATTGTTTGAGTGTGATATACATGTGTAGATCTTAGGGTTTATGTGTGTGTGTCTAATGATGTGATTTGGTTGCAAGAAATTTGTTGAATTTGAGCCTTATTGTGTATATGTATGTTTCGGCCATAAAGCCATTTTTGTGACCAATTTACTTACTCAAATTTGTTGTTTGATCTTGTTTGGTAAATTAATTGTTGTGAATTGTGTTTTTTTTTTCTTTTTACCTTTTAGTTTTTACCATTCACTTAAGTGTTACTAAATAGTAAAAAACATTTTCTTACCCTTTTTTACCTTTCACTTAAAACCCTAAAAAACATTTTACCTTTTACTTTTACCATTTACCTTCACTTAAATAATTCACCACCTTCACTTAAATAAGTTACCATTTCATTAATAATTTACCTTTACTTTTTACCTTTCTTAAATTACAAAAAGACCCAAAACATTTTCTAGTTTACATTTATAACTTTTCAACTTTATAAAATCAACCCAAAAATACTTTTTACCACTTTTTCCTAAGACTCTAAAAACACCAAAACATTTCACCATTTCCTAAGAATAAGGTAACTAAATTTTTACCACTTTTTATGACACACTCTCACACACTTGCACTTAAATAAAACCTTATTCACTCTCTTGCATTCTCATTTGCTTGTATCTCTTGCATACTCTCTTGTTTTAATCTTCATGCCTTTTCATATATTCATACCTCTTGCATATTCATTTGCACTCTCACTTGTTAATACCTCATGCATCCTTACTTGTTTATACTTCTTGCATTCTCACATGTCCATTCATAATTAAATAACCATGCATCCTCACATGTCCATGCATTCTTGTATGCTCATGCATCTTTGTATATACTCATTCTTGCATTCATCCTCACATGTCCATGCATTCATTAATCAAATGCTCATGCATTCTTGTATGCTCATGCATCTTTGTATATACTCATTCTTGCATTCATCCTCACATGTCCATGCATTCATTAATCAAATGCTCATGCATTCTTGTATGCTCATGCATCTTTGTATATACTCATTCTTGCATTCATCCTCACATGTCCATGCATTCTTGTATCAAATGCTCATGCATTCTTGTATGCTCATACATCTTTGTATATACTCATTCTTGCATTCATTCTCAAATGTTCATGCATTTACATGCATTCATGCTTATCTAATCTAGCACATCATGATCACATGCTCATCCATTTAACTTAGACTATTCTATGCCTATGATCAATTGTATTCCTTTGTTCTTGATGCCATTTGAATGTCTTGACTTAATTGTGCACAAACCCTTTTACACAATCATGTGCCCTTATAAGACTACCAACATGTGTAGCATAGAGGCATATGTGCCCCTCTTGAGATTGCTTCCAACTTGTGTAGCAATTCTCCTTCACACACAAACACAATTGTTTTGAGAACTTTGTCTTGCACCTTTGACAATTAAATCTCTTGATTATATTGGCATGCTTAATCTTAGTTGATGATCAACATGTTCATGATTGCTTGATTAGTTGAATATGTTTGAACTTCATTCATTCATTTTGCATTTGGTTTTGGACATAGATTTCGATTGAAAATGATTTATTTTCTAAAAACTCTTTTCCAAACCAATTAATTTTCAAAGCATTTTCAATAAACAAAAATAAGCAAGTAGTGGAGGTCACCCATAACCTTTGTTAGTTTGATCTCTATGAATGCTCTTCAAATTTACATGAGTACTTAGCGATGATTACCCATAACCTTTGTTAGTTTAATCATTCGCTAATGCTCGTCCTACTTCGAAAACCTTTTCGAAAATATAATAAAAACAAGTCGTTACTAATAGTCAATCAGAGCCTTTGTTCGTCTGACTAGAGGTAACAACTCTTTTTTGAGTATTTAGCAGTGATTACCCATAGCCTTTGTTAGTTTAATCACTCATTAATGCTCGTCCTATTGCGAAAACTCACCAAAAAGAACAAAACAAAAACCTTTTCAAAACCAAAGGCTTAGAACTACGTCGTCTTTGATTCTCCACCCGGAGATACGTAGGAGCAGGGCCACGCCCCTGTCAAGCGCAAAAATAAACAATTTCCCAAATAGAAAATACAAACACATCTCTTTCATTTCAAAAACCAAAAATCTTATTTTTTTAAAGTAGGGGATTAAGTCGGTCGTACGGCCGGGTTAGTCATCGTTTTTGGATAAGTGAACTGTGGTCCTCCAGAGCCCCAGTGCTCCTTCAGCCCTCAGCGGCACTCCAGACCCCCAGCGGTCCTTCAACACAGATCACACAATCCTAAAACCCCTATATTAAAAAAACACCAAACACACAAACATTTTCTACACAGAAGAACTAAATAGCTTTGAGTTCTCCATCGCACCGGGAGATACGTAGGAGCGGGCCATGTCCCGTCAAGCGTTTTTTTTCTAAAAAACCGTTTTCCCCCTTTTTTCATAATAAATAAAGATTTTCATTAAGAGTTTTCCAATAAGAAGTAGAGAGGCAAAATTAAGCATTTTCAAGTCAACACACTAAAACCACACATTTAATTAAAGGTTCCCTCTCAGTAGAGAGGACGTGTGGGGTGCTAACACCTTCCCTGCGCGTAACCGACCCCCGAACCCTGTTCTCTAGTTTCGCAAGACCAATCGCTTTCCAAAAAAGGTTTTCCTAATATTTTCCTTAATAAATATTGGTGGCGGCTTCATTGTCTTAGGAAAAGTTGTGAACGAGGAAGGTTCTCCCTCGGGGACTTTTTCGGGTGCAACAGTAGTGTATCAATGGAGAATGGCTACTACGTATGTGTGTAGTTCTTCTTCCAAGTTACAAAACTTGTCTACGTACCTTGCCTCTTGGTGAAGCAATCTTAATTAATCTAATTAATATCTAAGTCTAAATAATATAAAATAATATTACATGATGATTATTAGACTTAGATATTATCTATAAAGTACTTTACAAAAAGTGCTAATGATGGAATACAACAACTATCACATGGGTTCCATTTAGGAGGCGCCAAGTGTAATTTAGCATCCACTTGAAAGTCAATAATTCCAGCTGAGAGGAAGAGATAAGGGTGGTGACTCATCATGTCCTCAAGTGGCCACACAAATATCTTAATAGTCAGCCGTCATATAACGCTGTAGCGCCTCCTTGATAGCACACGCTGCAGCGCTTAAAGCAAAACATCAAACATATTCACAAAGGCATTAACTATGCCCAAGTTTTAAGGAATTGACTTATAATCTATATTTATCCTAATATTCATATATTCACATATTTAAGCACTAGAATTACTTGAGAAATAAGCTTGACTTAAGTATTAGGAGCATAAATAACCTATATAAAATAATGTTATCACCTCTCATCCACCACCACCACCTCTCCCTCAAACTTAATCCCTAATCCCTAACCCTCACATCATTCTTGGTATGTTTCAGCATATGTAGATGCTTCCTTTTTTTTTAAACAAAAGGAAATGAGTCTCGTTAAAACCTTCTGATGCAAAACCCTCCTTAGGGATAAAAACATCTAGAAGGAAAGAGTACTCCCCCCTATTTCATCGAAAAAACAAAAATCAAAAATACAAAAAGCACGGGGGGACATAAACCAAAAACCCATGCAAACAAACATTACTGTCTGAAACGAAAATAAGGAAGACCAACTCTATTACGGATAAAATCATCCTTAATAAAGTTGGGAATAGAATTCCACCATTGGAAACCAGACAAGTTGGTCCCATGAGACGCAAGCTTATCGGCGCAGTGATTCCCTTCCCGAAAAATATGAGTGCAAGTGACAGTCATTGATTTGAGAAGACCCATGAAATTAAGCCAACGATTGCGAAGATTCCAAGGCACAATGGAGTGAGACGAGAAGGCCATAACAGCAAGCTGAGAATCGCTCTCAATCCATAAACGATGCCAACCTTTGCGGAAAGCCACTTCAACGGCGACCATGACACCGACAAGCTCAGCATGAAGAGCGTAATTTGTACCAAGAGGGAGCATAAAACAGCCAAGAGACTCAGCATTACTGTCGCGAAAGATACCCCCACAGGCAGCTAAACCAGGAGAGCCCCTCGTAGCGCCATCAGTATTACATTTAACCCAAAAGCAAGGAGGAGACTTCCAGATAACCTCTATAGTTGTAGGAGCCTTACGAGGCTTGCAATCAACCGAAAAACCCTTAAGAATCACAAAGTCCTGCATGGAGTTAGACATGGAGCCCTTGCTGAGATTCCCAGAAATGTTCACATTTGCCATGATCAAGTTTTTCAGGTAAGTGGGCAAGATCTTCTTGTTGTCAAAACGAATCTGATTCCGAGAATGCCAAATAGCCCAAAACACGTTAATAACAGCACCGGAAACAACATCCTGCACTTGGTCAGACCAAGGGCGCAAACATACATCAATGATCGTCTCCGGGGAGGAAACATCAATATTAAGAGAAAGCTTACCACTAAGCCAGTTCCAGAGTTGCTTAGCGAAAGAACACTCACAGAAAAGGTGCAAGGAGGACTCATAGTCTGCTTCACAGAGACAACACATGGAAACAGTGCCACAACCACGGCTTCTGAGCTGCTCATCAGTTGGCATACGGTGATGGAGGATTCGCCCCATAAGAAGAGACTTGGATGGAGGGATAACACTTCGCCAAATATTCTTGAACCACCTACTAGGCTGCCCAATAGGCCTGAAGTAAAGATAAGCATTTTTAAAAGTAAGCATACCATCGGTAGAGTTTTTCCAAATCAGCTGATCTTGAGAGTCAAATGAAGGCAGATCTATTTCATGGAGGAGCGAAGCCAGCTGAGGAAAGATATTGGAAAGAGAAGTTGGAATACACCATTGATCATTCTGAATGAAGTCACAAACACGGGCCTTGAGATAGTGCTGACGATGCTCAGGGACATTAAGAAGATTTACCAAAGGAGCCGACATCCAAGGATCAATCCAAAAGTTGATACTGTCACCTTTAAAAATAATAATTTTTCATCTAATGCCGTACTTCATGTGAAAATATTCTGGAAATATAATGTTTAGTAATGTAACAATGAAATTAAAACCGTAAGGGTGAATGTTCTACAGATTTACTTTGCTGCATTTTGAATGGTTTTGTAACAAATTATGAATCACGATTGAGAAATTAGGGGTTAGGGATTAGGGATTAAGTTTCAGGAAGAGGTTAGGGATTACGTTTGAGAAATTGGGGATTTTGAGTTTGTGGGAGAGAGATTAGAGATTAAGAGTTGAAGAGTGATTGATTTGTGGTGGTGGTGGTGATGGCTCGCCGGAGAAGATGAAGATGGGGATGGTGTTTGGAGGAAGAAGATGAAATTAGAAGTTCTCGTGTTTATGTCAATTTGGTCCTTTATATTTTTTTTAGTTTCAATTTGGTCCACATTTGCCACATCACTTAATGAACGTAAAATACCATTAAAAAAGGACCAAAATGACACAGAAATGGAAGATGAGGGACCAAAACGAGAAAAAAAAAGATAAAGGATCAAAGTGAAACCAAAGTCAAAGATAAAGGACCAAAAGTGCAATTTAGCCAAAACAGTTTCATCATCACCACCACCACTTTTATATCCCAACGTCACCACCACCGCTTTTTCCCGCAATCCCTCCTCCTTCCTCGCAATTTGCGGCGCCCTCCCCCACGATCGATTGGTCTTCAAGATTTGGGTTTCCCTCAATCCCTCCTCCTTCATCGCAATTTGCGGCGCCCTCCACCACCAACGATTGGTCTTCACGATTTCAGTTTCCCGCAACCCCTCCTTCTTCATCTCGACCGTCGAGCTCCGCCGATTGATCTTCGTAATTTCCAATCGCACTCCCACCGCCTCAGATTTCTGTGTTGATTTTGAGTCTTTAGTGGTTTTGTGATGGGTGATTTGAAGTGGTGGTATTGTTGGCTGAAGGAAAATTCAAGGTGATGTTTAAACTGGTGGAAGAAAGACAACGCAAGGTAAAAACTGGGAATCTGAACTTGAATATCAACTAGGTTTGATAAGAATAGAGGCTTGAGATGCGAATAATAAAAAAGATAAAAAATAAATAAAAGTATTCTACCTGCTGAATCAGTAAACAAGTAATCAATTCTTAAAATAATGTGATGTGGCTGAATAGATACTCGAGTGTTAGGAAGCGATTGTCATCAAAACGAGTGACAGTAGCATCCCTCTTTAGTTTTTGTCTCAAATATTGGTATTTCACGCGGTTCATAGGCGAGACTCACGCCTATATTGCGGAGCTTTGGGGGGCCTTAGAAGGGTTGCTGTTGGCTTGGACCAAAGGATACAGGCACGTTGAGCTTCAATTGGATTCTAAGGTGGTGGTTTCTCAATTGAATGGCAATGGTTCCTGGACAATGATGGGTAGGGGGCTGGTACATCGCCTCCAGCAGATGTTGCAGCGTCAATGGCAAGTCAAGATCCTGCATATTTATCGGGAGGCCAACATGGTGGCCGATGGTCTGGCATGTATTGCGTGTGAAGGTGGGGAAGGCATGCACTTTTGGGAGCACCCTTCGAAGCGCATTTTACAATTTTTGCATGATGATTGTATTGGAGTTTCTACTCCTCGATTAGTTTCCGTGTGACTCGTGGTTTTCGTTTCGGGCTTTTGAGCCCCTATTATATTCAAAAAAAAAAAACAATGAACAATTCACCAAATTTTTTCAAATATATCTTTAATGTTTACTGAGTCTTTTAGAGACCCAAAATATGGATTAATTGTTCCAAGACTCTTTTATTTTGACTTTAATTATCCCATGACAACCATTAACTCTTATTTTGACTTCAACTATCTCAATACAACTATACAAAGGGGTATTATAGTACTTAACTAATACAATTTAATAGTACTTTTTTTGTACAATAAGGAAAAAGAAAGGAAAAACAAAATCACTAGAAATTAAGTACGCAAAAATTCTATTCTCCTAGCATTCGCCTGCATAGGTTGGAGGAGTAGGGGACTCTAACAGAATCATAGCTTGGGCAACTGAAGAACCCATGTTAGCCAAGATATCTGCAAACATGTTTCCTTCTCGAAGAGTATGAACCACAATAAAGTGCCAAGGCCGCTTCATCAAGTTTTGAACCGTAGCTATAATTGACGCATAAACATGCCACTGGTTGAGGGGAGACATCACAGACTGTATAGCATGGAGTGAGTCTGAATAACAAATAACCTAGCGACGATGTCAATCATTCTAAGCTAGCTGCATACCATGAAGAAGCGCCAGAAGCTCAACATGTAAGTTATCTGTATGGCCTGTGAACCCTTTAATCCAAGGGCCATCAGAGCGACGATGGAGACCCCCAAAGGCAGAAGGGCCAGGGTTTCCAACACTGCTACCATCAACATTGAGAACAATAAGATCTTCCCTACTAGGATGCCAAGTAACCCAACATGGGACACTAGCAGAGGTGTGGCTGACTTGCTTGCGCATATTCACCAAAGATGCATAATTTCTCGCCGATACTACAGATTTGGGAAAGAAAAATCTTCCTTAGCAATGACCACTATGTTACGAGCTCGCCACAACCACTAGACCTCCGAAATGAACAAAGAAGGATCGTCTTGAGCAAGGCCATTTTTTAGCCAAGAATAAACATTCGATTCATTGAAAAATCTAGGGTCACGGATACCAAGATATCTCCAAAGTTCACTACAAAAAAATTGCCCATTAGCGAGGGATTTTTCCCTCACTAAATGCCCCAAATCCGTCGCTAATTCCCATTAGCGAGGTAATTAGCGACGGAATCAGTCCCTCACTAGTGGTAATCAGCGAGGGAATTTGATTCCCTCGCTAATTAGCGAGGGAATATTCCGTCACTAACTTTGACAGCCACGGTTTTTTTATATCAGCCTATTTTTTTATATAGTTATTATTATTATTATTATTATGGTGTGGTGGTGGTGGTGGGGAAGGGTATTAGGGTAGAGAGAAGGAGAGAGAGAGAGAGAGAGAGAGAGAGAGAAAGAAATGAGCTATGTGGTGGTGTGGTGGAGGTGGTGGTGGGTGGTGGTGGTGGTGGTGAAGGGTATTATGGTAGAGAGAGAAGGAGAATAGTAAGGGAGAAGGAGAGAAAGAGAGAGAGAGAGAGAGAGAGAGAGAGAGAGAGAGAGAGAGAGAGAGAGAGAAATGAGTGGTGGTGGTGGTGGTGAAGGGTATTAGGGTAGAGAGAGAAGATAGAGTGAGAGAAGAGTGTGAGTAGGTGGTGGTGTTGGTGTGGTGGTGGTAGAAGAGTGAAGAGAGAAGAAGAGTGTGAGAGGAGGTGGTGGTGTGGTGGTCGAAGAGTGAAGAGAGAAGACGAGTGTGAGAGGAGGTGGTGGTGTGGTGGTGGAAGAGTGAAGAGAGAAGAAGGGTGTGAGGAGAGAAAAAGAGAGAAGAGTGTGAGGAGAGTAGGAGAGAAGAGTGTGTGTGAGAGGATAAATAAGCTGAAAAGTCAGAAATTTAGCGAGGGAATTAGCGAGGGACTGACAATTCCGTCGCTAATCACCTGCACGAAGTCCTATCATCTAAAAGCTGTCAGAAATTAGCGAGGGACTGAAAAATCCGTCGCTAATTAGCGAGGGACCTAAAAATCCGTCGCTAATGACAGAATTAGCGAGGGACTAAAAATTCCCTCGCTAATAAGCGTTTTTTTGTAATGGTTGAGCCAAATGATTACAATCGCGAAGGCAATGAAAAATATCCTCAACTGGATGTTGACAGCGAGGGCACATAGAAACAGTGGACATGTCTCTTTTGTGAAGCATAGCAAGGGTAGGAAGATAGTTGTGACAGAACTTAATCAACATTGGCGTTAGTGTTACGTCGCTGCAAGAGCCACTTGTAGCCTTGGTTTGCTGTATAAATACCATTACTATGGCCTTTCAAAACTAGACTATCTGATACCAATGCATCGGTGCATGCGGGAAGAGTGAGAATATGCTCAATGATGTTTGATGGAAGAACAATATATAAAATGTTCACCTGCCAAGCGCCAATCTGGATGATGTCTTTTACACAAAGATGAGCATCATGGATATCAATATAAGGAACAAAGAGATTAAGAGTTCCAAGACCGGTCCAATTAGTGTGCCAAATAGGAGAATCTCCACTTCCCAGCCGAAATACTTTGCCATCTTGAAGAACTAGCTTAGCCTTTTGAATAGAATTCCAAGTGAATGAACCTTGTTTTTTCTTTACTTCCTTGAAAGGAGTTGTACCACAATACTTATTCCTAAGAACTTCCACCCAAAGCTTGTTCGAGTTTTCTTGAAGCTGCCAAACCAACTTCCCCGGCATAGATGTATTGGCTTCACGAGTTAACCGAACTCCCAGCCCACAAGATGAATACCCTTTTCGCTACAACCCTTCCAGATGAAATTCTGAGTTAAACGGTCGATGTTGCAACAAATGGATTAAGGCAGCCAAGCTATATGCATGTAGTAGTTAGGAATGGAATTCAACACGGACTTAGCAAAGGTGAGACGTCCAGCTTTGTTCAGGAGTTTATTTTTCCAAGATGATAATCTAGACTGCATTTTTCCCAAAATAAACTCGAAATCACTCCTCTTCACCCTACCTTGAATCATGGGAAACTCAAGGTATTTGCCGAGGGAAGGGGTACTATGAATCCCCTGTAATAGAAACAATCTTTTCAATCTTTGCTCTTCTAGTAGCCGAGGAGAATAAAGCCCGAGATTTAGCAAGATTTACATTGAGGCCTGGTGTCTTAACAAGATTTGTGAATATGTCAGCCACCAACCTAGCTTGGGGAGCCGTAGCCTTGGAGAAGAGCAAAACATCATCACCAAAAACAAAAGGAGAAAGAGCAGGGCCACTCCTAGAAACTTTGATAGGCTTCCATCTGTTATCCCCCACTGCTTGAATAATCTCATGGGATAACTTCTCCATTCACACACACACACACACACACACACACACACACACACACACACACACACACACACACACACACACACACACACACACACACACACACACACACACACACACACACACACACACACACACACACACACACACACACACACACACACACACACACACACACACACACACACACACACAGAGAGAGAGGGCCCTTTTGCCTAAGCCCCGTTGTAGGGGTGAAGGACGACAGACACTTCCCATTCCAAACAAGGGAAAGAGAAGAGGAAGTCACACAATGCATAATCAACTTGATAATAGCAGAAGGAAAACCAAAATCAGTCAAACACTGTCTCAAGAAGTCCCAGTTGATATGATCATAAGCTTTCTCCAGATCTATTTTGTAAGCAACGTCACCTTTCTTCTTTTTAGTACTTCAATTTGTGTATAACAAGCCAAAAAATATTAAAGTTTTGGAACAGAGCAAGTAACAAATTACTACAAATTAGAGAGGCAATGTTAATGGGGGAGAGGCAATATAATGTTAATGAGCAAATAACAAATTACTACAAAAAATATTAAAGTTTTAGAACAGAGCAAGTAACAAATTACTACAAATTAGTTTCCCGAGTTTGAACTCGGGACCTCCTACTTGCACAGTTGCGCTCATTTGGTGAGCTCCTTCGATATCTCTTAGCTCACCAACTGAGTTACCTACTTGGGATTACAAATTAGAGAATTTACTTATAGTTTCGTTTAAGTTGACCACTAAAATTGCGCCTCACGTTTCCAGCACCAAATGATTGTTTATCAATAAAGCATGACCAGTATATTTAAGTCATCGATTTAGTAATAAATAATTCAGCATTGATATAATTGATGCAAGTAATAAATAATGGTGAGAATCACATTATGCGTTAAAGGTTAAACACTTTAGCTTAATTAGGTCAACAAATTTAATTAATTGTAAGTCAAGTCGTCAATCTATAAATATAGTTTAACATGTTGATCAAAATATTTAACATCATTACAGCTTTCTTTTGACAAGCACATCATTACAGCTAGAAGCTGTAAAAATTATAATAAAATTACTATAAGATTAAGACGAACCACTACAAAAAAAACACTAATTAGCGACGGACATTAGCGAGGGACTTGTTGTCCCTCGCAAAAACAGTCATTAGCGAGGGAATTAGCGAGGGCATAGAGCTGTCAATTTTTTTTGTCATTAGCGAGGGAATTAGCGAGGGAACTGTCCCTCGCTAATGACTGCCCTCGCTAATTCCCTCGCTAAATTTTGCTTTTTCAGATGATGGGACTCAGCGCAGGGGTTGGTAAAGGTGCAGAAATTAGCGAGGGACAGTTCCCTCGCTAATTCCCTCGCTAACGTTAACTTTTCAGATGATGAGACAGTTCCCTCGCTAATTCCCTCGCAAATTTTTTTCTTTTTTCCTTTATATCCGTTTACACCCTCACTCTTCTTTCTCACTCACTCACTCTTCACCATTCCTCTTCCCTTCCTCTTCCCCCTTCCACTTCCTCCCACACCCTTCTTCTCTCTTCACTCTTCCAACACCACCACCACCACCATAATCACCACCTCCTCTCACACTCTTCTTCTCTCTTCACTCTTCCACCACCACCACCACCACATACCTCCTACCACTCTCACTCACTCTCTCTTACTCTTCACCACTACCAACCCACCACCCCACCACTCTCACTCTTCTCTCTTTCTCCCCCTCTCTCTCTCTCTCTCTTACTCTTCTCCTTCTCTCTCTACTCTAAACCACCCATCACCACCACCACCACGCCACCACCACCACTCTCACTCCTCTCTCTCTCTTTCTCCCTTACTCTTCTCCTTCTCTCTACTCTAAACCACCCATCACCACCACCACGCCACCACCACCACCACACCACCACCACGCCACCACCACCACCACCACACATCACCACAAAATTAATAATATAATATAATATTCATTAATTAATATATATAAAAAAAACAAGCCATTCAGCACTGGACACGTGTCATTTTTTTTTTAAAACTGCAGTCATTAGCGAGGGAATTAGCGAGGGAAAAAGCCGTCGCTAATTCCTGCGCATTTACCAACCCCTGCAACTGAGTCCCATCACCTGAAAAACTGCAGTCATTAGCGAGGGAATTAGCGACGGCATAGTCCCTCGCTAATTAGCGAGGGATCCAACTTCCCTCGCTAATCCCATTTGCGAGGAGGGAATTAGCGAGGGAACCAGTCCCTCGCTAAGTCCCTCGCAAATGACCATTAGTGAGGGAATCAGGTCATTTTGCGAGGGAACTGTCCCTCGCTAATGACTAGTTTTTTTGTAGTGAACTTATGCTTCAGTTTAGGTTATGTAAATTAAGATAACTGAATTTGAAAATGTCAAATGGAAACTAATACTTCCTCCGTTTCATATAATACATGTTTTAAAGATATTTAACATATCAAGGTGTTAGCCTGCATTTTCGACAGGCTAATATTAAATGCAGTCAACAGGGTTTGACTTAATATTTTCAGAAAGAAGGCAGATCTTCGACACCAAGATATAATTTCGACTTCAAGAGGTAATAACCAAGGGAAAGCAGCCTAATGCATAACTTAGCGAATTTGGAAAAAGAGGCCACACTTCGACAGAGAGAAGATTATAAACAGCGAAACAAGCAAAGCTATGGAGATCTGTCGAAAGGGACATTGTTTCCTTGGTCGAAAAGAAAGAGCGGTTGGACAATCGAAGTAGAAGCACGTCGAAATAGCAGTTACTCTGCCTTATCTTGTTTTAGAAAACCGCTGAGCGGTTATAGTCTTATTTGTATTATAAATAGAGGTTCTGTAGAGAGAAAAAGGGTCGCAAATTTCATTACACACATTTCCTAAAACACTCTACTTCCGCAAACAGAGAAAACAGAGTCAACAGGAATTCATGTATGATTCTGCGTACCACTTCTTTATATAATTGTTTTCATTTCTTTTAGATTTATGCACTTTGTCATCTTCTCCACTTACAATTACTACAATTTACTGCATTTGATTCCTCTTCCCGCATTTACAAATTCTTGCACTTTATCGTAAGTTTCTGCACTTCTATTAAATATCAACAATTCTTAGTAAAATTTGATCACAAATGGCCTGAGATTCCTAGTTGATCTCGCAAGTAACACGTGTAGTGAAACTAGCGGTGTTTACTAAAAATCACAGTAAACACAAGGTGACTAATAAGTTTTGTTACTTTTGATGGAAGTGTTTATCTTCTTCCTAAAATACTCTTAACTATTTATTATTTCATTTTATGTATTTCTCTCCTTACAATAAATAGTTAAGGGTATTATTGACAAAACAATAGTTTTTTTATAAGTCAAAGTTTTATTGAGGGGAGTACAGGGGGTAGTCCAATCCGTACAAGTACAAGGGGCTTCGTTAAAACCTCCGAGGCCAAAACCTAAAGGGAAAAACACCCATAGAGGAAAAAGATTAAAAAAAGTTAATCAATGTTGCATTGGGCTTTGAAAACGAAAAATAAAATGAAACAAATTGGGTGTTAACTTTTGTACCCCACACTTAGACACCATACCCCTATAATACAATTTTATTCCGATTTCACCTCTTAGCAAAAATGCAAAATGGATTTATCATTTTAATAGATAGATCCGTTTTGCATTTTTTTTCACCATACTCTTAGAATTGCTTTATTTTTAACTTGTTTCTTGCCAAGAGTTTTGGCCTAGTCCCCCCTTGGGATCTTTTCTGTTCTCCTTTTTGTTTTTTCAATAAAATCAAAAATCGATATGTGATCAAAGACGATAAATCTACCAACAATGTGTATGTTTCTCATGAGAACTCAAAGGTAAAATAATCATTTATAAATAACTAAGACATTTATAAAAATTATATGTGGCCAAAGATGATGAAATCATACCGACAACATGTAATGTTTTCTGTCACAAAACAAAAGTAAAATTATCATTCACCAATAACTAAGACATTTATAAAGATAAAATATAGAAAATAGTTATAACAACAAAACATGAGGAAGATGCGATGGAAATCATGAGGTAGCTAGCCCCCATAAACCACACCAACAACCATGTAACGACATATTATAGAGAGGCTGCAAAATCACATAATAGGAATAGATGCAAACTGGACTCTTAATGTTCACCACAGAGGATACAGATAGTCCCAACAACTTCAGAGATAGTCAGTCGCTCTACGAAAGAGGTTCACCCGAGAAGGAATCCAATCTAAAAGTAATTTCCATGAGAATGCAATAACCTTAAAAGTGGAACCTCTTCCATATCTCACGAGTGACAGACATATGTTGGCCAACATGCAGTGGCGAAGCACATGCAGTGGCGAAGCCAGGATTTTTCTAGAGCCTGGGCAAGAAAATTTCCCGCCAATTTACATATGACATAATATATAAATAATCATAAAGTGTGCTAAATAGGAGAGATGAAATCTAACCTGTCAATAGAGTGCTAAATAAAATTAGGAGGTAAATGCCCTTTCCGAGACTTCTTTCGGGTGAATGTTCGCATAATATCAACATCTTGAAGTGACTTGAATATCTCCCGCTCGGTGTAACATATCATCAAGTCATTGAACCACTCATCGTTGATCTTGTTGCGTAATTTAGACTTGATAATCTTCATTGCTGAAAAAGCTCTTTCAACGGATGCTGTCGACACCGGCAACAGCAAAGCCAACTCAATGAGTTTGTAGACCAATGGAAATACCAAATGTTTGAGTTTGAACCATCTTCATAGCCAAACTTTCAATATCTTCACAAGAAGTAAAGGAAGCATGCATTTTCATGTGATGTACATAATTGTCAAGTTGCTCTCTTATTGTTCCACGATCATCATCAGAAAAGTCAGCATGATAAATATCAGCAAGACGAGCAAGTTTATCAATATCAAACCTTGAGAAAGAGTTCTTGGGGTCAAGACATGAGAAGCAATTCAGCACATTGTTACTTCCTTCACTAAACCGGTGATCCATCTCCACACATATTTTGTCAATAGCAACATAAAAAATCTCTGCACGATAATGGTGAAGATTAGTGATAGTTCTCCCTTCTTTTCTTGAACGACCCCGAATTGGTATTTCTTCATCCATATTTGGCACCGGAATACCTTTAGCAACACAAAATTCTTGGACAACAAAAAATAAATTATCCCAACCACTATCTCTCAATGTGGCCAACCGAGATTTGACATCATCAACTAATTCCATAGCAAGCACAATGTTTAGATCTTCTTCCATTTGGGCTGGAGTCTGGACCATTCTTTTTTTTACTTTTTTTACATTGGGTTGGACCTTACTTTTTTTTACATTGGGCTGGACCATTCTTTTTTTATTTCACACCCACTGTTTTACTATTTTTGCCCCTGGTTATGACTAAAAATCAGCTATTGGGTTGGGGGCTTTACAAACAAAGTAGAAGTTGAGCCTGGGCGCGTGCCCGGGCTGGCTGGGCCCTAAAATCGCCCCTGGCAACATGGGACTTTGGTGAAGGATTTGAGAGGAAAATAATAGGTTCGCCAAGTCGACCAAGAAAACCTCCTCAAACCCCCTCTTCCAAACGTTAACCCAGGAGTCCTCCTCTAAAGTGCGAGACAATATGGTGGTAATAGGCACAAAAAAACTCAGATGATGCCTTCCTCCATACACATAACGACCTCCTTCATGTGAGCTCTCTCACTCCCAAACCAGCCCCATTGGGACTGGCAATATCGACAATGCGGCACCCTTGGAGACAAAAAAAGTCTATGCAAGAATTGACTCAAGAGAGCCTCCCCCACGTCAAAAGGAGGTCGAGCGACCAATACCCACCTTTCGAATAAAACTATATCCACAAACCCATATGCTTATGTTGCCCCTGCCACTCCATTAACCGAGAAGATATCTCTCCACCATAGATAACTATATAGTTGGACTATACTTACGTGTGAATAGCCTAGAAGCTCTGAACTAGCCTAGTAATTTAAAAAAAAAATTAAAAAATCCGCCGAAAATGTTACCGTCGGATTTACGGCGGATTTTTTGAAAAAAAAATTTCAAAAAATCCGTCGGACCTGTCCTAAAATGTCTATAAATAAAACTTTATCTTACACTCTTCTCATTTCACTCTTTATTTCCTTCATTCTCTTCTACATTTTTCCTATCTTATCTTTCTTCTTCTTTCTCATACTCTCAAATCTCCATAAATTTCTCTACATATCTCTCTTCTACATTTTCCCTTAATTTCTTCTTCATTCTCATTCATTCTCACTCATTCATTCTTATTCCTTCTTACTTCTTCATTCTCATTCTCTCCTATATTAGTACGTCTCATACTCTCATTCATTCTCATTCCTTCTTACTTCTTCATTCTTATTCACTCCTATATTATTTCTTCTCATACTCTCTTTTATTCTTATTACTTCTCATACTCTCTTTTATTCTTATTACTTCCCATACTCTCTTTTATTCTTATTATTTCCTACTTCTTCATTCTCATTCCTCTATTCCTTCTCATTCCCTTCTATATCATTTTTTCTCATATTCTACTTCATTTTCAATTTTTCTTACTTCTCAGAAATTCCGCCGGAAAACATTACCTCGAGCGTTTTACCGGCGGATTTCTGGCGAAAAAATCCGCCGGAAACGTCACTTTTCCGGTGGATTTCGTACATTTCTGACGGATTTTTTCCGCTGGAAAAACGCGTTTTTCTTGTAGTGCTAGTTGGACTATACTTACGTGTGAATAGCCTTGAAGAAACACCGCTCTGAGATAGCCTAGTAAGACCTTCAACAACCAAATTATAATGTGCAAAATAAAAAGAGCAACCAAATTATGACAATTCAAATTTATGACTTTTTAGTGAGCAATTATGATAGAGAGATGAGAGATTAGCTAAATCGTAGAAGATGATAAGATAATACGAAACTTGGGTAGCAATGACTTATTAATTTACCAAGATTTAACTTCTTATTTTATTTTTGGGTAGTCATGACTTATTATTATACCTAATTTCAACTACTTATTTTATTTTTGGGGTAGCAATGATTACCCAACAAATACCAACATGGTATAGCACAAACGTTATAGGTACTTGGGCTCCTTAACCATTTTGGTCAAGAGTTCGATCCGTGGCCGGTGCGTATGGAAAAATACCTGGTGGGAGAGGTCAACCCCTTAAATGGATCTCAGTACCTCGGGGGATTAGTCTATCTAGTTGCGCGCGCCGGGGATACGTAGATTTACCAAAAAAAATGACTACCCCACAAATACAAGAGGCTCTGCCCTGATCTTGTGCTTCTAAAATTATAAAACTACTATGAGTTAATATGAGTGGGTTCGTGAGTTTGTTTTTTAAACTTCGTTGCTCCAATCAAACTACTATGAATTAGAATGGGTTAAGTATGTTCGACCCAAACAAGAAAATTGGCTGAACCAAATATATCGGTTTTGTTTATGAAACAAAGCATATACTTTTGTTTAGGAAACATTTTTTTTGTATTTTTTCATAATTTGAATATTTCCACATTCGAAGGTACGTAGCAAGACAACCTAGATTCTTTGGTGCAATAATTAAGAAAGTCGGAGGATGGATGACATAAGAATGAGAACGTAAGATTAAATCCCTTTCATTTGAATTCCATGCGAGTGTTTTCACATTATAGAAAATAAGTTATTTTAAAAAGATATATACAAAAATACTCAACCTTAACAACTGTACATGTACTGTCATTATAAATAAACTACTTGATCTGGATCTGTGTAGGGACAGAATAGAATGAAACCCACAAGTGTTGGAGCGGGTGGAATAGTTCATCAAGCACTAACTAAAGACAACTACGAAAGATGGAAAGGTGTTATGCAAAACTATCTCGAAGGGCATGGTCTCTGGGAAGCTGTTGAGGAGAAGGCTGCTGAAGTTCAAACTGATCATCAGGATAATAATTTGAAGAAGACCAAAGATGCAAAGGCAAATTTAAATTTGCATGTCTTTCAAGTATCACGTGGACGAGAGATTCTTGAAACAATCAAAAAATCATGGAATCACTTGAACCCCCAAAACGGCACAGATCAGTCAAAAGTCATCCCAGATATTGAACAAGGTAAGACATAAGTAACACCCTTAAACCATCCATTAATGACTGTTTAAAATTACCTATACGTTCCTTTAAGAATGGATCTAATACTTTTTCTTTTATTTTAACCAAAGCATACGTTCCTATTCACTATATATGATGAACATATGAAGTGTTTTGTTTTTCCTCTAAATAATATTTGTGATATATGGCAAGCAAGGTCTCTGGGGTGTTATCCAAAGTGTTTCTGAAGCGGAAACTGATGCTTCACGGGAGATGAAAGACAATGCATTGATCAAAGAAGAAGAAGAAAAGAAAAAGAAGATGAAAGATGCGAAAGCTTTGCACATCATTCAACTATCTTGTGGACGAGAAATTCTTGATGAGATTAGTCATTTTAAAACAGCCAAAAGTGCTTGGAATCATTTAAGCAATCAATACGGCCACGAGTTAAAAGCCAGGCGAGATACAGATCAAGGTACATGTTTTTTTGTCAAGGCAAGATACATAATTTAAGTGTGATTATTATAGACACTTTGGTCACTAGCTAGGCCTGCACCAATACATCTTTTGAGGCCTAAAGCGAATTTTGATAAGAGGAAAAGTAATTATATAATAATATTTTTATAAATAAGTTATTTTTCTGATCAAAAAAACTAAATAAGTTATTTTTATATAAAATTTATTTTTAAAGTTATAAATAAACAAAAATTATTATACGATCTAAATTATTAAAATAGCAAAAAATATTATACTATAAATAAAAAAATAAAATAAAATAAATCTCACTTAAATAAAAATTAATATTTTTTCAATTGCGTTTCATTATAATTTCATTTTAGTGCCATTTAAATCAAATAAAGTTTGTCGAAAATCTAAAAGATTATAGGGTAAGTCATAATGGCCCTATTAGCTATTAGTAGGAACAAGACCCATAATAATTGTTCACTTGGAGATATACTTTTGAAATGAAAGATAAGGAGTAAAAATTCAAGTTAAAAGGTCAAAAACAAACTCTAAGGCGGATTTGAACCAGTAACGTCAAACTATAAACTCGGTGTACTGTTTGGGCTTTTAGGTTGCTAATTTTAGACTTTTGGCACTAATAAACTATAGGTAAAATTCTATTATTTTTAATTTTGCGGGCTCGCGGGCTACCTGTGGCCCGACCGGGCTAGCCCTTTGCGGGCTCGGGTTTTTTTCGGACCAGACATAAAAGCCCGGGTATAAAAATGGTCTCAATTTTATCGGCTCAAGCCCTATGTTTTTTCGGGCTAGCCCGGCCCGACGGGCTCGGCCCATTTTGCCAGCTCTAACTACAAGGACTTAAACAACTGGGCTAGGAGGCTTTTGAATTGATTGTGGTACATTAAATATATGTAGCTTCTTGTGAGGTCTTTTTTTTAGGGTGAGGTCTTTTGTTTTAGATGAGGTCTAAAGCAAGGGCTTTACCCACCACAACTGTTGCACTGGGCCTGACTATATAGTTTTTGTATCATCGAAGAACAATTTTATCAAAAATGAACATAAGGGGTACTCAAACAAATTAACAAAAAAAATCACTGATTAGAGAAACTCAATGGAAAATACACAGTATATAAGTAAGACCTAAACCGCAACTTAAACATAGGGTATGTCTAAATTACTTTATATATGTGACCCTAAAAGTAATATTATTTTTTGTCTAAATGTAAATGCATGGCAGCTATATTGGGCGATAGTCTTGATGAGAAGCATAAAATGCTGTTCAGGATGATAGAGAGAGGTGATTATATTGGAAATGACATTATGGACCCAGACATAGATATATTCACAACCACAGCTTCAAAGAGGACACTTCTTCACGTTGCAGTAATAGCTGGAAATGAAGAAAATGTGGAAAAGCTAGTGAAAGAAGGGAAGGAGAGATTAGTAAATATGCAAGACAAGCGTGGTTACACAGCTCTAGCTCTCGCTGCTCGTTATACTGGAAACGTTAATGTAGCAAAGTGCATGGTAGAGAGCAATGGTGACAAGTCGCTGCTAATTGTGCAGAACATAAACAAAGACGTGGAAATCCCTATTCTTCTCTCAGCTGCTAACGGACACAAAGAAATGACTACTTATCTTTATGATGAAATGACTACTTATGAAACTACTCAGAAAGTGTTCGATTCCCGAAATCAAGTTTTGCTTCTGTCGCTATGCATTACTGCTGAAATATTTGGTAAGCAATTATTTAATGAGTTTTCTTATTTCAACACTAATATTTTCGACTCTCATAAAATTGTTGTTAACTCAGTAACTGATTAATGATCATCCGAATTGAATTAAACACAAATTGAACTTGATTAACCATATTTTTTCAAGTATATCCTAATCTTTTTTTTTAGCAAAAGAATGGGGTTATGGAGCCTCATTAAAACCTTCTGATGCAACCCTCAATAGGGAAAAAATATCTAGAAGGAAAAAGAGTACTTCCCTTACAATTTATTGATAAAAAATGGAAAAGATACAAAAGACATGAGGGGACTAGGACAATACCCATCAATAAAACAACAATACAACCAAAAGGGAAAAATAGCAATCCTATTAAAAGGAATCTAGTCTAAAGAAGGTTAAAATTGGCATGCAAAAGCATCACTATAGTGACTCTCATCTCAACTAGGTTGACACCAAAGTCACTAACAACCATTTGCAGCACACCAAAAATAGAAGGCCAGAAGTAGACAGAAAACATCGAACCGAAAATCAGCAGAACCTATAACTAGGCAAACCTAACCTGTTTCTGTAGAAATCCTTAGCAATGAAGCTAGGAGGAAGGTCCCACCAGACAAAACCACTTGTGTTAATACCATGTCTGGTAAGCTTATCAGCACAAGTGCTACCTTCTCTATAAATGTGAGTGCAAACGAAGACCATTTGTCTGGTAAAATATAAGCAATTATTCCATCTATTTCTAAGCTACCAAGGAACAATTTTGCAATTCTTGAAGGCGGAAACCACTAACTGAGAATCACACTCGAACCACAGATACTTCCAATCTTTATCTAAGCAATCTCTATAGCCAACATAGCCCCAATAATTTCAGCATGAAAAGCATAAATGTTGTCAATAGATGTAGAAAAGCAACCAAGAATAGCCGCGCTTCTGTCTCTAAAAATACCACCACAAGCGGCAGGTCCCAGACAACCGTTGGCAGCGCCATCGGTATTGCATTTAATCATGTAGGGCGCAGGGGGATCCAATTAACCTCTATGATGTTAGCAGAGCTTCTATAATTACCAATGATATTGAAGGTTTTGATAATCCTAAACTCAGTAACAGAGGAAGACATCGAAGATTTAGAAGCATTCCCAGCTAGAGAAACATTTGAAAGAATTAAATTGATAGCCGAGTGTAAGGGCTCATATGGTTATTAAATCTAACTTGGTTCCTGCAATACCAAATTACCCATAAAATATTAACAAGGCTAAAATGAGAAGTCAAGGAAAAAATATTCTGAAAAGAAGCAGTATCACTATGGATACTCAGGATATCTCCAAACCATCTCAAATATGTTGGGCGAAAGAGAAAGTGAGGAAGAGATGTTGAGAAGTCTCAGAAGCATTACCACATAGGCTACAAATAGAAACAACAATGCATCATCTAAGCCAAAGTTGATCGTCGGTTGGCATCTTATTATGAAGACTCCTCCATAGAATAAAGGATTTAGAAGGCGGTATAAAAGGCTTCGAATAGTCTTGGTCCAAGGAACCACTTGACTAGGAGGGTTACAGAAACGGAAAAGACTCCTTAAAAGTCAAATCTCCAGAACATAGTGATTCCACATCAACTGATCCTCAGTCTAGAGCAAAGGAACAATTATCTCTTGAATTTCTGAGTAAAGCTGGGGGAAGTGAGAAATAAGGTCTGCAGGGATGGACCATTTACCATTGACTATAAAATCCCTTAGGTTTCTAGTAAAATCCTTGTGTAAATTAGGAGGAATACCAATAATATCCACAATAGGCTTTGAAATCCAAGTATCTGTCCAAAACTTTATGCTGACACCATTTCCAAGCTTCCAAGTAGAATGTTCAATAAGATCAGAAATATGAGGTTTTAACCCAAGCCAAATAGAAGAAGAGACGTGATAATTCACCGGCTTGTTATTCTTAAAGACTCTAACTTTCAAAAGAACCCAATGCAGATTAGTATAAATGAAATTCCACGCAAGCTTAAGCATCCCAGCATTATTTATAGCTTTGATAGACCGCAAACCCAAATCGCCTTCCTAAAAAGGCTTGCACACCTTACTCCAGGCCACAGTATCAATTTTCTTGGTATTAATATCACCAGACCACACAAAATTTCTAATCCAGGTATCTACAGTATTGAGCAGATTAGCAGGTCAAGCATAAATGCGAAAACTGTAAACCATCATGCTAAGAATAACAGAATTAACAAGTTGGACTCTACCCATGATAGATAAAAGAGAGCCTTTCCAAGAGGATAGTCTAGCCTTTAATCAATCAGCAATAGGTAAAAGGTGTACTTTCCGAGGCTTACCTTTAAAGAGCGGGACACCAAGATAATTAAAAGGGATAGCTCCCTGAGAAAATCCAAGAGAATTCTAGATGGCCTGTGATACGAGGAGGGGAGATGTTGCCAGAATAAAATTTAGATTTTTCCTTACTAATCACCTGGCCAGAAACTTGCTCATAAGACGAAAATAGATCCAACAAACAAGTTAAACTCTTCTTGGTAGCCCGACAAAAAATCATAATATCATCAGCATATAAAACATGGCTTGGCATACGAAAACCTTTAGGACCTACCATAAGCTGAAGCTTGCCATCATCAACAAGCTTGGAAATACCTCTACTACGAACATCTTCAACCAAACAGAAAAGAAGAGGGGACAATGGATCACCTTGTCTAACACCCCTCTTGCAGCCAAAGAAACCAACAGCAAACCCATTAATAGAGAGAGAGAGAGAGAGAGAGAGAGAGAGAGAGAGAGAGAGCTTTGCCGAGTGAAGGATAATATTTATCCAGGAGCAAAATTTATCATTGAAGCCAAAAGCCGCCAGAACTTGAAGTAAAAAGTTCCAATCTATAGTGTCAAAAGCCTTTTTGATGTCAATTTTAAGTGCTAATTGACCACCAAAAGCCTTTTTCTGAAGCAAGTTAATAGATTCAGAGGCAGTGCAAATACAGTCAGAAATATTTCTACCTTTCATGCCCCTCTGATTATCAGAAATAATATTAGGAGCAACAACAGCAAGTCTGTCAGCTATAAACTTAGTAATAATTTTAAATTTAAATTAGCTAGAGCTATAGGTCCATAGTGATCAACTCTATCTGCCCCCTCAACTTTATGAATCAAAGCAACTATATTAGAGTTAAAGTTAGGAAGCATCCAACCTTGTTTGAAAAAATTGCAGGACAGCATTATAAATATCATGAGCAACAATATCCCAGTAATGTTGGAAGAAGAAGCCACCAAACCCATCAAGACCACAGGCGTCGTCCCCATTAAGAGAAAAAAACAGCATTTTTAACCTCATCCATAGAGGGGAGACTAGTAAGCATAACATTGTCTGTATCCGAAACTAAAGAAGGGATAACTTCTTGAATAAGCCCATTAGGACGACAATCATTGTTAACTGAAAAAAAAAATTGATAGTAATTCAAAATATGGTTCTCAATATCAGTAGCGTCAGTTAACTCTGGATTTCTCCTTCCAATAAGATTCTTCATAATTTAAAGCCATATGGAAAATAATTTGAGCCTCCTTCTCAAGAGAGAGTAAGGAATCAGAATTACCTTGATTATTAATCTGCTACTGGATATTATCAAGTTTGTTTAAAGCTTCATTCACATTAGCGAAAACGTTACCGAAAACAATAGTATATCAGTCTTTAAGTTTAGCCTTCAAGTTCTTCGATCAGCTTCTGGGATAAAACATACATGTGACAGCCAGCCACAGGAGTTTGCCAAGCCTCGGAGACAACCCTCTTACAATCAGAATGTTGAGCCCACATTTTCATAAATTTAAAAGAAGTGCGTTTCTGAGAAGTCTCCTTTTTCATAATCAAGAGAAGAGGAAAATGATCAGACATACTTCTAGTAAGTGTACAACAATCCACACTGTCCCAAAAATTGAGCCAACCCTCATTGCAAATGGATCTATCAAGTCTCTTCTCCATATAATTATTACCAAGCCTACCATTAGACCAAGTATATTGAGATCCTCTTGTAGGAATATGGATTAACTGATTCACGTCAGACCAAGTCGAGAACTCATCACAGGAAATAGCTGAGGGGAGCCCCTTACCTCTGTATTCGTGAGCACCCAAAACAGCATTAAAATCACCAATAAAACCCCAAGGACCAGAATGATGACGCTGCAGGTTAGTCAAATCACTCCATAAATGTCTTCTAGCAATATAAGAGGCAGCAGCCGCATAAACAGCAGAGAAAAAAAGAGGTTGATTGTCCACAACTATAGAGAAAGCCATTTGCTGGCTAGTAGAAGCAATAATTGAAGGACTGTATTCATCATTACAGAAACACCAAAGATTAGAGGACAAAGATCCTCTATTATTTTCAGCAAACAACTTCAAATTCAACTTAATTAGAGAAAAAGTTTGATGGAATTTGACTTATACCAACCCAAGGGCTCAGAAATAAACAAGAAATCCGGCTTATGTAACTTACAAAGCTTTTTTAACACAACTCTAGTGTTAGGATTACTAATGCCCCTGACATTCCAATAGAGAATCTTTAACATTGAGAAGATTGTTGTACACTACCCTTAGATCAGGTCATATAGCCAGCCTTCTTTTGAATTTGTGGTTGTTTCTTTCTCATCTTTTTTTTGAGATTTTGAAAAACCTCTGTAAACTCCTTGTTATTATCCTCCACCAAATACTTTGAAGACACCACCTGTGAATCTCCTGATTAGGCATGACAACATAACCCGAACCCGCGGGTACCCACCCGACCCCGCCCCGAGTTTTACGGGGAAAACCCGTTTTGACTGGGGACGGGGTTGGGTTTGGGGATGTCGATACCCACCCCGTCCCCACCCCGAACCCGCATGACAAAACATAAATTAATTATTTTATTTTATTATATGCATATTTACTCATTCATTTTGTTTCATAAACTTTGTTTATTTTTAATTTTGATCTATTTCCTATTGAAAAATCTATTTTAATACTTTTAACTTTATTTTATCGTTGTATAATTATTATTATTTTATTTTATTAATTATTATAAATATATTTTTTGCATTTTTCCTATAAATTGTGGCGGAAACGGGTACCCGCGCGCGGGGAACCCGTCCCCGTTTGGGACGGGGTTGGGGGATGCAAAACCCGACCCCGATAGAGGTAGGGGCGGGGACGGGGAATGCCAAATCCTCCCCCGACCTGCCCCGTTGCCATGCCTACTCCTGATTCCGAAATTTGGTCCTCTTCGGAGTCACTAACAGAATCACAGAAGAATCTACTAGCAATTTTCATATCATTAACCACCTTGATATTAGAGTGAACAACAGGGGTTTCGATATTACAGCCAATGATAGTATCAGATGTAGGACCAATCTGCACAACATTCTAATTAGTTGCTACCGGAGTCTGGTTAGCCTCAAGCTGAACTTGCCTACCCTCCTCAGGAACGAGTGAGTCCTGGACAAAATGACCAGAATCTAAACCCTCATTAGAATGCATAACCACTTCCTTAATCACATTGGATGATGTTTTTGCTTGCTGCTTATGTTGCATCACTTTCTTAGGAACAGTTTGTTGGGCTTTAGAAGGTTGAGCATATCCCATTAACGGATTAGAGTCTAGACCATCCCAAGGAACATTATTCACACCTTTAAAAGCTTCCTTATTCACAGGAATAGATACTATTTGAGCATTCTCCTCAGTATTAGCATTACTAGTATCATTCACCTTGGGAACATATTTAGTAACTATTATTGGTCGAACAACATTTTCAGGACCCTTTTGCTCCTTATTGTTCTCCACTTTATAATGTATCCTCATTTTGTTACAATTGCTAGTCTCATGACCAATGTTTTGGCAGTTCATACAAAACAAAGGTAAGTTTTCATATTCAATGCCCACAAAAAAGCATAACCAGATCACTCAACAAGAATTTGATTTCTAAGCTTAGATTTCAAATCAATATCATATAGAATACGAGCAAAATGACCAAAAGCTCTATCAAAAGAGTTTTTTCTAGTAGTATCATCAAGACAAATAGTTGTGCCAACACTACTAGCTATAGCATATAAAATTTTAGGGCGCCAGTATTCTTGGGCAGGACCTGTCAGTCTAATCCAACATTGAGCATTTGTATGTTTTATAAATAAGAGATTCAAGTCAAGTTGCCAGGAAAACAACCGAAGCAAGCCTGGCTTACAGTTCCAGGAAGGTTGCGATTGGATTCTATGTAAATCATCAATAGAAGAAAAGGAAATTCATTATAACCCTTCCCCAGAGAGATTAGACCCCACTTACTTACAGGTTTCCAAAGATCCTGAAGTTTGGAGCACAGAGCATCAATATTGATAGGAAGATCTCCCTTTGATAATAAAATTCTCCTGTGTAGATGTGTCTTGCACCCCTCCAGACCCGCAACATATTCATCCTCTGGAATAGAAATAGCAAGTTCGTCTCCTTTAATACACGGGCGAGGAAGTTGACTAAGCGGAATATCACAAATCTTATCGCATGAACCAGCAAGCGCTTGAGCAAAAGATTTTATGGGTTTATGCATGGATGACTGCCACCGGTTCATGAATTTTCTCCGCATCTTTAATAGAGGGCTTTTGTAAAAATTAACGGCAATTTGATGACTCTGATCAACTTTTTTTCCATGAGCAACAAAAACAGAAAGGCCATCAGGACCCACAGCATCAGTCTTCAAAATGTGGTCAAAAGGCAAAATCGCGCAGCCCGAGGATGGGTTCGCCGACGGATTTTGCAGAGCAGCGGAAAATCCTTTTGTAGAGCGCGCCAGGAAACCAGCATTTTGTGCCTCAAAATACATTGGGTCTTTAGAAAACCTTGACCCCATGTGAGCAGCACCAACCGGTCCCACCTGCGCAGACAGCGGGGAGACGTCATTAAGGAGCGCGCCAGGGCGCAGAAGCTCCGAGGCAATCGACTTGCAGACAGTAGCAGGACTGACACACACAGTCGCTGGCGGACATGCCAATGTGCTCAGCTGCAGGTGGACATCACCATGCATCATGAAGTGACACGTGATTGATAGCTGAAAAGTTGTGCAGATCTGGTGGGTCAAGCATGACTCAAAACCGCGAGTATGGTTAATAACATTCAAATTTGTGGTTAATTTAATGGATAAAACTTAGGTGTGTTTCATAGTTGTGGTTGGTGCTGTTTTCCAATCGCACATTGATACTTAGGTGTTGTTTTCCAATCGCACATTGAAATTTCGGTGGATAAAATTTAATGGATTAGTTGTTAAAAAATAACTAAAATATAATGAAAATATTAATAACAAATCCACGTGTCATAGTCTGATTGAAAAACAATACCAACCACCAGTGACGGATCTAGAATTTTTTTTCAATGGGAGGCAACAAAGTAGTTAATAAATAATATTTTTCATATGAGAAAAGAAAAGATGTCAAAATTAAAAGGATAAAGGGGAAAAATATATGTGAATTTATTGCCTCTTTTATATCTCTTATAACTTTCTATACATGGTTTTTTAATAAAACTATCTAATTTTATGTGGAGGGGCAAAACAATTTTAGGCTTATTTGAACTAAAAACAAATTAGTTTGATGAGGGCAAGTACTAATTAATACTCTCAAAAAAAGTTAGCATGCACATGCACTATATACTAGTAAGTCTTACAATTCCTAGCTTTGCTTGATGTCAATTTTAAATGCTAATTGACCACCAAAAGCCTTTTTCTGAAGCAAGTTAATAGATTCAGAGGCAGTGCAAATACAGTCAGAAATATTTCTACCTTTCACAAAGCCCCTCTGATTATCAGAAATAATATTAGGAGCAACAAGAGCAAGTCTGTCAGCTATAACCTTAGTAATAATTTTAAATTTAAAATTAGCTAGAGCTATAGGTCTATAGTGATCAACTCTATCAGCCCCCTCAACTTTAGGAATGAAAGCAACTATATTAGAGTTAAAGTTAGGAAGCATCCAACCTTGTTGAAAAAATTGCAGGACAACATTATAAATATCATGAGCAACAATATCCTAGTAATGTTGGAAGAAGAAGGCACCAAACCCATCAAGACCACGGGTGTCGTCCCCATTAAGAGAAAAAACAACATTTTTAACCTCATCCATAGAGGGGAGACTGGTAAGCATAACATTGTCTGTATCCGAAACTAAAGAAGGGATAACTTCTTGAATAAGACCATTAGGACGACAATCATTGTTAACAGAAAAAAAAAATTGATAGTAATTCAAAATATGGTTCTCAATATCAGTAGCGTCAGAAAGAATACTATCCCCATCCTTCATAACAGAAATTCTCTTGGTAGCATTTTTAATCTTGGTCATTCTATGAAAAAAGGCAGTATTTCTATCCCCAATGTTGTGCCGGTTAACTCTAGATTTCGCCTTCCAATAAGATTCTTCATAATTTAAAGCCATATAGAAATTAATTTGAGCCTCCTTCTCAAGAGAGAGTAAGGAATCAGAACCACCTTGATTATTAATCTGCTCCTGGATATTATCAAGCTTGGTTAAAGCTTCATTCACATTAGCGAAAACGTTACCGAAAACAATAGTATTCCAGTCTTTAAGTTTAGCCTTCAAGTTTTTCAGCTTCTGGGATAAAACATGCATGTGACAGCCAGCCACAGGAGTTTGCCATGCCTCAGAGACAACCCTCTTACAGTCAGAATGTTGAGCCCACATTTTCATAAATTTAAAAGAAGAGC
Organism: Astragalus membranaceus; assembly: GCA_039519185.1. Lineage (NCBI taxonomy): Eukaryota > Viridiplantae > Streptophyta > Magnoliopsida > Fabales > Fabaceae > Astragalus > Astragalus membranaceus. Next base: position 29,442,219 of record CM076849.1, on the reverse strand, counting down.
GTTTCTGAGAAGTCTCCTTTTTCATAAGCAAGAGAAGAGGAAAATGATCAGACATACTTCTAGTAAGTGTACAACAATCCACAGTACTGTCCCAAAAATTGAGCCAACATTCATTGCAAATGGATCTATCAAGTCTCTTCTCCGTATAATTATTACCAAGCCTACCATTAGACCAAGTATATTGAGATCCTCTTGTAGGAATATGGATTAACTGATTCACGTCAGACCAAGTCGAGAACTCATCACAGGAAATAGCTGAGGGGAGCCCCTTACCTCTGTATTCGTGAGCACCCAAAAAAGCATTAAAATCACCAATAAAACCCCAAGGACCAGAATGATGACGCTGCGGGTTAGTCAAATCACTCCATAAATGTCTTCTAGCAATATAAGAGGCAGCAGCCGCATAAACAGCAGAGAAAAAAAGAGGTTGATTGTCCACAACTATAGAGAAAGCCACTTGCTGGCTAGTAGAAGAAATAATTGAAGGACTGTATTCATCATTACAGAAACACCAAAGATTAGAGGACAAAGATCCTCTATTATTTTCAGCAAACAACTTCAAATTCAACTTAATTAGAGAAAAAGTTTGATGGAATTTGACTTATACCAACCCAGGGCTCAGAAATAAAGAAGAAATCTGGCTTATGTAACTTACAAAGCTTTTTTAACACAACTCTAGTGTCAGGATTACTAATGCCCCTGACATTCCAATAGATAATCTTTAACATTGAGAAGATTGTTGTACACTACCCTTAGATCGGGTCATATAGCCAGCCTTCTTTTGAATTTGTAGTTGTTTCTTTCTCATCTTTTTTTTGAGATTTTGACAAAACCACCGTAAACTCCTTCTTATTATCCTCCACCAAATACTTTGAAGACACCACCTGTGAATCTCCTGATTCCGAAATTTGGTCCTCTTCGGAGTCACTAACAGAATCACAGAAGAATCTACTAGCAATATGCATATCATTAACCACCTTGATATTAGAGTGAACAATTCGATATTACAGCCATTGATAGTATCAGATGTAGGACCAATCTGCACAACATTCTAATTAGTTGCTACCGGAGTGTGGTTAGCCTCAAGCTGAACTTGCCTACCCTCCTTTGGAACGAGTGAGTCCTGGACAAAATGACCAGAATCTAAATCTTCATTAGAATGCATAACCACTTCCTTAATCACATTGGATGATGTTTCTCCTTGCTGCTTTTGCATCACTTTCTTAGGAACAGTTTGTTGGGCATTAGAAGGTTGAGCATATCCCATTACCGGATTAGAGTCTAGATCCCAAGGAACATTATTCACACCTTTAAAAGCTTCCTTATTCACAGGAATAGATACAACTTGAGCATTCTCCTCAGTATTAGCATTACTAGTATCATTCACCTTGGGAACATATTTAGTAACTATTCTTGGTCGAACAACATTTTCAGGACCCTTTTGCTCCTTATTGTTCTCCACTTTATAATGTATCCTCACTTTGTTACAATTGCTAGTCTCATGACCAATGTTTTGGCAGTTCATACAAAACAAAGGTAAGTTTTCATATTCAATGCCCACAAAAAAAAGCATAACCAGATCACTCAACAAGAATTTGATTTCTAAACTTAGATTTCAAATCAATATCAACTAGAATACGAGCAAAATGACCAAAAGCTCTATCAAAAGAGTTTTTTCTAGTAGTATCATCAAGACAAATAGGTGTGCCAACACTACTAGCTATAGCAAATTAAATTTTAGGGCGCCAGTATTCTTGGGTAAGACCTGTCAGTCTAATCCAACATTGAGCATTTGTATGTTTTATAAATAAGAGATTAAAGTCAAGTTGTCAGGAAAACAACTGAAGCAAGCCTGGCTTACAATTCCAGGAAGGTTGCGATTGGATTCTATGTAAATCATCAATAGAAGAAAAGGAAATTCATAATAACCCTTCCCCAGAGAGATTAGACCACACTTACTTGCAGGTTGCCAAAGATCCTGAAGTTTGGAGCGCAGAGCATCAATATTGATAGGAAGATCTCCCTTTGATAATAAAATTCTCCTGTGTAGATGTGTCTTGCACCCCTCCAGACCCGCAACATATTCATCCTCTGGAATAGAAATAGCAAGTTCGTCTCCTTTAATACACGGGCGAGGAAGTTGACTACGCGGAATATCACAAATCTTATCGCATGAACCAACAAGCGCTTGAGCAAAAGATTTAATGGGTTTATGCATGGATGACTGCCACCGGTTCATGAATTTTCTGCCGCATCTTTAATAGAGGGCTTTTGTAAAAAATTAACGGCAATTTGATGACTCTGATCAACTTTTTTCCCATGAGCAACAAAAACAGAAAGGCCATCAGGACCCACAGCATCAGTCCCCAAAATGTGGTCAAAAGGCAAAATCGCGCAGCCCGAGGATGGGTTCGCCGGCGGATTTTGCGGAGCAGCAGAAAATCCTTTTGTAGAGCGCGCCAGGAAACCAGCATTTTGTGCCTCAAAATACATTGGGTCTTGAGAAAACCTTGACCCCATGTGAGCGGCACCAACCGGTCCCACCTGCGCAGACAGCGGGGAGACGTCATTGAGGAGCGTGCCAGGGCGCACAAGCTCCGAGGCGATCGACTTGCAGACAGTAGCAGGACTGACACACACAGTCGCAGGCGGACAGGCCGACGTGCTCAGCTGCAGGTGGACATCACCATCATGAAGTGACACGTGATTGAGAGCTGAAAAGTTGTGCAGATCTGGTGGGTCAAGCATGACTCAAAATCGCGAATATGGTTAATAACATTCAAATTGGTGGTTAATTTAATGGATAAAACTTAGGTGTGTTTCATAGTTGTGGTTTGTGCTGTTTTCCAATCGCACATTGACACTTAGGTGTTGTTTTCCAATCGCACATTGAAATTTCGGTGGATAAAATTTAATGGATTAGTTGTTAAAAAATAACTAAAGTATAATGAAAATATTAATAACAAATCCATGTGTCATAGTCCGATTGAAAAACAATACCAACCACCAGTGACGGATCTAGAATTTTTTTTCAGTGGGGGGCAACAAAGTAGTTAATAAATAATATTTTTCATATGAGAAAAATATTATAAATTTAAAATATACATAATTTTGTGAAAAAATATTAAGTTTTATAAGTTTTGTCAATCTTTTTTTTTATAAGTTTTGTGTCAATCTATGTGTTAAATGTTAGAAAAGATGTCAATCCCAAGTAAATTTGAATTTATTGCCTCTTTTATATCTCTTGTAACTTTCTACACATGGTTTTTTAATAAAACTATCTAATTTTATTTGGAGGGGCAAAACAATTTTAGGCTTATTTGAACTAAAAACAAATTAGTTTGATGAGGGCAAGTACTAATTAATACTCTCAAAAAAAGTTAGCATGCACATGCACTATATACTAGTAAGTCCTACAATTCCTAGCTTTGCTAGAGTTAATTTCATATATATATGTGTCTATCAGATGTGGCTTTAAGATTACTGAAGCGTTATCATGAGCTGTCCAAGGAATCATTGTTATTATCCAGTAAGTTCTCCATCCCAGAGTCGCTTAGGGACTCGTTATCATTACCAAGTAAACTCATCGACCCAGATCCGCTTAAGGAGTCCAAACCCGATAAATTCTCTGCCTTAGAAGCATTGGCTAAAATGCCTTCTGCTTTCCCAAGTGGCAGCCGATTCAGTCGACAGGATCAATTCATCTACAATAGTAAGTTTCCACACTTTTTCCTCCTCGAAATGCCTTGGGTTACGTTCTTAAAAGTGTTTTTAAATACTCCTTCATTCTTACGATAAGTGTCATATTTATAAGACATTCTACATGAAGTGACTTTCTGAATTTTGCAAACTTCTCTAAATCATTAAATCTAAAGTCAAACACATACCAAGAGCTAATGAGGGGTAATACATTCTACATGAAGTGTTGAGCGTAGATAAGGAAATTAAAGACAACTATGGGATTCCCAACATTGCAAACTTCGTCTTGTCAGTAACACGTGTTGCAGCTATTGTTGATAAAACGCGACAAAAGACTTCTTCAGCACCCCAATCTGGCTTCGGCAGACATGTTTTGAATTTCCTTCTCCTCATAATGATGTCTGGTACGTGATCTTCTTTCTCTTTCACGATTTTGATCTATTATATGATAGCTCAAATAGATATGCATAGCTCAAAATTTTTTGTGTTGCTCCTTTAGGTTGGTTCTGTTGCAAACAAGTTTTGAAATTTCTGTGTCTGCCCATAAAGTTGTTAGGTACGTACGTTGCGCCATGTCTCATTGGAGACTCTTCATGTATATACTTTATAGTAACAATTTTGATAATTTTTGTGAGGATTTGTTCAGGTCAACTACTTTATGGAATTGCATACTCGTTCGTTCAAATTTTCAAGTACCTAAATATCTTTGGTATGTAAAACCAGATGCATGCATAGTTACATCGATTTGATTTCTATAACAATTCATATGAAACTAAGTCCCTTCAATTGTGTCAGGAATCAAGAAAATCCATGATCACAAGTATACCCATTACGAAGTTCTAGGAATATTGAACTACTTCTCCCAAAGTATTGCTGAGTTCAATGATAAAGAGCTAAAAGAGGCTTCAGCATATGAAACAATGTTACATGCAGCCCAACACGGAATTATTGAGGTCATAAATGCTATGAGGGAGGCTAATCCTGATTTGTTGTCTGCCGTTGATAGTTGTAATAGAGGCATATTTTCGTATGCAATTCTAAATCGCAAACAAAATGTGTTCCAACTCATACATTGTCTCCATGGACGGAAGGAGGTATTTAGATATCGCATAGATACATTTGGAAATAACTTGTTACACCTCGCAGCATACTTAGGGCCTTCATCTGATCGTGATAGCAGATCGGGTTCTGCTCTGCAAATGCAAAGAGAAATTCAATGGTTCAAGGTTACTCATCTTATCTCACTAGTCACTATATAACTACTGAAAATATATTATTATTATTACCAGGGGTGTAAGAGGAACAGTGCCACATGGACTGCCACGTAGGATAAAAGTCAAAATACAGTTTTAATTTTGACCAAATTAAGAAGGGGGGCCTTTAATTTTACAAATTGGGAAAATAGGGGGATCAAAATCGTCAAATTAAAACTTTGGGGACCAAAATCGTGAGTTGGTCATAATAGGGGGACCAAAACTGTAATTAAGCCTAATTTATTCAATGAACCAAAAGCTAAGCTGCAATGTAGACGTAGTATATTATTATTATTACCAGGCAAAGTAATTATCATATACGATAAGTTTTGTTTATCATGTAATATATATTGGCTATGAAATCGTTGCAGGCAGTGGAGAAAGTTGTGCATCCAAAGTATAAGGAGGCAAAAAACAGCGATGGTAAGAAGCCACATGAGTTATTCACTGAGAACCACGATGAGCAAGTGAAAGCTGGAGAGAAATGGGCAAAAGAGACAGCCACATCTTTTACTATTGTGGGTACTCTCATCACAACCATCATGTTTGCTGCAGCTTTTACTGTTCCCGGTGGAAACAATCAAGAAACTGGATTACCCATTTTCTCGAATGATAGGGTATTCACTACGTTTCTCATAGCAGATGCAGTTTCTCTTTTCACTTCTGCGACTTCAGTTTTGATTTTCATTGGGATTCTCACATCGCGTTATGCTGAAAGAGATTTTCTTAGGAGCTTGCCTTGGAAGCTACTGTTTGGTCTTTGGTTCCTTTTCCTCTCTGTTTGCTTCATGATAGTTGCCTTTTGTGCTTCCATTAATATGATCTTGAAGGGTTATCGAACCTATAAGTGGTTCGTTGTAGGACCTACCATGTCTCTTGGTAGTATTCCAATTATTGTTCTCGTAGTATCACAGTTACGCCTCATGTATGAAATTCTCGAATCTACAAGGAGAAATCCTATAAATTCTGTAAAAAAATATGGATAATACATACATGTAAAGAAGCTCCACCAAAAGTTTCTTATGGGAGTGATGAGATTTTAGCGACTCAAGAAGAATTTCTAATTCTTTCATTCCATTATTTCGTGAAGCTCTGATGAGAAACTAAGCAAGTGTTGTGTTGTATTTCTCATAGTCTTGTTGTGGATATAAAGGTGTTATGTCAACCATCCAAAAATGGCACTCGCAGGTGATCTTGTGAGTTGCAACTTGCAACTACACATAAATTTGTGCATTGTGCGGATTAATAAATTAAGTTGAGTTAAATTTTATTTAATTACAGAGTATAGTTATCAACAACAACGTCTCGCGTTCGAATATTTGGTGTGGCAAAAGCTCTGTTGGTTGTGGAGAACCACACGGACCGGCAAAGCCGGATACTCGTAGCCAGCCAGGTTCCCCGATGTAGATTAGTCACCGGCAAAACCGATGAAAACTACGCACGAATGACATGGTAACAGAAAAAAGAGTATAGTTATCGTTTTCACATGGTTTATTTGTAATATAGTCTTAAAGGATATGCTGGTTCCCCGGACTTGTGTCTCATTCAGGGATATGCTGGCAGGCGATCAGGATAAGCCGAAAATGAAGGAAAGAGTAGACCTTCTGGCAACAGGTCAAGTCAACATCTCCTATGAAGTTGGAAACACTACAAAAAGAAGACTGATTAGCGACGGATATTAGCGACGGACTCATTGTCCGTCGCTAAAACCAGAATTAGCGACGGAACGGGCTTTGGTTGTGTACGAGGTCTTTAATGACGGAATTTAGCACATTTAGCGATAGATTTGACAAGGCGGGAAAAAGTGAAAATTTTGTTTTGAATTAGCGACGGATTTCCCTCTCTAAGGATCCGTCGCTAATCTTGGGAAAATGTGCCACTGACCGTTGCAGGATATTAAATAGTGGGCCACATTTAGCGACAGATTTCCCTCTCAAATTCTGTCGCTAAATGTTTAATTTTTTTTAGTACACGGATCCCTCTCTATTCTCTCTCACTTTCTTTCCTCTTCTCCATTCTTCTCTCAAACTCTCTCAAAACCAAACACCCAACCACACCACCACTGTCCACGACGCCGCCACCGTCCACGTACGCTACCAAGGTTTGTTTCTTCTCACTCTTCTCTCTTTCTCTCTCTCTCTCTCTCTCCGAACCTTCTCTCCATGTCTCTCTAATCGTTTCTCTCTCTCATTCCTCACAATAGGCACAAATTTGTTTCTTACCACCGCACCGGAGTGCGCACAATCACCGGACCGCCACGAGGCCATTGGATTCTTGATTCAAAATGGTTAGTTTTTTTTTTGACCAAAAAACGGTTAGTTTTTATTTATTTTTGTTTTTAGGAATGATTTTTGTTTAGTTGTTTTTAGTTGTGAAATGTGAGTTTTAAATGTGTATGTTATTATAGAATAAAGTTTTGTTGTTTGAAAGATTAATATTAGTGTTTAGGATTGTGAAATTTGAAAGGTTGTTATATGTGTTTAAGATAGTGTTTAGAATTGTAGAATAAAATTGTTGTTGTTATTAATTAGAAAAGTGTAATTGAAAAGTGTAATTGGAATTGAATTGAAATTGAAAAATGTAATTGAATAATGTATGAAAAGTGTATGTTGTTGGAGATGTTAATTGAAAAGTGTATGTTTGTTAGAGTTGTTAATTGAAAAATTTCTAATTGGAATTAATAATTCGTGACAAGTGTATGTTAATTTTGAAATTGAAATTGAGTTAAATTGTTGTTTTGATGTTTGATGAACCCTAGGTTAGACAACTATTTGATGTTGTTATTGTGTGTTGTTGATGGAAAAGGGTGAGGTGTTGTCCTTCACCCTCATATTTTGCTCGAAATCATCTCCATTGAGATAATTGCGAGACGATACTAACAATTTTAAGGTTGAGAGTTAGAAATAACTTCCTTCACTACTTATATGGAAAAGGGTTTTGTTTGTTCTGTCCTTAACCTCCATATTCGACTCGAAATCATCTCCACCGAGATCATATCGATGCCACTAACTTGATAGGTTTTATATTGGGAATCTTATGGGAATCTAACGCATTTTTTTAAATGCGTGTAGATGAATTGGAGTCAATTGAATCGTGGTTGGGTGTATGATCGGTTATATCCGGGAAGAGCGTTTTTAAAGGAAGCTTTTGTAAATGGGGTTGAAGAGTTTATTAGGGTAGCATGGCAACATGATTTAACTAAAGAGGAAGGGGGATTAGATGTCCATGCCTTAAATGCAAGGGTGTACCTATTAGTACTGATGGTGAAGTCAGGGAGCACTTGTATCGTATCGGTTTTATGCCTAATTATTGGATTTGGGTGGACCATGGAGAACTACTTCCGAATTTTCACGTAGGGGCTTCAAGCAATTCTGGTGTTGGTGTTCCATCTAATGAACAATTTGAGTCGATGGAAAACATGATTTGTGATGGTTTCGGGGTGAATGTGCCATTTGATGAACCTCAGTATGACGATCATGATGAACTTCCAAATGAAGAAGCCCAAAGATTCTATAATTTGTTAAGGGAGTCAAACAAACCGTTGTTTGAAGGCTCGCCAGAGTCAAAATTATCTATGCCTAATTATCATTATTAGATTATGTTGTTGTTATCATTATTACATTAATGTTCTAATTATCGTCATTATATTAATGTTCTTGTTGTTATCATTATTATTAGTGTCTTGTTCTTGTTCATAGATATGCATCCAGGAGAAGGTTTGGACCCATCGAGACATGGGAAGACACATCATATATCGTCGTAGACAACGTGAGGTGACATTAATTAATATTGGGAATAACTCATTTATTGGGACGCATCAGACCACCGGTACTACTACTAGAGAATTTGGAGAGACATCACATTCTGCTCCAATTGCCCCACCGGTGGTTCAGTCTACGTCTCCACCAGTTGGGTATATGCCTACACCAGGGGGTATATTCCTACACCAGGGTATATGCCTATACCACCTGGGTATATGCGTGTACCACCTGGGTATATGCCTACACCAGGGTTATCTATGCCTACACCAGCTGAACTCCATGGTGACGCGTATACTGATGAGCCCCATGCATGTTGGTGTTACTGATTCAGATTCATCGACCGATGAAGAGGATGTGCCGGTGATTGTCGGCAATGATGGTATCAAACGCAAAGTCATCTATCCCTATGGTAACGCGTAAGTATTGTTTGACTTTTTTAGTTTAAGTTAATTATGCAATGACTTATATATATATATATATATATATATATATATATATATATATATATATATATATATATAAATGTTTGATTGTTTGATATATCTTTTATTATGCAGGTTGCTTCCTACGAAGGCTGCTTCATCGCATATCACATATGTCATTCACAAACTATATTTTAAAAAGTATCATGAAAAGTGGACAAAAGTCAATGATGAGGATAGGGGAAAAGTTTTGGATTTGTTTAAGGTAATTGTTAGTTATGTCATTACATATATTGTTAATTTTAATTTTTTTATGTTAAATATAATAATAATACATATTTTGATTTTGCTTAATACAGTCCAAGGTGATGTGGCAGCCAGAACATGATGTAGCTGTGCAGATAATTTTTGTCAAAAGAATTGGCAAGCAATTGTCGGATTTACTTTATAAACTGCGGTGTAAAGATAAGCAGCTGAAATACATCCCTGACCGTGTTTTGAATGCCTACAAGGACCTTTAGGCTACTGAGAGCTACAAACAAAAAGCTGAAAAGGCCAAGCAGAATAGAAATTCTAAAAAGGGTGGCTCGCTTCACTGTTACGGCTCCGTCAACCAGGCTCGGTATGCTGTCAGATTGGTAAATTATTTTAAATTTGTGTGTAATTTTAGTTTATTTAGGGTGCTTAGCAATCATTGAAAATGTGTTTCATTATTAGAGTAAGAAGGCCGGACGCATTATCACTATTCTTGAGCTTCACAGGGCCACACATTTGAGGAAGGGTACTACGGAGTATGTTGATGAGTTCTCGAGGAAAACTCAGGTATATACAACTTGATTTGTATTATATAATTTCGTTTTCTTAAAATGGAACGCTAATTATGCTATGTTATCTGGTTATGGAAAACAGGAGGAGGTTAGTGAGACGATGGTTGAGCCGACCCAGAGCACCTGGAACTCTGGCTCACTTGGTCCACTTCCCCCTGAGATCATAGCTCCGGCGAACCGCAATTGGAAGAAGGCAGTAGGCGGGCCGAATAAGGGTTGCATGTATGGTTCGGGGCCCTTGGCTCCGTTATTGGACTTTGGGGTTGATCACTTCGACACTAGCGGACCTTCTAGGAGTGGACCTCCTCCTCCTCCGTCAGCTGAGGAGACCGAGCAGCTCAGGCAGCAGGTGCAGGCTCAGGCACAGGTCATTCAGGCTCCGCAGCAACAGCTGTAGACTCACGAACAGGTGCAGACAACTCTACTGGAAGACTTCTTGAAGTTTATCCGTACGCAGGCGAAGATATTTAAGTCTGATGATGCTGATACTCCCTATTAGGACTTTGTTGTATTTGTTTGATATTTCAATATTATGTTCTAACATTTCTAACTAGTTTATTTTGATTCGGATTTTATTGTTGATTCGGATATTGTTAAACTTGTTGATTCGGATTTTATTGTTGATTCATATTTTATTGTTAATTCGGATTTTCATATTTATATTAATTATAGCAGGTTATTATAGACGGATTGTAAAAAAGTAGGTTTTTAAAAAAAAAAATTCGTTCAGGGGTTAATAGAGACGGAAATCCGTCGCTAATCAGGCTAATCAAAATAGGACACGTGGCATATAGTAGCGACGGATATTAGTGACAGATTTCCCTCACTAAAGTTGATGAATCAGAATCTGACACGTGGCACGGATTAGCGACGGATTTAGTGAAGGATTTCCCTCACTAATGTTGATGAATCAGAGTTTGACACGTGGCACGTATTAGCAACGGATTTAGTGACAGATTTCCCTCGATAACGTTGATGAATCACAGTCTAACACGTGGCACGTATTAGCGACGGATTTAGTGACGGAAATTCCGTCGCTAATTAGCAACGGATTTTATTCCGTCGATAACCATTAGCGTCAAGGTTTTTAGTGACAGAAGTAGCCTGTCGCTAATTCTGTTGCTAATAGTCATTAGCGAGGGAAAAACAGTCATTAGCGAGGGAAAAATTCGTCGCTAATACACTGTTTTTTTGTAGTGAAATAGGCTTCTACCAACGGCTACCCTAGATGAGACCTACTTTAATGAGTTGTGCTACCCATGGAAGGAAGCATTTGTTGTCGAGCTTTTGAGGAACACAGTTGGTTACACCACCATGAAGGATAGATTGAAAAAGTTATGGAAGCTTCAAGGGAGGTTTTAAATCATGGATGTAGACAATGGATTATATATGGTCAAGTGCGAACATTTAGGTGACAGGGAACACATCGTCTCTGAGGGTCCATGGATGATGTTTGACCATTATCTTGCAGTTTCGAGATGGAGGCCAGAGTTTGTATCGCTACATGCTGTTGTGGATTATATATATGCGCAAGTATACGCAGTCACACAAGTAATATATTAGAAAATACAGGTCGTACCCACAGGGATTGTATTTAATTTAGAGTTGTCATGTCTTAGCAAATCAGTGTGTAAGGATAAAAACACAATTTTGGAATAGTAAAATAAAGGTTGAAGTGCAAGGGAATAACAAGGGAAACTATATGGTGAAGACTTAGTTGGATTGCTTTTACTAAGTAATTTCTCTTCTGTGTTAGTGCTATAGCATTAGATGCTATAGCATTGAGTGCTGTAGCATATGTTGCGTGCCTTTCGGTCACTTTCACCAAGGTTTCGTGACAAGATCCTATGTCTAGGCTTCAAGTAAGTTCACCTTTGTATATTAAAGAGCCCACAGTATTCACTCTATGAACTAAGCCCTCCTATGTCTAGGTTTGGGAAAGGATTGTTCTAAATGTCTTTAAAACAACCACTCACTCATATCAATCTTTGAGATCAACTCATGAACCATTTCTGAACCCATGAATCTACCTATTTTAGTTGGCCAATTCCAAATCAGGTTTGGAAATATTAAAACACAAAAATTGAAATGCATACATCATAATATTATATTACTAACACATTAAAGAGTCATTACAAAGCTCAAGCAATCTAACTAAAAGATGTTTAGCTCATGTTAAACATTATCAACAACTTACAAACAGTGGAGTTCATATCACCGAGACAGAAAATAGAAGAAGAATGTACAAAAGATACACCCCTCCAACTCATACGCATGAACTGGTGTGCTGACAGTGCTATAGCATGAGCAGAACAGAATCTTCTAATGGATTTGATGATTGATCTTCAATGGATGCAAGAGGACAGTTTATCACTGTATGTTCCTCTCAAAAACCAGAGAATTTCGTGCTGGAAGTGTAATGGATGATGGTTTATGGAATATGGAGTCTGTCATCAAGTGTGGAAGTGGAGCTTCTTTATAGTGCACATTTTTCCCTCCTCTTTTGCAAGTGGGGGAGACAAGTGGGACATGTTGTCCCATCCATGTTTGCCAAGTGGTCATGTGCAATGTGTAGAGGGTGGCTGCATCAGCATAGGGTGTCTCACTTTTTTTTTGCCGAAAACGTTAAACGCTAGTGCTTACCAAATACGTCTACTTTTCATCCGCTAGACGAATCCATTGTCCACTGACAGATGAGATTCGCCAAATAGGGCCTTAGTCAATGTTGTTATTTCTATTATTTTTGTTAGAGGAATCCATGGAATGTTAATTGTGTAAAGTGTATTGACATATTCATTCGATAATAATAGCGTACTATTTCTACCGTATCTTTCTTTCTTTTCCTCTTCCCTAATTGATAGTGAGATCATTGTGATCTCCTTAGCTTGGGAGATGATTGGGTTTTTTTTGGTGTTACAAAAGGGGCTAAGCCCCAAAGAGAGAAACAAAAGCAAAAATTAGCTAACACTAGCAGATTTCCAGCCTTCAGTATCTACCCTTAAGAGAGGGATAATACGAGTAGGAGCGTCCACATAGGTGATGGCCTGAGAACGGTGGTTGTAAAGTAAGATAATGTCTGATTTCTTTCATTGACTAAAGGTGATTATATACATCAAAATATCTTGTTGCCTAAGCTAACAATATGGAAGGTAATTATGTACAATTATCTTGTTATCTAAGCTAATTATCTTGTTGCCTAAGCTAATTACCAATGTTTTAAAAACCGGACCGGACCGGCCGGTTCAACCGGTTGAACCGGGAACCGGATCCCCGGCCGGTTGGTTCAACCCCATTTGAACCGCAGTCCTATTGAACCGCCCAGAACCGGATCGAACCGGGGAAGAACCGGGTTGAACCGCGGTTCAACCGCTTTGAACCGGAAACCGAACCGGATTGAACCACCCGAAATACATTTTTTTATTTTTAAATTTACTTTTTTCTCCAAAATTTAATATTTTTTATTTTTTTATTTAATAAATTACTCATCCGGTTCAACCATGGTTTGTTGAACCGGTTGAACCGATTGAACCATGAACCGGAGGCCTCGCCGGTTCGATCTCTGGTCCGGTTTTAAAAACATTGCTAATTACAATTAATTTCATTAATTCTGACATATTTATGTTGTCTAACAAAGGTGAAGAGCTTCCTTAACAAAACGATCGGCAATGCAGTTAGCTTTGCGGGTTTTTTTGTAACAGTCTAGGCCCTTTTTTTCTAGTAGGCTACCCCAGCACTGCACATCATGACCTTCTCCACCCCCATGTGGAGTTTTTGCCTTCCGTGGGAATCGAACCATGTACCCTGGGGCTCAAGTATATGCCCAATGCATTCCCACTACCAGTGCTGGGGTAGTCTACTAGAAAGAAAAGGGCCCAGGCTGTTACAAAAAAAGGCGCCTTTTTTTGTAACATCCTGGGCCCTTTTCTTACTTAATAAGCTACACAGCGATGCACTCATGATCTTCTCTACCCCCATGTAGAGTTTTTGCCTTCCGTGGGAATCGAACCATGTACCCTGAGGCTTAGGTACATGCTCAATGCATTCCCACTACCAATTGATCTATGTGACGCCACCCAATGCAGGTGAGGTGATCAAGGAGATTTCTAATGTTTGCTAGGATGAGGAAGTAGTCACTAGAGGTAATAATAGGGTCTTGGAGGTGGGATATGGCAACAGTAGAATCTGATTCAATAACAAGACATCTCGAATTGCGACTTAACGCAACTTGAATGCCATTCAGGATAGCTTTAAGTTCGGCCTCAATCACGGGACACGGGTCGAGGTGCATCGCAAAGCCCAAACAAAAAGCACCATTGTGGTCACGAATAACACTACCACAACTGGTAGCGAGACCAGCTGCAGTTACTGTTGCGTCACAGCAGACGAAAAGGAAGCCCACAGGGAGGCGGCAGTCAAACGTAGGGGAATCCCAGAGGTCTAGTGGTAGTACCGTCATATAAAACACCTAGTTTAGTCTTGCAAGAGAGATTAGTCGCAACTAGGGATTTAATTTTGCTGAACAAATTCTGGACAGAAACAGAAGTCTGATTGAAAACAGTATTATTCCGGGCGAATCATATCTGGTCAATGGCGGCAGTACCGAAAATGATGTTCCAGCTTTGTTGTGCGTGATTTCGCAAGCCAGGATCCAAATTTGACATCAGCCAGTTATGCCAAGAGGCATCGGAGAAGAAGGCAGGTTGGTTTGGTGTTTGAACTAAGCCACCCCAAAGAATTTGGATTCTGTTGCAATCACGGAAGAGATGATTGGGTTAGGAGTACGGGTGGTGAAGGTTTTAATGTAGGGTAAGAATATTTAATTATTTTAATGGGATGAAGATGGTGGAAAAATTAAGAAAACAAATGGTGGCAATGAGAATTGTTTTTTTTTACATCCACCAACTCTCCAACAAAAATTATGATTATAATTATAATATATCTCTTAAAGAGCTTAATTCATGTACCGCCTTCACTTATATATCTGTGCAACGTCGCATAACACATTAACACCGTACAATAGCAGCTTTGTATTGTGTCAAAAAAATATAGTAGCTTTGTAAAATTTATATTATAATGGTAAAAAAGCCCAATTAGAAAATAAACCTTATTCACGAAAAAAAAAAAGAAAACAAACCTTTTCTCTTGGTCTAGCTAATAACACCACCATTCAACCGGATTCTACTTCTACGCTTACTAAAAAAAAACGTATTCTACTTCTACTACGTAGAATCCACATTAATTAAATTGATGACAAACGGAAGCTTGATTATTCAATAGACATCGATGTAATAAACGCGTACAACGTCGTCCAATGTAGTACTTTATTTTGCAATTCATAAATATACAAATAAATGCAGTAAAGGGGTGTATTTTGATGACACCCCATCAAATTTCAATTGTTGGAACATACTGGTAGATGCCAGCTAACTTGTTTATCCTTAAGAAGAAGAATTCACATCAGGGCAGCCCGTTACAATACGCTTGCCGGACGAACAGATCCATCCAGTATTTAGTCGCATTTACAAGTATTTGACCATACCACGACCTTCCACACTCAGTTTTGTAGCCTGAAGCTGCTTCTTTTTTGGTGCCCTTAACTGCTGCAATTTCTTGTTCATCTGCAGTTAACAATCCACACCGGTCAAATTGGCCCACATCTCTACCTCAAGAATTTCAAAATATCCTTATCTAAGTCAATTTTTCGTTAGATAAACTATTTGAAGTAACAAGGTTATAAAATTATATAAGCTTAATGTTTATATCTCCGTTTAAACCCTGCTGGCATGTGCCCCCATTGTCACACTCACAGTACGTTGGTGTACACACGACCAATAATATGCATACATGAAAAACAACAGCATGGCGTTCTGTCCACCACTTGCATAGATTCATCGGTATATAACAAGGAACCAGAAACAGCATTTGGTCAAAGAATGGATGCAAAACACTATGTTGACCTCACCAAAAAAAAATGATTCTAAAAACATCGCATCCACCAAGTCGGGGAATACAACGGAAGATAACCTATTCTGTTTTTGTTATCTATATCTTAGCTGAAATCTAAAACCAAAAGCCAGATCCCATTCTATTCAAAATACCTGAAAGCACCCAAAATATCCAGATAATAAATGCATTGAGCATTGTTGGTATTAACTGTCTGACGCTCAGTCTCGGATGATTCATATTATCCAATTTTTTATGCATGAAGCTCCACAAAATAGAAAATATGGCATATGATATTGCAACATTTATCAAAAGCATGATAAATTGCTGCATAATTGTTGTGTTTTGCTCATTGGAAGGACACATTTATTGTAACAAAAACTCAATGCTCTTTGCCCCATATGCTAGAAACTTCAGCATTGATATAAGTCGCACAGCAATCAAGACTTAAAAGGGATATGCTTGTGGGTTGGAAGTAGGGATGTGCATGGTACAAAATCCATACCACACCATACCTCTTTCAAATCCAGTTTTGGTTTACCTTTTTTCATAAAACCGGTTTACATTTCTAAACTGGTTTGGAACCGGTTCGAAACCGGTACGGAACCGGTTCGGCTTTTAAAACCAGTTTACCATTTTAAAACCGGTTTTCCCTTCCAAGAACCGGTTTACCCGTTTTTAAAACCGGTTTTTGCTACCCAAAAAACGGTTTACCGTTTCCTAAAACCGGTATTTTTTGTCAAAAACCAATTTTTTGTGCCAAAAACGATTTACTACTTCCCAAAACTGGTAACATGCCAGTAACATAATATTCCATACATGACTTTTTTGTTGATTACCAAAAACACAGAAAATTCCAGTAACGACCCCCTTGGCTGAACGGTTCCGCATTTCTGGCTTGATGATATAGAGGACCTCAACACTTTATGATATTCAGTTGATTCCACCATGGAAATGGAAGAGATTGAGAGTAGAAAGAGGAGAGAGAGAGAGAGAGAGAGAGAGAGAGAGAGAGAGAGAGAGAGAGAGAGAGAGAGAGAGAGAGAGAGAGAGAGAGAGAGAGAGAGAGAGAGAAAGAGAGAGAGAAGGAGGTGAATCACCGCAAATTCTAAATAATAATAATAATAAATGAATATCACTGCAAATTCCTTGGTAACTCTATAGAATCACTCACTTTCATAAATTCACTACCATTATTTTGATTGGGAGCTGAATTGTTGGCTTTCTATTGAAACAGCGGTGCCAAATTTATGAATTGATGATGGAGATCGAGGAGAAGTATGTGAAGGATATTCAGATCTGGAAATTTCGGGAATTACCGGTTTAGGGGAAGTAATTACCGGTAATCCATAAGTGGGAGGGGTTGGGTTTTTTAAGGAAACAGTACGGGCTTTTAAAAATGGTTTGGTACAGTATTCAGTACAGTTGAGGTTTATTGTAACTGTTGCACACCCCTAGTTGGAAGTTGGAAAGATAAAGTTAAGTTAAAAATTGAAACTTTAAAACCATTGCAAACTAATCGCTTAAAGAACAAAAAAAAGGGGATGAAAAGAATTAAGAAAAGCCAAAACTTGAAAGATGAAAGACCAACCTTCATGCGCTGCTGGTCTTGTGCAGCTTGTTTTGCTCGTGCTCTAACTTCTTCAGGATCAATTTTAGATTGAGGGCGGATCACAAAATCCAAAGGTGTTGCTTCAGGCCTTGATGCGTGCTGCCTGGAAGAGGATTGTCCAGATCTAGGCCTGCAGTCAGAAATTTACCATCCAAAATATATATCAGAGATTCATGAATTCACACTGCAAAAAGAAGTTTATGAGCGTCATTCAAGCCCTACTGTGAAAATTCCAAATCAAGATCACCATCTCTAGATTCCATCCCTGCCGCTTTACTTGCAGGCCTGAAAAAGTTAAAACAAAAAAATATAAATTCAACCAGTTGCAATAACTAAATCTTATACCGCTTGAACCAAACAAATAAAGAAAGAACGTATGAGTACTTTTTAACTGATGGCCTCCTGAAAGGAACCCTATCATCCTCAGTATTTCGCATGTCTTCAAAACGCGTACTCTTATTAAATATAGGCCGGCTCTGCGATTACAACAGAAATGACATTAACATAAAATTTTGCTTGTAATGAACTCATGGAAGGAGATAAAACATACACAACATAATTTCTTTATGAAACAGAGATTTTTAGTAACAGAAACACATGTGATATAATGGCCAAACAAAACACAGAGAAGACCACCCAAGTTTTCTTCTCGGGCATTTTAAACACTATAGCTTGGAGAGAATCAAACAGCTTTGAAAAGAAAATAAAAGAAAAGGACAGAGTAAGAGTTAGAGCTGAGAGTTAAATCAAGAGCTAGGTAACATTTTATACATACCCATTTATCAACCAAATCCTTGGCTAATTTCCTATTTACATTGATCTCTTCGTCCGACCTTGATAAAAACATAATTACCTGTCAAGACAATAAAAATCCGTCTAAGATATTAATTCTAATAACAGGCTACACATCCCCGGTCGTATAATTAACAGAAGCCAAACCTTTCCAAGACCACTTTTCTTCAGCTGCTCTCTTCTATCATACTGCTCTAGGTCTATAGGAAACTGCATAACAAGAAAAATGAATACACTGCCAAAAAATCTTAGTAAATAATTATTGCATTGAAATTATTATAATGGTATCAACTCATTACATCATTCAAAATCTTCAAAATTGCTGTGCGTATGTTAATATTTGGCAGGCTTCCATCAGGAAGCGGCTCAAGCCAATTCTTCAGTAAAGTTAGCACTCCGTGATCTAAAAACTCTAGTTGAAGCTGTTTCCTGAGCATTAATTGGCGGAAAGTTGTTAAAATAAAGAAAAAGAAACATAAAAGATTAACAAAAGTACAAAACATTGGTCCGACGTAGCAGGAAATCAAAAGCTTACTTTGAGAGGACTTCTTGTAGAAGAGGCAACTTTTTGAGTTTATTAATAGCAGGTTTTGCCTGTCTATTAAGCTCAGCATCCTCTTCTGCTGTAACCTCAAGCTCAGCCATGACATTCTCTACTAGTAAAGCTATTTCTGCAGGACTTCTCTCGTTCTTCTTTCTTTTCTTTATCTTGAAAAGATCGTTAATTTCGTCATTCTCTTCACCTTCCTCTGCCTAGAAAATTCACATAACAGGCATCGCGATCAGAAAAGCTTTTCATAAACGATGCAAGAAACCCTATATTTGACTTCTTACAGAAAATTGTCTACAATAACCAAGACAAAATAGCTTGAGATGACATGAAAGCTAGAACTGAAAATGAAAAAGCACTCATTACTTATTTCAATTTCCAACATTCTACTGCTAGTTTTGAAGACCTTTTGTAAAGATAAGGTTATTAAACCCAGTGGATAAGATTTTAGGAAAATTTAAGCAGAAAAATTTTAGAGAAAAAAAGGTAAGAGAATAAATTATCAACCTGGGGAGCAGAACCAGGAGAATGTGGTTCTTCATAACGATCATAAAAACCAGGATCCGCTCCAGTGTCATCTATAAAGTTATCATCATCCACATTCCTGTCACCCTCGCGATCATCCTTGAACATGGAAAGAAAAAAACTTGCATCAGATACATTTCACAACCAAAAGTGTACTTCAAACAATCACCACCAAGACAATAGAAATAACTTTTAACTCAATTCAGATAAACTTTAAAAAGAACTAGCATCAGATAAACTCAATTATTATGAATAATAAATCAATTCAAAGTAGGCAAGACAATAGAAATAACTTTTAACTCAGATACCGAAGTCCGATTATTAGATTGATAAGTAAAAAAATTCAATAAAACTTTAGCAATCGCTCTTTGATTTTGAAGCATGAATAGCAATACTACACATGAAGAAGTGAGAAATCACAAAGGGAAAAATACCTCAGAATCCCCTCCAGCAATTGTATCCCACATCTCCTTAACTTCACCATCATGATCCTTCCCAGCCTTACCACCAAAACCTTTCTTGGAAGCTCCAAATTTGGAACCTCCCTTTCCACCGCTACTACTTCCAAACCTCTTCTCCCCCTTAAGCCTCTTCTCCTTCTTCCCAGCACTACTATCTTTCCCCTTCTTCCTCTTCCTCCCCTCCGCATCATCATCCATCGCCGGAATATGGGCTTCGTCCTCCTCAACCTCTTCCAGACCCGGAGCCACCGACTGATTCCCGGTGTCGCTCTTCTTGATCAGCCTCTTCCTAGGCTTCGACTTAGACGGATCGGTGTCGTAGACCGGAGTCTGTGATCGGTCTCGGTCGCCACCCCACTCGCCATCGTCTTCCTCGAATTCTAGGAGCTGCTTTGGCTCCAGGTGACGGCTCACGATCGGATTCAATGTCGTCATAGTCCATCAACGGTTCCCCTTCCTCGTCGCGATACCTGAAAAAACAAGCACAAGGAATTGAATCGAATCGTATCGAATAGCGGAAAAAAGAAAACCCTAAACCGAAAGTTCACGGAGAGAGAGAAACGCACGGATTGTCTTCGTAACCCATGGTGAATGATGATGATTACGCAGTAGCAAAAAACGTAGCGAAATTTTGTTGTGTTGAAGAAATATGAATTAGTGGGAACAAGGTTTGTATCTGACAGTGAAGAAAGAAAAGAGAAGGAAAATTGCGATTTGCGATAAAGGAAGGAAGAGAGGGTTTACTGTTTTTGAGAATGAAGGAAGGAACCGGGAAGAAGCAAATCACGTTGCTACCGAAGCATATCGCTTATTTGAGATTTGCTTATTGCAGTTTTGGCCAAGAAGATATCGTAATTATGCAATCTTTGTCTATAGTTTTTTTATAACCAATTATTTCATTTTATTTCAAGAGAAATTGTATTAAAGGGTAGGCACTCCAATCTAATACAAGATATATTAATGAATAGTGTTTATACACACCAATGGATTATTCTATCATTGGCTATCGTCATATTACATCTCATTCCTAATCTACCCGCAAACCAACTCCAAGAGGTATGTTTGATATTGCTTTCCAGCCACAGTGCCCAAACTGTTGCTAGGCAATCAAAAATTTGAATTGCCTGCAATGTTTTCCTGTTACAAGGCCACCATAGTGTTCGCGGTGCGGTTTGGTTCGGTTTTGAGATAAAAAGTGAACCGAACCGCAAGGTAAAACTACATGCGATTTGGTTTGGTTCGGTTGGCTTACTAAAATAAAACCGAACCAAACCAAACCAAACTAATGCGGTTTGGATTGGTTCGGTTGGTTCAGTTTTTTCCAAGACAAAATATAATTTAAAACGAAGTTAAAATTAACTAACATAAAAAATGGCTAACATAAATCTTTAAGAAAAAATCTACTCAAATATATATAGTATATAAATTACGCTCTTTTAATTCTTTCAAGATAGCTAAGACAATGTTTAAAAAAATTTGAATTAAATATTTTATTGTAATTTTTAAATATAGCATAACAATATGGATTGTTTGTAAGTGAGTCAAAGAATTAATTGTATTTGGGCTAGTAAGTGAGTGAGAGTTGGGTTTTAGTTGCATTTGGGCTAGTAAGTTAGTAAGGAAGGTTGTAAGTCAATAAGTTTTAGTGTTACTTGCGGTTTGGTTTGGTTCGGTTTCTGTAATCAAAACCGCGAACCGAACCAAACCACGCGGTGCCATGAAAAAAAGAACCGAACTAAACCAATAAGAAGTGGTTTTTTGCGGTTTTCGGTTTGGTTTGGTTCGGTTTGCGGTTTTCTATTGGTTCGGTTCGGTTCGGTTCGGTTCGGTTTTGAACACCCCTACACCATACCACATAAAATGCATCAGCCCAGATAACTCTGCCTTCGGTTATTTGTCAATCCACCTGTTAACATCCTGCCAAACTGTATGTGCAAACGGACATTCAAAGAATAGATGTGCTAATGTTTCACTATTTTCATTACACATAGGGCAACGTGGCTCTTGTAGAGTAACCCCTTTAACAATTAAATTATCTCGTGTAGGAAGCTTCCTAATCAACAAACGCCACCAAAAGATACACACTTTTGATGGTACATGTGATTTCCATAGACTTTTTAGACCATCTTGAATCTACTCTCCGACATTACTTTCTTGCAAACCAGACAACAAAAAATATAACATGATTTAACAGAAAAAGAGTTCCCTTTATTGCCGATCCACCTCCACCCATCCAGGGTGCTCTGACACAACTTAATCTCAAGCAAAATCTGCCCAAGAGTCGCTGCATCAACCGCTTCCTCAACATCAAGTGCTCACTCCCAAGTCAAGTTCCAACGCCAGCGACCATTCTCCCATACCCCCATATTATCAATAGCCGTCTCTGGATAGATGAAAGCGAATATAAGTTGTGAAACGCCACAGCCAACACTTTATTTCCCAACCATTTTTGGTTCCAGAAACTCACAAGTCTCCCGTTCCCAACAACACTGTTCACGGTTGCCTGTCAAAAAATCCTGCACGATATAAAAATCGTCACCTAGCTAAATTAGATTCCTGCACCAAATGGAATCAGACTTTCCCCAAACTCTGCTCACCCTACCAATATGTTTGTCTCTTATGTCACATTATCGATACGTAAGGATAGGTCTCCATATAGCATTGACGTTGACAATGCATCTCCACTTCCACTTGGCTAACAAAGCGATATTAAAAGGTTCTACATTTTTGATACCGAGCCCCCCCCCCCCCCATTCTTTTTTAGATTTATATACAAGATCCCAAGCAACCCAACAAATCTTCCTTCCATCTCTATGACCACCCCATAAAGAATTCTTTTGTATTTTTATTAATTCATTAAGTACCACTTTCGTGCCTTATAGAATGATAAAAAATATAAATGGATGCTATTCAAAACTGAATTAATCAAAGCAACTCTACCTCTCTTCGATAGATGACGTCCCTTCCAAGATGCTAGTCGCGCCCTTACCGCTTCCACCACTGGTCTCCAAGTAGAGCTCCTCCTGGGATTGGCGCTCACGGGGGTGCCCAAGAACCAGAAAGGAATAGAAGAAATGCTACAGGCCAAAAACGATGAGGCCGATTCAAGTAAGTCCTCCCTCAGGTTGATGCTAAACAAGTTGCTCTTATGAAAATTGACTTTTAGCCCAGATATCAACACAAAGTCCCGGAATATAGCTTTAAGACTCCAAAGGTTGTTCTAGGATCCTTTTCCCACTAAAATTATGTCGTCCGCAAATTGTAAAAGAGAGTAATGCTGGTCTGGAGACACCTTATAACCTTCAAACAACCCCAAACTAAGAGCCTTTTTCACCAAGCCTGCAAGCCCTTCCGCCACAAGTAAATACAAAAACGGTGACAGTGGGTCCCCCTGTCTCAATCCCTTATGCACTTTAAAATCTAATGTTGGACTACCATTTACAAGAACTGCCATTGAATTCTCACAGACACACGCCCGCGTCCACTGGATCCAGTGCGCATCAAATCCCATCCTCTCCATCATGTAAAACAGAAAACTCCACGAGACTCAGTGGTATGCCTTCTCAAAATCAACCTTAAAAAGTAAGCATTCATCTCTTCTTCTCTTGGCAAGGTCTGCCACTCCGTTGACTACTAGGACCTCATCTACTATTTGTCTTCCTGGAATAAAAGCAGATTTACAAGGTGAAATAAGCTTGCCTATAACCTTCTTCAATCTAGCTGCTAGAACCTTGGATAAAATCTTATATAAACAACCAATCACACAGATAGGTCTATACTCCTTTAGCCCATGTGGATTATCAGTCTTCAGTATCAAAGTAAGAAAAGAGGCAGTTATACCATTGAGCAGCACCAGACAAACCTAAAATTCTTGAATGAAAGCCACAATATCCCCTTTCACCACCTCCCAACAATCTTTAACGAAGCTATGATTGAACCTTGAACCCGTTAGGACCTGGGCTTTTATCACCATCACACCCCCAAATCTCCTCCTTCACCTCTTCCTCTGATATAGGACTAATCAACATTTGATTGTCTGTGTCGGTCAGTTTGGGAAAAACTAAACCATCTAACACCGGACGGTTAACCACATTATCCTCAAAGCTTTTCACAAAAAAAAAAATTGTACCGCTTTTTGACTTTGTTTACCTCTTCAAGAGACCTCTCGTCTACCTCTAACACACTCAACTGGTTCCAGCGCCTTCTATTTTGAATACAAGCATGGAAGTACTTTGAATTGGAATTACCCTCTTGTATCCATCTAACTCTAGATTTTTGTTGTATATAAAAGACTTTCTTTAAACTTCAAATTCCGCCAAAAGAGCGCTGAAGCTTGTTTTCTTGACTCAACCGCCAACAAGTCTAACCCCTCCATCACCGCCACGTCCAACTCATTAAGTTCTTCCACAATATTTTCAATTTTAAGATCTAAACACCCAAATACTTCCTTGTTCCAAACCTTCAACTTGCCTTTTAACAAGTTCAGCTTCTCCTTGATGATATATGTCTTCTTACCCTGCACCTGCAAATTATTCCAGACTTCCATAACAAAAGATTTAAACTCTTCATGTTGTAACCAGCAATTATTGAACCAGAAGGATTTTGGCCCCCAATCCCGGTCAGAGCATAACAACCAAATTGGGCAGTGATCAGAAATGTCCCTCTTGCCAACTCTCTGGCCCTTGACATGCCAAGCTTCAATGAGACCCTCAGTGATCAGAAATATGTCCAACCTACTAGCAGATATACCATCAGAGCAAAACCATGTAAACTTCTTATCTAGCAACGGAGGATCACCTAACTCCATGTCATTGATGAAAGCATTAAAATCAGACATATCTTTCAATCTCAAGTTTGTCGCCACCCCCTTACGTTGCTCTTGTTTAGTTATAGCGTTAAAGTCCCCAATCAAACACCACCACCCTTTCTTACTACTTCTTTTGAGATTGCAAAGTTCATCCCACAACTGTTTCCTATCGCTCGTATGACAAGGTGCATATACACATACCCAAAACAATTCCAAAGATCTCTAGTCAACACAAATAGCCGCAAAACGATCACCATAAATTCTTCGTTTGACAACCCACAAATTGTTCTTCCACATCATTAATAAGCCTCCAGACTGTCCCAATGATGGAACAACTACCCAATCTATCATGATATTACCCCACAAGTTTTCAACCATATAGTCATGCAACACCTCCCTTTAGTTTCTTGAATGCAAACTAAATCAAAAACCTGAACGAATAATCTGATACAATCTTCTTCTTTTAGAGTTGTCTCCCAACCCTCTGATATTTAATAACATGATATTCATTTCAACACCGTTTTGTCCTTCCTTCTCAAGCAAGCTTCATTATCTCTTTGTTCAGCTTCAGCGATACGGTTCACATAAACATTGTCTCCCAAAGAACCCGTCACACCCAACGATTTCGCTTGATCCCATACCTTCGCTGCCACTGTCTTCTTTTGCAGAGCCCAAAAACGATTGTTGCCTTGTATAAAATCACCTGTACTTTTAGAATCACAGCACAACACAGTACCACCGGAAAACATGGAAGAAGAACGAGACCAATTGCTCCCATGTTCATCGCCTATTGAACCTTGATTACACTCTGGCCACGAAGAGATCGATGCCAACTCATGTCGTACCAAATTTCTCTTGTTCGCACGAACAGGCGCGCTTAAGAAACCTTTACTAGATAATTTCTTCCTATGAACTTGCATTTGCGGTTGATGAAGATTCTTGTTCGGTGATTGGGTCTGGTTCAAATTTGGGATTGAAGGGAGTTCGCGATCAGCAAAGCCCACTTGAACCGAAAGTGAATCGATCAGGGTGTCCTGGACTTCCTCGCCACTCATAGAATTAACAACTATAGCAATCGGCCCAGTTGACCCTGAAACATGCGCGTTAGGCCCCGAACTATTTGATTGATCATTCAGCCCATTGTTAATTTGTCTTTCATTCACAACCAACGCGCCACGCCTTGTACTTACATGAGAATTGGCTGAATTGCCATTATTGTCATTTCCATCATCAAAACACACATCATGCCCTACTCCCCGCCCTTCATTAATATTTTCCATCTCTTCCACAAATTGATTAATTGCAACCAATTTCAAATTTGGATCAGTGATAAATTGCTCATTAATTCCACCATTATTACCAAAATCGTCCTTACCTTCTTCCCCCTCCACAAGAGCTTTCGGCGAGTCCTCCGGCCACTCCTCCTCTGCGTCATTAGAGATATATTCTGATGCAACCTCCTCATCACCATTATTCGGGACTAGTTTCCATTGCATGGGGCTAAACCAATCTTCGACCATCTTGATTTTGTATGTCACTCCATTGATAACAACTGAACGAATTTCATTGATAGGATTTAATACTTTTGTTCGAATTAGAACCCTTGCCACATCCATCGCTCATCGTTTCTCAGTATTGTCGTCGCCATTTAGATATACCCCCACATTATCAGTGAGAGTAGAGAAGAACTAAGGACACCATGCATGGGTGGGAATACCATAACAACGAATCCATACTAACCTCTCATCGTCTAGAACCGTCGGGCTCCAAGGCCGTGTCTCCTTAAACCATTGTTGTAGCCACTCCTTCGCCTCCTCCACAAACCCATGCACATCCTCCTCCTCGCGTCCTTCCAATACAGCCAGATTCGCACCCAAAGGCGTGACTAGGACTGAAAAAACCCCTTTGCATCGCAAAAGTTTCCTGAATATTGTATGTATTCCCTGGATGTAACACCTCACCTACCATAGCTTTGCCAAGCTTCATGAAGACTTCCTCCGACGCATCGAAAACTATCTCCCTCGTCGAACCGCCCAATTCTTCTACATCTTCCTTGCGTAGTGATGCTGCCCCATCTCTTCTATTATCATTAACCTTCTTGACCCAAAAAGTCTTCAGTTGAATAACTTCCTTTTCCTTCTTCTTCGTTACCATTGTCGTATACCCACCATGTCTTTGAACCATAGTTATCAGAACCGGACCGGACCGGCCGGTCGGACCGGTCGGACCGGGACCCGGTGGTCTTCCCGGGCCGGGCAGCGTGCAGGACCGGATCTGCAGTTGGCCCGGTGATGACGTCATCGGACCGGTGGTCGGACCGGTGGAAACCGGGTCGGACCGGTGGTCGGACCGGTTGATCCTCTTTTTTTTTTTTTTTTTTTTTTTTAAAAGATGAACCAATTATAAATTTTGCATGTTTTCACAAAAAAGGCTTAGGTGGGGTTCGAACCCCCTCCCTAGTATTCAACATTTCAACTTTTTAACCACTAAGCTATCTATTATTTGTTGATACTATCCCGCATTCATTAAATATAATCAATTCCGGATATGTTAATTTTTTTTGCACATTCTTTCATTAATAGTTTTGATTAAACACACATTTTTTTGACAAATTAATTCAAGTTCAACACTCATAAACATGTTAGTAAATGTATAATTATAAATAAAATTATAATAAAATTTCTATATTAATAAATGTATACTTTCTTAGTATATATTATAATTTTTTGAATTTATTTAATATAGACCGGGTCATGCCGGTCCGACTAGAGACCCGCGGTCCGACCCCGGGTCTAGTGACCCGGTGCCTTGACCGGGTCGATGGCCGGTCCGGGTCTGATAACACTGCTTTGAACCATAACTCTCTCAAATCTAGGCAAGTTAACAAATAGTTTCTTACCTACAACAAAAACATTATCAAGCACTATAGCGAAGTGCTTCGGATCCTCCACCTGGATGTATCGAGCAAACCCAAATCTTCTACCTACGCGATCTCTTCGGGAAGGAATATTAAGTTCAACAATCTTCCCATAACAACCAATCACTCGCAGAAGGTCTTTTGCCATGGTATCCTTTGCAAAGTTTCAAATATAGAAGGATGTGATTTGTTCATTACCCCTCATCTCCTTAATATTAGACTTCGCAATATCAGGTGGTTGATATGCCGCCCTAGGCACCCCATTCCTCCTTCGCCTCCCTTGGACCATCTGCCACCCTTCATCGTCCTCCATGGCGTTCTTATGATCAATCAAGAATTATCAAACCTTGCACGAATCTTCACTTTAGAACCGATGATAAATCCAAGAAACGCACTCGAAATCAATGGAAAGATTGCCTCTCTTTAATTGCTTTTTCTAGTAAACTGAAATCGTTTTCTCCAAAACCCCCCTTAGAGGTCAACTTAGAGGTCCTTGTGAGAGGACCAAGGTTAACTTCCTTCTACTATACTTTATATCTTTATAATTATTTTGACCCGCGTACGACCGCTGATCAAATTGGCGCCATTGCCGGGGACCTCTGACTAGGGATTGCCAAATTAAGAACCCCACTAACCACTAACCTTTGTTTTTTAGTTTTGTTTCTTTGCAGGTTCTGTTAATTTCGATTTCGTTCAGTTCTGTCTCAGATTAGGTGAAAAAACAAAGGGTTTTTGGGTGATCGAGTCAGATTACTCCGAAAATTATTTAGAAAATCAGAAAAAAAATAAGGAGTAGGTTGGATTCGTTCTTTTACATTTTCGTTTTAAATTTTTTAATTTTTCGCATTGTCAAAAAAATCCAATTTTTTTTGCATAATCTTCTTTTGATTTTATTAGATTTCTAGTGGTGTTTTTATATTTTTTAGATTAGGTTGGATTCGTTTTTTATTTTCTGCCTTAATTTTAGCATAACCGTTTTGATTCTGATTCTAATTCTGTTGACTAAAACATGGCTATTGTTTATGAACATTCACTGGAGGATCTCATTAAACAAATGACTATTCAAAATCTCCAATTCCCACAAACAACGGATTCCACACTTAAGAAATTGGAGATAATAGTTGGACAGTTAACCACTGCAGTTAATCATATACAGGCCCAGAGATCAAACCAACTGCTTGCCCAGAAAGTAGTGAATCCTAATGTCCCAAATACTCCCATTGTCAGTGCAATTACTCTTGTTGAAACCCCGATGGTGTCTGAAATAGTTGTTGCGAAAAATAACAAAGCTGCAAAATTTGGGGACACTAGTGAAAAATTTGGCATTTTGATACTAAGAAACACCCCATGGAAGAGCATTCCCTTTGTAAAATAGAATTTCTTGATGGTTTGGTTGATTATACATGTTCTGATAATCGTTCTGCTTGCACTGAGATTGAGAATACTTTGCAGGTAGATACACTTTCCATAGCTGATGTTGTGGATGTAGCTGTTGTTGCCATTGAGCAGCCACATGTTGTAGAGCTCAAACCACTCCCTGAAAATTTGAAATGTGCATATTTAGAGGGAAGTGAAAAATTTTCTGTGATGATATCCTCTAACCTTGAATCTGAACATGAGAAGTTGTCTCCAATTCTAAGGGAACATAGGAAAGGTATCGGCTGAACCTTGGTGGACATTCCTGGCGAGAAAGTATGGCAAACACCGCTATAATTCAGTCCCTTAATTTTGGATGTGTGGAAGAAGAATGTGACCAAACATGTGTGTAGTAACTAGAAAAGAGGCTTCTTTGACAAATACCATCCACCTTCAAGAGGGAGTTTTCTTTCCTTATTCTTAAGTTATACTTGTTGCTTACATTGAGTACATTGTGTGATTTAAATGTGAGGGGGTGTCTTTTAGTATTTATGTTCTTAATTTTTAACTATAAAAAAAGGAAAAAAATGTTGTTTTGCATGTTTTTCCATGAATTCTTAGTTTGCATACGTTGTGAGTGATTTTACTATTCTAGGACCATAGGTGTTTTGACATGACTTGATTGATTTCCTGTTGCTCTTGGTATAATAAGTTAGACATGAGCACTAAATTTTGCATCATTTGTGATAGTCATTGTCCTTGGTGAGAATTGAACCTTATAATGGATGGACTAATCTTTTGCCATTTCTCTCTGTTATTGTGTGTGACTCACTCATGTTTGTTAGTTACTCTAGAACTTAATTTGATTCTTGTTGAAGCACTTGTTCACATGCATGTTTGAAATGATCTAGGCAATTCTGTTATTTTCTTAGCTACTAGCCAAATAAGCTTACCCTGAATTTATCCCTTTGTGTAAGCCCATTTGAGCCTTTTTTATCCCATTCTTTGTTTTATAGCTCATTACAAGCCAAAAAGTGAAAAACAATGATATTACCCAACCTCAGAGGGTGAAGGAGCTTTGAATTGAAGATTGTCACATCCATAAGTGTGGGGGTGTCTAAATTGTGCAAATGTGGTTCTCACCTGGGTTAGTTCTTGGGTTCTCAATGGAAAGTTTGGCAAGTAGATTTGTATAGAAAAATATTTGCCAAAAAGAAAAAAAAAATGTGTGCATTTCTTTTAATTTTTGTTTGAAGAAGAATGAAAGTGTGTAGAGAGAGTTATGTGGATAAGTATATCAAAATAGAGAAATTCATCATACCTTGTCATTTTCGTTGGATCCTCTCATGCTCACTTTACAATTGATTTTAATTGCTTTTTTATCCTCTTTGATTCTTTTTAGCCTAGTTCCCTCTTAGGATTATCCCACTTTGACCTTGGCCCCATTACAACCCTTATAAAGACCTTTTGATCTTATGTGCATGTGTTCTTAAGTGTGGATGTTAGAAGCTTGTCAATCATATGGTAGTGCTAACTCTCAATGATGTGCTTAGTATATATATGAGAGTAAACACAAGCCTAGACACTTGAGTGACTGAGAGCATTACTTATACATATCCTGGGAGGACTCATCACTTATGATTCACTCTCTAGTGCTCTATTCTATTGTTTACCTTGATTGTAATTAAGTTCTATCTCTGATTGTCATTCTCCTTGAAGCCTAGGAAAAGCATCTCTTTTACAACTTTTCATTCTTTGGGTTCATTGGAAATTCATGTGCTATTTTTATGTCTTTTTTTGTGTGCTTTGCTCGGAGTTCAAAAACTTAAGTGTGGGGGAATTTGATCATTGCATTTTAATGCACTTGTTATAGCTTCGCATTTGGTGTTTTTAATTGTGCTTTCTACCTAATATTTAAGTCTTAGCACATTTCTAGACTATGGGTCTTATTTGAACAGTATAGCAATTTCCTGATTAATTCTTGTTTTTATTGCATATTGACCCCTGTCTACTCTGCAGGCCATAACTTTGGCTGTGGTCATCCGATTGAGGTGTGCGAGTATGCGTTGGAAAGCTAAGGAACAGAGATACACTTTTTATGTTAAGATAGAAACCAAATTCGGAATTATTGAAGGTCGAAACTGCGGATTACCGAAGAAGTACTGTGTAAAACGGGGTTTGGGTCGAATTTTAGTTCGTTAACGGGCTTTTATGAAAGAACCCGTTAATGGATTTAGGTTTTTCATTTTCTCTGAGACTAAATACACTTTTCAGAGCCGTCTATGCTCTCCGACGCATTATTATACAATTTTGAGGATTTGGTGCTCTAACCTCCATGGAAGCTTAAAGCCCTCCTATATCGATCTATTGGTGAAGGGTGCTGCTTGTAAGGATTTTGAGGTTCGGTGTTTAACGTTTATTTCGTTTTTATGGTTTTAATTCTTTCTCTATCAATTTCATCTCCGTAATTCTTGCTGCAAACTCGGTTTGTGTTTTGCTTAATTACCCACACTCTATGGCTTGCTTATGTTATTCGTTTTATGATTCAGTTTTGCTTAATCACTAAATCATGATTCTGTTTTGCAACTTTCATTATTTAAACTATTTATCGCTTGTTTAATCTAGTTTGGATAGGAATTGATAGAGTCTATGACACTTGTTTATAGGATTGCAAGAATTTTGTTATGATGTTAATTGTGTTCTGTAGCCCTTGTTCACTATCACGATTGATTGAACTCACTGTTTTCACGCTTGCTTTAAAACAGTGCGAATTCGTATGAATTGACTAACACTTGTTTAGTTAGTTTATGATCAATCAAGAATTATCAAACCTTGCACGAATCTTCACTTAGAACCGATGATAAATCCAAGAAACGCACCCGAAACCAATGGATTGATTGCCTCTCTTTAATTGCTTTTTCTAGTAAACTGAAATCGTTTTCTCCAAAACCCGCTAATTTTTAGTTTCGTTCTTGATTCTAGTAGTCAACTTAGAGGTCTTTGTGAGACGACCAAGGTTAACTTCCTTGTACTATACTTTATATCTTTATAATTATTTTGACCCGCGTACGACCGCTGATCACCTCCCACTCACGCCGCCACTCATTATCTCAAAACCCTAGTAGAGTCGCCACCACTGTTGTTCCAAAACTGTAGCTTCAGTGCGAAGCAAATATCTCTCTCCTCAAACTTCATTTTGATGATCCGAATGGTGAAAGTATAGAACTTTGTCTCACGAACTTGCTGTCCAAATTTAAAGACGATTCAACGGTTAACGAATCCGCAATCGCTGTTTTACCGCAATAGGTTTGAGAAAAACGGGAATGGCTCTCTCATCCTAAATTGTTAACTAATCTTCTGACTGTCCTGAACTAAGCAATGATTTCATTGATAGGAGCACTAGGTGTACTCAAACCAAGTACAAAAGAATAACTCAACAGTTGAATTTGGTTCATGAACCAAATGAGCTGAACTTGAGCTAAAAATTGATCTCGTTAAATAAATGAGTTGAACTTGAGATAGGTATAGTTCGACCCGTTTGGTTCATGAACCAACTTGATAATTATATATATATATATATATATATATATATATATATATATATATATATATATATATATATGTATATATACTATTATACAATTTTTATTCCAATATCATCTCTATCTTGTAATATAACTAATTATATTATTATGTTTGTCTAATTTTTTTATCATACTGTCAAAACTCTAGATTTTTTTTGGCTTTAAAAAAAAGAGATTTTATTACTTTTTATTTACGTGAGCCAAGCTACGAGTTGAACCAATTCTCATTGAGTCGAGTCAAGCTGAACCAAGTTCGACTCATTTCCAACCCTACATCCATTAGCTCCCCATCTATTCGTTTGCTCCTCCATTGGTTGTGCTAGTGCCCCTTCGTTCACCACCAAAGCCACCATGGCAATGCTAAAGCTTGATTTTAATGTTGCCTTTATTAGAGTACGGTTGAAACCATGGAGTTTGATAATGCCTTTGAAAATTTTTGCATCTTGGAGTAAAATTATGTGTGTAGTAACTGTTGTTGTGCATACCATATTGGGTAAACAGGCAACCGACTAACACCTTTTGCTACATCACTATGTATCAATTCGCTTCTGAACAATTGAGAAAATTGAACAATCTGAAACCAATAATGATTGACATGTGCCAATATAAGTCAAAAAAGTGATCCATGATTGAGATCCTAAAAAAAGGCCGTGAACTCCCGCTCAACTAGTGTGTAAAATATACTTATCAGATGAACTGTAGGATATTATGTTTGGTTTGGTTATGCCATCAGGCTTTTGATCAACGTTGGTCCCATCATTGTAAGTTTTGCTGAGTTTTCCCCGACCACGGGAATGCCCTCATCACAACTACATCACCAAACTATGACAAGACAAGGTCTCTCGTTGTAGTATCTGCCACCAAACTATGAGATTCTGGGAATGGATCTCCTCAGACGACTTTTTTGTAAGGTGAAATCTTAGCTACTCAATGAATAAAATAAAAAGTGGGAGAGAAATAGTAATCTACTCAATGAAGAGAGTGGATTGAATGGCCAAAATTTAACATATCGTAGTGTTAAGTGAAAAGTAATCTACTTCCCTTCACGTGGTTGGAGAAACAGTGCATGAGATTCCAGGCCATTTTTTGGATTTAAAAAATCAACAATGAACTTTACACAATTGAATTTCTATATTATATAGAAAGTCCAGGCTTCCCTTGAAGATTTCCGCATAATGCCTATAAAACGCCGTCTGACAAATATCTATGGCATAAAGCTAAATGCATTACATTTACATTCTTTACAATCTAAAATGAGCAGTAAAAAATCCAACAGGTACGGCATTCTATTTTTCAAGAAAAGTGTACTTGGAATCAACATAGTTTTCCTTGTCCCATAGGAATGATCCAAAAGCAACGGCTTCTAAAATAAGCATAGTCAAGCCCGAGAATGTGAGTGAAAGCATTTCATCATTGGAAGTTTCAATTGAACCATCCCCAGAGACACGGATATCAGGCCTTCCAAACAGGGCCTGAGTTTGCTTTTCAATCAATGATATAGCTTCTTTGGAGCGTACAATAGCAAGTCTCTGAAGCGACTCTCCATCCAACTGCATCACATAAGCTCTCAGTCTGAATGATTTGCCTTCACCAGTATCCATGTAATAGTCCCCTTCATCATAACCATCATCTTCAGTCTGGATCCTAATCAGGGAATCAGGATCCCAGAGCCTGTTTGGTGGTGATGGTTCATCAAAACTTACATTTCCTCTACTAAAATCCTTTGGAAGGGTTCCCATTGTCCTCTCCAGTTGATATCGTTCATCAACTCGTTTGAGAAAGTATCCATACATTATTGAAGCAGCATACAACTTTCCCAATTTGATTTTACTAATCTGAACAATTGATTGGAGAGGACCTACAACCCTTTCTCCTAATACCAGAGATAAGTGACTCTGTATCATCTCAAATGCCTCTGGAGAATGAACAGCTTCTAGCTTCAGCTCTTGGTTTGGCCATAAATCCACTCGACCAGTAGGATCTGAGGTTGCTGTTATTTTTGGGATCATTGAAATTTTGTTTTCTACAAAACTATGCACAATGGAGCAGTACATTATCTCTTCCAATGTTGTACGCTTTTGTTTCTCTTTAACTTCAGCTATCCTCCTAAAATTCAGATTTGACAGGATTTTCACTTATGCATTACCAGTAACTAAATAAACAAGCAACCAAATGATGTAAATATATTTGCTTTATTTTGTTTTCAAAATTTCAAGGTTTAGCATGGGAAGGTTGACGAGCACACAATTTCCAATCAATTTGCATTAACATAAGATGGAAAAGAGATAAGGAGTATACTTAGTCATGTTTGTGTGTGTACATTAACAACATAAATAGCTAACCCCATACAGCTTACAGGGAAAGATCTTTCAGAGGTGAACATTTATAAACTATGCATAAGCGTGCACAAGTAGTGTTAGTTTGGTGTGTGTGATTAAGTAGCCAGTCCCATAAAACTGACAGAAAAATATCTCTCGGGCACACGCTAAACTAAGCATGGCATCAAACAAGCTGTTATTTGACCAAAAAAATGGAGTCACTAAGGATAAGATCAAAGTTTTGTTTCACCATTCTCATATGTTACTCATGATGAGTATCATTGAAATTAAGGTTATTTCCTGTCATATCAAGAGGAAAAACCATAGAAGGAAAAGGTGTCATGTAATATGGTGGTGCAATATCTAGTCAGAGAAACAGAAAGTTTAAAAACCAAGACCAATGCTTCCAAGAGATTTTATTCTTAGTTACTAGTACTGTGTAGTGTGTGCATAAAATTTGCTATAGTTGCTCCAAAAGTTCTTTGTTATTCTTAAGTTTTCCTTTTCCACATAGCTACTTCGAGTCAAATCAGGGGAAGTGAAAATAAGGGATTGCTAAACTTACTTGTAAAGGGAGTCCTGAGATGAAGTAGGAGGTTCTTCTTTATCGGTGTCTCTGGCGGTCTGAAGTTTCTCCAGCTGCTGGTCAATCGTTGCTAAAAGTAGATGAGGATGGGTTTGCAAAATTTGTTCCAATAGCTGACCAACAGATGACTCAAATTGGAGAGGAGGAGTAGTCACAAAAGCATCATTTGAATCAGCTGACGCTCGGGCAGCAAACCCTCTACCTCGGGAATTGTAGGGTTCATTGCAGTGTTTAGCACTGTAAGATGAAGGACAGCTCTGCAAAGAAAAAAGCACTTGACACAGCTGGTTACAATACAGAAGGAGAGATACAATACAACTAGCTGACGTCAAACAAGGTTGGTACATAATTCATACGCAATTTTGAACTCAATCAGTGTTTTCTTTCGATGTGAGTCTTTCTTCAAGTTTCATTATCTAAGCAAGAAGATAATCTCTTCAAATATGCTTATATGCTTATATTCTTTAACACCACCCCAACCCCCCCCCCCCCCCCCAACAAAACATCTCGAGCGTTGTGAATCAACATAATTAACACTTTCATGATGAAGCAACTTAAATACAAGAACTAAATCACCAAGTTCACAACAGTCATGTACTAATAATCCACTTTAATCAATCCATTTTGTGAATGAAACTCAGGAAATTGGGGGAGAGCAAAGTTGGTGCAATTATAGTTTGACATTTAAACAAATTATACAATTTTGATTACTGCTAAAAGAAAGTTAACTGATTTTGCAACCAATTTGCCACTAATTAACTAAAATATGCATGCCGTTAATGTTAAAAGAAAGGCGAATTTCCAATCTTCAAACTTTAATTACCAATTCTTAATACTTTCCAAACAGAGTAACCGAAGATATAGATTACAAGAAATTAAAGATTGAAATTGAATCATACGAAGCTTACTTTAAGAAATCCAGTGGAAAGAAAATTCTTGGCGTCAGAAACAGCAAAAGCATGGAAATGGCGGAATTCCGGTAACCGGAGCGAGGAGGAAGACGGAAGCACGACCAAGACGTCGCTGATTGCACCTGAGACTTGCATTTTCGGTATTCTGGCTTTCGCACTTCGATGATTAGGGCTATATATAGTGGAGAAGAAGCGAAGACCAAAAGGAACAAGGTAAGGTCGTTAAAACAGTTTTCTTGCTTAAATTTATAAATAAATTATAATAATTTAATGAAACGAAAATAAAATAAAATAAAATAAAAGAAGAAGAAAAATTCAAGTATCATTTTCAATAAAAATAAAGAAAGCAAGGAGGGAGAAAATCTTGAAGAAAAAAACAAGAACGAAACCAGCTGGTATTTGAGTTGAGAAAGAAAGCTCTTACTATTTAGATTTTTTGAATTGTAAAACTCGTGACACCAAAACCGTGGCTTAGAAGTTTGAAGTATTTCAATTTTCAAGTGCGAAGCGTGCGGTAGCGCCGTAATAGAGGTGAAGACAGGAACACGGATAACGCAAGAGACCGAAGGCGTAGATGCGTGTGTGTGAATCATTTTATTTTGGCTTAAACTAGTAGGGAACCCGTGCATACATTTTTCATATTTTTGTGAAAATAGCGGATTTTATAAAGAGAAGTAATAAAGTTAATAAAAAAATGGATAGTAAATTCTATTTAAGCATCCATAAATTAAACGCAAATCAATAGTAACTTATTTCTGCCTAAACTTTCAGTTTTTTATCAAACAATAAATAGTTAATAAGTTCTTTTATAATATATATATATATATATTAATATATATTTTATCATACAATATATTGTCTACAGTATATAATAAGTAGTTTTATTTTTCAGTTTTTTGAAAAAACTGGATATAATAAATATTAACTGATGTGGTCTTAACCAAGTGGGTGTGGCACAAGTGGTAAGTTGATTGGGCTCCTTAAGCATTTGGTCAGGGGTTCGATCACTGGCCGGTGTGTATGGAGAGACATCGCTTGGGAGAGGTCAGCCCTTAAATGAACTCCAGTACCTCGAGGGATTAGTCTCCACAGTTGCGGTGGAGAATACCCTGGTTTCCAACTTCTTCGCCTTGTTCCATTAAAAAATGTATGAGGTTGTTGGAAGTAATCTGGAATTGATGTTGTGTTGTTTATTTTCTCCTTGTTTGTTACACAAATTGATTCATTTATACATCAAATTCTATGAGCCAACAATTACTACGGAAGATGAATTGATTAACAGATATGGAAAAGCTGCAAAAATTTTTTTATCCTGCATAAGGGTTTTGTTTTTTTGTCACGATGATTTGATAATAGTAACTTGTGGTGATAATTAAGGACTATAATATGGTGGTGTACAACAAATAGATGCTAAATAATATATATATATATATATATATATATATATATATATTATTTAGCATCTATTTGTTGTACACCATATTATAATCCTTAATTATCACCACAAGTTACTATTATCAAATCATCAACATGAGGGAAAGATGATTATTTGGGAGGGAAAGATGACAATGAATACTCGGGAAACAAAGAAAATTCCAGCTGCATATTTGCAAGTAAGTAACATTTTGAAAATACATTTAGATTTGTGTTTTTGATTGTGGTTAGATTTGTTAGGATGTTCTTTAATATAATGTGACATGAAATTCATTCAACATATAAAGCTTGTAAAAAAACCTCACTATCACAACAGGATATGTGGATTAACCTGTTGTTAAAATACGTGGATTAATTGTAGCTTATTTATGACATGATCAAGAATTCGTGCTTATTAACATATAAAAACTCTATCCAAAATTGTAGTCAGATGACAAAAAAAGTAAATAGAACAGATTGAGCAATCCAAGAGTCAAACAAAAATTAATTAAAATCCTGTGACATGTCATGCAACAATTACCAATAAGATGAAACTCTATAATAAATCGCCAGCCCAACGCGTCCATAGATTTATTATAGGTTATCAAAGACCTCTTGATATACCACGTTATTTGTGTCGCGATATATAGACTCATCCTCGTTCAAAATCAACATCTTCAAACCATCTCGGGATCTTACTCTGGATATTGCCTTTGGAAGATAAATTCCGACGTGAGATAGTGATTGTCCTTGACTTTTATTTATTGTCATTGCAAAACACAAAGGCACAGGGAACTGTCTCCTCTGCAGGAACTACTTTAAGATGAATATGATACCTATAAACAACCAAAAAAAAGTTAAAAAACGCCAACGAATCTGTGAACAAAGTAATTGGAAAAAAATGCAATTCACCTTTTAGCAGAAATGATTTCGTCAATATGGGCCATGACTATATTAGGAGAGCCCTGTGACAAATTTAAATTTAAAAAAATCAGATATGTTTGATAACTAGGGAAATACTAAACAAAATTGTACTATTTTTTTAAAAAAATGGCAATGGTGTGTTCCAACATGGAGAGGCGAGTAGACAAATTCGGACATACAATTGTGCCAAAATGGTGTAGTGCATTCAAGTTGATATTTTGAAGAAATAGGAAATCAACAGTTATTTCAGCAGCGAGTTCCATTGTTTTCTAAGAAGTAAACACTGAAACAAATAGCTAATGTGTAAAGGAGAAGAGCATAAAATATATTGGATGGTATTTTGTCTTACCAATGGATCCTATTTATATAGTTAGTCTAAATGTTGGTTGTATGCAAATGGTTTGTAATTTAAATTTAAAATGTGTGCCAAAATTTTGAAAATTGCGCCAAAAAAGTTGCATAAATTTTTAAGATTTGAAAACTCTAAGATTTGTAAATTATGAGACAACTAACAACCCTCAAATTGTGAGTTTCGAAAAAATTGTGAACCAAAAAAATTTTCGGTTATGAGATATGAACTTAATTGAGCCTATTTAAATTTATCGGTTTCAATATATCATTAGAAAAAATTCATTACGTCATAATTGATTAATTATTAGCTTTGCCTTTTATCGTAAATGTTTGGGCGGTTGTATTTTATTTTGTTTGATTACTTTCAATACAATTCATGTTTAGTTAAGGTTTTGTTGTTACAAGAAAAAAATGATTAGTTAAGCTATGAATACGTTATCGTTTTATTAATAAATTAGCTATGAATTTTGTTTTAAAATGTGCGGCTGTTTTATTTGAATGGGTGGGTAGGATTAAAAATCATAAGAAATTAATCATAAGAAATTAAATAGAGTCAACCATGTGTATGTAAGCAACATGAGATGCCAAGTAAGCAACATGAAATGCCAAATAGGATATGCATTTAATGGATTATGATGAAATTCATATATGATTGACACCTAGGATTATGTGCCCATAGAGACATTTTCCTTTGTATGTTTATAGATATGTTTCAATCACGTGCAAATATAGCGTGTTTTGATTTAAGTCTCTGAAAAAAATAGTAAACAATCCTTGCAAAATACACTGTTTTGATATAAGTCATTCTGTTAACCCAACGTTACAAAAATGCTGAGTTGTCATTTATTTATTTTTTCTAATTTTTTTTAATGTTAACTTGTAATGCCAAGTCATTATTTTTAATTTTAATTAATTTTTATTTTTTCCATCTTCAACCTCCAATATTCAACCTCCATCTTCAACCTTCAAATTTAGATAAACATCTTCATCTTCATCTTCTTCCAACCCAAAAACACCAGCACGGTTCCGGAAGAACAAACCCACAGATTTAATTCCAATGCAATGTGAATGAATAACTAAAGACTATGATTCCTCAAAAAGCAATCTAATAATCTATGGTGGCGAAATACTCTTAAACTCAGGTGAGGAATCTAGTAATTAAAGACTATGATGATTCCACCAATGATTCCATATGATATCGCGTAATTTATTTATGGCGGCGAAGTACTCTTAAACTCATTGCTCAACACGCTTTAGCCAAATCGATAAGCTCTTTACATGTGTTTTGTATCAATTTATTTCTTATTTTATTGATGCCTGGTTTTTCTTTGCTTTTTATGTTAATTCCTTTTCAGATTTATTTTATTAATATTTGTAGTTGATGTTATCATTGTTAATTTAGTCACATCTATTTTTCCAATAATCTCCTCCATCATGAACGGCACGTACTACCAACAGAAAGTATCGACATCTCGGAGGAGGTTCAGGAAAAACAACATCAAGAGAACATGCAAAATTAGCTAAAGAGTACCCTATTTCCCTGGAGACAAAGAATGTGGGTGGGACAAGTAAACATGCTAAGCAACTTCTAATCCTCCAATCCATGGAAAATAATTCATCCCTTGTATCCGCCCATGAGCGGAAGTTCCAACTAAACCAACAAGCATTATAACAACGTAGATGAGGCGCATATCCACTGTTGTTTCAGTGTTTTCGAAATTATACCGAAGAAATTACTGGGATGAGTCGCAGACTAGGTCGCTCTTTTTAAGACGTTTCGTGGCACTGCTCGATGGTGCAAGCAGACTATCAACCACGACGCCTCCAGGATAAAACAGCCCAGTTACGATTATGACTGCACAGTCAGTAATCGCTCGAGATATACACCTCTCAATATGGTTTATAACCACTCAAGAATATGGCTCATAGGCCACTCTTAGAGAAGAAGAAGAAGAAGAAGGAATTTACGAGGGAGAAGAGAAGAGAACTCGGAACTGCTTCGAGTTTTCGGTCTTTTGAACGAATTGGGGGAAGGCATCTTTTATAGGCTTCAATAACCGGCTTCGTGCGCAAGTCATGGGACTTCGTGCGCAAGTTACGAAGCTTCGTGCGCAAGTCATGCTTCGTGCGCAAGTCATGGATCCTTCGTGCGCAAGTTACGAAGCTTCGTGCGCAAGTTCGCAACGGTTCGTCGAATCTGGTCGGTTCAATGAATCTGGACAAGCACGTTCCAAAAAAAATAAAATATACGTTTAATTAATTTTGCAAAAAAAAACTTTACACCTGTGTGTGGTGGTCAGTTAGAGTGCGTGCTTACCCGTTCACAAAACTGGGTACCCCTTGGGCCCCAACCCAAAGGTGTGAACTTCCCACTTATAAGCACTCTTCAAGTGCTTAGTCCAAGCAATGTGGGACTTTGTAAATTTTTAAATTCACACCAAAGTTCCAACAATCCCCCACTTGAATTTAAAACAGTTCCAGAAGTAGTGTCAAACGCCTCCATAAGATTGTGCATAAGCAGAGAGGTGTCGTACGACTTGAACCTTGCGTAGCGGTTAAGATTTAGATTCAACAAGAGTGACTCGTAGTCTTGAACTCTATCTCTAATCGTCAAAACTACACACAGCCCTTTCCATAGGTGTATTCTCATATGCCCGTGCGTTTATGGCCCTGCACGTCTATCCCAGTTTAGTGAACGCTCTAGGAATTTCTGCCCAAAATGCCATAGGAAGCGGCCCCACTTCCACATTCACAAAGGTGAGTCTATCAAGAGTACTCCTGTAGCTAGGTACTCTACTCCACATGGAGTATAGATCTCATTAAGAGTTTCTATTATCTCAACCTTACATCGCTTCAGGAATCATGCTTATTTACTTTTAATAGCATGTTCATCTCCTGTCACTTCACAACTTGTTATTACCCATTGAACCTAATTCTTGGGATCTCCAGTCTTTTAGGTCGGGTTGCCATTGTGAGTGACTCATGGTTTTAAAGGCAGTAGTCCCATCTTTTGAGATGTACTTTGGACTTTCTCTCTGGCTAATCCTTTCGTCAAAGGATCGGCTAAGTTCTGATCAGTGCGTACGTGATCCACTCTCACAGCTCCTTTTGTTAGTAGCTCTCTAACTGTGCTGTGCTTACGACGGATTTGTCGTTTCTTACCGTTGTAATAACGGTTCTCTATTTTTGCAATAGCCGCGGTACTATCGCAGTGGATCAACACAGCTGGCATCAGTTTTT
Organism: Astragalus membranaceus; assembly: GCA_039519185.1. Classification (NCBI taxonomy): domain Eukaryota; kingdom Viridiplantae; phylum Streptophyta; class Magnoliopsida; order Fabales; family Fabaceae; genus Astragalus; species Astragalus membranaceus. The sequence continues at coordinate 29,399,967 of CM076849.1, read as the reverse complement.
CCCATAAGGGAATCTCTGCTAGTAGGCATCTTAACCAGCTAGCTTCTTCACTGGCTGTCGCTAGTGCTATCATTTCAGACTCCATAGTGGACTGAGCCAAAATGGTCTGTTTCTTATATTTCCAGGAAACGGCACCACCGGCTATACTGTATATGTAGCCACTAGTTGCTTTGGAATCATCTGACAGAGTGTTCCAATCAGCGTCACTGTACCCTTCAAGTACAGCTGGAAATCTCTGATAATGTAATCCTAGATTCATGGTTCTTTTAAGATATCTCATGACTCTTTCAATAGCATGTCAATGCTCGATAGTAGGTCGACTAGTAAACCTGCACAGCAATCCCACAACATAGGCGATGTCGGGTCTAGTACAATCAGTAGCATACCTTAGGCTGCCAATGATGCTCGCATATTCCGTTTGTCTAACACTGTCACCAGTGTTCTTAAAAAGTTTGACACTTGGATCATAGGGGGAACATGCAGGTTTACAGTCAAAATAATTGTATTTCTTTAAGATCTTCTCAATATAATGAGATTGATCTAAGGAAATTCCTTTCTCGGACCTAGTGATCTTGATCCTGAGGATTACATTAGCTTCTCCGAGGTCTTTCATATCAAAGTTGTTGCACAACAATGATTTCACTTTATTTATGGCATGAATGTTTGATCCAAATATGAGTAGATCGTCTACATAGAGACATATGATAGTGCAAACGTCATTCTCAGTTTTGTAATAAATGCATTTGTCACTTTCATTCACTTTGAACTCATTCGACATAATCAAATTATCGAACTTCTCATGCCATTGTTTGGGAGCTTGTTGAGACCATACAGAGACTTGTCCAACCTACAGACCTTGTGTTCTTGCCCATGGACTACAAAACCTTCAGGTTGCTCCATATAGATTTCTTCTTCTAATTCGCCATTTAAAAAGGCGGTCTTTACATCCATTTGGTGTACTTCTAAGTTATAAATAGAAGCCAGAGCAATTAGTACCCTTATGGATGTAATTCTGGTAACAGGCGAATATGTATCGAAGAAATCTATGTTCTCTCTTTGTCTAAAACCTTTGGCTACAAGGCGAGCCTTGTACTTATCAACAGTGCCATCAGGTTTTAGCTTCCTTTTCAAAATCCATTTACAACCAATGGTTTTGCAACCAGGAGGCAAGTCCACTAAGTGCCATGTCTTGTTAGACTCTAGAGAATCCATCTCATCATTTATGGCTTCTTGCCACAAGTCAGCATCCAATGAAGACAGAGCTTCGTGAATGCTAGTAGGATCCTCCTCTAGTGTATAGACCGTGTAGTCAGGTCCATAGTCTTTAGCAACACGTGCTCTCTTACTTCTTCTAGGTTCTGTTTCCCTTTCTACGTTGTTTTCAATGCTCCTAGGCACAGGAACCTTACTAGTTCCAGAGCCCCCACTATTTCTTGATTTAAAGGGAAATTTACTTTCGTAGAAGTCAACATCGTTTGACTCGATGGTTACTTTTGCATTCAGGTCATAGAATCTGTATGCTTTGCTGTTTACTGCATAACCAATGAATACACATTCATAGGCTCTACTGGCAAGTTTGACTCTTTTTGGGTCTGGGATCCTCACATAGGCCAGACAGCCCCAAGTTCAGAAATAAGACACATTTGGTTGTCTTTTCTTTATCAATTCATAAGGAGAAATTTTATTCCTAGATTTAGGAACTCTGTTCAGTACATAGCATACTGTTATTAAAATTTCACCCCACCAGTGTGATGCAGCGGCCGAATTAAGCATAATCGCAACTGTCAATTCGGTAAGGGTTCTATTTTTCCTTTTTGCTTTACCATTCATTTCAGGTGAATATGGTGCAGTCGTTTCATGTATGATTCCATTCAACTTATAAAAGTCATTAAACAACTGGGAATCATACTCAGTTCCTCTATCGCTTCGAAAACGCTTTATCTTTTTTTCAAATTGATTTTCAATTTCCTTTACAAATATTTTGAACATGTCAAGCGCTTCACTTTTATTTTTCATAAGGTATACAAAAGTGTAGTCTGAGCAATCGTCAATAAATGTGATAAAATAGCGTTTACCATTTCTGGTCAAAGTTCCGTCTAGTTCGCAAATATCAGAGTGTATTAAGTCTAATGGCTCTGATTCTCTAATGACGGATTTGTGAGATGACTTTGTAATTTTGGCTTGAGTACAAAATTCGCATTTATGAAAATCGGTTAACGATAGTTTGGGAATTATCCCTAAATTGCTCATATTCGAAATAATGCGCTTATTGACATGACATAAACGAGAGTGCCAAATATTAAAATCACACAACATATACGCAGAAGGAAAAACTTTATTAACTTCAACATTCAGTTCGACATCTCCGATACCTACAACAGTAGTGGTGTGAGCGTCGCCCAACAGCACTTTCTTATCATCAACCGCCTTGTATGTTTTAAACATAGCACGGTTGTTGCATACATGGCGAGAGGAGCCAGTATCATTCCACCAGTCATCAGATCCACCAACCATGTTGATTTCAGTAATCATAGTAGTAAAGTGCTGCTCTTCAGTCAGGTTAGCCTGCAGAGCAGGATTGGGCCTGTTCCTACACTTGCGTGCCATATGACCTGGTCTTCCACACTTGTAACAAAGGAATGGAAGAGCAGCTTCATTCTTTGGTTGTGGTGGTGGCTGAGGTTTGGCATTTGGGGACTTTGGAGTGTTCCCATTCTTGTGGTTGCGGTTCTTTTGAATCTGATTACGGTTCTGATTCTTGAAATGTTTGCCATTTGGCTTCAGAACCACTCCTGGTCTCTTGTTCGAAACGAACAACATTTCATCATTCTAATCTTGCTTCCGAGATTCCTCCTCAATCCGGAGTCGAGTAATCAAACTTTCCAAAGAAAACTCTTTGGTCTTGTGTCTGAGAGAATTTTTGAAATCCTTCCAGGCCGGAGGAAGTTTGTCAATAATAACAACTACTTGAAATTGTTCATCTAAGGCCATGCCTTCAGAGACAATTTCATGAGCTATTTTCTGTATCTCATGTGACTGAGTCTCTACAGATTTATCATCTGTCATTTTGAAGTTGAGGTAGCGGCTCATAGCATATTTTTAGTGCCCGCTTCCTCAGTGTCATACTTCTTTTTCAGAGCATTCCAGACCTCTTTAGTGGACTTGCAAGAGCTGTAATAATCATAAAGATCATCACTCAGTCCATTAAGAATGAAGTTCTTACAGAGGTAGTCATTGTCGTTCCAAAGCAATATCTCTTTGGCTGTTTTAGTCTGATCTTCCTGTTCGGCTGTTTCGTCGACTACTGGAATCTCATCGGTCAAGACATTAGCAATTTTTTTTCATAGTTAAGAAAAATTGCATCTTTTGTTGCCAACACTTGAAGTGGGATACCTCAAACCGAAATGGTTTGTTGAAGTCGGAAACAGTAGGACCAGTAATCTCTTCGGTAGTCATGGTTGAAAAGAAACGTCTTAAAATTGTTGTTTCAGTGTTTTCGAAATTATACCGAAGAAATTACTGGGATGAGTCGCGGACTAGGTCGCTCTCTTTAAGACGTTTCGTGGCACTACTCGATGGTGCAAGCAGACTATCAACCACGACGCCCCCAGGATAAAACAGCCCAGTTACGATTATGACTGCACAGTCAGTAATCGCTCGAGATATACACCTCTCAATATGGTTTATAACCACTCAAGAATATGGCTCGTAGGCCACTCTTAGAGAAGAAGAAGAAGAAGGAATTTACGAGGGAGAAAAGAAGAGAACTCGGAACTGCTTCGAGTTTTCAGTCTTTTGAACGAATTGGGGAGAAGGCCTCTTTTATAGGCTTCAATAACCGGCTTCGTGCGCAAGTCATGGGACTTCGTGCGCAAGTTACGAAGCTTCGTGCGCAAGTCATGGATCCTTCGTGCGCAAGTTCGCAACGGTTCGTCGAATCTGGTCGGTTCAATGAATCTGGACAAGCACGTTCCAAAAAAAATAAAATATACGTTTAATTAATTTCGCAAAAAAAAACTTTACACCTCACAGCCCAAGCCCGGCCGGCCGGACGGCGGCGGCGGCGCGCGCGCGTGTGTGGTGGTCAGTTAGAGTGCGTGCTTGCCCGTTCACAAAAACTGGGTACCCCTTGGGCCCCAACCCAAAGGTGTGAACTTCCCACTTATAAGAACTCTTCAAGTGCTTAGTCCAAGCAATGTGGGACTTTGTAAAACTGCGATTGCGGATTCGTTAACCGTTGGATCGTCTTCATTTTTGGACAGCAGGTTCGCGAGACATAGTTCTACACTTTCAGAGTATGTGGCAGCATCACTTGCTGCATGCCAAGCTGAATGGCTTGGAATGTTACTTACTAAATTGAGGCTGATCAAACAGAGTGCTATGAAGCTGCTTATTGATAATAAGTCATCAATTGATCTAGCCAAGCATCCTATGTCACATGGAAGAAGCAAACTGTAACATCCCTAGTTTCGTTAATTTCGGTTTACAAAATTAACTCACGATTTATTATTCGATTAAATGATAAACCGAGTCTCGGATATGACTATGTCGCGAAAGAAATATTTAATCGCTCAATCATATGAATTATATGCAATTTTATTGGAATTCTGAGGGTTTTGTGGGAATTAGAGCACAAGGGTAAAATCGTCAATTCGACTCATGTTGAAGATGTCTTATTCGATGAAATAATGGATCGCGTCCTAAGCATGCCAGGATTATGGAAATGATATTTAAATTGCTAAGTTATATGGATTGTTGAGTGTTTGATGGATTAGAATGAATTTAAGTGAGAATTAGTGAGTAAGGGTACGTAGTATGGTCTTTTTGCCTCATTTTTTAAACTTCGGCTTATCAAAACTGAAACACAACACACACACACACACACACACTCATATAACAATTCCAGAACTTAAGAAAGAAATGAAAGAAGCACTAGAGAGAGAGAGAGAGTAGGCGTGAGAGGAGAAGAAAAGAAGAAGAGATCATCACCATTGCATGTCTCATTTCTTTCCACCATTCTCTTCCATTTTTCCTCCTCTATCCATTGGTACTAGTTTTATCATCTACATTCATCTCCTCCTCATTTCACCATTGAAGACCTTCCAAAGCTCCAACTTCATAAAAATAGAGTTTTGAAGCTTCCTATGACTTGCATGTTGACATTAGAGCAAGAGTAGGACTTTGGGGTAGCTACATTGTACATTGGAGTAGTATGAGGAGTACATAGTTGCTGAGTAAGCTTCTGGGTTCGAGTTAGAAGGGGTGTGAAGCTTGAAAAGTCGAGTTGATGGAGGTTTAAAGCTTTGGAAATCAGTTTCTTCAAGTACACAACAATCTGCACAAAAACTGTTTTGACACCCCTTTGGTATTTCCTTCGTATCTCACTGTACAGACCTCCGTTTAAGTTCATTTTTGTTTCTGTAGAAACTAGACACGAAATTATTCATTTTTTGCACAAGAACCATTTAATTTCATTGAGTATTGAAGGAGAAATTAAACAGACAAGTTAGCATTGTGAATCAGTGGTAGTTTGGACCTAGCTGTATTGTTCTAACCATATCTCACTAAGTACCTAGGATATCAGTTTGAAACCTAAACCCTCAGAAACTAGACAAAAATACCTTCACCATAGACACTCGTTTTGCTAAATTTAGTTAAGAATTGACTGAGTTATGTTGCTTTCAAAATGGCTCATGGTTGTTGGAAACAGTAGAGACAAAAACCAAACACCCCCAACCTTCCTAATTTTCTTATACACTTGCATGTGATGGTTTAAGCTGGAAACTCAGTTGCTCGTACACATACACAGGCCACATTGTGGTTCAAATTCGTTTTGGATGGCTATTGGAGCATTCGGGTAGCTGCATTGGAGTCGGGAAGCGATTCGGGGACCGTTCGAGTAATTACGTAGTTGCTTGTATTGCGTGGATTCTCGGTTGTGCGTGATTATCATCACGAAAGGTGAGTTCTATACTCGCTTAGGGTTTTCAATTTTATTGTGTCAACCTTGCATGTGACTGAGAATATGGTTTCGTTGGATTTCGTTGAAAGTCATTGTTTTGCGAAAACCGTAATTGAGAAAATGTGTTTAGTTATGAACGATTGATTGATTGATGCATTGTGATTGATTGCTATTGTTTGGACTGGAATATTGTCTGGTATTGTTTGTGTTTAGGTTGGATTTTGATCGGAATACGGATTGGACTTGAACGGAATTGCGAAAACGAGAAAAGCGGAACAAATAGGTGTGTTGATAGAAGCGCACGGGTCGTGCGCCTATGGCACACGGACCGTGCGCCAGCTTCTGGAATGGTTTTCAAATAATGTTCAGTGCGCACGGGTCGTGCGCCTAGAGCACACGGACCGTGCGTGCGCACACCGAATTCTCGTTTCGTCGCTCCTTTCGATTCCAAACCTCTTCTAATCTTCTTCCCAACCATCCCTCATGCCATGGAACCAATGATGCTCGGTTTTTGAACATGATCGCAAGGATTAAAATGAATTGTTTTTGGAATTCATAATTGTTTCAAAAACCGTAAAGTAGTACATGTGAGCGAACATATGTTATGTTTAATTTCATGGAACTAAATGTTCAAGCAATTGTTAAGGTCGTGGAACTAAATGTTCAATCAATACAGGATATATAAATTATATCAAAGGATGGGTGACGACCCAGTAGATTAGTATACTAGGGGAGGGGAAGTCACGATCCCCAGAACCTAGGCCTCAGAAGGTTTGAAGGTAGTGTAAACTAGTGGAGAGGTTCGACGGTAAAGGCATGGTCATTACCGAAGATGTACTATGGCATGAAAGGAAAAGATATATGCACGTAGGACCCATATGGACTACGATTAAATGAAAAGGAATAAATGGACGGACAGTCATTGTGAGGGGTTACGGTAGGACTCACTGAGATAATGTTTATCTCACCCTTTATATGTTGTGGTTTTTGCAGAGAAACAGGGAAAGTCAGAAGCAGAGGAGCACGGTTAGCCGGTGCACCATATGAAGGTCATGGAGATTACTGAGAACTTTGTTTAGGGTTTATGTCGCTTCCCTTGCTTTCTTTGTATCTTCGATATTATGACTTGTATCGGTATTAGGAGTTATAAATCGTTTCCGCTATTTCTGTATTGGATATTGGACATTAGGATGTGGGAAGGAAAATAAAATATGGTTTTTATAGTAATTATGTACTTCTAATTGAAAGTACGAAACATGAGAGATCGCTTGATGAGTTTTTATCAAGTTTTAGTTTTGTTCAATATCTAAAGACAGAAATTTTACTCTGATATATGCCTTAAAGTATATTCTAGTATTTCTTCAGCGGTTGAAATATTAGGGTGTTACACAAACATATAGAGAGGAAGTATCATTTTCTTCGTGACCAAGTTACAAAAGAGAAGCTACAGCTGGAACATTGCAAGACAGAGTTGCAACTAGCTGACATTCTTACAAAACCATTGAAGAGGGTGAGATTTGAAGAGCCGAAGAAGAGGATTGGGATGCTGTCATTGAACAACATGAATTAACGGGGTGTGTTGAAAGTTAATCAAGTTTGTTCAATGTAAAACTTCACTTGTTTGTTTTGATATTTTGCTAAGTATAGAATGAATAAGAGTCGAGAATGTAAGTGGTAACAATTAGTGTAGACCCATTTCCTGTTATATTGTAATGCTGAGTCACTGCCTATGTGGCATGTTAGTTGGCAGTCATAGTTAGCACATTTTGCTGAGTCAGTTAGAATTACAACAAACTATAAATAGCTGACTTGTAGCAGAATTACACAGTTGGAATAAACTTTCATTTTTCTCAGTTTTCCTCATTCTGATTCTCTCTGCTCTCTCTCTCTCTCTCTCTCTCTCTGTGTGTGTGTGTGTGTGTGTGTGTGTGTGTGTGTGTGTGTGTGTGTGTGTGTGTGTGTGTGTGTGTGTGTGTGTGTGTGTGTGTGTGTGTGTAGAGTTTCATCAATTGAGTGAAAAACACAGTGAGATTGTGTGAAGTGAGTGAGTGATTATGTGATTAAGTTCCAACACTTTAATCTTCTATTTAGAAAATGTATTACTCTTGGACATAATTAACTTATGAATTAGCTGTTATTTCAGGATTAAGAAATCCAACATTGAAATCTATTCTTAAATGGAAAAGGTAATGTATGTCAGTTTTCTTACAATAGTAATGAAGTAATGAATCGTTATCATGTCTTTAGTTGTTTAAAACCATATTCAATATTGTTAAAAATTTGAGCATCTAATTTGGCAATTTATCCTCTATTTCACATTCCCATTAGCGTTAAACTCATGTTTTTTCTTTTGTACTTTCGAATTTATGCTGCACATATTTTGATTGTAGATGTAGATTGATTCTGTTATTGATGTTTTTGTTTTTGTTTTTGTTGAAGTTGTGTTGCGGGTGCTTTTCCTCATTGCTCTCCATCTCACCAAAACCCCTGCAGAATAGTTGTGTCGCATGATGCTCCATTATCTGATGTATAGTAGAAGAATTTGACCACATTGACATTTCTCCTCTGTTACGCGAACAAGACAAGCGCAACTCCAAACCTAATGGTGCGTCCTCATCTTTTTGATCTCGCTTATAAGTTTTTTTTCCCTTTTTCTCTATTGATAGTTATGACTATGAGTGCATAAGATACAGACAAGTGTTCCAAAAAGGTGATGGAGCTTTGGTAGCAGGACCTGCGTAGAAGAACAGGGAACCACATTTATTGGACATATAAATTCAAGGTCAGAGTTGGCTAAAGTTTGGAGTTGAACTTGAAAATGCATATGGTTTTTTAATCTTGCTGCTTGGGGGGTGAGTTTGACCGATAAAAGTGGTACTCTAATAATATTTCAGCAACTATTTATGAGTTGTACAGTTACTGATATCATAATGGAGTGCATGTAACAAGGTTTTTGATGGTGGGATAACAAGGGTGTAAAAGGCCTGTCCTTTATATTTCATTAACTATGTAGACTTCTAAGTTCTAACATTTTCTTTTGGCTTCCTGAAGTATAAAATTTGACGAATCTGGATTTGCTATGTTCACATCTCTGTTGCTGACATTTTGAGTAAAATATTATGTTATTTTTGAGAAAAGAAAGATTAAGACTATTAGTATATCTCCAACTATTTTGATTTGCAATTTTTCTTTGATTTTACATTACCTTCATTTGTCATTGTTGCATATTTTGCACCTGAATGACCTTACTCTCATCATATACATTAAAACTAGAGCAGAAAGTGCAAACCATGGATCTTAGAAAATACAATGTATGTAAATCTTAGAACATTCTTTCTAATTGTTTTTGTTTTTCCTTCAGATGCCTACTTATTTCTCTTCCTCTTTTAGTTATTGAAAATTGAGTCTTTTGTCTTTCTTTTTTTTTCCAGAATTCTAGCCTTTGAAAGTTTTTGGCATGACACTTAACGGATATCACGAAAAAAAATTGTTCAATTCGTGCTTATGAACTATAAGGCATCCTTGCATCTGTATGTCTTGCTGTGAGTACGTGTGTCAATGAATAAAACATTAGTTTATATGTTTAATGGACAAATCAGGGAATGTGTATTATCAAATTTGAATTATCTACCACATGTGTGGTTTTTTTATTTTGAATTTGGAATTTTTATTATAGTCATTTATATTTTTCCGACGGAAAATTATAGGTGAACAATCTATTTCGTAGTAGTTATCAAGGCTCAATGGTTAAAGAATAAAACACTTAACTTTACATTTGTATTAACTATTTGATCAGATTCTTCTGTATGTTTCTTTTTTATTTATTTATCTTTTTTTTTGTGATTTTAACTCAATTTTAATTATCGGATATTGGGGTTTCAGGGGGGTGCCTTTTATCATACTTACCACTTGCTGAGAGGTAGAAATAGGCAGAGGAACAATAATATTTTGAAATACAGCCTTGGCACTTTTATGTTTGGCGTCGTTATCTATTCATTTTTTAGTTAAAGCATCAATTTTATGTAATATTATTCATCTTTCTCTTCAATGAACCACAAAAATCTACTTGAATAATGATTAAAATGCGGGCATAATTAGAGGTGGAAATTTCTACATGTTAGTGGGATCCCTATCAGGGACGGTTCCATTAGGAGCCCTACGGAAATAAATCACTATTGAGCCATATAATTAGAGACCTAAATAAAAGTTGAAAATATAAACCTCGAGTAAAACAATTTACTGTGGAAATAAATGTTTATAACAAATACATCCGAAAAACGATTTTGTAGTAGAAAAAAGACCGAAAAATTTAGACATACATGATTTCTTTGGTGGTATAGGTCGGCCAGATTTAGATTTCTATTATGAAATAGAAAGTCCTCAACCATTTGTGCACCAAAATCCATTTTGGACAAAAAAATTCTTGAAAAGCAACAGAGATGTGTTCAAAAACGTAAAAAGTTGTTGAATGTTTTTTTCACCATAGCAGGCAACCCCTTTTATAGTACTACTAATGTCTAATGGTGCAAATTGGTGGGAATGTAGCTGAAATTGAAATTTGAAAATTCAGCAAAATAGGCTCCAATTAAATTTATATTAATTGTGTATAAAGGGCTTAAATAGTTATTACCCCCTGCAAATATAGCCATTATCCAGTTACCCCCTGCAAAAAAAAACATTGCAAAATGTAATGTTATCCAGTTACCCCCCTCTCGTTAACTTTTCTGTTAAAAATGTAAAATTTATCATTATCCAGTTACCCCCTGCCACGTGTCACCATATTATTGAGCTTCTGTGATACGTGGCACTGACATGCCACGTCAGCTCCTATGTCACCACTGCCACGTGTCACTGACATGTGTCACGTCAGCAACCAATGGATGGCTGCCACGTGGCACTGACATGGCTATGGCTGCATAGTGTGTTACTAAAAAAAATACAAATTTTGGCTTGCAGGGGTGTTGAACTCGTGACCCCCAAGTGACACAGATCCCTCCTAACCACTGAGCCACATAACTATTTGATATTATTTACTCGCCTACAAATATATAATACATAATTTGTACTTAAATTAAAAAAAAATCTGGAAACCCAGAAACTCAAGCTCTTCATCTTCTACAAACGAAAAGGAAAAGGAATCTTAGCATTCAGAATCAAGCATTCATCCCCAAAGTCACAACAACAACAACAACAACAACAACAACAACAACAACAACAACAACAACAACAACAACAACAACAACAACAACAACAACAACAACAACAACAACAACAACAACAACAACAACAACAACAACAACAACAACAACAACAACAACAACAACAACAACATAATTTGTACTTAAATTAAAAAAAAATCTAGAAACCCAGAAACTCAAGCTCTTCATCTTCTACAAACGAAAAGGAAAAGGAATCTTAGCATTCAGAATCAAGCACTCATCCCCAAAGTCACAACAACAACAACAACAACAACAACAACAACAACAACAACAACAACAACAACAACAACAACAACAACAACAACAACAACAACAACAACAAACTCATCAGGAATCCAGAAACGTAGAAAAGGAAATCAAGGATTGAAAACGATTTGGGATTTGAAAACGAAATCCAGATTGAAAACGAAATCAAGGATTAAAAACGATTTGGGATTTGAAAACGATTTGGGATATGGAAACGAAATTTAAATCGTTTCTGGAAAACGTTATGGAAGATTTGCGTTTTTTGGAAGCCCAGATTTGGAAAGAAGAAGAAGAAATTTAAATTGGGGATGAATTCGTTTGGAAACCCAGATTTAGAAAGAAGAAAAAGAAATTTAAGTTTGATGAATTTGTTTGATGATGATGAAATTTAAGTTGATGATGATGATGAAGTTTATGGAAGATTTGCGTTTTTCATGTTTATGAATTCGTTTCATGATGATGAAATTTAAGTTGATTTGCGTTTTGCCAATTTTCTGCGTTTCTCAGTTTTTCGTGTTCTCACTGATCTGCGTTTTTTTAAATTAAGTAGCAATGATGTATTATATGTTTGTAGGTGAGTTAATAATCCCAAATACTAATGTGGCTCAGTGGTTAGGAGGTTTGGGTATCACTAAGTGGTCATGAGTTCAACACCTATTGGCCACAAAAAATCTTTATTTTTGAGTGTAATAACTAGTGCCACGTGGCAGCCATTCATTGGTTGCTGACGTGGCACTGGTGACATAGGAGCTGACGTGGCATGTCAGTGCCACGTGTCACAGAGGCCCAATAATATGGTGACATGTGGCAGGGGGTAACTGGATAATGTTAAATTTTACATTTTTAACAGAAAAGTTAACGTTAGGGGGGGTAACTGGATAACCTTACATTTTGCAAGGTTTGTTTTAAATATTTTTTTTGTACGGGGGTAACTGGATAATGGGATTATTTGCATGGGGTAATAACTATTTAAGCCTTATTCTATTTAAGTAAATGGCAATACTATGCCATACTCAAATCCAGATTTTCATTGTTTTTTTATACTTTGCTAAATCAAATAAATGCTTACTAATCAGATTTCCTCTTTTATTAAAATTGTCCTTTTTAGGTGAAGAATGAGAGAATATTCGCTGCCCAAGAATATTCTATTTAAGTAAATGGCAATACTATTACTATGCCATACTCAGATCCAGATTTTCATTGTTTTTTATATTTTGCTAAATCAAATAACATGTGCTTACCAATCAGATTTCCTCTTTTGTTAAAATTGCCCTTTTTAGGTGAAGAATGAGAGAATATTCGCTGGCCAAGAATTATCAAAAATGTAAAACATATTTGCTTCCCTATTTGACATTATAATTGTAACTAATATAAAATATAAAATTCATCATAAGATGACATTTGGCAATGCATTAATGGAGATGCATTGTCAAATGTTTATAGTACTAGTGTATGACTCGTGCGCTGCACAGGGTATACATCTTCTGTTTTGAATTTAATTTGAAATTATTTTGTTGTTGAAATATTATGTGGATATATATATATATATATATATATATATATATATATATATATATATATATATATTGTAGATGTTTATAATTATCTAATTGTTATCCAAAGATCTAATTGTTACATTCAGATAAAATGAGAAAAGAATAAATAGGGGTGATAATTTCTAGGCTAAAGTGCTCTCGGGGTCCCTTATCTTTATTTAAAGTAACGAATTAGTCCTTTATGTTTTTTGTCCCAAATAAGTCCTTTATCTTTCAAATTTTTGACACACAAATCTTTTTCCGTTAACAGTGCTGATTTATGTGTCAAAAAAAAGGATTTATGTGTTAAAAATTTGAAACATAAAGGACTGATTTGGGACAGAAAAGGATTTATGTGTCAAAAATTTAAAACATAAAGGACTGATTTGGGACAAAAAAAAGATAAAGGACCAAATCGTTATTTTAAATAAAGATAAGGGACCCCGGGAGCACTTTAGCCTAATTTCTATCCGTATGTGGGAATCATTGTCGGAGATGCCCCATTTTGAACCTGCGGGCGGGGAATTTTTCCCTATGGGGATAGGAAAAAAACCCTTTGCAGTCAATTTGGGGATTGGGAGGGGGACTATGCTCCCCCCGAATATATATTTAATTCCTTATTTTTATATATATTATACTATAAGTAATCAATTTTTTTTACTTTTTATATGTAATTTAATTTAAAAGTATAAATAAAATATTGAGTTGTGCTAATTTTTATATTTTTAGTCTTACTCTTATACTTTTTACATATTACAATATAAAAGTAAGACTAACTTTTATATTAAAATGTTAAAATTTCATTTTTTGTTCTACGTTTATATATTTTTAAAATTTTATTATATTTTAATGGGTAAAATATGTTTTTAGTCCATACAAAATCTGGCTCTTCTAACATTAGTCCCTACATTAACGAAATAGGCGTTTTGGTCCCTATATTTTTTTCCGTCTTCATTAAGAGTCCCTGTCGTTAACTTCATCTGATTAGGCAACGGAAAACTGACGTGGCTTTTACACGTAGATTTATTTTAATTACGTGGCATATCCCAGAAAACCCCAAACTTAGAAATTTCTAAGTTTCGTTCTTTCAATCTCTCTTCGTTCCCTTCACTTTATTCCCAGAAAACTCACTCCCAAATCCTCCTCTGCTCAAACACAAAATCGAAGAAGATGAAGAAGGAAACTCGAAAATCGTAGGTTACAAAGCTTGGAACGAAACGAAACGCAGACGAAGAAAGAAACGCGAAGACGAAGAAAGAAACACGAAGGTGATTGAAAACCCTAGACGTTCAGAATCGTGAGGTAAACCCTTCGTTTCTTACTTTATTTGCTTCTATCTTGTTCAAATAGTCGGTTGTTGTTGATTATTGAATGTCAGAGCTTTTATTTTGAGTTTTAGAAACTTAGGGTTTTTTATTCCTTTTTTTTATCCGAAAGTTGTGGTTTAGATATTAAACAAAGTGGGGGTATTGTTAGTTATAGTGGGAGACAATGGCTCTATTTTCTGGTTTATTGACAGTTCATGATGTTTCCTTTGTTTGTTTCTGCTTTAGAATATTGTGGTGGGGACATTAACACACTGTTTTTTAATGGTTTTGTGTCTTATGGTATTGTGGGGACCAAATGTTTCATGACCTTTTCTTTTGGGTGTGTTTAACTGTTGGCAGGTATGGGATTTACTGTTGTGTTTAATACTAAGGGTTTTTTTTTTGTAAAAGACCCTCAACTAAAGTACATAGGTGGTGAAGTGCATGCTTATAAGAACCTAGAGTTAGATTAATGGTCATACTTTGAAGCTCTAGGTCTTGCCAAGGAATTTGATTCTAGCATTAGAAATGAGGGTGTGAGGCTATGGTGGAAACCTATAGACTTAGCATTCGACAATAACTTGAAAATGCTTAATGTGGACATAGATGCAGTGGAGATGGGTGGATATGCAGTTAAACATAACACTGAAGTTGAATTATTTGTGGAGTATAATGTAAAAAAAGATCAAGTTGTTGACTGCCCAGTGTGTGTTGGCAATGTAGAAGTAGTAACGAATTCTAATGTAGCTAAGGAAAAGGGTAAAGGTTTGGATAATGGTAAAGGTTTGGATACTGAAGATGGTGAAGATAGTGAATATTATCCTAGTGACAGTAGTGATGATTCTGTTGAAGGTATTTGGTTTGATGACAGTGATGAAGAATTTGTGATGGGTTTAGATGATGGATTTGAGGAGGAAGTAGCTGGAGATGATGTTGAAGGTAGGCAACCACCACTTAATAGGAGGCTGTTTGGTAAAAATATTGAACCATCAATTCCTGTATCAGCTGAGATAGCTGCAATGCACCCTATTGAAGATGAATATTACACTGATGAGCTGGATAGTGCACCAGATGATGATTCTGATCCAGATACTATACCTAAGTCTAGGAATCAAAAGTTTGCACCAGAATAATTAAGTAAGGATTATAAGTTCACTGTTGGGATGGAGTTTAACACACTTGATCAGTTCAAAGATGCCATCCTTGAACACAATGTGCTTAATGGGAGGGAGGTCAGGTTTGTCAAGAATGATAAAAATAGAGTCAGAATTGAATGCAAATTTGAGGATAGTTGTGACTATGTTGTGTTGTGCAGTAGGGTTCTGAGGTCTCATACTTTTAGAATAAAGACCCTTATTCCTAATCACAGTTGTGGAAGAGTATTTCATAATAAGAGTGCAAAAGCTAAATGGGTTGCTAAGGTTTTGGTTGACAAATTGAAGGCAAATAGTTCTGTGAAGCTAACTGAGGTGATTTCTGATATTAGAACAAGGTATTCAACTGCTATCACAGCATCTAGGGCATTCAAGGCAAGACAAATTGCAAGGAAGATAGTTGATGGGGACTGTGCGAGGCAGTATAGTTTACTATGGTCTTATAGTGCTGAATTGAGAAAAACGAACACTTGGAATACATGCAAGTTGCATTCGGAAAGACCTTCACCGAATTTACAACCTACATTTGGTAGGTTTTATTTATGCTTTGAAGGTTGCAAAAGGGCATTTAAGACAACATGCAGGCCTTTTATAGCGGTTGATGGGTGTCATATCAAAAACAAGTATGGAGGACAACTGTTAATAGCAGTGGGAAGAGACCCTAATGATCAGTATCTCCCAATGGCTTTTGCTGTTGTGGAAACGGAAACAAAAGACACATGGAGATGGTTTTTAACACTATTATTGGAAGACATTAGTGGGAGGGACAATAACAGATGGACATTTATTTCTGACCAGCAGAAGGTTGCATTAATTCCTTATTTTTCTACTTAAATTAATATTTATTTTTCATACAGTTAATCTAACTTGAATTTGTATGTTGTTGTAGGGCTTGATCCAAACCTTTGATAAATTGGCAGAAGGTATGGAACACAGATTCTGCCTAAGACATTTATATGCTAACATGAAGAAGAAATTTGGAGGTGGCACATTAATTAGGGACTTGATGGTGGGAGCTGCTAAGGCAACATATTTTGAAGTATGGGAGGAGAAAATGCTACAATTGAAGGAAGCTGATGAGAGGGCATACAATTGGTTGTCATCTGTTCCTACTAAACAATGGTGTAAGCATGCTTTTCCATTTCATTCTAAATGTGATGTGCTGATGAATAACCTTAGTGAGTCATTTAATGCTACAATATTAATACAAAGGGACAAACCCATCATAACTATGTTTGAGTGGATTAGGACTTACTTAATGGGAAGATTTGCTAGCCTTAGGGATAAGGTTAGGAAATTTAGAGGGGAAATCATGCCTAAACCTAGGAAGAGACTTGATAGAGAAACTGAAATGAGTGGAAATTGGTTTGCTACATGGGCTGGGGAACTTAAGTTTGAAGTGACCCATTCTCTATTCATTGAGAAATTTGTTGTTGACTTAGAAAAGAGAACTTGTACATGTAACTTTTGGGAGTTGGTAGGGATCCCTTGTAGGCATGCAGTGGCTGCCATATATATGAAAGGAGATGACCCAGCATTGTATCTCAGTAGGTACTACAATAGGGTATGTTATGAGGATTGTTATGATCAAATTATTTCACCAATAAATGGTCAAAACAAGTGGCCCAAAACTGATTTGCCTGAAGTGTTGCCTCCTCAATACAAGCGTGGGCCTGGGAGGCCCAAAAAATTGCGAATAAGGGAGCCTGATGAAGACACTAGCAAGACAAAGTGGTCTAGGACCAACACAACTAATAGATGTAAGAGATGCTTACAATATGGTCACAACACAAGGACTTGCAAAAATCCTCCAGTACACATTCCTAGATCAGTAACAACAGATGCACCACAAGATGGTGTTGAACCAAATCCAACACAAGAACAACTGCCAACCCAGACTTCACATGTTGGTGGAGCAAACTTGCCAACCCAGACTAGCAAAACAGTTGCTGCACCAACTAAAAAAAGGGTATGCACTTTAATTTATTTATTTTTCATTACACTTTGGCACTTTAATTGATTATTTTTCATATTAATAGGGGAGACCAACTGCTGGTGGTAAAGAAGTAACAAGGAGTGCAGCTGTAACTAATGCAACTGTTCAAGCGAGTTCTTCAGCAACTGCTGCAACTGGAAGAGTAGTAACAAGGAGTTCAGCCAATGCAAGTGGAAAAGAACCTTGGAGAGCACCTGGAAGAGGAGTAACAAAACCTGCAAGTGGAAAGGAACCTTGGAGAGCACCTGGAAGAGCAATAAAAAAACCAGCAACTACTGCAACTAGCAGGAAAAAATTGCCAATTCGAAGATGTGGACAAACTGTGGAACCAGTAGCTGCTGCACCACATACTAAGGAACCACAAACTAAGGATCCAGTAGCTGTTGCACCACATACTGAGGAATCACAAACTGAATCTCGAGTAGCTGTTGCACCACATACTGAGGAACCACTAGCTGCTGCAACTATAACTGATACACCACATACTTTTGTGATGGATCCTGATGAAATGGCTAGCATATTGCTTCGAGATGATGAAATGGCTAGCATAGTGCATGAGAAAGTCATATCAAATGCCAGGAAAAATGTGGACTCACTGAAGAATGTCTCAGTAAGTCTCCTTGGACTCACTGAATAATGGCTAGCATATTTGACATTTAACTAAGTATGTCATAATGGTATTAACCATTGGATGTTAACTTTTTTTTTAGACAACTCCCAAGGCAGCTTCTCGCATAATAGACTCACTGAAAGGCTTCAATAATGCTGTGGAAAAAGCTATAGATACTATACAGAGTCCAGTGAAGGGTTCTCCATTGACAAAAGAGGTAGTGGATCAAACTATACAACATTTGATGAGGGGACTTGTAAGCTTTAATGAGAATATGGTGAAGATTGTGGAAGAGGACTCAACTGATGGAGCAACTCCCTGATAATTTCACCTGAATGTTGTTTACCAATTAGGATTATGTTATGTCATTTCTCACTAGTTGCCACTGTTTGATGTATTTTGTAACGACAATTTGGTAGCTTAAAATGCACCAACAACATTATGTAGTATTTTGTAATGACTATTTTGCAGTATTTTGTAATGACTATTCTGCAATATTTTGTAATGACTATTTGGTAGCTTAAAATGTACCCACATATGAATGACTATTTGGCAGCTTCTGATACATTATTTATCTTTGTTGTGCAGTAACAACCAGATTTAATTTCATTGAATCTAATGTGGTTGAACCACAAATACTCATTTCATTCATAATCCTTAATACATCAACTTCATACACTTAGTTCTCCTAATTAATACATCAATAGATTACAATTAAACACCTAATTAAATTACATACTTAATACAAAGTAACAGATTGACAAATAAAGATACAATAAGGAGAAATATTGATATCTTCTTCTTCAATCTCTCAGCATCCCCCCTCAATCTCTCAGCATTCAGCTTCTTCTGCAGTTTGCTTATCTTTTTCATCCCAGCTTCCATAACTTCCACTGCTAGAGCAGATGCACTACCTTCACTTTGATTACCAACAACAGCTACACTTGACTCAACCTGCTCACCAACTTCATTCATGGCTTCAAATTCATCAGTCCATATCAGCATATCGCACGTACCTCTCATCTACAAACATTTTAAAAAACAGATTCAGGAGATTCGAAATTTAGGAAATCAATAACAGAGTGAGAGTGGGAATAACAGAGTAACAAACTTGAAATTTAGGAAAAACAGAATTTTGGAAATGATAATACCTTCCAGTTAGCACATCTCAAAAACTCGCGCCCTACATTTCGACCTCTCTTCGCAATAAATGAAATCATGATAGATCCACACTTGCATCTTGGACGATTCCTGGGTGTTGAATATGAAGCCATCGAAGTTGTGGCTGTACCCAGTGATGTTTCTTCGTTTTTCAATCCACCCTTTCGCATTTTGAACACGATTTCAACAAGATTTTGGCGATTATTTGGGGATTTAGGGTTCTGCGGAGTTTTGCGAAGAAGGTGATGATTTTAAGCTTCCATTCGGGTCTAATCGGGTCGGGTATGGGTAAAACAGGTTGGGCTTGGTGCCACATCATATATAAACCTAAGTAATCCATGTGTAATAATTTGATATGCCACGTAATTAAAATAAACCCACGTGTAAAAGCCACGTCAGTTTTCCGTTGCCTAATCAGATGGAGTTAACGAGAGGGACTCTTAATGAAAACGGAAAAAAATATAGGGACCAAAAACGCCTATTTCGTTAATGTAGGGACTGATGTTAGAAGAGCCAGATTTTGTAGGGACTAAAAACATATTTTACCCTATTTTAATTTACACATTTGATAGCTGTTAATAAAATTTCAGGGTCTCCGCAGGTACCGTGGGAATCCGTGGGGACAGGAATGGGAAGTACTCCCTGCCCCCGTCCTACCTCATTGTGATCCCTTGGAACAAAGTTTGTCATAATGATATTTTAATTTTTTGGCTAAAGTGCTCCCGGGTTCCCTTATCTTTATTTAAAGTAACGATTTGGTCCTTTATCTTTTTTTTGTCCCAAATCAGTCCTTTATGTTTTAAATTTTTGACACATAAATCCTTTTCTGTCCCAAATCAGTCCTTTATGTTTTAAATTTTTAACACATAAATCTATTTTTTTTACACATAAATCAGCACTGTTAACGGAAAAGGATTTATGTGTCAAAAATTTGAAAGATAAAGGACTTATTTGGGACAAAAAAAACATAAAGGACTAATTCGTTACTTTAAATAAAGATAAGGGACCCCGGGAGCACTTTAGCCTAATTTTTTTGTTGACATATTACAGTTTCTATTGTTACTATATCCTAATCTATGTATTTTTAAATATTCAATATTTTATTATCAAAATGATTATGATGTGATACAATATAAAAAAAGTTCAAACTAAATTCTCAATTTATTGAGTCCCCAAACTATTAAAATTTGGGTATGCAAATTCAAATCTAAAATTCACATCAGACTAAGGTTTTAAAAAGCAATTATTGATGAAGATCTATACCCAATGCCATTTTCCGTTTTAGAAGTTGTGGCAAGAACATGACATTTTTTGTTTTAGATAATGTGGCAAGAACATTGTTGTTCAACCCAGAGCATGGGGTTCAGCGGTTGGGGCTGAACCTCCCTTAACCAAGGGTCGGGGGTTCGATCCCCGCATTGGGTACGGAGCAACGTTAAAACTCTGGGCCAGCTGTCTTGCCCCTCGAGGCACCTACAATGAGCGAGGGATTAGTCACTGATGTCCGTGCGGTGGATACCCAAGTTTACCCAAAAAAGAACATTGTTGTTCTGGTTTTATGAAGTTGGTCTTAATAGTTGCAATACGTTCGGTGAATATGCAATTCTACGTAATTAGGAGATTAAATAGCTTTCTTCGAGTATATTTGTTTATTCGATTAAGTTCAGCTATGCATCTGTAAGTCATTATAAAATTTCTCACATGATATATGCTCCATATATATATATATACCAAGAGGGGATCGGAATCAGAAGATAAATGAAATTAAAGAGACAGAGGGGAAGTAGGTAGCATACGGAATGCAACAATAAATAAATAAATAAAAAAATGCAGAATTAAAGCAATAACATAGTTAGGAGGCAAAGCCTTCCATGATTGAGACAGAGAACTGTCTATGAGTTACAGAGTTTGAAGATTGAAGAAGAGAAGAGAAGAAGAAGATTGAAGCTTACAAAGCTCTGGGTTCTCACTAGAACTTAGAGAGAGAAGCAGAGAGAAGCGTAATGTGAAGCGTGTGCTCTAACATAAGCCTAAGCACATATATATAGATTGAAAAATAGTAACCGGTTATTAACCGGAAGGAACAGTAAAGGACTACTATTTGGAATCCAATGACTGCTGACTTGAACTGTGCACTTAGGTGACCTGCACTGTGCACTTGATACTTGAAATGTTGACCGGTACTATGCATTTGAACAGTGGACAGGTAACCGGTACTGTTTGGTATCCAAGGTATTGAGCCGTGGAGTCTTGAAAGGAGACAAAAGTGGATTCCCCTTGTCTGCCATGATTGATGTTTTGCCAGGTGGCCAATGATGAAAGCAGATTCCTCCTATCTGCTTGCGATGATTTGAAATAGTGGGGGACAAAAGAAGAGATGCTCTTTGCCTGCCATGATTACTTTGACTAAAGGGGGCCGCGTAGGGCAGAAACAAAAAATAGGCTTAGGGAGCCACGTAGACGAGGAGCAAAAATTGGTTAGTCAAAAATTGATTTAGAACAGTTTTTTGCGTCATTGCTGACGCTACAATCACCATGTTCAAGGGTGTTATTGGAATAGTTTTTCACGTCATTGCTGACGCTACAATCACCATGTTCAAGGGTGTTTAAGCAGTTTTTCCCATCATACGTGGTACAATTGTCATGCTTAGGGACATTTTTTGAAAATGATTGAAAACAATAAAACTCTTGAAGATCAAAATCAATGGAGATCATCAGGAGAATAATTGTCAGAGCAGCCCTCTTCATTTTGATAGAACGAATCTATTGAAGAGGATGAAGAAGACATGGTTTGGACCTGTTTCTTCTTACTGTCCTTTTTAGAAGATGAAGGGACATCTTTGACCTCAGTTTGAATTTGAAGAAGTTTCATAATATTCTGGAGTTTTTCCCGGACATCTTCTTCTGAGGTAGAAGCTGCGAGAGCTGCAGAAATTCTAGCCTTTTGATTAAGGAATTTGCAGGTGTCTGGGTCAGCCACTTGCAGAGCCCTAGGATTGTTTTTAAACCAGGTGGTTACACTTTCTGGTGATGCCATAGAAGCATCAAAGCGAGACCACCATTTTACAAAAGCTTGTTTGTAAAAGGATAATAAAGATTTAGGAAGATGGAAATTGCCAGTTTTATACTGCCATGAGAAAATCCACGAAAGTGAAAACGTGGTGAAGAAATTTAAAATGATTGGGTAATTGTTGAGATCTTTGTTGAATCTTTTTGAAAAAGTTTGAAATCCTCCCTGGACTTCAATAGGTAAGATTTCTGGGACAGGCCCAAAGAAGTCCCACCATTGAAGAAACCAACTAGGGAATGAGTACTTGGTTTCTTTCTTAAAGTAGATCAACCAAGAATGTTTGAAAGATTTATTTTGTAAGCCAAGGATAACATAATCCCAGGCTTTGATGTAATCCCAGTAGTTACAGTAGTTATAGCCCATAGGGTCAAATAACTGAGAAAACCTTTTTGTGTTGTTTGGATTTTGTCCAAAGGCTGAAGGTGTCAGGACATTTAGGATTTGGAGAGTTGAATGGGTGATAAAAGAATTGTCTCTGGGTTCTTTGTAGTGTTTGATAGAGACAGATTCAGTATCGACGAGGATGAATTCATAAAATCTTTGAGTTTTGTTTGGGGTAAAAGGTAAGAAATGGAATTGAGATGGAAAGATCTTTGAAGGAATTCTGTTAGGATCTTTATCCCAGAATTCTGGTTCCAGATGGGCCAAGAAGAAGAAGTTTTCTTTTGGTATATACTGGGTTTGAGCAGGGGGGATTTGGGGTGATTGTGTAAGGACAATTTGAGATTGGTTTTGTGTAGGGATAATCTGGGATTGCCTTGGTTGGGTTAATTGAGTTTTCTGGGTTTGTATGGCTAGGTCCAAGGAAGGGATGTCTTGGTCACTGTCTCCAGCTATACTAGCCCATGTTTTTGTTGGAAGATTAATTAATCCTTGTTCCTGAAAGGCAAGGAGGGTTTGGACAGGGAATGCATAGTCCGATTTGGTTTGTTTGTTTTGACTTTGGGAATTCTGGGTAGAAGGCCCTGATTGGTTAATGGTAGAAGACTCTGTAGTGACTGGTAAAATGCTAGGATTAGGTTTACCCCTACCACCTCTTCCTCTTCCTCTTGAGGAGGAAGCTCTGGAAGTCATACTGATTGTAGCCCTGTAATTAATCATAGAAGAGTTAGACAGGGAAAGCATTAATTGAATTTTTAATATACTAAAATCAAATAAACTTAAGATATCAAGAATACTTTGAATATTGTGCCTTTTGATGTAAACATAATATGTTACTAGTTTATATTTAAAAGACAATCTAAATTGATTTCTTGATATAGGAAAATTGATGGCTAAAACTTTTCTTCTATTTAAAAAGGTTTTAACAGGATTAATAGTTTGTGAACCAGCATAGGTAACAAGCATACTATTATTACTATTGGTACCAATATTGGTTTTGACATGGTTTAATTTTAAAACAGAATTAAAACCAATAACAGGTAAATCCTTTTGGCTATTATCTGTATCAAAAAATCTTGTCAGAAAATTAAGCCTAGTGGGTTGCCCCATACAATAGACATAGATGCCATTGATAGAAAATTGAAGAGAGAAATATAAAGCTGGGGATTCCCAGATAATTCTATTTTCAATATTCTTAATAAGAGACAATATATTAATATTGAAACTGTTAATGGCAGTTGAGAGACTGATAAGATAAGAATCAGGGCAAGGTTTTTCAAAAGATTGACATAACCATTTATAAGTTTTGCTGCTGATTCTGGGATTAAGATTAAGGGTTTTAAGATAATTTTGGATATCATCATACCTACTGGGTTTGTTATCCTTACAGTGGGTAATGATATTGGTTTTGATATTAGGATCTATCTTAAGGGTTTTAAGCTTCCTAATGATCCAACAAGTTCTGCTTTTGTGACCGATTTTGCCACAGATAAAGCAAATGGTAGTTTTTCTGGGCTTATCCCGTTGCATTTTTGGCGATTGGTTGGTAGCCTGGGTTTCGGGTTGGTTGTTGCCACAAGTGCACTTACCACAAGTACAAATGCTAGGAATATCTTGAGGTTTGTTCTGGACATCAGGTCCTTGGTTAGCCCCTTGGTTTGCCTTCTTTCCCTTTCGGTGTTTAGGCATATAACCAGGTTGGGGATGGTTAGGGCAATGCCTGCTGATGTGGCCAAGCATACTGCATTTGAAGCAGATGACTCTGTTTTCAAGGGCAGCATGGTTGTCATCGTCAGAGGGGTCGTGCTTAACCATATTGATGGACTTGTTTTTGTTAGGTAAAGGATTGAGTTTTATTGCCTTGAGTAGGTCAAGCTGTTTATTGACCATGGCTAGGAGTTCTTTCCTACTATCATTTTGAAGACCATGGTTGATAGTGGAATCATCTTTCTGGGTAGGACTATCTAAGGCCTGAAGATACCTATTTTGTTTAAAGGTATCTATAGGGTGCTTAACAGGAATAACAGGGACATCCTGTTTATCAGCTAATTTGGATTTGAAAGGGTAATCAATTCCCTTCTTAATGGCATACTCATGAAACCATTTAAAGGAAGGGATATTGCGTTTGATATGGTTGATAAATTTATAAAATTTCTCTTGGATTCTAGCACGTTTGTGTCCCTGGTAATGCAGAAAGAACCACTCTCTGTGAGGAGACCATTCCTCAGAGTAGAATTCCGTCTTGAGGGATTTCTTCTCAATAATGAACTTAAATATCATAAGGTTCATTAAGGGAGGAGTAGGTTGGAGATTGGATAGATCTTTGGTCTCCCTCATCCTTCTGATAAGAGGTTTTTACAGGGGTTGTGGTTTTAAATCCCTGTAAGTGGATTGTGGATCCATCATGGGAGGGTCCAGCATCAAGATTGGAAGGTTCCCTGGCTACGGAGAAGGACCTTCTGGAGAGGGCTTCTCTGGACATAGCAGTTCTGAAGTCTTCTTCCGAATTGAGGGACCTGGGAATGGAGAAGGAGTTTCTCCTGTTGAACACAAAGTCAACCTTCCCTGTTTGATATTGTATGACATCTTGAAACTCAGGTGTTAACCTAGGTGCCGCAGGAGCAGCCTTTTCTAGGGTCCAAGTTTCTGGTAAGGTGATGTCACTCCATTAGATAGTTTTAGGCACAATAATATTGGCCTTACTATTGTCAGTGAGAAACAAAGTGGTTTCCCCTGATTTGTGACATTTTGTTTTGAGGAAGTTGGATCTGATAGAGTTCATCACTTTGTATTGAACTCTGTATATCAGAGTGATTGGGACAGACCCTTCCTTCATGTCATAGCCATGGCATTTGACATTAAGAAATAGAACGTCAAGGATGTTCTTGTCATCCAGACTAACCGTCAGATCTGGGAAGCAGTTGAAGAAGATAGGCCCATGAATTAGGCTAGTTTCAACAGTTCCTAATAAGGAATCATGAAACTGATTGTGGCGAGCATCTCTTAAGCAGAGAAGAACTGCTACGTTAAGAGATTCTCTGGTAAGAGGCTTCATGCCTACCTGGACACTTCCTATGTGTAGGTAGTTGAAGTTCTTGGATTTATGATTGTTCATACTCTTTTCAGAAAGTAGATGAAATTCTTCATCATCCTTTCGGAGTATGATCTTTTGTTCGACAGTCCTGATAACATAATCAGTTTTAGAAAAAAACCCTTCTGGTTTGTAAAGGTTTTTCTGGGATATTATTGGGATATCCCAATTATCTAAATCCTGATTGATATTTTCAAAACGTATCTCTTCTTTGAAGATTTTGTTTGAAAAGGATTGACTAGATTGATTCTCATTAAGAGATGATTGAGAAGATGAAGATGATGGTCTATTGCTATTGCAAGAAAAACGTGAGGAAAGGGATCTAAACATATCTTTAGAAAAATAAGGGGTTTATTCCTCACCCATAAGCATCAACGCCTTCATCTGGTTTCTGCAGAAATATAAGTATTAAAACTGAACTAGTTAATTACCCTCTGGGAAATGCCGTTAGGTTAACCATGTTTTGTTCAAACCTCAGTTATAATGCCATGTTGCCGGATATCAAAGCTTGAATAAGAAAATTATTCTCTATTTTATATTTCGGAGTAGAAGTTACCATAGTTCAGAGAATATCAAAGTAAATACTGATATATATATATATATATATATATATATATATATATTAAACCAGATTTAAACACTCAGAGTCTAAGTTATTCCTTGTTTCAAACATGTGTATGATCAAAAATAAAGCACATTCGAAATATTTTTTCTCCTTTAAGATTAGAATACTTTAGGATAATAAATCTCAAATAATGGTATATGACTGCCCAATTCATCAGCAGGGTCTTACGTACTTCGGCTACCATTTCGTCGTTAGTGAGATACCCAGATATCCTTACTAATATTCTACGGTCCTTAGAGTATATAAAAAATTTTGTGAAAAGCTCTAGAGGTATTTTGATCAAAAACATTTTAAGTACGAAGGTATAACATAGAGGTAAAAGCGTATCTTAGTATAATACATAGCAGTGTGTTTACGATAATAATACAGAGAACACAGGTAAGTACTGCAAAATATAAACATAGATGAATAATTAATTTATGCAATTATCATTATGTTCATTTTTTTTAAATAGTTATAAAATAGTGGACTAGTTGACTATAGGATTATCCGATCGAGGCGGATAAATACGGCACATTTCAATTGCCCTTGCCAGACGCCTGTATTGACGTACTGTAACATCCTCAAAATTATTAATCGAATTATTTGGATGTTAACCCAATTGAATTAATTTGGTACTTAATTGGTAAAATTATTGAGTGCTAAAATTAATTATTGGCTGTCACAGGATCGTTAACCGAATAATACGGATCGAGGAAATTTTGAAATCGAAATAAGGGATTAAGATCAATACGGTAATTGAACCACGCTACCACTCATTTGTTAATTAAATATATGTGTGTGAGTGTGTGTTGAATAAAAAGGAAGAAGGGTCCACGAGAGAGAGAAGAGAAACAGAGGAAGAAAAGAAGAGAAAAGAGAAAGGAAAGAAGAGAAGAAGAAGAGGAAAAGAAGAAGAGAAAGGAAGAAGAGGAGTGAAGCCCACCTCCCCAAAATTCATCATCTTCATCATCTCACTCTCCTCATCATAACCCAAGAGCTAGGTAAGATTCCATCCGGTTTTCTTCCCCTTTTGTGACCTACGAATTTTAGGGGTTTTGAGGGAGGAAATTGTTGAAAACTTGGATTAAATGATGAAATTGATGATTGGGTTATGTTTAGGACTGATCAGTGCATTTTAATGCACTCTTTATAGCTTTGCACTTGGTATTTTTGATTGTGTTCTGTGTCTAATATTTAAGTCTTAGCGCGTTTCTAGATTTTGGGTCTTATTTGAGCAATATAGTAATTTCACGATTAATTCTTGTTTTATTGCATATTGACCCCTATCTACTCTGAAGGTCATAACTTTGTCTGCGGTTATCCGATTGAGGCGTGCGAGCATGCGTTGGAAAGCTAAGGAACAGAGCTACAATTCTTCTGTTGAGCTCGAAACCCAGTTCTGAAGTCTTAAAGGCGAAAACTGCGAATTACCGAAGCAGTACTGTGTAAAACGGGTTTTGGGCCAAATATTAGTTTGTTAACGGGCTTTTATCCAATAACCCAGTTAGGGATTAGGTATTTTCGTTTTGTTCTGGTTAACTACACTTTTGAGAGCCGTCTTGACTCTCTTACTCATTCCTACTTTCAACTTTACGTTTTGTGCCCTAACCTCCATGGAAGCTTAATGCCCTAGATCAATCTATTGGTGAAGGATGTTGCTGTAAGGATTTTGAGGTTCAGTGCTTAATATTTATTTCGTTTTTATGGTTTTAATTCTTTCTCTATCAAATTCATCTCTGTAATTCTTGCTGCAAATTCGGTTTGTGTTTTGCTTAATTACTCAAACTCTATGATTTGCTTATGTGATTCGTTTTATGATTCGGTTTTGCTTAATCACTTAATCATGATTCTGTTTTGCAACTTTCATTATACAAACTATTTTATCGCTTGTTTATTTTAGTTTGGATAGAAATTGATAGAGTCTATGGCGCTTGTTTATAGGATTGATAGAATTCAGTTATGATGTTAATTGTGATACTGGCACTTGTTCGCTATCACGATTGATTGAACACATTGTTTTGACGCTTGCTTTAAAACGGTGCGAATTCGTATGAACTGAATAACGCTTGTTTAGTTAGTTTATGATCAATCAAGAATTATCAAACTATGCACGAATCTTTATTTTAGAACCGATGATAAATCCAAGAAACGCATCCGAAACCAATGGATTGATTGTCTCTCTAAATTGTTGAACTCCCTTAAACACAAATTGTTTTCTTCAAAACCCCTTTTTATTGTTTATTTTGATTCTTGATTTTGGTAATTTCATTATTTAGAGATCCTCGAGAGACGACCAAGGTTTCTCACCTTGTACTACATTCTTAATCCTTTTCAAAAATTTTGACCCGCGTACGACCGCTGATCAAGGACCAAAGCTAGGAACGGATTGAGCGCGATTGGAAGCTCAAAACGAAGTTAGGAGCGATTCGGTGTTGATTGGGTTCGATTCGGTGATTTTGTCACATCGGTGATTTCGGCTCGGCAACGGCTCTCGCTTCAAGGGTGAGTTTTACTCACGTTTAGGCTTATTCCGTTTTGAAATGAATTGTGTGACTTCTTTTCGAAAGATTTTGAGTCGAAAACGTTATTTTGAGATATACCGCGTTTTAATGAAATT
The DNA here is from genome assembly GCA_039519185.1 of Astragalus membranaceus. Classification (NCBI taxonomy): domain Eukaryota; kingdom Viridiplantae; phylum Streptophyta; class Magnoliopsida; order Fabales; family Fabaceae; genus Astragalus; species Astragalus membranaceus. The sequence goes on along the minus strand of CM076849.1, from coordinate 29,371,011 downwards.
AGTAATCGTTGAGTTTTTGATTGAATTGCTTGATTGTTTGATGTTGATTGGACTGGTATATTGTCTGGTACTGTGTGTTTTTGAGTTAGGAATCGATCGGGGGAAGTTTCAGATCAATCGGGAAATAAAATTTCATAAAACAGGGCATTTTGGCAATGCTGTCAAATGCGCACGACCCGTGCGTCCAGGGCGCACGAACCGTGCGCCTGGTTCTGTTTCTGTGTTTTTAAAATGTCCAACAGGGCGCACGACCCGTGCGTCCAGGGGCACGACCCGTGCGCCCAGTTCTGTCCAAAATTTTAAAAGTGTCCAAAATGATTCCGTTACGATCCTAATCCTTTCCTAACCCTTATATAATGATATTAGGCTTATGATGCCATGATTTTGGATGTGTCACAAAGGATTTATAAAACACTTTTGAGTTTGAAATCGTTTCGAAAAACCGATTGATAGTACACGTGTGCGGATATGTTTATTTTTATGGATGACAAAGCGGACCATGAATTCTACGTGGTAAGTATAATATAAATGAACTAAAATGTTCATATGATTGTTGATATATATGTTATATCGAGTTTGGGTGACGACCCATGTTGACATACTAGGCGGGAAAGTCATGATCCCTTACCCTAGGCTCTGAGCCATTAGGAAACACTATTGGTTATGGGGTTCGCCGGGATTAGCAGGTTTGCAGTCGGTGTTATGTTAAAAAGTTATGCGTTACGTTCACCGGGATTAGCAGGTTTGCAGTCGGTGGTACGTAAAAAGGTTTTATGGTACGGTTCACCGGGATTAGTAGGTTTGCAGTCGGTGTCGTACCTTGATTGTTTAAGAGAAGATATGTGTCTTCAGTTCACTGCCAAGTTTTTGCAATCAGCAATCCCTTTGCTCAATACCTCTCTGCAACATAAAAAAAGTTGTTAAGTAAAATAACCAGAATGTAAAACGAAATACATAAAAATAAAAAACGAACAAGAAATAAACTAGAGGTAGAGAGAGGCGAGAGAAACTGACTGTGAATCGCTTCAGGTTTTGACATGAATAGGTTCAGGTTTTGACATAGGTTCAGGTTTCACAGCTCAAACAAATTTGCAACTTTCATAGCTCAAACAAATTCACAACTTTTGACATGGATCGGCAATGTTATAGAGGATATACAAAGTCTAGACACGAATCTGAAATGGATCTACTTACCGATTTGAACTTGAGAAAACGGATTAGGAATTCTTCCTTCTTCCTCGACTTGTGTGACACGAATTCGAAAAAATTCAAAAGTTGTGTTTAGATAATTAGCTTTATATTTGAAAGGTATAATTCAAATTAAAATATTTTGAATTGTTGGCAATAATGAATGTTTTAATGTCTCATTATATTTGAAAGGTCCGTTTATGCAAGAAAATTAAAAAGGACCAAGTTTATAGGAAGAACAATAATAATTTGGTTTGAATTATATAATTTGATGCGATTCAAATAGTAGCACTCAGATACGTTTTTCTTTTTTTAATAGGCATTAAAGCTCTAATATATGAATTGTTTTTTTTGACAAACTATACAAATTGTTGAAATTGAAAGAGTTAGCTATTATATATTTGGCGAAATGCATAATGAGTTTTTTTCTGAAAATTAAATGTTTTGATTTCAAAATTTTAATTTTTATGTTAAAATTTCGGATGCCAATTTAATAGTTGTAGTTGTTGGTTATGGCAATAAATTGGTTTAGGGAAAGATAATCAATTGCACCTAATGCTAATAAATTGGTTATGGTTTTTTTTTGACATTAATGGACATTTTTATTATTCAAATATTAATTTAATTGAATGTAAAAACAATATACATGTGGCAATGACGTGTACAATGAGAAGGTTAAGTGGACCAATAATAGGATAACATTTGTTAATTTCCGTATTTGAGATTATTCTCAATTATATAATTAATAGATAGATAGATAGATGTGGCAACCGAAAATTTTACATGGAACGATGATGTGGAATCCGAAAATATTAGGTGGACGGGTTACGTGTACACGTTCTCGAATGTGTTATGATTATGATTATGATAAGGAGACAAAAATTGTGAAAAAAAAACTTGAGCGACTAAACTTGTGGATATGTTATTATAGGGGGTCAGTAGTGCAATCAATCATCAACTCTACTATAATAAAACTCAATGCTAGCACTTTTACATTTTTAGATATCTTAGAATTTTGACATTTGTCAAAAAGTGGGGGTAAGATCGTCATTTCGCCACTAAAAGACAAAATAGCGTAGCTTTTTGTCAGTTTTCTTTTAAAAAAAACTGTTTTTCTTTTTAAAAAACTATTTTTTTAAACTGTTTTAAAAAAAACAGATTTTTTTCATAATTTTTTTTCCATTTTTTTTGTCATAACGGGAGTGCCAACGGGAGTGCCAACGGGAGGGCCAACGAGCATGCAAACGAGAGGGCCAACGGGGATACATCAACTCTACTATAATAAAACTCAATGCTAGCACTTTTACATTTTTAGACATCTTAGAATTTTGACATTTGTCAAAAAGTGGGGGTAAGATCGTCATTTTGCCACTAAAAGACAAAATAGCGCAGCTTTTTTGTCAGTTTTCTTTTAAAAAACCGTTTTTCTTTTTTAAAAACTATTTTTTTAAACTGTTTTAAAAAAAGGATTTTTTTCATAATTTTTTTTCTAGTTTTTTTGTCATAACGGGAGTGCCAACGGGAGGGCCAACGAACATGCAAACGAGAGGGCCAACGGGGATACATATTTTACCTCTAATGGATCAATGTAATTCTGATTGTCAACGGGAATGTATATTCCACTTTGAATATCAAATCATACATTTTGAACATTGTTCACAATTTATAAATATATTTCAAATTACTATTATGACTTCGTCGCTGGACAAAACGTGCATAAAATTTTAGTTAACCAAAAACTTATGGGGAGCTTATGAAATTGTACCCATCTTCGAATCCTCGGTGCGTTCATTTTCACGGTCTTGTCGCGTTTCCTTTTTCTCCAAGTTGCGAACCTTTCTTTTCTGCCAAAACCTTGCAGCAGAACCCGACGACTTCTCCACCTTCTCCATCGCAGCAGAACCCGACGGCTTCTCCAGCTTCTCCATCGCTTTCACTTCTCCATCTCAAGGTACGACGGCTTCAAACATCGCTTTGCCACTGCTCTTCCTTCAATTCGATTTCTTTCTTTAAAAAACCTCTTCTATCAATCTGATTTGAGGTTTTTAGAATTCATTTAAAAGGTTATACATCACTATCTTTATTGTAGGTTTTAGGCAAATGTCTAATTTCATAGGTTGGATTTTGTTCTGATATCTTCATTGGTATTTCTCCCCCAAAAACCTTTCCATTGTCTTTTATTCTTTTCCATTTTGTGCAATTGTTGATCCTTTTTGCTTCTTCTATGTGGTGCTTTTCTTCTGGTTTTGGTTGAGCCTGGTATTGCTTTCAAGGAGAATACACAGGTAAAATTGGGGTTTTACGTATTGCTTTCCTTAGGTTTTGATTGATTAGGTTGTCCTGTTTTTGGATTCTTAAGGTTTTGATTGATTATTTAGCCTGATTCTTTAGGGTTGGATTCTGTGTGCGATATAGAGTAGCTACTGCTTGCTGCATAGCTATTTTGATTTTATTGGATAATGAGAAAATAAATAGTAAGTAACTAAGGCAAACGGTTCCCGCCACTTATTTCCTGGCTTCACCATAGTGTCCACCCTTTGAATTTTTCTGGAAAATACTATCACGTGTCTGAAAATGGAGGTGGCTGTGTGAGGCACACGTTTCTTTGAAGGCAAACCTATGTTTTGTAGCTTCTATCCTAACTTTCTCCCATATGCATTTATTTCTAATCTTACTCCAATTTAATCAAAACACCTAATGAATCAATTATCTGAAAGGTTCAAGTTATTAGGTAAGACGCAAATGGCTTTATATTTAACATAAATGGCCAGAACATGCCTTATATCATTTGTGAATCTTATGTAATCAGATTAGTTAGGCCAAAGTGAATGAGATGAGTCAGACCAATGTGAATGAATACTTTATGTATAATTTATATGCATAGATTAGCTGTGAATCCCTTTTTTCTCACTAATATTACATTGACCATGTTTGGATATATTTAATTCACTCATTCTTGTAAATTATGTGTGTATCTGTGTGTGTAGTTTTGAGTATGATTGAATGAAGAAGGGTCTTTCTTGTATTGTGCTAGAACAGCCATAAAATGGCTTTGAAGTTTGAACCAAAATCACGATAAAGGAAATAGTGGTAGTGAATGGAATGAAAAAACAATGAAATATTTCTGACGATTTGTGTTGAGCAAGTACGAGCTAGGAGTTGGTCACATGCTCACTTTAATAAAGTTGGAAGGGGAAGCATGATCAAGAAGTTCAATAAACAAATTTGGTTATCTTATGACTTATGAGTACAAGCAAATGACTAAATTAGATTTTTGAAAACGGAAGGGCAAATGTGGGAAATTTGTCTTCCTTAATAGATTATGTACTATTGTTAAAATCTTAGATACGAATAATCAATTACTATTTTGTATACTTTTATTTGTTAAGACTATGAGTAAATACCTAATTTGGCCCCTAGCAATGAGATATGAAAATTTGTGTAGTCCCTAATAGGGACTAAAATGTTCTTAAAAAATTCTTCCAAAACGACAACTTTAACCCACTTTTGAGATTGTTGAAGACCAAATTAGTACATTGACTAAAAATTAATTGTTAAAACTCAAAATGTTGAGCATTGAGATTTTTTTTAGTATTTCAATAAATAGTATTTATTTTACAATCTCTTTTTTTAGGTGGGTCAAAGTCAAACCAGGTAAATATCAACACCGGCGTATTATACTCATCCCACTGCGTGTCGAATCCCTAAGAACAAAGCAAATCACCTCTTGTTGCTTGCTTGCTACCCTAGCTAACAGAGAAGAACAGAGCAAAACGCAAGTTCTGGCAAAAAATGGTGTTAGAATTAATCAACGCGAACCCTATCATTTACGAAAAGAAGCAGCGTCAAACTCGCTCTACTCCATCTGTTCCCAACGACGAATACACAGTCGAACCAATCGACCAGCAAGAGATTTTTGATATCCTTTTTACAATTTCATTTCGCTTTTTCTGTTTTCCTGCTCCCCCTCTCTTTTTCTCTAATATTAATCGGGTTAGCCGCTCATAAAACAAAGAAATTGATCTAATAACATACATAAATGTTTTCCTTAATAATTCACAAATCATATAAGAGATATCAAGGACCCTGAGCACCCTTACTCCTTGGAAGAGCTCAAGGTGATAACAGAGGAAGCTGTTGAGGTCGATGATCAGCATAGTTACGTCAGGTACTTGTCATATTTTTCTTTTCTTGAACTATTTGGTTTATACTTGGTATGAATTAGGGGTGTTTAATGTGCTTGTTTTATTGGAAGATGATTGGGTTGTGGTTTGCTTTAGGGTTACTTTTACTCCAACGGTGGAACACTGCAGTATGGCAACAATTATAGGTCTTTGCTTACGGGTCAAGCTCATGAGAAGCCTGCCTTTGCGGTATAAGGTACCATTTGTTTTCCCTTTTCGAGTTTTGTTCAGAGATGTGAAAGTAACGTATTTCATTTGATCTAATAATAACTAGTGAGTGAAAGTTCTTACTGCAACTGCAACATGAGCACATGACTTGACTTAACATGGGTACCTGCCTCACCCCGTCTCCTCAGAAGTGCTAATTCAGATATGCCATAATAAAGCCTACATTACTTTTCAAATAATAAGAGTACTAACATTACAAAGATTACCAAATTAGAATTTTCATGATCAACATTATGTATGTTAAAATTGGTTCAATATGTTGTCATCAAAAGAAAGATTTTTTTTCCATAGAAATAGAGGGTTAAAGAAAAGAATATAAGCATTAAGTAAACTATTTGAGCCCTTGAAGCACAACTCTTCCTATCATGTAGCACTAGCTTTCTACGTACCTGTTAACGCACTACCCTCAAATTATATATAAAAAACACATACCAAGTTTGCCAGATTCAGGTGGCCATCTGCACATGGTGGCACTACAAAACCGTTAATAGAGAACACAAAACAAAATAAGGCACTTTGTGTGCATTGTCTTTGCACTGTAAAAGTTGTTTTCAAGTCTAACAATATAAGTAGAAGTCACCGGATGTAGGGTGTTTGTTTGAGGTGAAAGAGCGGAGAGAGAGTAAGGGAAGAGAGAGTGATTTTCACATGTTTGGTTGAGGAGAGAAATGGGAAAGAGAGAAAGAGGGGGACGATTGTTTTAGTGTTTTTTGCAATCTCTCCAATTGTGGGAAAAAGTGAGGAGAAAAGGCCCAATAATTATGCTTTTACCATTTTACCCTCACTTTATCAACTTAATTTCCTAATTCTTTTCATTATTTAATTAAATTAAATAACTAAAATAAATATTTAATAACTAACTAAATTAAATGATTAAAATAATTATTTAATTAAAATAAATATTTAGCAAATTTAATTAAATAATTAAAATAACTATTAAGTTAATTAAATTAAAAAATCAAACACATAGGAGTGTTTTTGTCCTTTTAAAACTATTATTCTTTCTCTCTTCTCTCTTTCGCTCCAACCAAACCAAGAGACACAACTCTCTCTCTCTCTCCCTTATTTCTCTTTTCTTTCAATTAAACCAAACAAGCACCCCTAATCTACTCTATTTCTCACCTATTTCTCTCTTTCCTCACTCTCTCTTCTCTCTTTCTCTCTTCCCTCTTTCTCTTCTAATCCAAACACACCCGTAGAGAGCACCTTTGAACAATTTTCATTATTTGCCATGCCAAGCTAAAAGTGATATTTTTATATAAAAAATGCATACAACAGGGTTAATAATTATCTCTAGCTGTTCTAAAAACTGTTTTTTTTTTCTAAGATGATTTAGAACAAAATTTGCAGTCTAATTTGATTGTAGAATGTAGATGAGATGTCTAAATTTTTTCGGGAAAGATAGAATAGTTTATTGGTTAAAATGAAAACAAGAATAAAAATAAGATGGATTTGTACCGTAAAAGTTCCAACAAGCTTGAAATGTTAGTTATGTAATCTCACAGTGGGCATGTGGGCATCTTACTATCTAGGTGCTATGTCATGTTTGCGTTATGCCTCCTACCTTTCCTATTTTCTTCAGTCCCAAAGCAGCAAAGCTCTTCCTGTAATGCCTTCCCTTGTAAGGGTCCCAATAGATTGATTCGTACATTGTGCCCAATTGTATCCTCTCATTATTTTGTTGGCATCACGATTAGGTATTAATCTGTCATGAGTTTCATTAAGTTGCAAAGCAATAATACTTTTTGCCAATAGAGTCCTCAAAAATTATATTCTAAGCATCACTAGGACTTCAATTTAGCAGCGCAAACTCTACCTCAAACTTTCATATGAACCTCCTGGTTACTTCAATTATAGATTGGATCAAGCTACTTGAGCTTTGTTTATCATGCTGCCTCAGTACATACCATGTCTCAAATCCTTGGTGAAAACCAAGGTGTCCATACTTACCAATCAGCTTGTGTGTCTCTGGCATTGGACTTAATACCGGATTGCACGAGCCTCTAGGCGATGGTGGCTGCCAGAGGTATTTGGGGTGATTGTTCAGTCATGATAAAGGAATTATAAAGGGAGTAAAGAAGACAGGGTTGTTGATGACTCTGGTGGAAGTGTTTAATTTTTATGTTGACAGATCGTTTGAGGGACAGCTTGACCTTGGTTGGGCATTTGTCCCTTCAAGGTCTCTCTCGGGCTTGATGGATTCTTCACTAAGTTACCTTCAAGCTTTGTCCACTTTTACAAATTCTGACTTGTCATCAAATCATCAAATTGAAATAATTGCCCTTTGCAAAATTGAAGAAACAATGTTGGGTGAGATTAGCAACCTTGCTGAGCTGGTCAAAGGATGAGAACACTGGCGTTCTTAGGTCACGTGATGTACTAAACTAAACTTTTTAGACGCAAGATGAAAATAAGATCAGCAGCTGCAAGGTAGTTAAATTCGAGTTTCTACCTAAACTCAGAAGGGGATCTAAGAATCGTAACTCGTAGAGTCGTAACACGATTCGTAAGTGTCTACATATTTTACAAACTTATATAAATGTGCATATGAATTCATATACATGCATATAAAACACCATTAGTAAGCTTCAATTCAAAATACTAATAAGAAAGTCATACATAATTCAAAATACCACAACTTCACAAGTAATAACTCTAAATGGCAATTCCAAAACACATGTTTTCAACAAAAAGTGCCAAAAGACATAATGACATAAACACCTAGAAATCTAAAGTAGATCTTTCAAGACAAAATCATGTTCACCCATGATGTCTTCTAGCAGAGCCAACAGCAGCCCTAGGAGGAAAAGTTGGAGTGGTTGACACTGTTTTGGCAAAACAGAGGTAGAGAAGTGAATATAACTAACAGAGTTAAAACAAGCAGCACATGAACATAACTGTAAACAGAGTAAAAATGAAACAGAATGAGTATGAAAGAAAGGGAAAACAGATGCAGAAATGGAACAAATGAAAAAATCAATAAGAAAGAAAGTGGAAACAGAATGAGTAAACAGAGGCAAAAATGGAAAAAATGAAAAAAGAAAGAAGAAAGAAGAAAGGAATCTCGTGAAAGAAGAAGCAGAGGCAGGGGCGTGGTGAAGAAATAGGTGCAGTGAAGGAAGAAGCTTGCGTTCTTCCCAATCCCAACTCTAGGAAGGAGAAGCACTTGTCTTTTGTTCTCAGCGCTAGCAGAGAAAGAAGAACGATAAGCTTTTTTTGGTGACAAGAAGAACGATAAGCTGAGAGAGGGAAAGGAATTTTTTTTTCCTGTTCTCATTTTAGGGTTTTCACTTTAGTAATTTGTTTGGGTAAAAAAGCGGGTTACAGTAACTATTTTTTTTTGACAGCAGGTTACAGTAACTATTAGTTACATAGTAACTCTCTAAGTTACGGTGAAGTTAGGGTTTTTTTTTAAAAAAATATGGGCCTAAGAAAGACCTGACCCGAGAAGCCCATTATTTTGCAAAAACAAGCCAAAACACAGAACACGACTGAAGCGCCGTTTCCACCGCTTCTACAAATCAGCGCGGCATCTTCACCAATCCCTTCCAGTTGCGATTTCTGCCATTGTTGAACTCGTCAAGCTCTCCCAAACTCGTAGAATCGTACGTTTTTGCGACTTAGCTTGCGTTTTTGACTACGTTGAGCAGCTGAGCAATGGTGTACATTTGTTAAGTTATATACATATATATATTATTAAAAATATAGTCAGTGTCAGTCAGTGAGTGATTTGCAGAAGTGAAGAATTGCTCGTTTGCAATGATGATATGACCTGAAAAGTGATAGAGTATGAATTGTAATTTTGTTATTGCATAATGATCATCTGTTTCGAATCTCTTGTTCTTGATCAAATACTAATTTTTTGGGTTCTTACAAAATATTAAATACATGGGATGTACATTGTATACTGTGGGAGAGGCGCCAAGGCGGCACGACTTTTTTTCTTATTGGTGTAAATCTGTTGATATTGATCATTAGAGGTTTGCTAAGTGAGCGATATATAAGTTAACTGATACTTGCATGATATCCTTCATCTCTTATGTTGAATTAATGCTACTTAACTACTTTATCACTTGTACATAGGAACACATCCTGCCATTGGTTATAAGTTAACTGATACTTGCATGATATCCTTCATCTATAACTTTCTTGTTCTATCTGGCATCTCAACCATAATCCATACTTTGTTTTAATGTGGTCCATAACATTTTTCTATTGTTCACTAAAAAACTGTTTGGAACTGCTGCCATTTTGTTGAATCACGCGTCTATAAAAATCCACCGTGAATTCATATACCTACTAACTGTAAGAGGGTATATACTGTCTATCTATGGTGCTTATAAAGCATAATTGATACATTTCATTTTTTTAAACAGAGAATATATTCCTTGTAATTACTGTTAACATGAAAGATTCAACTGAGATTTGAACCCCATATGCTGTTAATGTTTGGATTATGTTCATGTTGATGATATTTAAATTCTGGTTAGGTGGATATCAGAGTGGCACCTGGATCTCATGCAACTGAAGCTGCAGGTTTTTCTTCTTCATCTTTCTATCTTTTATTCCTAAGTGCGTAATGTGTTACTGCACCGATGTTTCAAGTGAAGACTTTCTGATTTTATAAGTGTACTAATTAATTAATTACTAAAGCATTCTCCATTCCAACGTTTCACATATTCATCTAGAAAAATCTTACTATTTTTGTAATTGCCATTTCTTTCTTGAAGATTAATGTGACACTAATAATTGGGGGGTTTGTACTAAAACATGCTGTTGATAGATCTCTTACAACCCACGTGCCTTCGATTTTGATTTATTTTGGGTGAACATTTAAGGTTTAGACTTAGTGTTTCATTCTTTTAGATGATTATCTATTGTACACAAGATGCTTCGGTTAAATTCTGCAAGTTCCTCTAACCTTGGTTAATGTTTGAGTTCTTACTTATGAATCATTGATCACAACTGGACATTCCCGCTAATTGTATTAATTTCTGTTGGTCAAAATTGTGTTTACAGTTAACAAACAACTAAATGATAAAGAACGTGTAGCTGCTGCACTGGAAAACCCAAACCTTCTACAAATGGTAGATGAATGTCTTGCACCATCTTATGATTGAAGGATCTTTCTTTCCTCCCAATGCGGCCAGACTATAGGCGCTTTTGTACCATTCCTAGATGTTTTTTGGATGTTGATTAACTATAATTTTGTATGATGTTTTTATTTTATTTATTTTTGATTGCGGGCTTATCTTTCATGCAGTTTGTGCCCTCTACACGTAATTGTAGTGAGATAGGATTAAGTTGGAAAATGTGATAGAAAAAAAAAAGGAATTATTTCTTGAAAATTGCCAGCGTATGTTTCATAGGTTATTGAGTAATCCACTCCTGTACTGCCAAGTTTATAGACTCGGTTTCTGCATTCCTATAATTATTCAACCAATCTGAGCTTGGTTCAAACAGGTCATTCTTTTGATGTTTTAAGTTGATAATTGTGGAAAATTATTCAATATTTTTGTAAAGCAAATTAGAAAATCACCAAAATAAATTCTCATACACTTGAGTCAAACTACGTACATTAAAGGCTAAATAGCATTTTTGGTCCTTTATGTTTGCTCTAGATTTCACTTTGGTCTTTTATCTTTTTTTTTGGTCTATTTTGGTCCCTCATGTTTCATTTTTGTTTCATTTTGGTCCCTGACGTTAGTTTTGACTAACGGATGCCACGCTGGCAGTTAACTGCTGACGTGGCGTCCGTTATTCATTAAATGACGCTGGCAGTTAACTGATGAAGTTAGTTACGAATTTGTTTTTAGTTTGTGAATTCTGTTTTTATTGTTGTATCTGACTATCTGTTTGTTAATTAGTTTGATTTCTGTTATAAATGCTAGTTAACTAAACATGTATATATAGAAAGAAAGGGTTACTATATTTACTCCCATACATTTTGGTCAGGTATACATACATACATATATGGGAGTGTGAGATGAGAGGGATAGTACTAAAATGAAATTGTGCATGTGTTATAATTTTTGGACCACGCCTTCAAAGCTCTGACGTAAGTCGTAAGGGGTGTACTTGCAAGAAGTTCTCAGATGCTTAAGTCCTTTTATCTTCCATTTAAATGCTATTAGCTCCGGCAGTTAAAAATTCAGCTACAAATACCTCCGGTACTGGATTGTTGCTTCCACCCATGGTTTTTATTGGTACCCCCACATTTTCTGTTATTCCAAAAATACCATCAACATTTTGTATTTAACGGAAGTACATAACTAATAGGTACTTCTGTTTAGTGGAGAAACACAAAACGGAATTACCTTTTAGTTAAGTAAATTTGTACGTTTGAAAATATGCGTAACGGAAGTACGTCAAAAAAACTAATTCCGTTGCCAGTAAAATTACATAACAGAAGTATATAAGAGATAGATACATCCGTTTTCGTTAATTTTTGCTAACGGATGTATCTACCAATATGGTACTTCCGTTTTGTTAATTTGAACTAATGGAAGTATCTATTAATTAGATAAATCCGTTATTAAAAAAAACTCAGCCTTCTAAGATAAAATATAAGATCTAAAAATAATAAGGAATATTAATTACAAAAAACTAGTGCCAAAATATTAGTGCAACGTCAAACAGATTCAGAATCAGCTGTTAAGTCTACAGTCTTTGGCGGATGAGATGGTGGTTTCAGGACCGGAGCTAAAGACCCATAGTTGGAAACGCCCCATATAAGGATCCAACCATGATTTGGTTTCATCAGATGAAAAGCGCTCCCATTGAAGACCAATTGGAGGCAATGGACACTCAGGCAAGAGTGCAACATGCACCCAGTGAATGTCTTTGACGTGAAGAATAGAGATTATGCTACGACTTAGTAGATGAATAAGAACCTCTCAAAGGCAAATAAGTAAATGAGAATTTCAAAGATAATTGAACTAGGGCGACATTATATTTGGTAGATATAATGTACCCTATCTCAGGCATGCTCAGCCAATTGTCCTCCTCTTGCCTCCCATAACCCCTAACAAACAATGACTCCTTAATTCCTGCAAGTCGTTCAACCCCAAATAATACAGAATATAGATCATAACATGAGGCTATTTCTTGAATTAGTTCTGGTCAAATTAACGACCAACTTTCCTCACCATGACCAAGACCAATAGCAACTGATCGGAAGCCACAATTTGCATCCCCTTCCACATCAATAATTTCTGCAATGTAAGAGTGGAAATGGAGAGGAACCCACGGTAATAGTCTTCTTGAAATCCCCTGTGAGATCTGCTGTGATAGCTTCTTTGAAGCCCTCTATGAGATCTGCTGTGATAGTTTGTTAGAAGTCCCTTGTGAGATTCTGCTGTGAAGTGACACCCACAATCTCCAACAGAGGTATTCTGTATTTGTTGGTCTTGTAAGTGTTGTCTAGGATAAGAACCTTCGGAAACAATCTGAATAATTTGATCGAAGTGGGGTGTGCCCACATGATGTCACTGACCACATCCGTGCCCTCAACTTTCCTGCTCCAACATAAACACTTCTCAGCCTCTATCAATCTCATCAGCTCCTGAATATCAGTTCCAGGACCCTTTAAGGAAGACCTGAAGATGTAACGCTGCCTATATAATTGGGGCATAGAAGTCACATTACCCGCAAATTTCTTCTTCAAAGCATTCATACAATCTTTTGGGGCAACCCTCAATGCAGTGTGCTCATCAACCATAGTCTTCTCCTCCTTCGTTAAACGGCCAAACATTGAGGAGCCGGTTGAGGTTTTAAACAGATCATGTGCGTGGAGTCCACACCTAACCCTCAAAGACCAACCCCCATCACGAACCGTATATGTAGCTCTCAACTTAAATGAACAATTACGCTTCTTGGACCCGATGACTCTAGAATTATTGGTGAATTTGCCATGTTTCTCGCAGCCAAAAATAATTTTATCTCTGCTTCCCCTTTTACCTCCAGCTTTGTCAGATCTAAGGATGATAACGACAACTCTGATGTGCTTCCCAACGCACAACATCATCACGTGTTGAAAATAGCTACAAAATAGACAATTGTTAATTAGTTAATTGATTAATATTCTACAAAATAGACAATAGCTAAAAAAATAATTAATTAAATATACCGCGTCCATCATGAATGACCCTGATGTATCTATCGAGAATGGAACCAACTCTGACCCCGTATCCATATCTGTTTCATTTAATGTGTATAAAGGATAAATATGCTACCTATAACTAGAACTAACGGAAGTATCTTCTCAATACATAATCCGTATTTACGTTTTTTGTAAAACAGATTTATGTATTTTAGACGTACTTCCATTAGTTAAAAAAACAAAAGACGGATTTACGTTTGAAAAGTTACTTCCGTTGTCAACGCATTTAATGACAAACGGAAGTATCCTTTTGGATATAATTCCGTTGGTTAAAAAATGTCAACGACCGTTGAAAACCTGTATAAATGCAAAACGGATTTATCTTCTTCCTAGGTAATTCTCTTGGCCAAAAAAGTGGGTCCCACACATAATGTTAACCAGAATCTAAAATGTGTAATAAATGCCTGTGGTATATTTGGAATAATAGGATATGTGGGGGTATTGGGGCATATTGTTTCTCGCAGCCAAAAATAATTTTATCTCTGCTTCCCCTTTTACCTCCAGCTTTGTCAGATCTAAAGATGATAACGACAACTCTGATGTGCTTCCCAACGCACAACATCATCACGTGTTGAAAATAGCTACAAAATAGACAATTGTTAATTAGTTAATTGATTAATATTCTACAAAATAGACAATAGCTAAAAAAATAATTAATTAAATATACCGCGTCCATCATGAATGACCCTGATGTATCTATCGAGAATGGAACCAACTCTGACCCCGTATCCATATCTGTTTCATTTAATGTGTATAAAGGATAAATATGCTACCTATAACTAGAACTAACGGAAGTATATTCTCAATACATAAATCCGTATTTACGTTTTTTGTAAAACAGATTTATGTATTTTAGACGTACTTCCATTAGTTAAAAAAACAAAAGACGGATTTACGTTTGAAAAGTTACTTCCGTTGTCAACGCATTTAATGACAAACGGAAGTATCCTTTTGGATATAATTCCGTTGGTTAAAAAATGTCAATGACTGTTGAAAACTTGTATAAATGCAAAACAGATTTATCTTCTTCCTAGGTAATTCTCTTGGCCAAAAAAGTGGGTCCCACACAGAGAATGTTAACCAGAATCTAAAATGTGTAATAAATACATGTGGTATATTTGGAATAATAGGATATGTAGGGGTATTGGGGCATATTGTGGGGGTACAAAAAAAAACCTCCACCCATTCGTGTGGTAGGGCCCTTTCTTAAACTTGCAACCCATTATTTTACATTCTCTCACCTTCTACGCATTTTGTTGTTTGCTGACGTATTGAATAGTCTCACACTTGTACCCTTATATATATATATATATATATATATATATATATATATATATATATATATATATATTTATTGATATGTGGGGGTATTGGGGCATATTGTGGGGTACAGAAAAAACCTCCACCCATTCGTGTGGTAGGGCCCTTTCTTAAACTTGCAACCCATTATTTTACATTCTCTCACCTTCTACGCATTTCGTTGTTTGCTGACGTATTGAGCCACACTTGTACCCTTATATATATGTGATTGACCCCACCCCACCAATTCATTCAATCCCTTTCTTTCATTTTCTCTTTCCAGAAACCTTCATTTCCTACTTTCTTTTCTTCTGTTACTGCTATCGTTATTTCCTTATATTCAACATAACTTGCTCTTTTGATTTCGGTTTTCATCGTCACAAAAATGGACACGCTATTGAAAACTTCCATCGTTAATTTTTACTGCGTGTCATTTCTCAAATATTGTGCATCTTTAATTTTTACTTTACAAACATTTGTCTACCCTTTTATTCGATAATAATATAAATTACTAAAAAAGCACATATTAAGTACAAAAAACAAATAAAACAGTCTATGTATATACATTTTTTATGCTTCATTAAAATTTTAACCACTAAAATTACATCTCATAGATTAAAACTTGCAAACTCGAATTTATGGTTTCTTAGCTAAATTAGACTTAAATTTACTTAAATAAATTAAAATGACTAGCGTGCTTAAATTCTTGAATTCAACATGTTTTTATGAGAACCATTTTAAATTTTTTGCCACGTTATATACATGCATACAATTTCTAATAAGAACTGTTTCTGAATTATATAATTATCCAAACTCGAAAGAGGTTGCTCAATGGCTTCATTTTGAACCTCTGGAATCTGGCTGGGAGCATCTTCATTGGTTGTTATTTAGTCTTCAATTCCAGATACGTACATTATAATTAGCGACTCACCTGAATGCATTAATATAGCTTAAGACAATATGTAGTAAAAAAAGTACATTTGGTCTTTCTGTTCATTTTTGAAGGTTGAATAATCAACAAGTGTTGATGAATACCCATAACTCTCTAAGATCAACAACTTCTGTCGTGATCTTCCTGACAATTTTAGAACATAACAAAATACCCCCAAAGATGAACAGAGAGTCCAAGAAAGAAGACTCGACCTCAACATTAGACTGAAACCAGGGGCGGACCTTCTCATGGGCCCAGCAGGGCCGTGGCCCACCCTATAAAAAAAATTCATATAAAGTACCCTTATTTTTTTAAAAAAAATGACAACTGAATCCTCTTCTCTCCTATTACCTCGCTCGCACACAACGCAAGCCTTCTTTCTTTCTATTTTCACGCAGAATACTTTTCTCCTCTCAGGCTCTCAAACGCAGAAACGCTTCTCCTCTCAAACGCAAAAGTGCAAAACGGAATGGAACCCTCTTCAATCTTCATCTCTTTTTCGCTCTTCTCCGTTAATCGCCGTTGCTAGTTGCCGTTACTCACCGCCGTTACTCGCCGCCGTTGCCGTTGCTCGTTGCCGTTACTCGCCGCCGTTTCTCCGTTAGTCGCTGTAAGTCTCTAACTTGCTCCGTTACTCGCCGCCGTTGCCGTTGCTGCCAAAGATAAAATCCATTGTAGTGTTGTTGTCTTGTTGATTTTAGATTGTTGTTTCATCGATTGAATCAGAATAGAGGTGATATACTTTAATGATTGAATCAGAATAGAAATTGCAATGAGTAAAGTCTTTGTGCTGAATAGATTATGCAGAATAGAAATTGCAATTGATTTTGAATTCCTTGATATTTGTATCAGAATAGATTATGCAGAATAGAAATATTTGGTAATAGAGTTTGTTGATTTTAAATTGCAATGATATGCAGCACTGATTATTTGTTGATGTGCATCAATGATTAAATTGCAACTGATTTTAAATTGTTGATTTTAAATTGATTATGCATATCACTGATTAATAGAAATTGATTTTAAATTGCAATTGCATCTCTTATTGTTGTTCCTACTAACTTGCTATTGTTGATTTGTTGTTCCTATTGTTGCTTTGATTGTTATTTTAAATTTATACATTCGGTTGTATTTAGGGGCGCCACTGGTTGCATTGTTGCTATGAAGAATAGAACAATTGATCATTTTTTTAAGAGGAAAGCTTGTGAGAATGAAAGAGAAGAACAAGTGATAGCTTCTACATCCGAACCTGTTAAAGTTCCAAGAATTGAAGTGATAAATTCTACTCCTCAACTTGCAGAAGTTCCGAATATAATTCCAAATATACTTCACATAAAATTCAAAAAGAGCTATTGAGTATTCTTTCTAGTAGGGTCAAAAAGCATATTCGTGAGGAAATTGGTGATTCCAAGTTTTGTATCGTTGTAGATGAAGCTCGTGATGAATCAAAAAAGGAACAAATGTCTCTTGTGTTAAGATTTGTTGACAAAGCTGGTTTAATACAAGAGCGGTTTTTTGATGTGGCACATGTTAGAGACACTGCAGCTTTAACTCTTAAGGAAGCAGTGTGTGATATACTTTCTCGACATAACCTTGATGTTTCTAACCTTCGTGGTCAAGGGTATGATGGTGCAAGCAATATGAGAGGAGAATGGAATGGTTTACAAGCGTTGTTTATGAAGGTCTTTTTCAACAATGAAAATTATCAAGACTAGGTTGAGAAGCAAGATGGAAGGTGGATTTCTAGCTGATAGTATGACAATTTACATAGAAAGGGAAATTAGTGAAAACATTAGTTCTGAGTCTATTATTGAAGATTTCAAGTCACTTAGAACGCGTAGAGCGTTACTTTAAGGTACACAGTTTAATTTTTTGATGATCAACTTTGTGCTTAATATGATTTGCATGTTTATTTTAGCGGCCCACCCTTATTTTTTTTTTCAAGATCCGCCACTCACCGAAACATATCGAATAAGTATAGAAGAAAGAAGGGAATATGAGAAATTCAACCCTTGCCTCTCCTGCTATATAGCTGGATGAAGTTCAATAAATGTTTTAAAAAAATGTAAAAAATAATAAGTAGACACACATATCAACATAAATAGATAAAATATATATCCTTATCTCATTTTTAACCAATAAGATAGTATATATATTTGAGATTGCTATCAAGTAGAATATGAACCCATCCATATATATATATATATATATATATATATATATATATATATATATATATATATATATATATATATATATATATATATATATATATATATATATGACATTTGCATTTGTTGTTATAGCCATTTGTATCCAACTGTTGGACATGCATTATGCATCCACTGAGTCTCACCTTAAAACAAATTATAAATTGGATTTATGTATAAAAGGGAATATTTTGGTTCATGTGTCTTTGTCCTTTAGATTTAGTATTCTGTTTTCTATGAAGTGAAGAAGGATTTGTTGTGGCAACACATGACGGTATTCATCATAATCTTGAATTTTTATTTTGTATTTGATAGATAAGGATTATTTATTGAACATATCATGGGGAAATGTGGTTAGTAATGGACATCTGGAAATAACCTACAGAGAGAAAAGGGGAATCGATATCTTTCTTGAACAAGAAATTAAAATTAAATTGTTTCTCATTACTTGAATAGATAAATGGAAAAAGCATAATTCATTTAATGGAAAACGACATTCATATCAAATATATTTTTTTTTATGCAACAGGCAGGAGGCCCGAATTTATTAAAAAATAAAAACAATACAAAAAGCACAAGGGGGGACTAGGCCAAAACCCTTGGAAATAAGGACAATAAAGAGAGTCTAACAAAGACCTCTAAACTAAACAACCTTAGACCACAATCGAGTCACCACACTCCAGACCACCGGCGGCGGGACCCCAGCCGTCATCACGAAGTCGTGCCACCGGCCAACACTGAGACAGCAAAGACATTCATATCAAATAATTATAATAGATAATTGAGAAAAACCTAATCCATTCAATTTTTTCTGAAAATTTCATTTATTTAAACGAAAAAAAGTCATAGAAAAAGCATTATTTTTATTTTAGAAATATATTGAAACCCCTAGCAAAAAGAAATATGTTGAAAGTATAATTTTATTGAATTAGACAACTATTGACATACTATTATTATAAGAAATAAACAAAGTAAAAATTGTCTTTACTTGCAAATAAGTTATTTATATCTAACTTATTTTATTTAAAGATTTGTTGATAACATTGAGAGATTTTTTTTTAGAATTCTACTTAATGTTTAGTTTCTTGAACAATTTCTAAATTTCTTGCAATTCTACATTTAAACTCACCTAACTATCATCAAATATAATCTCAAAAAAAAAAAAACTATCATCAAATAGTGGTAATTATTTTTTAAAATAGTAAGATATAGCATTTGCCTACTCGATTCCTACGTTTATAATACAAGACCAATACCCATTTCTCCATGTTTCTATTTGCATATAATTAAAGTTGCATAATCTTTTTTTTTAAGCAAAGAAAAATCTATTAAAAAATAAAGAGAAAAACATAAAAAACCAAGGGGGACCAGACCAAAACCCAAGGACAGAAAAAAAACAAGAAACAAAGTATAGAGACCTAGGAAGGCTCCCGAAAACCAACCAACCAAAAGAAGGAAAAAAACAGACCAAATACAAGGTTTATAATAAACTACAACAAATCAAAATGAGACAGAAACTGAGCTAGCTTTGGACCTAGTGTTGTATCCAACTGTAAAACCATTTTTTTGCCTCAATTTCTTCTTTTGTTGCTTGGTCATAACCGGTTCAGAGTACCTCTCAGCAGAATCCGAAATCACAGGATCGCCAACATTATCTGTCGATTCTTCCCGAAACCTTCTTAAAATTTTCATGTCAGCTTCAACTGCCGGATTCAAGGCTGAATCGATAATCGAAACTTTGGTCTTCGGAAAGAGATTCATTGTTGCTTGAGAGTTAGAGACAACCTCATCATCTGAGATATCCTCCCAATTTTTACATAAAACAGTTGCCTCTACCGCGTAGGAAGCATCAGAATCCAGCCTAGTCGTGGGAGACTTGGTGGAACAGTTTTGTGCTTCACCAAGAGCATGACCCCCAGCCATCTCTTCAGGTGTGATAACAATGCTGTCAAAACCCATGAAACGATCGGGAGCATTTTCTTCTCTCACCAAAACCACACTATTGTCTTGCAACTTAGATGGACCAGCGTCCAAATTAGATTTCTTCCCATTATCCGTCTTTTGCACAAACCGAAGAGATGGTTTACTAGGGACGTGATTCACCTTTCGAGGCTGAATCTTGCCACCTTGAGTCATCTCCGCGTTTTTAGGTATCTTACAATTCTGGAGAGAATGACCAATGCATTTACAAGAGTTGCAAAACAAGGGTATACTCTCATATTCCACTCTGATGAGAAAGGCGAATCCCTCTCTTTCTACTAGCAACTGATCATGCAGCTTCTCAGAGAAATCAACATCAATAAGAACTCTAGCAAAGTGACCAAAAGTCCTCTTCATAGTGGCTTCATCCAAGGCAACAGGAGCTCCTAGGCTACCACTAATCTCAAACAAAATTTTTGACCTCCAATATTCCCGGGAAAGACCATGAAGTCTAACCCAACATTGAGCATTGGTTTGTTTTGCAGAAAGAGGATCAAAATCAGGCCTCCAGGCAAACAGACGCAGCACACCCGGATGTAGGTTACGAGATCCAAGCGACCAAACACGCCTAAAGTCATCATTGGATACAAAAGAGAATTCAAAAATCCCTTACCAAGCGAAACCAGAGACCAATCAGCAGAAATATTCCACATATTAGACAATTTCTCCTTTAATTCTTTAATCTGATAAGGTTTATCTCCTTTAGACAAAATAATTATACCATGTAATAGATTAACGCATTCAGCAATGCTAGCCTGATATTCATCTTCAAAAATTTTAACAGTAAGAACATCCCCTTTTAAACAAGTATTCGGCTTGTAATCGAAATCTGCAAAGGATTTAGGGGTTTGAGTGATACCTTTCAGCGCGTCAGAAAAAGATTTCCTTTTAACACGCCACTCACAGATCGAGCAACATCAGAGGGCGCGATTGATGCATCCAATTGAACCTTGCTCACTGATTGAGCACCGTTGACTGAAGCTCCGAGAGTAGGACCACCGGATCCCATAGCAAGAGAGCTTTGAGTCACTTGCAACCTGTCACCCATTGCCACCTCTGGAAATAGAAGACCATCACGTGAGGGAGATCCTCTTGTTGATGTTGGCGCTGGGATGGCGTAAGGAGAGAGAAGATCCCCCTTTCGGCCCACCTGCAGAGAAGACGAGGAAGCAAGGGGCGGATCCGCAGCGAAGCCCCATGACCGGAGCTGTAGCGATCATTGGACCAGCAGGCCATGATGGCCACGACGGCGCTTAGGGTGGAGCCCTATTGGCGCGGCGCCGCAGCAGGGAGAGGGTTGGGGCTGCGGCGGTGGGGAGAGGAGCGCTAGGTCAAAAATTGAAAAAAAAAAAAAAACTAATCAGTCTTTCTCGGTGTTTCTCTTAATAAGAAAAACACTAAGTTATACAAATATCATTATGATAAATAATAACAACTTTTTATACATATCTAATCTCAAACATCAGTATTTAATATAAGTAATTTGATCAAAAAAATTAAATAGTAGTAGTTAATAAAGGGCGAGCCCGTGCGGAGCACGGGTCATAGCACTAGTGACTAATTAAAAGTTTTAGTGAAGATTAATATAAGAGCTCGAGGGATTAGTCTCCACATTTGTGCGCAGAGGATCCGCAGTTTACACCCAAAAAAAATATTCTTTATAAATAAATGATTTTTATATAAAAGTGATTTTTAAAGTTTAAAAAAATTGATCTAAATTATCAAAAAAAAAAAATAGGTACCATAAATAATTACATGTAAATAAAATCAATGTCACTTTTTAAATCTGAAATAAAATAAATCTTATCTTTTAAGCGAGTCTCGCACTTTAGGAGGGACTGTGCGCGAAAACTCCCCCTTCCTTTTTTTCTTTCTCTAGCTTTTTTTATACAATCAAAAGTTGTAATTTGGTCAAAATACATAAAGTGCGACGTTAAGCAGTGTGGTGTGGGGTACTTTAGAGTCCAAAAAAAATTTTACATGTTCGAATGAGTGAAGTTCTTTCCTCAATAACTGGTTTGATGAAAAAAATAACCTCACAACAAAATATACAAGTGCGATGCTAAGCAGTGTTTGGGGGTACTTTAGGGTTCATAAATTTTTTTAACTGTTCAAATATGCGAAATTCGTTCTTCAATAATAGATTTGGTGAAAAAATAATAATTTCATGACACAATACGTAAAGTGCGACGCTAAGCAGTGTGTTTTGAGCTACTTTAAAGCCTGGAAAAAATAATAGATGTTCAAATAGGTGAAGTTCATTCCTAAATAACCGGTTTGGTAGAAAAAATTAACTTCGTAATAAAATACATAAAGTGCAATGCTAAGCATGTGTTTTGGGGTATTATAGGGTTCGGAAAAGAAATTAACTGTTCAAATATGCGAAGTTCGTTCCACAATAATCGATTTGGTAAAAAAAATGAATTACGTGTCAAAATATGTAAAGTGCAACTCACCGCTTTAAAAAATTAATCTATTTTTGTATTTCTTTTCCTTATATTTGTATTTCTTCTTATATTTATTTTCTGCGAGTGCATGCACCCCCCCCCCCTCCCCCTTTTGTTTCTTTAATGATTACCCCCTCCGACTCCTCCTTTTTTATGACCCTTATTTTGGTCATTTCTCATTAACAACTCTTAGAAACATACTTAAATTAGTGTTTATATTTTTATTTTTGTCTCACTTTTAGTATTTGATTGTAAATAGTATTTAATGAATATATAGAAGATGACAAACATTTTTAAATCCAGTCTTACCGACACATATAAAAATAGAAGTTTTGTGCGTTCTCTTTCGTGATTTGTTTTAAAATCTAATTAACATTAACCCATGCAACTCACACTTTTACTAATTTCACCACTTTAAAAAATAAACTTATCTTTATACTTCTTCGTACACTGTTTAGAACCAAATTTTTCTGAACCTTTATAAGGGGAATTGGGGGTTTGCCAAATTTGAGTCCATTGGTAGATCAGTCACTACCAAATCACAAGTATCTATTGAATTCATTTAGTTTAGTCACTACCAAATCACAAATATCTAGTCAATCTATTTAGTTTGATTACAACCAAATCATAAAGTTTGCATGCACTTATTTGGTGTCCTAGCATATAACTCTTTAAAATAAGAAGGATCAAATATGTTAAAAACGAGGAACACTCATTAGTGTTATGTTCAAGTCCTGATTTTATTAGACTGCCTAAGCCCGATTATAAAAACAAGCTTAATTTTAGGCGTTTGCTTTTCCCACACCCCCTCCTACTCGAAACACACCCCATAAGGGTGTGAAATGACCAAAAGGCCAGGCCAAACCTCTTTTTTTTCACGAAATTTCACCTGTTCGAACACGGGCCTTCGAACAGGTTCGCACGAGGCCATTCGCGTGTGTTAAATATGGGGACACACCCTCTTGGGTGTTTTTCACCTGTTCGAATGGGGTCATGCGAACAGGTTCGAATGTGGTCATGCGAATATGTGCGCATGAGGCTGTTCGAACCAGTGTTGCAGAGCGACAGATATTGGACGTCTCAGATTCCACCGACAGTTTTGATCAACGGCTTACAATCAGTCAAATGTGTGTCAGATAAAGGAGTGGATGTCAATCCCTTTGGAAAATGTGTCTGAACGGATAGAATTTAAACGGCTCAGATTTGTGATCTAAAAATGAAATCAACGGCTGACATTTCACCATGCCTATTATAAAAGGGGGTTCACATCCTCAGACCTTCTTCACCAAACCCTAATCTGCTTCCTCACCAAAACCTACTCTCCCTCTTGACAGCTACAACCAAGCTGAAATGGAATGGCAATTGTGCTCAACCCAGTACTCATCCACCAAATTCCTAACTGCCCTTCATCACCATGGGACTGTCACCACCGACGAACATGGTGTTGTGTTTCGTTGTCCTAACCATGTATTCTGCAGGATGAGTAAGGACATCACCTTCGCCCAACTGAAGGAAAAGGCTGAGAGGAAGATTCGTCCAGAGGGAGCGTGGCGTAAAGACGTGGCGCGTATACGTTACCGAAAGTACAACCGGCTTGATTACGGGACTGGCTATTTTACAGTTATGGAGATCCGCAACGATGACGACGTTGGGACCATGATGGAATATCATGCTACACTTCCGATGGGGCGACAAGTCTTAGAGTTGTACGTGGACACAATACGCACTCCAGAAGAGATCATTTATCTTCTGGAACAGGGACGACCGAAACACTAGTTTCTTAGTTAGTTGTTTGCTTATGTTGGTTTTATGTCTTTCGTATTTCATGTCTTTCGTATTTCATGTATGGTTATGGTTTGTAATAAAAAGGCAATAAATTTGCGCCAAATTAAGTAGATGACATCACAAAAATACTTAATAATATCAAAAGTAGTTAAATTATACAAAAGTTCCAAACAGTTAAATTATACAAATATCCCCCCCTACTGGGTGTTGCGCCCCCTCCTCTGATACACATTGACGATCCTCCTCCTAATCCTACGGAAGGGGTTGAGCAACCTCTTGATGCGCTGAAAGACGCTCCTGGTTGGCTCTGGGACATTATCATTGATGGTCCCATCCATCTCATCCACCATATCCAGGAGCTCTGGCAGCATCTGTCAAACAAATAACATAACATTATTTAAATAAGTAGATTTAAATAAGTAGAAGAAACTTATTACTGTAATTAACATAAAAAACACGTACCACACTGACATCCGGCTCATCCACAAGCTCTACATAATTTTCAGGGAAGGCAAAGGGATGTGAGACCCTAGAAAACCATGGAAAGTAGCCCGGCACCGTGTTTGAGGAGTACGGCACACAGGGAGGCCCCCGCGCCACCAAGTGGTCCTGGAACTGTGTCCACCTCTCATCACACTCCGTGAGAGTACAGACGGCCCGATTTGCAGGTCTGGGCTCCTCTGGGATGTGCTGTACCTGGCCAAACTGTCTGACCACTCTATCCGGCAAATGGCTCACCATACAGCCAGCACTCCGGATGAACCCTCTGAACCTGCCCAGCTCCTCAAAGGGTCTCTCCTGCCTATGGCCTGTGTAGGGGTCCCAGGTGACCTCCTCATGGTGTAGCCGGTCAAGGCACAGTCTGATGGTGTGTGACTTGATGGCCCCGGGGCCATCCCTACACAGCCATTTCTTCGCCCGTGGCATACTCTCAACATATTCTGGGTGCACCACCCAAGATGTAAAATTGGCACTCTGGAAGTGCTCAAAAATCCAACCCTGTAATGAACATATCATTGGTTGATTATAAATCTGAAAGTAAACCTAAAGCAAACTTATAAAAAAAAAAGTAAGTTTTATACCTGTAGTAGAGCCATATGACCAGCCATCTTCTTCGTCTTCTTTCTTGAAGCATCCTTCAGCTGATCATACATATGGGCAAGGGCCATTGCCCCCAGCAGTAGTCTCCAACATTGTTCAAATCAAGAAGCATACCTAGGTAGCCAAGCTTAACCTTGCTTCCTGACTTGTCTGCGAACAATGTGCAGCCCAAAAGATAGAGCAAATAGGCCCTAGCAGCATGATGCCACCTCTGCTCAGCTATGGCTGGGTGGTAGACATGATCCCTCAGCCATACAAGACCAACTGACAACCCTCGCGCAGAAGTCTGTTCAGCGGCATCTTGGGGGGTGGCCCCCAAATAGTCAATCAGCATCTGCTCTCCCTGCCACGAAGTCCAGTCAGGCATGTCATAGAACTGGCCCGTGATGGGGATGTGTAGCAGCTGGGATACATCATCAAGGGTGATAGACATCTCACCCACAGGAAGGTGGAATGATGATGTATCCGGCTGCCAACGCTCTATGAATGCGTTCAGCAGCCCCTTGTGAGTGAGGGGAAAACCAAGTCCTATGAGAGGGAACAACCCCGATAGGATAAGAGTCTCCCTGATCCTAGCATGGACCACAAGGTTAACCGGTCCATGTGGAATCGTAGTTATGTCCGGCCGAACCTGCATTGACAAATGACACCGGCACAATAAGCCAATATGTTCAACAAAATAAGAAACAAAATTGACAACACGCTATTATATAACAATAACTTACCCGGCCAGCATAGAACTCAGTCAAAATATGAGACCCGTATGTGGGCAAGACAGAACCATCAACAGGTCCACCAGGGAATGGGAATGTAGCCCTAGGAGCAGCAGCAGGCTCCTGAGGCTCAACATCCTCCTCATGTTGAGCACCTCCCTCCTCATGTGCATGACCAGAAGGGCCGGCCAGCTCATATGCCGGAAATTGAGCATCACGCTCAACATCCCGGACAATATCATCAACCTCCGGTGGGGGAGGAGGGACGTCCCTACGCCTACCCCTCCGGGAAGGTTCAGCTCCATCTTGCCTCCGTTTGCGTTCGGAAGCCGTCGGGGGTGGCCTACGCTCCGGCTGTTGCGAACTACCGCCACGATGCCTCACCATATCTGAAACAACAACCATCAAACCAATTAAGCAACATAATCAGCAAAATAACAGAAACAATACTGTCACACCTGTTCGAACAGCATCATTCGCACCTGTTCGAACAGAAGCATTCGCACGTGTTCGAACAACCCCATTCGAACGGGTGTTCGCATGGCCTCATTCGAACGGTGTTCGCATGACCTCATTCGAACACCTTCGTTTTCACGTGTTCGCATGAGGTCATGCGAACACAGCAGATGCACAGAAAAAAAAAACTTAAATGGACAGAAGGGAGAGAGGGTTACCTGAATGAAAATGGAACGATTAGAGAGAGTGAGAGGACGCGAACAAAACCCAGGTGGTCTTGAGGGTGTTTGTGGAGAAGATTGAGTGGGAGATTGGGTGAGATTGAGTGAGTTGTGAGAAGTTGAGTGAGAGGGGGAGAGGAGAGTTAGGGTTCGAATGAGGGGTGTGAGGGAGAGTGAAAGGGAAAATGAGAGGAGTGAGGGGTGTGAGGGTGTTGTGTTTTTTTTTTTTTTTTAAGTTGAGGGTATTTTAGGGTTTTTAGAAGTTAGGGGGTGTGAAAGAGTAGGAGGGGGTGTGGGGAAAGTAAAAGCCTAATTTTAACGGCCCAAGCTCTACTTTTTTTAGACTGCCCTGATCAGATGAGTCCATTTTGCCGGCTCTACTCTGGTGCAGTATGTTCATTTGTGTAATTGTTGTTTAATGATAAAGTATGTGACGGAGAACCCTAACCATAAAAAAAATAATGTTGGTTACGGTAAATCACGAATTCAGAATTCTTATATTAGGATTAGGATAAGCAATACATGGCTTTAGATTAAATCAAATAATAGTAAAGAATATTTTTGAAAATGAAAAAAGGATATTTTGTCAAAAAAATAAAGAAAATGAAAAAAGTATTTGTCAAACATATTTATATTTTGGTTTACGTGATATATATCCGATTCATGATGTCAATTATATTACGTTGTGCATTTCTTTTTTATAATTTTTTTTTAAGGTTTTTATGATAATAAAATAAAAATATAATAATAATAAAAATATATGAATAAAAAAAATGTATC
Organism: Astragalus membranaceus; assembly: GCA_039519185.1. Taxonomy (NCBI): domain Eukaryota; kingdom Viridiplantae; phylum Streptophyta; class Magnoliopsida; order Fabales; family Fabaceae; genus Astragalus; species Astragalus membranaceus. The sequence goes on along the minus strand of CM076849.1, from coordinate 29,343,327 downwards.
AAGAAGGTTCCAGATTCAAATCCCTACTTGAAATGAGGTAAGTGCTCAAAAAACCCAAAAAATTTTCTTGCCTTAGAATAGAACTAGAGCTGTCAACTCCAAGGGGTTGGCCTAGTGGAGCATGACAGGATTTGCATCTGGGAGGTTTCGGGTTCAAATCCCCACTAGTCCCATTGGGGTGAGGTAAATGTAATTACCTTCGTAAGTGCTCAAAGATCCCGAAAGTCTTCTCTGCATTGGACTGGGGCGCCATCCCCTCTCCCTAAAATTTTTGTAACCAAAAAAAGAACTAGAGTTGTCAAATTGGGCCGCCCGACCAGCCTGACCTAGCCCAATGGGCCTAAGTGCAAACATGGGCTAGGTTGTGCCGACCCTGTTATCTGTTGGACTGCATTTTCTAGAGCTCAACCCAACCCAAAACACTAGGCCTAGTGGATCGACCCGACCCACTTTGCATTTTAACAAAGGAAAACACCAAAAGTGTTCAAAAAACTATAAAAATGTAGGCCCAATTTGGCCCATGGGCTAACAAACATCACTCATCACATAATTCCGGAATGAGAAGTGAGTATTTTTTTTTCGTTTTTTCAGAACTATCCCAAAACACATAAATCCGGAAGTGAGTTTTCTCCGGATTTATCCATAGGTGATAAGTCCCGAACACAAAAATCAATTCTAGATTTATATGTTTTGGGATAATTCTGGAAATGCTTCAAAAAAATCCCTTCTGATTTATTTCTAAAAGATAAATCCGGATTTATCTTTTAGGCATATCTGGATTTATCTTTTAGGCATAAATCTGGAAGAGATTTTTATTTTATTTTTTAATTTTATATTAATTGACTATTATTTTATTGTAGTGGCACACACTAGAGTCTGGGGAAGAATCCCACGAGGAGAGTCATCACAGTAAGCTTCCCGTGAACCCGAACACACTCCGGTGAGTGCAAGCACTCGGGTGAGAGTAGTGGGTCACGCTTCTCACGGGGAGAGGCTTGTCTAGAGACGACATGGTGCTGCCTCTATTGATAAGGAGGAGGAGCAGGAAGAGCATTATGCTACCCCTATTGATCAGGAGGCAGAGCAGGGAGAGTATTATGAGGCTTCTGATCATGAGCAGTTTATGGAGGAGGCTGAGCAGCAGCTTGATGATCAGCCTAAGGAGCTAGATTTGGGTTCGAGGGACCCATCACTTTTGACGAGACTAGATGTTCATGTAACATCAAAAATTCGTATATGAACAGTAATAGTTTTAATTAATTATTTTATTTTTTTGCATTGTCGTTTAATCTTATATATTTTTATTTGTAATTCTATTTTTACATATCTTCAAGATCGTGGGAAATTGAAGATTCCCTCCCATGGTAAGAAATTACTAGAACTGGTACCTGGGGACCACCATTTGGTAGTACAAGATTGGCTAAATAAGCCTCGTCTGGACGACGACCTATAGTATACACCGCTTAAGATTGTCAATCACGAACTTATTTCAGCACTTGTGGAGAGATGGCACTCTGAGACCAACTGGTTTCACCTACCCTTCGGTGAAATAACCATCATGTTGGACGACGTGTCCAACCTGCTGCATTTGCCGCTCACTAGCTCGTTCTACACCCCACCCTATATCATTGATGCTGACACGACCATTGCAGTCGGGGTGGAGTTGTTTGGGATACCGCAAGCAAAATTGTGCTTTGGAGACGACTGCCACCAGGGGACCATATTTTCGGTTTAAATGGTTGGAGGAGGTCTACACATCACATCTGCAAGCATGTAACTGGATTTTTGCTACAAGGGCGTACCTCTTGCTTCTGGTGGGTCTCACCATCTTCGCAGAAAAGAGTGCTACGTATGTACCGGCAAAGTGGATTTTTATGTTTCAGAACTATAGTGATCCTGGCCAGTGGGCGTGGGGTCCATGAGCATTGCCCTTTTCATACGAGCAGCTGAATGATAGATCTATTTGGAACACCCATCAGTGTGGGGGTTACGCGACATTGCTCTAGGTAAAATTCATTATACACTATTTACTTACTATTTAAATTATTTTTTTTAATATAATTATTAATTCATATTTTTATTTCAGTGTTGGGTCTTCGAGTATTTTTGCACCATAGGCGATCACCACGACTAAGGTGCATCTTGGGGGCCACATGCTGGGAGGTGAAAAAATAAAAAAATGACAGTCTTAAACTAGCAAATTTTCTGAGGAAGTTGGATGCCTTGCGATCCGAGGACGTCGTATGGAATCCGTGGGAGGGAGGGAGGGGACCCTTGATGTATTTTATGTACTATTTTTTTTTGGAGCGCTTTGGCTGTGTTGGAGGGAGGGGACCTTTGATGTATTTTATGTACTATTTTTTGTAATATGTTTATTTTTCGGATTTTGTTTGATGAACCGTACCGTTTCGGATTTTGTATGATTATTACTTTATATTGTGTGGTTGAACTAGCAGCAAACGTCTATTTATTTGAAGTTGATTTTTATTAGAGTACTTTGATTAAATGTAGGCCGTTTACCAAAATTTAGTTTTATTTTATTAAAATTTAATAATTAATTAAAATTATTTAAAAAAAATACACATCCAGAATCATGTTTTAAAACATAAATCCAGACGTGTATTTCTAGCTTTCGGATTCATGTGTTTTTTAGATAAATTCAGAAGTGATTTTTGTGTTCCAGATTCATTTCTTAACACATAAATCTGGATTCTGGATTTATGTTTTAAGAGATAAATCTGAAAAAACATAAAAAAATTATATTCTAAATTAAATTTAATTATTTTATTAGAGGTAAAATTTGAATAAATAAATATGTGGAGTAAGGGGCCAATTGGGTGTATAAAAATTAAAACCCCAATTGTTTTTCCGCTCCTATTTTGTTAACACTGGTCCGTTGGACCGACCCCGCTAGGCTAGGCCGAAATTGACGTCTCTAACCAGAACGAAGCGTTAGAATAGAACAGAGGGTTAGAAATTAAAAACGAGAGCCATATAAAATGAAATTCATTGTTCATTATTCAACTCGAGTGTTGTTAGCAGCCAAGCGGTCGGAGAAACCCTAGGCCAACGGAAACCCTATTCGGTTCCCAACAATGGTTAGAGATCTGATTCTGAATCTCTGTTTGTTAAGTTTTATACCTTGATCTGATCTGATAGGTTCTCTTTCTCATTCACTCTTTGAATTTGATTTCGCGTTTGCAGACCTTCAAAAGAAGGAATGGAGGTCGCAACAAGCATGGCCGCGGCCATGTCAAATTCATTCGTTGCTCCAACTGCGGCAAATGTTGTCCCAAGGTACGCATTTCACGTTTTTCTGTACTCTCGAATCTGTGAATCGTTTACTTATCATTGAATTGAATTGATGATTTCGTTTGGTTTATTAAAAATACAATTAACAGGATAAGGCAATCAAAAGATTTCTAGTGAGGAACATTGTTGAACAGGCTGCAGTTAGAGATGTTCAGGAAGCTTGTGTCTATGACCGTAAGATATTATTTTCTGCTGTGATTTATTTTTTTATGGATGGAAATATCATTTGTATAATGTATGTTGTTTAATTTAATTGATTTCTATTTTAATTTGTAGAATACACTCTTCCTAAGCTGTACGTGAAGATGCAGTACTGTGTTTCATGTGCTATCCACTCTCATGTTGTGAGGGTTCGATCTCGCACTGATAGGAGGAAGCGTGAGCCTCCACAGCGTTTCATTAGGCGCAGGGTAACTTTCTTTTAACTCTTCACTATTCTGTTTATTTTTATTAGTGATAATGGGAATAAATAACTCACATTTTGACTCTAATCTAATCAAAACCGAAATTGTGCTGTTCCATTCTTGAATTAGGTCTATATGGAGAACTTTGTAGGCATTTGAAACTTGGTTTCTCTTATATTTTTTTAAATGCTTCGTAGATTGGTGTCAATTGTAAATGTCAATTTCTTTCATGACTTTTCAGAAATAGATTCTCTGACTTATATCCATGAAAGTCAGAGTAGCTTTAGGCGAAAATTGATTGAGGAGGGTGAGGGGATTTAAAGAGATATTGGCACGCAGTTTGTCAGAGTAACTTTGCTGGAAAAATTTTAGACAATCCATGTCCCAGAGTTTTTAAGGTTGTAGACATTCTGGAATGTGAATGTCAAGGCCTGTTGTTGAATAGGATGGCTGTCTTGTTGTTCCAAGAAGTCTAATAAGTATAAATTTGATAGTTTCATTGATTTGCCCCTCTCTCCTCTCTGGGCTAAAGATAGATATTGTTTGTTTGTCATAAAAGTTGTAAGATTACATTCAGTTTGCTTTAGGAGAATGTGCTATGTGCATGAATAGGCCTTGATTATGTGGTTAAGAAATTGTTAGATGTGGTTGAGTAGTAGCTATTTCATTTTGTAATTCGAAATTTTGCTATATGTTTCAATGTGTGCTGTTTATTAAGAGTTTATTTGTTCTCTGTTTTTAGGATGATGCACCAAGGCCCGGTCAGCCTGGTCAAGCGCCTCGTCCTGCTGGAGCTCCAGCTGGTGTAGCTGGTGTAGCCCCTCCTCCTGCTCGAGCCTAAAGCAAATTTTTGAGTTTTGGTCTTGTTGGATCAGTTTATTATGAACCTAATTTTCTTTGCTTATATTTGAAGTTCCAGTTTTGTGTAGGCAGTTAGCTTCCTGCTCACTTTAGTTCATGTTCGATACGTACATTTTGGTTTCGTTATAATTTGATTTTTTTAATGAGATTCGATCTTGTAATATTATGAATCTAATTGTTTTGAACACTAAGTTGCATCATATTTAGTTTTATTATTAAACACAGTTTGGCATCATGCTTACGATTCAGTTTATGTTATCAAGTTTATAGCTCAGGTTTTATAATTTTAGAGCCTTTTTAAACCTTAAAATATTGTACTCACTAAATCATTTAACGTTAAATGATTTTATTTTAGTTTATAACCAAGCATCACGTTGGAAACATTAATGTTATATGATGTTATAATTCTATTGACATTAAACTAAACAAGATCAATTTTTTTAAACTTCAGCAAGATCAAATATTAGCTCAATAATTCATTTAGTTGTTTGATGATGTTTTGCCTGTAAAAATTGAATCAATCAATCTAATCCAAGTTTCATTTAAAAAGGAATTGAATTGGTGTGCATTTTCATTTATGATGCCATCCGAGTCAAAATAAATCTTGTTTTTTTTAATCTTTGGATTGAATAATATTGTCTCAACTGAACTAAAATTGTACTGCAAACACCTACACTGGTGAAGAATGCCTTGCTCCTCCTTATGAGAGTGATGGAGTTTTCTTTCTTTCCTTCTTGACTTCGCGATGGTGGCTGGAGTCCCGGCGCCGGATGTCTGGGGTGTGCTGTCGGTGGGTGCTAATTCGATAGTTTGTACCTTGTCGGACGCCAGATTGTAGTTTGCAGATCGCCGGGCTCCTCCCCCTTTGCCTTCTGCTTCTTTGCCCCCTCCCAATCGTCTCCGGGCCTCCACCTCTAACCTCGATGCTTTGTGATGTGCTTAATGTGAGGATAGCGAGGTGATGCAGGCTGTTGTGGTTTGGAGTGTGAGTTCAGGAGGTGGTGGGTGGAGGTTGTGTGGGGACTCTCAGGTGTTGCCCTGCCTCCTTTCGGGTTTTCTGTTCGCCTTAGAATTTCTTCTATTAGAGTTCTATGGTTGTTTATTTTAGAGGCCTTGTTGGGCATTCTATTATTGTCCTTATTACCAAGGGTTTTGGTCTAGTCCCCCTTGTGCTTTTTATATCTCTCTTTATTTTATTAATAAATTCGGGCTGACTGTTTGATTAAAAAAAAAATGCAACGAACCTAAGTTCTATGGATACCTTTCCTAGAACTTGGTTAGTTTTATTCGTATGACATTTTCATTTTTATTTTTGATTGCTGGCATACCTGTCATGCAATTTGTTCCCACGACAAGTAGTAATGGTTAAATAGGAACAGTTGAAAAATGTGATACATGCAATTTTAGATTGGTTCTTATAGGTTTCGATACTGGTATTTAAGCTTCAACTTCAAGTCATCCAATTCTTTTTGTTTTTAATAATAGGTTAACATCAACCAAGCACTTGCCAACAACCAAACATAAGTTCCAAAAGATCAGTCAAGTGGCGATCAATATGTTCATCGAGTAGAACCGTTCTCAACTCATGAACTGAGTACCATCAATGGCCCGGCAGATGATTTAATCGCGTTCTTATTGAGATATTACGATATGTTTGTATGGTATTTTTCTAAATTTGAAAATAAAAAGATAAATGTAATGCCATGTCAGATAGGAATTAAAAAAGCCTTATCCAAAGTCGAAATTCAATGATATTCCGAACAAATGTGATGTCAATAATCTAAAAGAATAATTTGGCAAAATGGCAGAGAAAGCTGAGACTGATACATCCTTATCAGTTAATATTTTTTAATATCAAATGCTACAAATAAATAGCTTTTGGCACATGTATGAATCTCATTATTTCACAGGGAATATAGTTTTAGTAATAAGGAACATAGACTCATCAAGTCAGATAAGGACGTAAAGATCTCATCTCAGGATGACATTCGACATCCTCAAGGTTTAACACGCAAAACAATTAGATAGAAAATTTGATTCCTTCATCATCTGTTGAAGTTCCTTTGAAGACCACAAGCTTCCCCTTTTGTTCCAATAGTTTCAATGCACGATTCAAAATAGTCCGGTCTATCCCCTGAAGTTCTGCAGTGTATCAAAAAGAATGAGGGCCAATATCAAAAACAATTGCAAAGTCCAACATGTAGGAAGCAACAATATGGGTAATATGATTATATGAATGTTATGTTATGTTCCATCAACACATTTAAATAGACTATACTATACGATATATCTTCTGTAGAAGTAAATGTGAGTCGCTTCTTATTTCAAGAGGAGAGGGAGGGGTCAATGAGCAAGTATGCTTTGCACCATAATATCTTTATCATAAGCATCCATGATCTAACATATATGTCATGAAATTACACATGCCAAGTAATGCTACTTAGAAACACACTGGGTTTGAACTCAATGCTTCAAGGAGTTCCCCCATAAGCTACTTGAAGACAATGCATCTATCCTAATGCAGTCACCACAAGTGATAAAGCAAATCTTTGCTTAAAGGTTAAACATGACAGTCACCACTAACACATGCCCATTATTTTGTAATTGATTCCATTTTATTTTATATAACCATGTCATTCTGTCAAACACGTACTTGCTTCAAGCACTTCACAGACACTTGTATTTTACAATTTTTTTCAGTTTTTTTTTTCGAATTTTTATATCAATTAAGATGGAAATACGATAGAAATCAAGAAGTCGAATTAAAAGAAAGAATCAAAAGATAGTAGTGTAGTTTGGAAAATTGAACAAGAGATGGGTATAGGATTCCCCCAACGGCAAGAGTTTCCCCTTTAAAAAGGATCTCTCCTTTCACTCGCAACATCAAATGTACAGAATACCTCTATTATTATTTCCCCCATCTATACAAATTATTTTCTTTCATATAACTGCTTCGCTGTCCAAAATACTTAACACCTATATCCTAACAAACCGTAATCGTAAGATTCAGGTGAATAGTACTTTATGCTTACAGTGCCATGTTTTATAACTTCTATAATTTGCCTTATCTCAGAGTCTATGTCGGGTTGTATCAGCGCTTCTTAGATTGTGTGTAAAGCTAAACCCCTATGGTCCTTCAACTCTACTTTTGATGATGGAAAAGAAGAAATAAAACCCCACCATATCTGATCCAATCTCCCCTCTTGCCCTTACAGAAGGAGGACATAATAGTTATTTTAAAGTAATCATAAAGAATCATATCATATACCAAGTTATTTCATGGCAAGATACACTTTGCATTTCAATTGCATTTAAATTTTAAAAATGAAATAAATCACTCCTTCACCATGAATAAAATCTCTATAAAGCACACCATGGGTGTCATGGTTAGTGGGTTGCCGACATATAATCCTAATGGATCAAGGTCACGCCAACAGCATTACAGTTACTGGGCACTGTGTTGTTCACTTCCCACCCAAGAAAGATATATACATATATATATATATATATCATTTACTGACATGACTAAGTGAGTAGTATATAATCTAAGAACCATATACCACAACAAACACAAATACCCATTATAGGTAGTTGGAAATGTAACAAGCAAGCTAGATAAAAACGTACTATAAAATTAAAATGGTAATTAGAAAGTAGAAGTATATCAGGGTATCAAGATGAGGAGCAAAAAGGGTGAATATAGACCAACATTCTCTCCAACCTTTCAAATCATAAACAGCACAAAGGTTCTCGGCTTGTAACAATAAGATTAGCCTTGTTAGATATTTTAACATTGAACTCATATTTTATCCATTTTGGGGGTAAAGCATTTCAATTACAAGTAAACAAAAAAGTATCTCGTCATGGTAGCAAGTCAGGTATCTCACTTGCAATAAAAAATGTTAATATGTTTTACTTTTTTAATTTTAAACAGCTTATGTGATAGTGTGACTGTGAATCACGTTAACTTGTTGGTGGATCAAATTAATTATTAAATCCTTTGAATTAACAATAAAGGCAAAAGACAAATCACAAAAGTTTTTGCTACGGATAATATACAAAATTCTTTTTGGGCATGCTGGTTCTCTGCCATGATGGCTTTTATCTTATCTTCAGTTGAGTCTTTGTAAAATTAAGAAAATATATTTAATCGAGGAAAATGCTAAATAACACGACAGATCACATCCCGAATTCCTCCCGAAGATGGCATATGGTATTTTAGTTTCTCGTTCCTGATTATAAATGACGGGCATCCCACCGCCGGTTACCACCGAATTTCCGTCTCAATTCAACGACACTCCTCTTGGCATATTGTAGAGATTAGCTTTGGAAACAGCATTTTCTTGCACAAACTATAACTTGACATTGGCTCCATAACTTGAAACCTGAGAGCTTGTACAAGTGTAGGGGCCAACATAACTGGACATAATAGGAAATGGGTATCTACTGCTTCTACCCAAAAGCATTCTCTTTGGCCGATTTTCATTCGTAAGATAAAAAAGTTTGGAGTCAACTGAAGATTTGATGACCTTGCTTGGTAATGGGTATTGCTGACAACATGTTAGAAAACCCCCAACCCAAGAAGCAGAAAACACGTTAGAAAACCCCCAACCCAAGATCAAATTTTGATGCAGAAAACAAGTTAGAAAACCCCCAACCCAAGAAGCTGTATTTTGCTTGGTAATGGGTATCGCTGAATCTGAATCCCAAAGGAGTTGGCTATGGGGTGCAACAGAGGAAAAGGAAAAAGTAAAGAAATGTGTTTTAGAAAAATTTGTAAAGGTAGTGGATTACATGTTTTTATTCCTTTTTTATTTCTTAGCCATGTGACTGATTCAGGAATTCGGGAAAAAAATCTCCGGGTTATATAGCACCGCTATTTAATCGAATTTCCATCTATCCCTCAACCACAAGTAATGACACATATAATCCCATCCAAAAGATCTGATTCAACCTGATTAGTTGGAAATAAATTTAAAAGCAATAATATTTTTTAAAAGACTGACCAAAAGTATCAGCATCAAGTCCTGAAAATATATCTCATCAATGAACCAGATATAATTGCCAAACGTGACCTATCACAAAATATAGTACTCACTAGAACCTACAAGCAGTAACAGATTACCTGTTCCTTGAGATTCAGTCCCATAGCGTATTTCCTCTATCGTCATAACACCATCTTCCAATCCATTATCTTTCGCCTATTCAATATTAAGACAGACTCAATCACAAGGCAATAAATACTCATTTCCATTAAGTGATCATCAAACTAGAAATTTAGACCTACAAACTGTAGTAAAATGTCAGCCCAATCTTGAATCCGATGCCAAAGAATAAGACATTTTCTATGTCCTTTATCCATCCACTCTCCACGTCCTGTCAAACAGAATAACATAATTGAGGCATTTTTCTCTAACCCAATTAAAAGTATTGCAAGTCCAACAAACAACATGAAGCAAACCTTCAGAAACTAATGCTGAAAGGAATGCTTCTCTGGCTTCATGAGTAAGAGACCCTGCACTATCAAAAATCTGAATACAATCACTCAACAAAAGGGTGGAAATAAACAAGACACAAAATTAAAGGAGCATTTATGGGACTATTCGATAAGCTGCAAGCTTACTTTCAATTACAGGATTTGTAAATAGAGGAAATTCATCTTCAATTCCAATCACAAATATCTTTTGTGTTTTACAGTAATCTAAAATAAGGTCTTTCCATAGTTGTATCTGCTTCTCTCTAGTGTCCCTTACTGGCTGCAAACTGAAAGGAAGAAACCAAAGTTACAAGCTTAATTAACCACAAGCCAATGTTTTTCTCAGTGTCAAAAACCTTTTAACATTATGCATTGAATTTTGCATCAAAAACAAAGGAGACAGAAATTGAATTACAAAACAATGTTACAAGCAACCCAATAAAATCACTTGCCTCATTTGAATATGCGCAAAATGGGAACCAACCAACACGACTATTCATAATTTTTAGACTCGTGGAGGAAAATAAGCTATTTTTAAAAAAACTTTGTAACTTCGAAAACTAAAAAGTTAATTAGAGGAAAATCAGCAATGTAAGAGAAGCAGAAGGGAATATACGTGAAGTAAGGTGGATAATTGAAGAAATGCGGTAGTTTGAACTCTCCCAATTTCTGCATCTTTCAAGTGCTTCAATGTTATGCACAAAGATTTAGGGTCTTCTCAGAAGCTTAAATAGTTTTTCTTCTAACCACTTGTAGGCACGTGACGAAGTTCGTACTGTCGCGTGATTCAGTCGATTTCGCGAGTTACAGAGACGAATGAAGAAATGAAAGGGGAAATTGCACTCTGCGAACCCTAGGTAGCTCTATGACGAAGGAGGAAGAAGACCACGGAGCAGAAGCAAATCGGTGCAGAAAACGACAGCGTCCACTTGCGTGCGTTGTTATTGTTCTTACTTTCTCTCTCATACATTTCTTTTTTTTTAACCGGCTCTATACATTTCTTGTAATCTTTTTCGCTTTTAAAGTAAAATGGATTAATGACTTCTTGTTTTTACAAAAAAGGGGTTAATGACTTGATTAGCATTATGGATTTATGGTGAGCTTTTAATTTGCGTTTGCAGGGTAAACAAAATATGAAAAAGGTGTGGATTCCTAAAGGAACCATACCAAACACTAACCCGCAAGGACCCAAAGAGATTTGGGTACCGAGAACTTTGTTTTAGATCTTTGCAGGTATGCTTCAAGGTATGGGGGCAGATTGATACATTGACAGCAAAGACTCAAAGCGCATGACCGGAGACGCAATAAAGTTCTTAACACTCACCCCCGGAAAAAGCCGTCATGTGACTTGTGATAAATAGAGGAAGAATCACCGGTAAAGGTCAGATTGGTTAAAATTTTTATTCACCTCTATTTTGAAAATGTGCTTAAGAATAGTTTATCAAGTCAAATATGTGACTACTAAAATAGAGCAATTCCTGAATCTCATTTCATGTATCTTTAAAGAACAAATATTTATAAGGCATGAAAGTATTCTGGTCATCCCTCTAGGACTAAGCATATAGAAATTATATATCACCTTCTTAGAGGTTATGGTTAAAAAGGCGATAGTGTGATTGAGTTAGTTGAGTCGTCACAAACAACTAGTTGACATTTTCAGAAATCCATTGCAAAAGAAAACCTGGTTCTTCATTTACTCAAATGAGTTTTTCAATAAAATGTTTTTCAAGTGATTTTATAAAATATGAATTTAAGAGAATTTGTGACTTATGAATTTCTGCGTGCTCAAAAAGCATTTTATAAAGCAGCTGAAATGCTACCTTTTCCCGAAATCCATTTTCTCCCGTCACAATCAATTGCTGGCTCTGGCATTAAAATTCAGAATACATACTCACAATCGTTGTTCAACTAAAATAATTTTTCTCCCATATTCTAGCTGCCATCACCAACTTTCAAACTAAGCAGCATGAAATACATAAAGCCTAAAACAATTGTTTCACAGATTTTTGAGACTCATGATTATTTTTTACCTGTCCTGATGGAAATACTCTCTTCATGGTTTCAAATATGATTTTCTGTTGGTTTTGATGATCCCTTATAAAACTGCAATGGTTCTTTTACCTTGTCAAATAGCCGTGACATTCGGTTCGCAAACTCTATCTTACGTTGACCCTCTTTGATCATGACAAAAAGGGGGAGAGAAATATAGGGTTGCATATGAGCATATAGAACTTGCATATTATGCATCTAGTCAATAAATCAGGGGGAGCATCATGATAGGGGGAGCATCATATATATATTATCTGTTTGAACTAACCTCCCACCTTGAGATGAGTAAATGTTTTGTCATCATAAAAAAGGGGGAGAATGTAGATATCTTGTGTTGCAGGCTAAGTTTTGATGATGAAGTGGTTAAGAGGTTTTGATGATGAAAAATACAAAAGCTAAAGTTGATAATAGTAAAAAGGCCAAAGCCAAAGTTGATGGCCAAAGGTGATGAAAGTGACAAAGTATCAAAGTCACAATCCAAGACAATCAAGCCCAAGAATTGAAGATTCAAGTTTAAGGGTAGTCCTTAAATATAAAGGTAGTCCTTAGGGTTTGGGTGTGTCTTAGGAAAAAGTGTAAGCTCTTTCAAAGGTCAGCTCGTATATCAAAGTTTCACACACTCACAAGTTTTTCAAAAGATGCATGCATACTTACGTAAACATACCTATCATCTTTAAAACACAAAAATCAATTTTACCTTGCATATACATCCATTAAAATCGATTTTCAGGCCAATCAGAAAAAGAAAGAATCGATTTTCACTTCATGTATTTTCAGTACATAAATCGATTTCTGAGCCAAATCTTTTTAAAGGAAGAATCGATTCCCACTCTTTTGCACTTAACTGAGAATCGATTCCTACATGTCTCAGGCAAGCTGAGAATCGATTCATACATGTTTTCACTAAGTATAGAATCGATTCCTAGCCCTCCATAGTTCTTAAGAATCGATTGTCTCCATTTTTCAAACAAATCAAAATCGATTCCTCACTTAAATGAATCGATTCCTAGATCAAATGCTTTCAACAAAGAATCGATTCCTACACTATTTTTAACGTAAACTTGATTTTTTCATAGCCTATAAATAGGCAGTGCTTCACGTTCATTTTTACACAACATCCCATTTCACGAATCAGAGAACTTTTGAGAAAAACTCTTTACGCTTTTACTTTTGCTCGTCACGCACCGTTGGTCCGTCTGAGCTGATCTGTTGCTAAGAGTTAGTTGGGGTTGCATTCTTCAAGTTGTAATATCTGCCTTCATTAGAGGTATTTCTGTCTTTACAATTGTTTATTATTTAATTGTTGTGATTTGTTCTAGGGAGTGGGGTATCTCTCTAGGGTAGCTGTTTGTACTAGGAAGTGGGGTATCTTTCTGGGGCAGCTGATTGTAACAGGGGTGGGGTATCTCTTGTTATTGTTATATTAGATTTGAGGGCTCTCCATAGGTGGGGTATCCTAGGAGGAGAGTGCCTGAGTCTGTAAAGGTTTTCCAAGGCACCTGTAAGCCTTGTTGTTTTGGTTAGTGGAAAATCTCACAAGGGTGTGAGGACTGGACGTAGGTCACTAGGAGGTGACCGAACCAGGATAAATCTCTGTGTGCTTTACTGCTTTCCTGCTTTACTGTTATACCGCTTTACTGCTTTATATTCTAATTCCTTCGCTTCCACTTAACCTGCGCGAAATTGATCTAAGTCATTGAAAAATGGGAAAAACGTTTTCGAAAGATCTGAAAAGTTTTAAATCTCAATTCACCCCCCTCTTGAGACTGAAGCCACTTGGTAACAACTCCTAAGAATATTCATTTGATACTCTTATCATCCAATTTTCTTCTGTTGACATCTGCTACATGGACATGAGCAATGCAGCCAAAGACTCTTAGATGTTTCACAGAAGGTTTTACTCCACACCAAGCTTCTTCAGGGGTCATTTATTTCACTGAAACTGTGGGACATCTGTTGAGGAGATAGAATGCCCACCTAACTGCTTCTGCCCAGAAGTTCTTTTCCAAGTTTGCCCCATTCAACATGCTCCTAGCCATGTTCATCACTGTCCTGTTCTTCCTCTCAGCAACTCCATTTTGCTGAGGTGTATATGCTGCAGTAAGTTGTCTTCTAATCCCATTTGTTTCACAGTATTCAGAGAACTCAATGGAGTTGAACTCACCTCCCCTATCAGTTCTAAGACAGCTAATGGGGCATTGTGATTCCTTTTCTACCATTACTCTATACCTTTTAAACACTTCAAGTGCATCTGATTTTTCTGACAGAAAGTACACCCAACTCTTTCTACTATAGTCATCAATAAAAGAAATGAAGTACCTCTTTCCACTGCTTGATTCAGGATTGATGGGACCACAAATGTCACTGTGAATCAGCTCCAATTTCCTGCTAGCTCTCCAATTACTCTGTTTGGATATTGCTTCTCTGTGTTGCTTTCCCACTTGACACCCAGTACAGATCTTGCTGCTCTCCTTCAACTGAGGCAGACCCTTCACCATCTCTTTCTGTGTCAGCAGCTGAAGCCCTTTGTAGCTAAGGTGTCCATACCGTTTGTGCCATAAATCTGTCAGGCCAGTGTTGCTGCTTAACAATTAGAAGCAATAGGTATGCCTAACACAACAAACATTCTGTTGTTAGACATGTATGGGGTGATGATTAGGCCCTTTTCCTTGTGGTACAGCTTGCAAGTGTCATCCTCAAACACTACCTTCAAGCCTTTCTGCTGTAGTTGACCAATGCTGAGTGGATTATCCCTTAGGTTGGGGATGTAGTACACATCATTAATGATGAGTATTCTTCCCTCAACCATGATCTTGACACTACCTTTGCCAGTAACTTGAATCCTTCTATCATCACCCAGTTTAACCGATTCCCTGAATGTCTCATCTAGCTCAAAAAACCAACTCCTTTCACCACACATGTGGTTGCTGCAACCTGAATCCAAGAACCAGACTCTCCCTTTCTCATCCAGGGACCATACCCTGTCCTTCCCAGTGGTTTTTGATTCACACCTGGCCATGAGCATCATTTCTTCTTCCTCATCAAATTCAGCATAGTTGGCAATCTTGCCTTCAAGACTCGGGCATTCATACTGAAAGTGGCCCATCTTGCCACATTTGTAACATTCAAGATGCTCTCTAGACCCTTGTTTTCCTCTTCCCCTGCCCCCAGTTCTCCCTCTACCTCTGCCTCTGCTTGCAATACTCACCTTGAGAACCTGCTCCTCTTCTTTCTTTTGACCACTCATGCGATGCACTTCTACAATTATACTACTCTGCAGTTCATCTATTGTCATGTCCTCCACATCATTTGCTTGAGCAATGGAGAATGCCACATAGTTGAATCTTGGAGTTAAAGATCGCATGATCTTTTCAACTATCACGCTTTCTGCCATATTCTCACCGTAACTCTTCATTTTATTTGCAATGGCTAAGGTTCTTGCAAAGTAATCAGATATGGACTCACCTTCTTTCATCTTGAGAATTTCGAATTCGCACCTCAGCGTTTGCAAGTGAGCGTGCTTCACCTTCTTCGAACCCTTATGCTTCTGTTTCAGTGAGTCCCAAATATCTTTGGCGGTGTCATGCTTCAGAATCGTCTCCAAAACGCATCTATCAATAGCTTGATACAGATAGTTCTTTGCCTTGAGGTCCTTCAATTTTGCATCTTCCACAATCTTTCTCACTTCTGGTGTAGCATTTGGGGCTAGAGGTGGAATCCCGTTTTCCATGACTTGCCAGTATTCTTTTGATCTTAGCAGGTTCTCCATCAAAATCGCCCAATGGTCATAGTGACCATCAAGCTTGGGTATCGCCGCTTGAACAAACGTTCCGTTATCCTTGTCTGCCATGGATGCTGCGATCTTGCTTCCAACGATCTTGATTTTTCGGTCAGGCCCCGTTGATCGGAGCTCTGATGCCAATTGTTAAAGTGGGATTTTGCTAGTTCTGTGTGACTTGCAACTTGCTTCGTATATTCTATTATTCACAATGTTATATACAAGCATTAACAAGCAAACAATATGGACTCTGTACAAAACAATAAGAGATCCACTATGGGCTTTCACTTAAGACTAACAGGGCTAGGCCCAATACAATAAACCCAAAACATTATCAACAGAAATTTGGAGTGCCATGCTTCTCTTTAATATGTCGTCGTCTCTGCCAAGGTTATTACCGTTGGTTCAGTTCCATTGTCACTCTTGCTGATTTTCGGTTTGAGCAGTTCCATGGCTGCTGCACCTTTTTGTTGTTGTTGTTGTTGTTGAGATTAACTGCTGCACCTTTTTCCTTGAAGGAGAAGAGGATTGTTTTTAATTTTTAATTAAAGATAATTATAAAATAATGACTCAGCAAATAAAATTACCACACAAGCATAAAAAAAAAGCCACATAAGCATTCTGAAAGCCAGATGGACGTTTTTGTAACGGAGTTAAACAAAAAATGTTAAAAAGGGCAACGACGCAATATTTTTAAAACTTAAGGGACCTAATCGTTACAAAAAAAAATTAAGGGATTTATTCGTTATCTGAAAATAAGTTAAGGGACCTCAAGAAATATTTTTCCTAATAAAAATCAAGAGATGAAATTAAATAAGTTAAGCCAGATGTTCTTTTTTATGAACATTGATGTCTGCTTAATTTAATTGGCAGTTGAAGGATGTTGTTTCGTTGCTTAGTAGGTTGCTGTTTTTTTTTGATATTACGATACCCGTGTAATTGGTTTTGTCGCATTGTTCTCCTTGAGGAACACTATTTCCTCATTGGATCTTTTTTCCTATGGGGTTTTGGCTCAAAGAGGTTTTAACGCGACCCCAAATTAATTGTTCGGGTTGGAGTATCCCCTATACTCCCGTTAATACAATATCTCACTTATCGAAGAAAAAAAAGAGATGAAATTAAAGAAAGACAACTTAATTGACATGTTACTTGACATGTTTTGCATATTTATATTATGGGTCTTGTTGAATGATATAATTACAATAATAAAAATAGTAGTTATTAATATTGTATAATTATTTTTTCCAGCAACAAATACAACAAAAAAAAACTTTAAGATAGTGATTAGTGCATGCAACACACATAATAAGCTTTACGTGTGTGAATCTTTACTTCCTACTAGTTCCAACCCCCGTGCTCCGCACGGGCTTGCCTTTTTTAAATTCCCTTATCTTTTAAAAAACATGAATATTATCATTCCCAATTCCCAAAGGGAAGAGCTTTGGTTTTCTTCTTCGACCACAATTTAATAAATATAGAAGCAACTATACAAAGTTGAAAGAAGATGTTGGGTTCTATTGTAAATGTGGTCGAATTTTCTGTGGGTGTAAATGCTGGAACGCGATACTCGAATAAAAATATAAATACTAATTTAAGTATGCTTCTAATACTTGTTAGTGCAAAATGACAAAATAAAAAGACAACACAAATAAAAAGTAAAACACGTGAGTATCATGTTGGGTTGGATGAAAACTACCGATAAAATAGAAGCATTTATACAAAGTTGAAAGAATATGATGAGGAGTTTTATTGTAAATATGGTTGAAGTTCTCCCGGGAGTAAGTATCTATGACATATTATATATTGCAATATAAAGAAATAGCTTTTAGTAATCATAGAGGCAACTAAACATGAAGAGAAGAGTTAAAATCACTAAATTATTTTTGTTTCACCAATCCAATCATTGAAGAAACACGTGGGTATCATCCAGGGTTGGATGAAAATCACCAATGAAATATAAGCATCTATACAAAGTTGAAAGAAGATAATGAGAAGTTCTATTGTAAATATATGTTGCTGAAGTTTTCGCAAGAGTAATTGCTGCAACACGGTATTTGTTAACATAACAACATTCTCTTCATTAATTACTCTCTGTATTCCATAATAATATGGTTCTAAAAACTATAAGGAGAAAAATTAAAAAAATTAATTAATTTTTGAAAGTTTCCGAAAAATTTGGTTCTAAAAAAAATAAAAAGAAATTAATTTTGTAAATACTATTTACAATGAAATACTAAGAGGCGAGCCTAAAATAAAAATAAAAACTCCAATTTAAGTATGATTATAATATATGTTGGTGTGAAATGAAGAAAATAAGGGTCATAAAAAAATGTGGGTCAGGGTCGGCGGAAGAAATCATTAAAGAAACAAAAAAATGGGGGTCGGGGCGACTCACAAAAAATAAACATAAGATGTACACATTGTTTAGCATCGCACTTTATATATTTTGTCACAAAATATCTATATTTTTTATAACAAAACTGGTTATTGAGGAACAAACTTTGCATATTTGAGCATCTAAAAATTTGCCGGACTCTAAAGTACCCCGTAACATACTGCTTAGCAGCGAACTTTACATATTTTATCACAGAATCATTACTATTTTTTACAAAATCGATTATTAAGGAGCGAATTTAGCGTATTTGAAAATTAAATTTTTTTCTACACTCTAAAGTACCCAAATCACATTGTTTAGCATCGCATTTTACGTATTTAGCAACAAAATTATTTTTTCTTTTTATCAAACTGATTATTGAAGAATGAACTTCGCGTATTTGAACAATTGAATTTTTTCTGGACTCTAAAGTACCCCAAAACATACTGTTTAATGTCACCTTTTAAACATCCAAATTTTTTAGGGGCTCTAAAGTACCCAAAAACACACTACTTAGCGTCGTACTTTACGTATTTTGTCACGAAATTATTTTTTCTTTTCACCAAACCGATTATTGTGGGACAAACTTTGTGTATTTGAACAGTTTAATTTTTTCCTAGACTCTAAAGTACCCCAAAACATACTACTTAACATCACAGTTTACACTTTTTGTCACGAAACTATTTTTTCTTTTCATTAAACCAATTATTAATAAATGAACTTCGCGTATTTAAATATCTGAATTTTTTGTAGACTCTAAAGTACTTCAAAACACATAGCTTAGTATCGTACTTTGCATATTTTGTTACGAAATTATTATTATTCTTTCACTAAACCAATTATTAAGTAACAAACTTTATCTATTTAAACAGCTAAATTTTTTTACAGATTTTAAAATACCAAAATATATAAAAAGAGAGAAAAAATAATAATTAAAAAAACTTGCAGTTTGGCGCGCATTGCCAACTGCAGGACGGTATCCGCTGGAGTGATAAGATGGTTAGAACTTAGAGAAGAACTTTTTTTGGACTCAACCAGAGCAAAATATTTTTTAAAAAAATGTTAAATATTTGGGTTTTTGACGAAAACAAATTTGGGCCACATAGAATATACAAGGGGATCAAATTTGCAACCCCATGAATCTACGGGTTCAGATCCTCTGTAGGACAGTTCCAGTAGGAGAGAAATAAACTCATGGAATAAAATATTATTTTATTTGATGTGTCTATCTCTCTCCTACTGAAACTGTTCAGTAAATGGAGAGGATCTCAATCGATGAATCTACTACCTATGTATTTTACCGCTGCGCCAAACAAGTTTATTGCAAACAACTCTCAAACGCGTTATATGTATTATATAAACTTAATTAAGATAAGGGTAGTATAGTAAAAAAAGTTCTATTTTTTTGACAGGTGTCGTGGCTCCTCTCGGCTCTTGAGAAGATCCGCCACTGATGGTGAGCTTTTATTGAATATCGATGTAAAACTGAGCATTAAACTTTTAATATTTTTTTCATATAATAAAAAGGGTGCTTTTAGGGTGAGGGAGCAAATCAAATCTCTCACCAGTAAACTACTAAAATTGACCGTATGATATTGTGTAAAATGCTATGAGTGGTTAGGATTGAATCAACCAGTATTAAATCTCAATCGTTAATGAATTTTTATACTATATCCTACGGTCATATTTATTGGTTCACAGGTGATAAATTTGATTTGTTCCCCTCGCCATAGAAGGTGATATTGTGTAAAATACCTATCTTCAAGCAAAAAAAGGTGTTTTTTTTATAGAAAATTAGGTGAAAATTAGGATATGAACATGGCAACTTGTAAAATGTATTTGCCAAAAAAAAACTGCGCAAAATGTAGGGTTAATTTAAATCATAATCATAATATAAGCAATTCACAGACTTATTTAAGAAAACTACTATCTTTTTTGGTTATCACATCATTGCCCCCGGGACAAATTTGTGCTTGGTTAGGGGATAAGTATAATCTGACCACAAATTATTCCATTATCAAGACTAAACTCAGATACTAACTGAATCTGTAATAAATTACTTTTTTAATAGTACTATTGTGTTTTATATGAAGATTTTATGGAGCAATATAAAGTCTTCTTAGGCTTGTGCTTAAAGACCAACTTTTTTCCCCTTGTCAAGAACATTTTCAGTTAGACTTTTAAAGAAACCAAAAGAAAACAGGCTTGTATCACATCTTTGCTTATTCTGAAATTTTCACAATTAGTTATTACTATAAAAACTGATGACTTGAATATGCAAAATAAACGAACCAAAATCTTGTTCCTGCCATTTGAACTAGTTTTGTCCAACAACAAATGTGTCTGAGGAAAGTGAATGAGGCAGAAAAATACTATCCCTCTCTTCTAAAAAAGCCACAAACATAAATTATAAATATGATGAAATTCACCAATAATCTTTACATGAGCAGGTTCCATCTTTAAAATGGTGGAAGCGAAGACGATCTCTTACAGTAATTTCTCGTTCATAAACCATGGAAATGAATTTAGTGTATGTATGACAGTCACTACACATCCTAAGATTTCTTGTTATTCTTATAGGAGATCCCTCAGATGATGTATGTATCAGTGAAAAAGCAATTGCTACCTTCTGACTATGACACTTCAATCTCTCCCTCTTTTCTTCTTCATCTACATCAAGCAACACTTGTGATGTATCTGGCACATACCCTTCAAATTTCAACTGCCACTCCATTTGGTGAATCATATCATAGATGGTATTCCATTGAGGTTGAGACTTGTCTTGTGAAACAAACTTGTACACATTCCTCTTTGCTTCAACTAAACTAAACCCAGGTGTTTGTACTAACTTTTTATCAGCCATTTTTCTTCTGATCTTTGCCACATCATCCCATTTTTGAGCTTTTGCATACAAATTTGCTAGTACTAAATAGTCACCAGGGTTGTTTGAATTCAACAAGAAAAGATTCTTAGCTGCAATCTCTCCAATTTCTAAGTCAAGATGAACCTTACAAGCACTTAAAAGGCTCCTCCAAACTACATCATTAGGCTTAATTGACATGCTCTTTATGAGATCATAAGCTTCTTTTATCATCCCAGCTCTTCCCATTAGGTCCACCATGCAACCATAGTGTTGAATTGTTGGTTTGATCTTATGCTCAAATTGCATGTTTTTGAAACATTGTAGGCCCTCATTGACAAGACCAGCATGACTGCAAGCACTCAATACACCTACATAGACTACATCATCTGGTGCCAAACCTTCCGCCAGCATTTCTGTGAAAATTTCAAGAGCTTTCCTACCATGTCCATGAATGGCAAGTCCAGAGATCATTACAGTGTAAGAATATCTATTCTTCTCAGCCATACTTTGGAACACAAACAAACCCTTTTCAAGGGATCCACATTTAACATACATATCAATTAATGAAGTTTTCACAACAACATTGAGTTCACTAATGTTCCTCAATAATATCCCATGTATGCATTTTCCAAGATTAGGAGACCCTAAATGGGTACAAGCAGAGAGCACATTAACTAGTGTGCTTTCTTCAGCTCGACAACTTCCTTCACTACTCATATCCGCAAGAAGTACCAAGCACTCATGCCACATTTCAACACAAGCATGAGCACCAATAATAGCACTCCATGAAGCCACACTTTTTCCCTCCATTTTCTCAAACACATCACAAGCATGCTTTATTTCCCCCCACTTACCATACATACTAATCAAGCTATTTTGCACAAAGACATCACCTTCAAGACCTGCTTTAAAAACCTGCCCATGAATTTGCATTCTTTCCTTGAGCTCCCCTAATAGAGAACATGCCTTGAGAACAAATGGGTAGGTGAAGTTATTAGGTTCAATTCCTCTCTCAAGCATTTCAACATACAGCAACAAAGCTTCTTTTAGTTTCATGTCATTGACATTCCCTCTAATCATTGTATTGTACTCAAAGCTACCAGGTTCCTCAATTTGCCTGAAAATTGAACAGGCATACTCCATGCTGCCCCATTTAGTTAGAGCACAAGTGGCAACAAGATTACTACAACAGAAAGAATCCCAAAAAAGTCCCAATTTTAAAACTTGGGCATGGACTTGCTTAAATTCTTCCATGCTTTTGCATTTCTTAAGTAAAGGAAACCATCCCTTTTCATTGAAAGTGGTGCTCAATTCAGAGCTTTGAGGTGGATTATTTGGTAGTGGCAAAAAATGGGTTTGGCTAAGGACAGATGTCCCAGTCATCCTTTCAATGGCACCATGTTAAACAAACAAGCTATGCTAAACTTCTGAATATACTAAGCTAAACATTTCAATACAAGTAAGAATCAACTCAAAATTTGAAATTTAGAAACTGAGAAGAGATAGTTATTCACCAGATATGATCTATAATGCAAGGAAAGTTGGTCAGATGGCCGCATAGTACTTTTCTTTTCTGGAAAAAAAAGTGAATTTTGAGAGTAGTGTTTGTTTGGGGAATGAGGATTTGAATGTCATCCATGAAATTTGAGAGAGCATTTGCAGCCACAACATAGCAATATGTTACATTATGGGATTTATGGATAGGATAATGTTTGGTCCCACCAGATTCTACTACAAGTTAGAAGACCTCTCATATCTCGCCATGTGCACCTTTGGATTTAGATGCGTGATTACTTCTGAATTACATACTTACTAGCAGGCGCGGATCCAGGATTTTAGAATAGGGTGTTCCTCAGTGGCGGACCCAGGACCCCGGAGTCGGAGGTGTCAAATTTTTTAAATACACAATTTGCTAAAAATATAATTAAAAACAACTATAATATATTTAAATGAATAAATTATACATTTCATAATGACAGTAATCCCCCACTGCTGGTTGCATTAACAAATTCAGCAATATGGGGACACCGACTTTCGGGTTCAAACCCAGATGTGACCGTGCGATAGTGTGTCTGTAGTGTTTATTTGCCAAATTGTCTAAGCTGATAAAAAAAACTAAGTAACAGGAAGATGCAGGATGTGATTTACTAGGATCCACTGAAATAGCAGATATTAAAGGTCCATAAACTCCTCTTGTTGGTATGCCAGCGGTTCCTTTTCCAGCCCAGTAGAAGTGAATCTTCAAAGTATGTTCTGTGACACTAGCATTAAAGGTCTTCACAATTGTGTGGTGTTTTTTTTATAATAAAAGTGTGTGGTGTTTGGGTAAGTGAAATTTGGGCCTTTGGTGCAAATGGATGCAAAATATGAGTGTTTCTTTTTCTTCAGGAGTAAATAAGGTGTTCCTTCAATGACACTAAGGCAGGATGTATTACCCCAAGACAAGATATTTGGGGTGTATTACCACTAAAAGAGGATATTTGGGGTGTTCCCGAGAACACAGGGAACACCCCCTGAATCCGCCTCTGCTTACTAGGGGAATGCCCGTCGGGTTGTTCTAATATTGTTATTTAAATATAGAATATAATTTTAATTTCTTATATCAAACTTATTTATTTTAGACAATAATCTTATATAAAGTATGTGTTTTTAAATATAAATATTTGTTAATACTCTTTATCAAATTAATTGTTTTGAAAATAATTTTACAAAAGTGAAACAAATTTACAAAGTTGAATAAATACTTTAAAATAAGAAATTTGGGATTTAATATGAAAATAAATTATAAAAATAAGGAGCAACCTAATATTTATACAATAAATTGGAAAACGTATATAAAATGTAAATTTTAGTCAAAGACATAAAATTTTAAGAATAAATATTTTTTATAAATTGTATTCCTTTAATTTCGATTAAACTTATGAGTTTGTAAAATATGGATCGAAGATGTAAAGTTTTAATTAATTGATCTTATATTTAATTCACTTTTTTTATAGTAATTATTGCATATTTTGATATTTAAATTCTGTATCCGTTTATATTTATCATTCAAAGAATTAAAAATAATACATACTTGATATAAATCTATCTTTCTGTTAAGCTTTATTAGACTCTATTTTTTTTCTCTACCATTATTTTCTCTATCGTAAAAGTAATCACTTATGTTTGTGTATTTTTTTTGCTACCATGTTATTGGTGCGCAGTTTCCACTGGCTTTGTCGATGACTAATCTACACCTGAGAATCTGACTGGCCACGTGTATACTCGGCTTTGCCAGTCCGTGTGGTTCTCCCCTCTCAATACTTATGTTTGTGTATTTAATTTGTAACTATAATTATGTCAAAAAAATTTGTAACTATAATAATTACTACTAATCATGATAATAATTTAGAGATACAAAAAGGCAACAAAAAACAAAACATCAAGTAATGAGTTAAAATTTGTCGGAAAAAAAGTAATGAGTTAAGAGTTATCAATAAAGTGTTTTAAAATAAAATTGAAAAATGGAGAAAAACCGACAATTCAAGAGTCAAGCTTCTTTTATTTATTTATAAATATTATATTATAGATAAAAATATTTCTTTCATTTGTATCAAAAAAAATATTATACATAAAAATATTGTTAGTTTGTTATTATCAACTTCTATATTTCCCTAAGAAAATATAATTTTCATATAAATATAAAAATAGTTAATCAATATTCTACTAAGAGAATCAATTCTGACTCAAGTTAAGAACAACTCTACATCAGTAAAAAAATGAACAACTCTACATTTCTGTACCAATTCAATTCACACGTTTCTTTCGGTTTCATTGAAGTTATGCACAATGTAAGAATAACTTCTGAACAAGTGATAGTTTTTATAATGTCATTTAAATAATATAATAGAAATTAAATAACACGACGTTTTGTAATTGAAGTTTGAAAGACTTATGTTTTATATTGATTTTTATACCTATCACCTAAAAATGTAGGAGGGTGATAACAATAATGAGAAGACATGTGAAGAAGATATAGATATTAGTTATCCTTTTCTTTAACTAATGATATTTTCGCATATTCGTAATTGAATGTTATGCTCTTCTTTAATTAACAATTTTGTTGAATATTACGCTCTTGCAAACTATATGTAGTCTATTTAGTAAAATATATATGAATGAATTATTATGATGTGATTTTAAATTTCCTTGAATCATATTTTGTATTATTTAACATTATAATTATGTTCGATGGTAACTAACTTTAGTGACTATTTTTGGAAGTCACAAAATTAGGGCAATTTCTTAAAATTGTATTTTAAAATTAGAAACAGAATACAATATTCATAGTTTCTGATCCATGCACTCACTTTAAAAACAAAACAAATGAACTTTCTAATTAGAGACAAAAACGTCTTCTTTTATGCTTGAACATTCGTTTGTGAATGTTCAATATAACAAAAACTGTTAGATATAGCACATCATCCAGTTTCATGGAAGCTATTAAAATTAAATATTTTTTAAAGCACAATTTTAAAATTAAATAAAACTCATACATGTCTATACCTTTACAACAAAATTGTGGCTCAATTGTCTAACTCAATAACCAATCCCAATTTTTCTTTTTGTCCTTTTGACTACATTAGAATTGTCAAGAACATGAACCTCAAATCTTATGATTTGTCTTTTCTATTTCTTCTCTATACATGTAAACTTCATTTTTTCTCCCTTGACTGCACACTCTAATATTTCTCTATGCGCACTCTACCTCTTCTCGTGTTACCGCTCCTTTCTAGTGCTCACATGCACATCCTATTTTTGTTTTAATTTTTTTTTGCCAAAACCACTTCCCTCACCATTTAAAATATTCTCCTTTAAATAGTTTTGTCATATCATAACTAATTAAAACTACACATCTTGCACTTATCTTTTAGTATCTCATGAATTTATTGGCAACTAAGGAATGATTCATATTAATATGAAACTCCACATTCAATGTATAACAGTTACACCAAAAAGAATTTCAAAGACCCACTCATTATTTCTTAGTTAAAAATATTTATACAATGAATTAGAATATGACTATTCATTTCCATTATCATACTAAATTAAATAATTTTTCCAATTGATTATGTAATAAATGAGCTATTAAAATTTATGCAATTTTTGATTAGAACGTAGGGTATGGTTGTTCAATTTTTTTTTTTGTTTTATCACTTAATTATATTATAAATAATATATATAAGGTTATTTTTAGTTTTTACATTAAACATAAGTTTTAAATTATTCCGATAATTAAAATTAGTTATATATATATATATATATATATATATATATATATATATATATATATATATATATATATATATGTATTTGAACTAATATTTTAAGTTTTAGTGAAGTTTGATTTCAACTTATTAATCTTAATATATATATTAAACTAATTTTTATTTATTTTATAATAACTAAACAAAACAATTATGACAATAATTTAGAATGAATCATAAATAATATTTTGATACTTAATAGTGTATTAGTTACAAAAATGAAAAATTACTTAATAATAGAAAGCTATTTTATAGAAAGCTTTTTCTGTTACAACCTTTCATTACATCTACTATATATATATATATATATATATATATATATATATATATATATATATATATATATATATATATATATATATATATATTTGAACTTAAACTTTAAGTTTTCAATAAAGGTTGATTTGAACTTATTAATTTTTATAAATAAATAAACATTATAGTAAATAATATATATATATATATATATATATATATATATTACGTCAATTACATCAAAAAACACAACTTACTAATAGTACAACGTAGAATATTGCTATTCATATCTTTTTGCAGTGGCGGACCCAGGACCCCGGGGTCAGGGGTGTCAAATTTTTTAAGGCCGGTGTCAAATGGGTGCAAAACTTGGTCTACTAGTACAATTTCAAATTTTCAGGGGTGTCAAAATTAAAATTTCAGGAGATTTAGGCTATTTATATAGGGTGTTTAGTGCAAAAAAAAAATTCCAGGGGGTTCAACTGAACCCCCTGGTTATATGGCAGGTCCGCCACTGTCTTTTTGGTTAGAATGTGACTATTCATTTGCATTGTACTCCTAAATTAAACAATTATTTCAATTAATTATATAATGAATCAAAAATTCAAAGTTTTTATTTTTTGGTTAGAACGTAAGGTATGGCTATTCATTTTGTTTGTTTTATCACTTAATTATATGATAAATAATATATATATATATATGTATATATTATAATAAGTAAAACTCGTGAGAAGTATTTTGAAGGCTCCATTGGGGTTTCCTTTATATATATATATATATATATATATATATATATAAAGAGAAAGACAGAGTGAGAGAGAGGGGGGGGGGGGGGAGAGAAAGAAAAATCACAACATCATCTAAGTTACGGTTCAACCATATAATCAAGAAAATTACGAATAATAATTGTAGATATACTTCAATCCAAGAAGAGATAGTTTATTTTTGTTTACACACTATAAGAATATGATGTATACATTAAACTTGAAATCTATAACAATCTCAATACTTAATCAACAATCAATTAAAGGTTATGAATAAAAGACAAATTTAGACAAATATACTTTGGGACGCTAACTACCACAATGGCTTTATTCAAGCTTGAATATTAGTGATGTAAAAACCAAAAAATTTACATAAGTCATGTAACAACTAAACAAATGTGATGTAAAAAATGAAAAGATAATTGGTGACTTCTCTTCTTAGGTATTTATAGTATCTCTGAAAGAAGGCTTAAAGTGAAAGAAAATGAAAAAAATTGTAATTTATCTATATTAAAAACCAACTATAATAATTAGTACTAATCATGATATAAATTTAGAGACACCAAAAGGCAAATATAACTTATCTATATTTAAAATAAACAAAATATTATATTATATTATATTATATTATATTATATTATATTATATTATATTATATTATATTATATTATATTATATTATATTATTTTGTTCTTAAACATATTTAATTAGTTAAAATTAAAATATCATTTTCATATAGATATAATCTAATTAATATTCCACTATCATTGAATAAGGCAGTGGCAATGATGAAAATATAAAATTTAATGAGAATGCTAATAATAAACTGTTTGCTTTTTTGTTTAAATATTTTTTTTATATTGAACGAAACTTAATATTAATCTTATTTAGTAATTTAACCCCATTTTTTACCGGCGAAACTCGTGGATACTGTGCACAAATAACACGGTAATAAAAACGTACCCATAGTTACTGCAGATAAAACCCGTGACAGACACGGTATCCTCAAATATACTTACTCGTAAAAATTCGTACCCCCAAGAGATATCAACGAGGGGGACATTTTTACCCAACGAGCTTGTAGTTAGGGGGATTTCTATGGAGCTTACTTCTCCTTGGTATGCCCAATGTGGCAGTGAGCACATATATATACATGTCGTTCCTTTCGTGGAGGCTTGTCTTGGGAGGACTAGATAGCATAGGCAATAACAAGAGACTCAGATCTGAGTCTCTTCTTGTAACACGAGAGAGAAGACATGTGCCATTGAAGAAAGAGGAACTTTCAACAAAATTTGTCCCCTAATATGAGAGAAAGACTCGTTCAAGCCCATGAGAAAGATGACCACGTACTCTCGATCATAGAAATCCAAGATTGATTGTACGTCGTCGTAGTAACAGGCAAGACACAGGCGAAGTGGATCATCTGGATGTGGTTTTGGAATGGATCCATCAGCAAAACCTGATTTGTTTTTGCCGATGAGAGCCACGCATCACACGCTTCAAAGAGTCTAAATTCTTGCTTCCAACAAGGGAATGAATAACAAGAACTCTGTCAGGATGATCTGAAGATTGAAGATAGTAAGGACTGTTGTGGTCGTCCATGACAATGAAGAATTCGAAAAAACACGGTTGAAGAAATTGCGATGGAAGAAAACCCGATTTGGAGCGAAAAACGCGTTCAGATGAAATCAAAGGCGGTTACAAGCAATTGCAATTTGCTGATACCATGTTCACAAAATAACCAAGTAAGAGACAAAGTTGTTATTCGCATCGAATCAGAAAAATGAAGATTACAATTTACAGATTAGAGCTCTGCTCTATATATACAGTCTATGTATGAACTAACTGAGTAACAACTATCTAACCTATCTAACAGAAATGGCTAGAGATACAAACACTAAAAATTTGAAAATCTAACTTCCTTTAACTTACTAACTAACTTTCCCCACTGACATCCCTACCATTTTTATCAATAAGATAACCAAGAACAACAAATTAAGACTTAAAGTAATAAAACTATACATATAACGAAGATCTAACCCTTTTCAAGTGAGGATGTCCTGCCAATGTGTGATTCATTTTTAATTAAAACTAGTAACATACCCGTGCATCCGCACGGGTTGATCGCGTTGTCTGGTATAGTTTGAATCAGATTGATTTCTAGAATTTAAATAATGTAAATCGAAGCTATGTTTGTAAGAGGTAGATAGAGGAAGTTAAAGTAAGTTTTGTGGTTACGATAAATAAAATTTCTCTTTTATTTTGGTAATAATGATATTTAAAAAAAGTTTCTTCATACTGTTAATTTTTGTTAATTAATGACATATTAGTATTAAATTGAATAGAAATGATGTAAATGAAACAGTTCCATAGAAATTTCAATGTCTCAAACTTAAAATACAAAAGCAGATATTAATAGTTGTTTAATGCTTTAAAACACAGTTAAATAGTCTGAAAATAAAGACAAATTTAAAGTAGATAAAAATAGTTTCAAATATAAAATATATAAATATTAAAATCTAAAAATGTAAAAGTATCATTTAGAAACAATATGTGCATTTATCCTGTGTTTTTTATATATCAGTGTTGTTATCTTGTGTTTTTTAATATATCAGTGCGGCTATCCTGTGTTTTTATATATATCATTGAAGTTATCCCCGTGTTTTTATATATATCAGTGCCGTCATCCCGTGTTTTTTATGTATCAGTGCAGTTATCTCATAGTTTCAATTGATTGTTTGAGTTGATTAGTAGATTATAGTAGATAGTTAAAGATAGATATTAGATTATCAATAAGAAATATTTATCCTGTAGTTTTTATAAATCAGTGACAATTATTTGTCCTTTTTTAGATATTAGTGACAATTTGTCACGTGTGTTTTAAATATTAATCAGTTTAAATAGTCATTAAGTCTTCTTGTTTTTTTAGATAGTAGGTTTATAGTAGTATTCAAAAATTATAATTATCAATGACAAATATTAATCCCGTGTTTTTTTATATATCACTACAGTTATCCCGTGTTTTTTTATATATCATTGCAGTTTTCTCGTAGTTTCAATTGATTATTTTAGTTGATTAGTAGATTATAGAAGATAGTAAAAGTTAGATAGTAGATTATCAATGAGAAATATTTGTTTTAAATATTAATTATTAGTTTAAATAGCCATTAAGTCTTCTTGTTTTTTAGGTAGTAGGTTTGTAGTCGTAGTCTTCACAATTTTTAATTATCAATGACAAATATTAATCTCGTGTTTTTTTTATATATCAGTGCAGTTATCCCGTGTTTTTTATATATCAGTGCAGTTATCTCGTAGTTTCAATTGATTGTTTTAGTTGATTAGTAGATAATAGCAGATAGTAAAAGAGAGATAGTAGATTGGTCAAAAAAAAGAGATAGTAGATTATCAATAAGAAATATTTGTTTTAAATATTAATCAGTAGTTTAAATAGTCATTAAATCTTCTTGTTTTTTAGATAATAGTTTTATAGTAGTCTTCAAAAATTTTAATTATCAATTACAAATATTAATCATGTGTTTTTTTATATATTATTGTAGTTATCCTGTGTTTTTTTTATATATCATTGCAGTTATCTCGTAGTTTCAATTGATTATTTGAGTTGATTAGTAGATTATATATAGTAGATAGTAAAAGATAGATAATAGATTATCAATAAGAAATATTTATCCCGTGTTTTTTACAAATCAGTGACAATTATTTGTTCTTTTTTAGGTATTAGTGACAAATATTTGTCACGTGTGTTTAAATATTAATCAGTTTAAATAGTCACTAAGCCTTCTTGTTTTTTAGATAGTAGGTTTATAGTAGTTTTCAAAAATTAAAATTATCAATGACAAATATTAATCTCGTGTTTTTTTTATATCAGTGCAGTTATCCCGTGTTTTTTATATAACATTGTTGTTATCTCGTAGTTTTAATTGATTATTTTAGTTGATTAGTAGATTATAGTAGATGGTAAAAGTTAGATAGTAGATTATCAATGAGAAATATTTGTTTTAAATATTAATCAGCAGTTTAAATAATCATTACATCTTCTTGTTTTTTAGATAATAGGTTCATAGTATGCTTCAATAATTTTAATTATCAATTACAAATATTAATCCCGTGTTTTGTATATATCAGTGCAGTTATCTCGTGTTTTTTATATATCACTGCAGTTATCTCGTAGTTTCAATTGATTTTTTTAGTTGATTATTAGTAGATTATAGTAGGTTATCAATGAGAAATATTTGTTTTAAATATTAATCAGTAGTTTAATCCTATGTTTTTTATATATCAGTACAGTTATCCCATATTTTTTATATATATAATTGCAGTTATCTCGTAGTTTCAATTGATTATTTTAGTTGATTAGTAGATTATATTAGATAGTAAAAGATAAATATCAATAAGAGGTGATATTCGATTATCAATAAGAGTATAAACAAATTTCGGAGAGAAAAATTAAAATTTTAGTAGATTATAGTAGATAGTAAAAGATAGATAGTAGATTATCAATAAGAGTGTATAAATTTAGAAATTTAGTTAAAAAACTAAAGTATAATGATAATAGAAAGAGAAAAATTATTTATGGAAAAAGTAAAAGTAAAGTAAAAAGAAAAAAAAGGAAGAAAGAGAGTGTAAGAGAGAAGTGAAAATGAGGAAAGAGAGTGTAAGAAGAGAGAGAAAAAAAAGGAAGAAATAGAGTGTAAAAAGGAAAAAGGAAGAAAGAGAGTGTAAGAGAAAAGTGAAAAAGAGAAAAGAGAGTGTAAAAAAAAAGAAAGGAAGAGAGGGTAATGACCTAAATACCCTTTGGAGTTATTATAGAGTGGCAAGGTGTCAAGTAAGTGTGAAGGCTTTTATGGGTAATTTAAGTGTGGTTTATTAGTATAAATAGATATTAGATTTTCTTCAAGAAGATGTTTGTGGTATGGTGCAAATTAATTTGAGTGGTGCAAATAGAAAATATGTTGTTCGGGCTGTTTTAACAGGTGGTTATTGTTTTGGGCCTACTGTGTTTGATAAATGGGCCGGGTCGCAAAATTGAGAAGGAAGCCGCAGAAGAAGAAAAACTACTCGCGTGAAGATCAGAATAAGATCGCATCCTTCTTCTTTTGTTTAAGAAAAGTAAAAATCGACTTCTTCCATATAAATCGATTTGAGAGTGAGAATTCAATAAGAGCCGTTTTTCTCTCTTCTTCTTGTTGCTGTATTTTTCTTTTTTTTTTCTCTGTAACCGCAAAGGAGAGAAACAGTGAGAGTTCAGTGAAAAACCTTAGGAAGAAGATAACAGTTCTGTAATCAATCATCATTCATCATAGTGGATTGTTTGGTTCGGATTCAGACCCCCAGATGTAAGAGAAATCCGAACTGGGTTACCAATTTGGTGTTCTTCTCTTCTTCCCTATTTTCTGTTTTCATTTCGTTTATGTTCTTACGGTTTCTTGCAATTCTGGAATTCGGATTCGTTATTTCTCTATTTGTTTGGTTCTTCGTCTATTGCGTTAATTGTTTACGATTCCGTTGCATTATTTGCGGAAAATCTATGCACATAAAATTCTGTTTTCTTGCAATTGTATTGGGAAGTGGCTGGCTGGTTTGTTGTTTCATTGTTTCAGGTACATCAAAACACAACATTTGGTATCAAGAGCATTGGTAAGATTGCGATCAAGAAACGATGGTCTCAACAAAGTATGAAGTCGAGAAGTTCAATGGGAAGAACGACTTCAGGCTATGGCGTATCAAGATGAAAGCAATGTTAGGCCAACAAGGTCTTGCGGGTGCGCTAGTTGGAGAAAAGGGCTTGCCGGCAAAGATGTCCGCGGAAGAAAAGGCGGAGGCTCTAGAGAAAGCACATGGTGCGCTAATCTTGAGTCTTGGTGACAAGCCTCTCCGGGAAGTGGTAAAAGAAACCACTGCAGCAGCTATTTGGAAGAAATTGGAAGACTTGTATATGGTAAAATCGATTGCCAACCGTTTGTATTTGAAGCAAAGGATGTACACCTTCAAGATGCAACCGAGAATGTCCGTGGAAGAGCACATTAACGAATTCCACAAAGTCATTATTGACCTCGAAAATATTGATGTCAAGATTGATGATGAGGATAAGGCTCTCCTACTTGTCAATTCTTTACCTAAAACGTATGAACATCTCTCTGATGCTCTACTTTATGGTAAGGAAATATTAACCCTTGATGATGTGCAATCCGCACTAATATCAAAGGAACTTAAGAGGAGATCCGAGGCTAAGGAAGAACAGAATGAAGGTCTTTTTGTGAAAGGGAATTTTGAAAAGAAAGGCAAGAACAAGAAATGGGATAAAGAAAGGGGTAAGAAGGATAACAAGTGCTACATTTGTAAGAAAGAGGGTCATTGGAAGAAGGATTGTCCAAAATGGAAATCCAAGAAAAATGGTGATTCCACTGATGATGAAGGAAGCGTCTCAATTGCTTCCGAGTACTATGATGGAGACGTTTTGATTGCGGAAGAAGTCATTGGGTCAAATTCCACAAATGAGAAAATATGGAATTTGGACTCTGGCTTTGGTCATCATATAACTTCAAGAAGCGAAGTTATAGGGTATTGTGATGGTGATGTGTTGATGGCCTCTTCATCCATCAACAAGGATCACTGGGTGTTGGATACAGGTTGTTCGTTTCATATGACCTCCAATAAGGAGTGGTTGATATTGGCTATAGGCAAGTGAATAGCAGACAAGTAGTAATGGGAAACGACACAGTGTGCAAGATTGAAGGGATAGGTTCTGTAAGACTTAGAATGGATGATGGCACTATAAAGATACTTCTGGAGGTGAAGTATGTCCCTGGTGTAAAGAGAAATCTAATCTCTCTTGGTATGCTTGAAGCGGAGGGTTGTTCCTTTAAGGGGGAAGATGGTATTATGAAAGTGATCAAAGGCTCTCTAGTGGTTATGAGAGGATATAGGGATTATGGCATATACATTCTCAAAGGTACAACAATTACCGGTGGTGTAGATGTGGCTACCTCAAGCACGGAATCTGTGAGTTCCGAAAGGGCAAGGTTGTGGCATCAAAGACTCGGGCATGTGAGTTCTAAGGGTATGCAGACATTGGAAAAGCTTGGTGTGTTCGGAAAGGACAAGCTTGGAGGGTTACCTTTCTGTGAACATTGCGTATTTGGCAAGATGCACAAGGTGAAGTTCAACACGGGACAACACAATACGGAAGGCTTGCTGGACTATGTGCATAGTGACATTTGGGGACCGACAAGGGTTCCCACTCTTGGGGGAAACAGACATTTCATTACTTTTGTTGATGATTGTAGTAGGAAGGTATGGATTTATCTTTTAAAAACTAAGGATGAAGCTTTTAAAACATTTAAGGAATGGAAAAGCTTAGTGAAAATAAAACCAATAGGAAGGTTAAGGTGCTAAGAACAGATAATGGCTTAGAGTATTGCAATGATGTGTTTACAAATTATTGTTAAGAACATGGAATCACTAGGCATAGAACTGTTAGGCACACACCTCAGCAAAATGGCCTTGCTGAGAGGATGAATAGGACCGTATTGGAGAGAATGGGGTGCCTTCTCTCCAATTCTGGGATGCCTATTAAATTTTGGGGCGAGGCCGACTATACGGCTTGCTATTTGATTAATTTGAGCCCCTCCACCTCTATCAACCTAAAAACACCTCAAGAAATTTGGTTAAATAGGACTCCTAGTTATGATCATTTGAAAGTTTTTGGTTGTGTTGCTTATTATCATGTGAATGAAGGAAAGCTAAGCCCTAGGGCAAGAAAAGGGTATTTTGTTGGTTATCCTGCAGGTGTGAAAGGCTATAGGATTTGGAGCCAAGAAGACAAAAAGTGCATCATTAGTAGAGATGTGAAGTTCCAAGAAGCAGAACTGTTCAAGGGGACTAGAGACAATCAAGAGCTAGAGAGTTTGAGCTTGAGGTGGAGCATGAAACCACTAACAATGCCCCACCCCAAACTCAAGAGGTAGTGGAACCGGATTCGGGACATCAAACAGATGGTGAAGACAGTGATCAAGATCTCACGGAATATTACAACTTGGCTAAAGATAGAAGCAAAAGAGTGGTGAAACCTCCTCAAAGGTTTGGCTATGAAGATATAGTAAGTTGTGCTCTCTATACCGCAGAAGAGGTTATTAATGAAGAACCTAGAAACTACAATGAAGCTATTAATCACAAGTATAGTGATAAATGGGTTGTTGCCATGACCGAAGAAATAAATTCTTTGGATAAGAACAACACATGGGATCTAGTTCCTAAGCCAAAGGGAACTAGGGCAGTTGGTAGCAAATGGATATTCAAGAGAAATGAGGGAATTCCGGGAGTTGAAGAATCAAGGTTCAAGGCTAGGTTGGTTGCAAAGGGCTACACTTAAAAGGAAGGTTTGGATTACAACGAAATTTTTCACCGGTAGTCAAACATTCCTCTATTAGAATTATCTTGTCTATGGTGCTCACCATGACATGGAATTGGAGCAAATGGATGTGAAAACCGCATTTCTCTACGGAGACTTGAAGGAAAGTATCTTAATGCAACAACCGGAAGGTTTTGAAGCTAAAGGGAAAGAAGATTGGGTGTGTCATCTAAAGAAGTCTCTCTATGGACTCAAACAATCTCCTAGACAATGGTACCTAAGGTTTGATTCTTTCATGACAAGAAATAAGTATGTTAGAAGTAAATTTGATTGTTGCATTTACTTCAAACATCTATCTCATGATAATGGTATCTACTTGTTATTGTACGTTGATGATATGTTGCTTGCAAGCAAGAGTATGACTTCTATTGTAGAATTGAAGAATCAACTTAAAAGTGAGTTTGATATGAAGGATCTTGGTCCGGCTAAGAGGATTCTAGGTATGGAGATAACAAGGCACCAGGACAAAAGGAAGCTAGTCATATCTCAAGAGAGTTACTTCAATAAAGTGGTCAAAAGGTTCAACATGTGTGATGCTAAGGCTACCTCTTTTCCTTTAGCACCACACTTCAAGTTGTCTAGCACTCAAGCTCCTACAAATAAGGAGGACAAAGAATACATGAAGGCAATTCCTTATGCCAATGCAATTGGTAGCATAATGTATTCAATGATTTGTTGTAGACCAGATGTAGCTCAAGCAATGAGTGTGACAAGCAGGTTCATGGGAAATCCTGGCAAGCGGTTAAATGGGTTCTAAGGTACTTGAAAGGGACAACCAAGGTTGGTTTGGTGTATGGCAAGGGTGAAAAAGATGCAAAAGTGGTTCATGGTTTTGTAGACTCCGACTATGCTAACGATCTTGACAAAAGAAGATCTTTGTCCGGATATGTGTTTACCTTGTATGGGAATACAATTAGTTGGAAAGCAAGCCTACAACACATTGTGGCATTATCAACTACTGAAGCGGAGTATGTTGCTCTCACAGAAGCAATCAAGGAGGGATTGTGGATTCAAGGTTTGGTTAGTGAGCTTGGCATAAGTGATGATTATCTTGTGATAGCCAAAGTGCTATTCACTTGAGCAAAAACCAAATGTACCATGAGAGAACCAAACGTATAGATGTTAGGTTCCATTTCGTTAGGGACATTGTGGAGAAAGAGGAAGTCGAAATTGTCAACGTTCACACAAGTGAGAACCCCGTAGATATGCTCACCAAACCGGTTCCTGTGAGCAAGTTTAGGCATTGTCTAGACTTGCTCGTTGTTGACATCAAGTAAGTGATGTCATGGTCTTTGAATTCGAGCTAATGAAGTTATTCTACTATGATGGAATTTGCACCAAGGTGGAGATTTGTGGGATGGTGCAAATTAATTTGAGTGGTGCAAATAGAAAATATGTTGTTCGGGCTGTTTTAACAGTGGTTATTGTTTTGGGCCTGCTGTGTTTGATAAATGGGCCGGGTCACAAAATTGAGAAGGAAGCCGCAGAAGAAGAAAAATGATCGCGTGAAGATGAGAATAAGATCGCATCCTTCTTCTTTTGTTTAAGAAAAGCGAAAATCGACTTCTTCCATATAAATCGATTTGAGAGTGAGAATTCAATAAGAACCGTTTTTTTCTCTTCTTCTTGTTGCTGTATTTTTCTTTTTTTTTTCTCTGTAACCGCAAATGAGAGAAACCGTGAGAGTTCAGTGAAAAACCTTAGGAAGAAGATAACAGTTCTGTAATCAATCATCATTCATCATAGTGAATTGTTTGGCTCGGATTCAGACCCCCAGGTGTAGGAGAAATCTGAACTGGGTTACCAATTTGGTGTTCTTCTCTTCTTCCCTATTTTCTGTTTTCATTTCGTTTATGTTCTTACGGTTTCTTGCAATTCTGGAATTCGGATTCGTTATTTCTCTATTTGTTTGGTTCTTCGTCTATTGCGTTAATTGTTTACGATTCCGTTGCATTATTTGCGGAAAATCTGTGCACATAAAATTCTCTTTTCTTGCAATTGTATTGGGAAGTGGCTGGCTGGTTTGTTGTTTCATTGTTTCAGGTACATCAAAACACAACAATGTTTGATAAAAATATTATCTAATTGATGTTTCGCATCAGTGAAAATCACTTCAATATCCTTCTTTTTAGCATGGTACTAATAGTAGGAGAAGATGGTTATGAATGCAAAGAACAATTGCCTAATGCTTTACAGTAGAAGAAACAAAAAACTGCCTGACAACATTACAAAAACAATATCATGTCAAGTTATAGTAAGATAAGTCAAACTACAAATCAACGATAGAGGGGGCATTATTAAAGGAAACATATCGAGTATTAACCTCAAGAGGGGTTTCAGCTACTTGAGTATTAGATAGAAGACGAGTTTGATCAAGAATGTTAGCAAATGGGTAACTTGAATCCACAAGAAATAGCAAGGAGAACCTAAGTACTTCATCTCAAATTGTTAGTATGATTTAAATTTCAACTTAATTTGTTATCCCATCAACACCATGAAGTTTTCTTGGTAAAAGAATCATAGCAACACAATCCTTTCGGACCATCCCAATAAACAAGAAAAACACAAATTATCAAACTAGAAGACAAGTTACTATATTCTACATATATAAGAACGAAGAACAAATAGAGGCAAGATATTGTTGCTACCTGTGAAGTCACCTTCAAACAATGGATGATCGCTAAGTATAAAGGGAATTTCTGGTCGGAGACCTTATCCTCGAGAAAGATGACATCGAGGGAAAGAATCTCAGCTAGGGGTAGCTCACTAAAATCTAGGAAGTCCCATAGAAACCCGGCCTATTCAGACAACTATTTTCAGGAACATGAAATGCAAATCAAAAGAAACACTATTGTTAAAATACTACGTACATTTCCAGTTCGGACTTCCAAAGCTTGTAAGGTTCTTTTCATGAATGAATAAAATTCAATTTATCAAGGATTCCAGGTATATAGTTGGTCTAGTTGAATATTAAGACCTAGTTTGGAATCATAACACTAAATGGCAGTGTTTGAACTAGATGAACAATATACCCCAAGATGATGTAACAAGCTCGAAGATTCTACAATGAACAAAGTCACTATTCTGAACTACTCCTTCCGTTTTCCACTACAAAAAAAGAAGCCATTAGCGACGGAAATTAGCGAGGGACTAATGGTCCCTCGCAAAAATTGGGATTAGCGACGGAATTAGCGAGGGAATAGGGGCTGTCGTATTTTTTAAGAATTAGCGACGGAATTTTAGACATTAGCGAGGGAATTTCCGTCGCTAATGGCAAAATTAGCGAGGGAATGTCAGTTCCGTCGCTAATTTTTTTACTTTTCAGATGATGGGACTCAGTTGCAGTGGTTGGTAAATGCACAGGAATTAGCGAGGGACAGTTCCCTCGCTAATTCCCTCGCTAAAGTTAACTTTTCAGATGATGGGACAGTTCCCTCGCTAATTCCCTCGCAATTTTTTTTTCTTTTTTCCTTAAATCCGTTTACACTCATATTTCTCACTCACTCACTCACTCTTCACCCTTCCTCTTCCCTTCCTCTTCACCCTTCCTCTTCACCCTTCCTCTTCCTCTACTCTCCACCACCACACAACCACCACCACCACCACCACCATCATCACCACCTCCTCTCACACTCTCCTCTCTCTTCACTCTTCCAACACCACCACCACCACATACCTCCTACCACTCTCACTCACTCTCTCTTACTCTTCACCACCACCACCCCACCACCACCACTCTCACTCCTCTCTCTTACTCTTCACGCCACCACCACCACCACCACCACCACCACCACCACCACCATCATCACCACCTCCTCTCACACTCTCCTCTCTCTTCACTCTTCCAACACCACCACCACCACATACCCCCTACCACTCTCACTCACTCTCTCTTACTCTTCACCACCACCACCCCACCACCACCACTCTCACTCCTCTCTCTTACTCTTCACGCCACCACCACCACCACACAACCACCACCACCACCACCATCATCACCACCTCCTCTCACACTCTCCTCTCTCTTCACTCTTCCAACACCACCACCACCACATACCTCCTACCACTCTCACTCACTCTCTCTTACTCTTCACCACCACCACCCCACCACCACCACGTGTAATTTTTTTTTTGAAAAATTGCAGTCATTAGCGAGGGAATTAGCGAGGGAATATCCCTCGCTAATTCCTACGCATTTACCAACCCCTGCAACTGAGTCCCATCACCTGAAAAGTTGCAGTCATTAGCGAGGGAATTAGCGAGGGAAAATTCCCTCGCTAATTAGCGAGGGATTCAAATTCCCTCGCTAATCCCAGTAGCGAGGAGGGAATTAGCGAGGGAACCAGTCCGTCGCTAATTCCCTCGCAAATGACCATTAGCGACGGATTTTGGTCAATTTGCGAGGGAAATGTCCGTCGCTAATGACCAGTTTTTTTGTAGTGTTCATATATAAGCAAATTGCGGCTAGACACGTGTTTTAAGAAAAGTTTGAAAAAGAAATATTGTTCCTAAATTACCCCTATTTATTCTTGCAATGATAATAACAAAAGTAGTGTAATAAAAAGCTTTTTACACTGGTAAAAGAAAAAATAGTGTAATAAGTAGGGGTAAAGTTGAGATATTAAGTGAAAAAAACTTTGACTTGCTTATATTTAGTAACAAGAAAAAGTGAGTATATTTGCTTATAAATGAAAACAGAGGGAGTAGTATTTTACCCGTGAATAGGCATACTGTATGGTCGGTGTATTGCCATGAAGTCATAATAGTAATTTGGAAGATAATCATAAGTTATGAACAATGTCCAAAATGTATGATTTGAAATTCAAAGTGGAAAGAGATAGGTATTATGTCATATAAGATACAAATGAAAATTATATTGAGTCGAAGAAATTAAAGGAGATTGACAATCAGAATTACATTGATATTTAGACATTAGAGGTAAAATATGAATCCCCGCTGACACTCCCATTTGGATCCTCGTTGGCCCTCCCGTTGACGCTCTTGTTACCTCTCTGGTTGCCACACCCGTTGCAGTTACAATTGCCAGTCTCTCGTTGTCGCTCCCGTTGTCACATGTTAACTCATATTTTTCTATATGATTTAACATTAATTAAATCATATTCGTTTAATTATAAGTAAGTTATTTTGTAAAGTTTGGTAGTTGTTCTGGAGTGGCCCAATAGGCCCAACGAGACAGTCTAGCGCAGCCTACAGCAAGGGGGTGCTGCGCGCAGCAGCCAGGTGCAACCTGGGCCAGCGGCCCACTCGACCAAGGCCGGCCCAACGCGGCCCATCATCTACCTTGCTCCGCAAGATGCGGCCGATCCCGTAAATTGCGCAACGGCTAGAACGCCAGTCTTATATATACCACACCAGCATGTGGCTTCAGGTATGTTTTACTCACCTTGTGACCCTGCCCGTTGAAGCACCTCTGACTTGAGCGTTGGAGTGCCTTTGCAGGTACCACCCGCGTGCGGCTTACAACTCGGTCCCTCATCACAGCGACCGATCAACGTCATCAACAACAACCCATCGTATTGATCAGGTACGATCAATTGGCGACCACAGTGGGAGGCCCGAGCGCTATTCCACATCAAACCATGCCGCCACGCCAGAAACGCACTTCTTCCAGGCTCAACTCCTCTGGGCAGAACCGACCTCAACGGACCCCAGAGGGCATGCCTGTGACCGTTCATGAATCACAAGATGAGCCTCGCCAAGAACCCTCAGTACAGGGCGGTCGCGGGCCAGTTACCCAACCAGCCCCGCAACTACCGGCCGAGCTGGCCGAAGCAGGAATTCCAGAAGCGTTGCCAGAGCACGTAACCCAAGCGCTCATACAAATTCTGGAGCAAAAGAATCAAGTGATCGCTGATCGAGACGAACTGATCGAACGTTATGAGAGAGGTTCGATCTCAATCCGCCCGCGAGCGGACAGCGGCCACCGAGGCCAACCATCCCGGCCCCATCGTTCACCACCACGAAGAGAAGCTCCTCCTCGTCGTGGCGTATCCCGACGCAATCCTCCAAGAAGGGCGATCGTGCACAGGTCGCCTCCTCGTCGAAGAAGTCGCCATCATCGCTCCCCCGAAGAAGATTACGACTACGCTGACTCAAGCTACCGACCAGAGTCAGAAGGGTCGCCAACAAGATACTCGTCCAACGAGTCCTCAGGATCCCGCCGATCAAGAAGCAGGTCGTGGGACTCGTATGAGGAGTTCGACGACTACAGCAACGGGGAGATTAGAGATGTCTCCCATGCCAACAGCCGACCGAGAAGGAACAATTCAGAGCGGCCTAGAAGACGGTCGTCGCCACGTGCTCCACAATACCATGGACGCCCTCCAATCGCTGATAGACTCCTTGGTCAACCGGTCGGCCTTTACGGTTTGCCCGTCGACCAAGCTTATGCCGCCATGCAGCCTTACGGGCAGAATCCCATCCCGACCGGACAGGGGCCTTTCACCAGCGAGATTAGGCGCTATCGCATCCCAAGGGACCTGAGGAAGCCCCCAAACCTGAACAAGTTCAACGGTCGCGGGGATCCAGACAAACATTTGATGTACTTCAACAACTACTGTAGCTACAGGGAGCTGGGACGAACGATGAAGTGCAGACTCTTCCCTCAGTCGCTCGAAGGTCGGGCGCTAGAATGGTGGGAATCTCTGCGTCCCAACTCGGTCGCTTCTTGGGAAGGCCTTGTG
Organism: Astragalus membranaceus; assembly: GCA_039519185.1. NCBI lineage: Eukaryota > Viridiplantae > Streptophyta > Magnoliopsida > Fabales > Fabaceae > Astragalus > Astragalus membranaceus. The sequence goes on along the minus strand of CM076849.1, from coordinate 29,300,753 downwards.
GCAATGTTCTTGGCCAATTACACAGCCAACCGTTGTCAATATCGTTACGAAGAGCACTTGGATTCGGTCGTCCAAGGAGAAAATGAATCATTGAGGGAGTTTATCGACCGGTTCATGACAGAGGCCGATACAGTCCGCAACCTGTCAGATACGGACAAGCTGAAGTACCTCAAGCGTGGTATAAGAAAAAACCACAGATTCGCTGAAGAGTTTTCTCTGAACCGCTACTACGACCTCGGCCTGTTCCTCAGAAGGGCCAACGACCATATGGGTTATGAGGAGCAACTAGCGGCCGACAAGGGCGCCCGCGCGCGTCCCAAGGAAGAAACTAGCAGGTCGGCCAAGGGGCAAGACCATAGTAAGCCCGAGTACCGGCCCAAGAAGTACGAGCAGCGTACCAAATTGAACACTCCGATCGCACAGATCTTCACGGAGTGCCAGAACAATGAATTCACTGGTGTGAGGCGACCTGATCCTTTAGTGCTGAAGAAAGGAGGTCGCCCTACCAAGAAGTACTGCAGATATCACAAAAGAAAGGGGCATGACACCAATGACTGCATGGCCCTAAAAGACGACATAGAGGACCTCATACAGAAGGGCAAATTGAGGCAATATGTCAAAGATGAAGCTAACGATCGCCCTGATCAAAGAGCCGGTGGCCAACCCGCCAATGACAAAGGTAAGGCGATCGTTAACTCTACGATCGAGCAGGCGCGTAACAGCTCAGAGGAAGAACGCGACCCCAGACAATCCAAGGGTCGCAACGTAGCCATGGTCATCCATGGAGGTAATCCGTTGGACATCAGAGAATCCAACAAGGCGATGAAGAGGAAGTGGAACGAACTCATGATGGTCGGTTCAACTTCAACCCCACGGCCGGCCTCGAATAGGCCGCCCATTTCCTTTGGGGACGAAGACTTGCTTGATGGAAAGGTTAATAATTATGTACCCTTGGTAGTATCGGCCGTAATGGCCAACACTGAGGTCAGAAGAATACTGGTCGACCAGGGGAGCTCGGCCGACATCATGTTCGAAGAATTGATTGACAAGTTGAATGTGGATAGGAGCGAGATTATTCCCCAAGCAGTACCCACTCCACTGACCGGGTTCAATGGGGCGACCACCTACCCATTGGGGACGATAGAATTACTAGTCACTTTTGGAGATGACACGAGCGGCAGCACGTCGTACAGGACGGTCAGAACGACGTTCTTAGTTCTGCCAATCAGATCGTGTTACCACTGCATCATTGGCCGCCCAACTCTGGGGAAATTGGAGGCCGTAGCCTCAACTGTACATCTGAAGATGAAGTTTTACAGTAAAAACGACCAAGTGGTGACAGTGATGGCCGACATGGAGGCGGCTATGAGGAGCCATTTCCTCTATCAAGAAATTTGCGACATGGAGGTGACGAATGCTAAACCTCAGAATCTTGGAGAGGGGCATCAGGTCAATGTGGCCGACCTAGATGCTCGATACGACCCTGATAGCGACCCAGAGGACGACGACGATGATTTAGCCCGCGAGCTAAAGAATAGACTCAAGAGGCCTGAGCCCCACGGAGAATTGATCGATATTCAGTTAATGGACGACCCAACTAAAACAGTTAAGTTGGGGAGCGACCTACCTGAAGAAGACAAGCAAGAGCTCATCACCTGTCTCAGGGATTACGCGGACCTTTTTGCATGGCAGGCATCAGACATGCCCGGTATCCCAATTGAAATTGCCTGCCACCAACTGTCCGTTGATGAGACAGCAAGGCCGGTCGCACAAAGGAGGCGAACTCAGAGTGAAGAGAAAGCACTGGCGGCCGCTCAGGCAGTTGATGACCTCATCAAGGCCAATTTCATTGAGGAGATCAAGTATACAACATGGCTCTCCAACGTCGTGTTGGTAAAGAAGAAAAATGGTAAGTGGCGCATGTGCGTCGATTATACCGACCTGAACAAGGCATGCCCGAAGGACGCCTTTCCACTGCCAAGCATTGACAAATTGGTCGACGGGGCAGCGGGCTATAAACTTCTGTCTTTCCTAGACGCCTATTCAGGATACAATCAGATCACCATGTACCCACCCGATCGTCATAAGACCGCGTTCATGACCGATCGGGGAAACTTCCAGTACAAGGTAATGCCTTTTGGTCTCAAGAACGCCGGAGCGACCTATCAGAGAATGATGAGCAAGGTTTTTAGGCGTCAGATCGGTCGCATATCAGAGGTCTACTTGGATGACATGATAATTAAGAGCAAGACCGACCAGGACCATATCAACGACCTAAGGGAAATCTTTGAGGAAGCAAGGAAGAATTCTTTAAGGCTGAATCCAGAGAAGTGCACCTTCGGAGTAAGGGCGGGCAAGTTCCTGGGCTTCCACTTAACAGAGCGAGGGATTGAAGCGAACCCTGATAAGTGTAGGGCGGTCGCCGACATGAGGCCACCCACTACGAAGAAAGAGATCCAGCAATTGAATGGTATGGTCGCTGCCCTATCGCGATTCATACCTAAATCAGCGTGCAAATCTCTTCCACTGTTCAAGCTTTTGAAGAAGGAAGTCGAATTTGAATGGACCGATCAATGCCAGCGAGCATTGGACGAGCTGAAGGCGGCACTGACCAACCCGCCCATCATGACCAAGCCGCAACCGGGGGAGACACTTTACTTGTACTTGGCCATAACGGACGAAGCCATGAGCGCCGTTCTGGTCAGGGAATGCGACCTAAAGCAAAACCCGGTCTATTTCATCAGCAAGGTTTTTCAAGGCCCAGAAATCAGGTACCAGAAGATTGAGAAACTAGCCTTGGCATTACTTGTGGCCGCTCGTAGATTACGTCCTTACTTCGTCGCTCATCAGGTCGTGGTAAGGACCGACCAGCCTATTAGGCAAATCCTTCACCGACCTGACCTTGCAGGGCGTATGATCAAGTGGGCTGTGGAACTCAGTGAGTTTGGAATCAAGTTTGAGGCCAGATCGGCCGCTAAGGCACAAGTGTTGGCCGACTTCATCGCTGAGATGACCCCAAATCCAGACGATCAGGCCGTCACTACCTGGACTTTGCACGTAGATGGATCCTCCAACAGCAAAGGAAGTGGGGCCGGCTTGATACTTGAGAACTCGGAAGGACTTACTGTTGAAGTGTCATTAACTTTTGCATTTCATACTTCAAATAACCAGGCCGAGTATGAGGCGTGCATTGCCGGGCTGCAGCTAGCCAGAGAGTTCAATGTCGACCGTGTCGAACTTCACTCCGACTCTCTACTGGTAGTATCCCAAATTCAGGACTTATACGACGCAAAGGACGACGTCCTGAAGAATTATTTGGCCAAGGTAAGGGACCTGCTCAGGCAATTCGACCGAGCAGAAGTTAAGCACGTCCCCAGGACAGAGAACGTGAGGGCTGACATCCTATCAAAGTTAGCCAGTACAAAGGCTCCGGGGAATCACAGAAGTCTAATTCAGGAGACATTAACTCGACCGAGCGTGTCTACTAAGCCCGCTCAACCATTAGCCATTCTAGCGGTCGACCCAGACAGAGACTGGATTACTCCCATCTTGCAGTATATTCTTAATGGGGTAGAACCTTGCGACCCGAAGGCAGCAAAGCTCCTGAGGTTGCGGGCGACCAAATATTCAGTGATTGAAGGAAGACTGTACAGAAGGGGCTTTTCATCCCCATTGCTGAGATGTCTTACGTCGGTCGAAGCCGACCATGTACTCAGGGATATCCATGAAGGCGATTGTAGTAGCCATCAAGGTGGTCGGTCGGTTGCTAAGAAGGCACTCAGGGCCGGATACTATTGGCCGACCATGGAAGAGGATGCCAAGTTACTTGTGCAGAAGTGCAAGAAATGCCAGATCCACGCAGACGTGCACATAGCGCCCTCAACAGAACTGCACAGCCTAACCCCACCTTGGCCGTTCGCTTGGTGGGGCATGGACTTGCTCGGCCCCTTTCCACCTGCACCAGGTCAGCTGAAATTCCTGATCGTTGCGGTCGACTACTTCACCAAGTGGATAGAAGCAGAGCCACTTGCCACCATTACCTCAGCGAAGGTATCTAAGTTCTTTGGGAAGAATGTGCTCGCCCGCTTCGGAGTGCCTCAGCAACTGGTGACGGATAACGGAACTCAGTTTGCAGATAGAAAATTCAGAGAAATGCTGGCCGGCCTTGGCGTGAAACAGCGTTTCACCTCGGTCGAGCACCCGCAAACCAATGGCCAGGCAGAAGCGGCCAACAGGGTAGTACTACGCGGGCTGAAAAGAAGATTAGATGAAGCCAAAGGCAATTGGGCAGAAGAGCTACAGTCGGTCCTTTGGGCCTACAGAACGACCCCCCATTCTTCGACCGGGGAGTCACCATTTAGACTGGTCTATGGTACTGATGCGGTCATCCCGATTGAGATGGGAGAGTTAAGTTGGAGGACGACCAACCCACCAACGCCGGCCGCAAATGAGCAAGCAACAAGAGAAGAACTCGACCTGGTTGATGAGCTGCGAACTAAGGCGTCACTTAGGGAGCAACTCATCAAACAGAAGGTCGCTGCAAGATACAACGCCCGCGTCCAGAAGAGGGAATTCTCCATTGGGCAGCTAGTCCTCAGGAGGGCCGACGTAGGGAATAAGAACGCTCGCCAGGGAAAGCTCGCCGCCAATTGGGAAGGACCATACCGTGTCATCAGCAAGACTGGAAAGGGAGCTTACGAGCTAGAAACCATGGAAGGGGCGACCATCCCCAGAACATGGAACGCTGACAAATTGAGAAAATATTACGTCTAAGTTGTAAACATCATTTGATCAATAAAGAACAGGCGGTCGCTCTTTTTCCCCACTGGGGTTTTTTACTGAGGACCGACCTTAAAATTTCACTTGTGTTTTATTTTCATGCAAATCGAATGCACGGTCGCTCACCATGCGAGTAGCAGTCGAGCGACCAGAAGAGTGCCATCGAATGGCCCAATCAATAGCCGCCGAGCGGCCTAAAAAGAGTGCCATCGAATGGCCCAATCAATAGCCGCCGAGCGGCCTAAAAAGAGTGCCATCGAATGGCCCAAACGAGAGCCGCCGAGCGGCCTAAAAAGAGTGCCATCGAATGGCCCAAACGAGAGCCGCCAAGCGGCCTAAAAAGAGTGCCATCGAATGGCCCAAGCGAAAGCCGCCGAGCAGCCTAAAAAGAGTGCCATCGAATGGCCCAAACGACATTCTTTGGTCGCGACCGACCATATCAATAAAGAATTAAGTCCAAGTATAAAGCGATTAAACGGGCTGGAATTCAGATAGAAATTGTCAGAAATTGTAATTGATTACAAATAAGGACGCCTCGGTCGAAACCCGGGCGCCCCATTTAAAAACCGCTCGCAGGCGGGCAAAGATTACAACAAGAAATTACAATTTAAGAGTCGCTGGGGGCTTGAAAGATGACCATCTCTTCTTGAATAACCTTCCCCTTTGACATCTTCACAGGGCGAATGATCTTCTGCTCGGACGCACGATGCATGCTTTGAACGATCTCGCGATCGACCTGCAATTCAGGATAGAGAATCTTAATCTGGCCGACCGCATTTTCGAACTGACCCTCTGCAGCTCCCTTCGCCTTGTCAAGGACGGCTTTGTAGCGACCTCTTAAGCTGTTCTTTTCCGCCTCCACCGCCTCCATCTCAGTTTTCAGCCCAGCGACCTGGCTGGACAGCTCTTTATTCTTGGAAGAGAGGCGTTCGACCTCTTTCTCAGCTTTTTCTTTGTCAGCGACCGCCTGGTTCAAAGAAGACTCAGCCAGTGTTTGAGCAGAGACAGCAGCCACAAGCTGGCGTTCTGCTTCCACAAGCTTCCTCTCATTGTCAGCGGCCGCCTCGATTGTTGGTTCGAGCTCTTTCATTTTCTTGAGCAGGCCGTCTCGCTCACCCCTCATTTCTGCGAGCAATGATAAGGCGGAATTCAGTTTAAAAGTTTTATCTACTAGGTCGTCTTCAAGCAACGAATATCTATGGACGAGACGCCTACCTTCCAAGCGATCTGCATCTTCATCTCGGTACTTCTTGAACAGAACGCCAGCGGCCTTCATCGCCTCGGCCATCACCTCGAAAGGTTCCTCCTTGAAGCGGGCACAATCTTCATCACCCAACCCAAGCAGGTCGATGTTGGGCCCGTGGCTTTTTCCACTCTTGTGCTTCTTCCTCTCGCCCCCATCATCAACCGATCTGGGTCTTTTGGATTTTCCTTGATGTTTGGGTGGGCTGCTCAGGTCGATTGCTTGGGCTGGTGTGCCCGCCCGAGGAGCCTGACGACCAGGCTGAGATCCGGTCGCAGCAGTTTGAGGTGTACCCCCAGATTGAGCCGCCGGTATGACGCGGACGGGCGAAGTATCGCCATCCTCGGCCGCCCATTGCTCCAGCAGGTCGAAGTCACCCATGTTGGCCATCTTAACTGCAAAGGCAAAAGCAGATGGTTAGAAACATTTAACAAAATAAAGTGACAGAAAATAAAAGGTGTGAACGACCACCGACCAAGAGCGGCCTTGACATTCTTCTTGGTACGAGCATCAACAATGCTTTTAACTTTGATGCGGCCCTGAGGGACTAGGGACGCAATCCTTCTCAGTCTACGGATCGTTTCCCTATCCAGGTCGTCCAAATCAGCGTCCTTAAAAGCATATTGGCCCGGTTTTTTGGAGAAGTGGTTGAAACTCCACTCTGTAGGAAACAGGGGGGTTCCTTCTTGATCGTTGGTCATTTGGGCGATCGCATTTTGGGCCTCGGCCGACTCAGGAACGACCCAAAAGTATTCTTTTTTCCACCCGGTCGTCAATGATTCCAGATATGGCTTGAACAAATTGCTTGTCGACCGGTTCTTTAATGAGACCGCTTCCTTGCGGGCACCCTTGGAGCCTTTTTCGTAAATATAGCTCATCTCAAACAAATGGAAAAACAGTCGGATGGAGACCGGTCGTCTCAGAACCACTAGGACATCTTCAAACGCCTGCAGGAACGCCCAAGCGTTCGGGTTCAGCTGAGAGGGGGCGACCTGAAGATACCTTAGGACCATGCGTTGGAACCTGGAGAATGGTGGAATTATACCCATACGTTCGAAAACGATGCGGTACATGGTGAATTTTAACACATCAGTACAGGCCGCAATATCTTCGCCCTTGGCCATTCCTTCTACCCTCCAACCTTCATTCAATTCGGTCGCAAGAAACTCCAGGTCTTGGCTTCCCCGTTGAATCTTGCTACGCTGGCCCCTCAGGTTGAGAGAAACCCAAGACATCTCTTGTGTAGCAGCGACCTCAGGATCTTCTCCCTGGTTGCCCTGCTGATCTCTGTCGGCCGTCTCGGCCACGTCGGTCGCAGTACGGTCAGCGCCTTCCTCAGAGGCAACCCGTGCGTTGCTCTCTGCAATATCAGCAACTACCCCCTCGGAGTACGGGGCCCCACTTCTGTCCGGCCGCGTTCCGGATCTGCTGCTCTGGGACGACGACCCAGAGGAAGATTCGTCGCTAGAAGTGGACGACCGGGCTG